>CM053568.1:39036794-39109307 GCA_028646485.1 Cryptoprocta ferox
GTCTGGCGTCCCGTCAGGTCTCGGGGGCTGCTCTCTCCGAGGCCCCGCCTTGGTGGTTGCGGGGAGAAGTATGGCGCCGCCTCAAAGTTTTGCCGGAACCAAGCGTTGCAACCGCCCTTCTGAGTCCGATCTCCCTGTGCCGCGGGCGAGCCAAACTGTATTCTCCAAGCTCCGCCTCACTTCCGAATCCCAGTCCGTGTAGTTCAACACCGTCACCGGGGATGAGATGCGTTCCCGCTGACGGCCGGCCTCCTGGCCCGGCTTGTGCCGCTCTTTTCGCGGACCCGCCGCGGCCACAGCTGCCGCTTTTCAAGGCGCCTTTCTTGCCGACGCCGCCAATGCTGCTCCTGGTGCGGCTTGGAGTGGATGCCGCTGCCGCTGCACCCAAGGAAGAACTCACCGGCCAGATGGGACGGATTTCTCTCCCGGCGCTCGGCAGATATATATGGGGAGACGGGCGAGTTTTTCCTCCCTTAGAGATGGTTCTAGGTGCGTTTTCCGTCTCTCTTTCTCTTCCCCTGGTCTCTCCGGGGCACAGCGCGCTCTCCCTGTGTTGGGCTCGGGGGCTCCTTCCCCTGCACCACCGGGACCCGCCAGTCCCCTAATTTCCCAGATCACAGTCACTCACTCAGGCATCTTTGAGGTTGTGTTCTTTCTGGCGTCTGTTTCTTCTTTCCCCCACTTGCAAATCCCTGATTAGTAACTTTCATCTTGGACTATATCCTACTTCAGTTTTTAAAATCTATCATAATTTTTCACTGACCACATTTCATATAAATAACTATGGCTTGAAGTTATTTTTTGTGTTTGTCAAAAAAATTATGAGTTTGTTAAAGGCAGTGGGATTTTCCAATGCTTCTTTATTTCATGGAGTATCTAATAATCTTGATTATATAATAGGAATTCAGGGGCACCTGGGTGGCTCAGTCAGGTAAGCATCAAACTTCAGCTCAGGTCATAATCTCATGGTTAATGAGTTCGAGCCCCGCGTCGGGCTCTGTGCTGACAGCTCGGAGCCTGGAGCCTGTTTCAGATTCTGTGTCCCCTCTCTTTCTGCTCCTCCCCTGCTGATGCTCTGTCTCTCTCAAAAATTAATAAACATTAAAAAATAATAATAGGCATTCAATAAATTGGGCATTGTTTAATCTACCAGACTTCCTGATGAAAGTAAATTATTTTCAAATAGTCTATTAGTTGCTAATAAATAAATGATACTTCAAAGGGAATGTGGTAAACAGAATGGTTCCAAAAGATGTACATGACCTAATGCCCATAACTTGCACAAGGAAGGATTTGTTTGGTCTTAGTAGCATAACCAAACTAATGTGAGTTAGCTCCTTGGTGAGTTACAGATACAGACTATATTAGGTAGAGTTGTCACATAAAGGAAACTTTATTTGCAGCAAATAAGGAGATCATGAGGAATAAGTTCCAAAGACATGACTCTCCAAATGGGGGTGAGTAGGTTTCTTTTATTTAGGGTTAAGATGAATATTCAGAAAGGATGTACAGGCATACTTACAATACATACCCATACAGGCATCCTCCGTTATGTTAATGAAGTTTGTGCTGTTCCTAAGGCAGACAATTTAATATAATGAGGCAGAGGTCACTTCTGGACTAAGGGAAAAGGCTATGGGCATGCTTTAGGAGCCAGTATAAAACTGGATGGGCTCTTGGGCTCCCTGTCCCTAGTAAGGAAAGCAGGACTTTGCTTACTTTTGAGAGCACTGGGAGTTTTATCATGGTTTGTTGTCTCTGATATGGTTAGGCTATTTCCTGGCCTGGTAGAGACTGGTAGTTTTTGCGTTCTCTTTGTTCCCTTAAAATCCTTAAATTTACTAAGGTTTTTGTATAGCTTTGTCACCCAGACACTTCCTAGGAAGTTTTGCAACAAGTGTATTGGGCAAGTTATGTAACCGATGGGGGGACCGAAAATGATTTCTCTTGTATCAAGAAAGTTCTGGCTCATCTTTTTCTGGAGACGCCTAACTTGTTCTGCTTCCAGGAGCTTGGAAAATATCCTGTATTTTTTAGTTCAGCCAGACAAACATCAGCTGATTTACACACTGAGATCCTCATGTAGTCCCTCCGTTCTCTCCTCTCACTCTTTTCTATGAATATTAGCCAAGTCCATTTCCAGTTATCTAATTACCATCAAGTCATACTTTTATCCAAATAATAATTTGCTATTATGCTTTTCAAACAGCTACTTGTTAGGATGCAGTTATAATTTACCAGTATATTTTTGTTACATGTATTACATGCTTTATGGAGGCTAAGGAAAATAAAAACCAAAGAAACCCCTTCTAAAGAAATGGTGACCTTGAGAATATTCGATGTGATAAAAAGAGACTCATCAAAATTTATTTTCTTTTGCTAATAGGAATATTTTGAAACATCTATGATTTTATGTAATGATTCGCAAAACGGTGTATTTTGATCAAAGACAAAGGTTTGACCTCGGGCTTCTTAGCTCATTTATAGCATTGTATTCACATCCTGCCAAAAAGTCTAGAATAAGCCTTTTAGGGCCAATGCTTAGCAAAACCTACTCCTTTGTCACAGCTTTATTTCCTTTTGTGTTATTTTCAAGAATTAGATATAAGACAATATATGTTGAACTTGAATCAAAATTTCACTGCCTTAACTCACAAATAAATGACCCTTCCTGAACAAATTGTTTGAGCTTTCAGAAGGGTGTTGGGGCTAGGGGTGATGCACAGTGAAGCACCTTGTCTTGGAGGCTATAATACACCATTCACCTTTTAGATGACTTGGCATGCTGGGGCCTAAATATTAAGTGTACATCAACTGTAGTGCTCTTAGCAGTAAGGCTTATAAATTTTCCTCAAAAATTGTAAAGAGTTAATATGCTTCACTAAAAAGCTAAATTATTATCAAATAGCAAAATGATAGGACCCACTAATTAGGAACTCATTCTGCCACTAAACTGGTCCTTTTAGAGATTACAATATAATTTTCCCATTAAAGGCTCTTTGATAGGCTTGAAAGAGGGTTTATTTGAAGTTCCCTTTACGCTAAGGAGGGAGAACTCTGCTCTTTGCAGTGCAGTCTTTGTTACAGGACTTTTGAAATGGAAAACTGATTAACTAAGCAGTGGTGATGTATGTTGTTTGCATATGAATTGCTGTATTTCAGCTATTCCTATTTCATCAGCAAAGTACCAATTAATCACCAGTGCTATTGTCTTCTAAATTAGCAAAGAAAAATTTCAGATGGTTACATTTCAGGCAACAAATACAGCTTTAGAGGAAAAGTATTAAAAACAAGAAAAGAGAGAAAGGATATTCTGAAGCTCCTTTCTTAAATACCTGGCCCGTTCCTAAGGAATTTTACTGATTGAATTATATACGAAAAGTCAGGTCATATAATCTGTAATTTGTGTAGATCTACAGAAAACAACCTTGAGGTATAAGGTCTTGTTAGAGCAATATTAGGTTTAATCAAATTAGAGATGTACACCATTTATTCAAAATGCTTAGGGACACTTGATGTCTACTAGTCCATCCAGCTGTGTAATGAATTAGGAATTAGTATCTACTTTTGTGAACAGGTTAAAGTCCCAGAAGTGATTTCAGCCTATCCAAGAAAATACACTAACATGCCACAATAGGCTACTTCCTTATGAAAGACGCAAAGGTGAGGAAAACCATATGAATAAAACTTATCTAAAGCCACAAGCGGCTACAGAATTGTGAGGATTGCAGTTGTTTACTGGCCAAAATTATTACATACCAAGAAGTTAATTTGTCATATTTCCTACACGTTAACAGGTAAGTAGGAAATTTGGACAGAATTTAAAGAGGTACTTTAATATTATTATGCTAATGATAACTGTCAATGAAAACTCAACTCCGTAGTCCGAGTAAACTTATTAGGTCAGTATTTGTCTAGATCAGAGATCTGGGTACACATTGGAATCACCTGGAGAGATTAAAAAAATTCAGAGTTTCCACTTCTGATAACTATGAATCAACTGGGGCTGAACTAATCCTCTTGGCAAAAGCAATTACAAAGTCTCCGTAGAAAAGGGAAAAAAACCAATTGTTTGGAAGTATGTTAGTGTGAGAAGAAGCAAGTCAAAAGTGGAAGTGAAGTGTATGGTAGTAGGACATTGAAGTTACACTTCCCATCTTAGTGTTTTATAGTGCTCACCGCTGCACAAGTCTGGTCATGCAGGGAGCTAATGCTTTCCTAGACACTGTGTCTACCGTTTCTTTTCATGGACGCAGCTATGGCATGGGAGTAAGGACTGCATTTTATTTCTCTTTGTACCCTTAGCAAATAGCTTATTACATGGGCTACATTAAATACAAAGTCATATATCTGTATCTATCTATCTAAACACCCATACATATATAACATATATTTTGTGTGTTTGTGTATTTTAAACTGAAGCAGGTAGGAACTCTCAGGATGAATTAATAAAAAAGCATAGACTTCTCTTCTTCTTTTGCCCTCAGGTACATCTCCCTTCCCATAGAAATAGTATTCCTTGGTAAAACTCAGTCTTGAAACATTACCAAACATTAAAGCACCATATTTTAAATAACACTGTGATGCAGAACAAAAAATGGAGTAAACAGCAACTAATTTCTTGTGAGCTTTTCCTTGTTAACTTTATCTGTTATCAATCAGTGGGAGAAAGGCTCCTATAAACTTAATTCGGGTCCACAAATACATACTTTTACTATCCTTTCCATACTCAAGTAGGAAACGGACATGTAACTCAGCCAGGATACTCTGCTAAAAGCAAAAGTGCTTTGGAGCAATATTTGATCTATTTGGGGCTCAGGGCAGGCTGCCCCCAAGATATGCCACAGTGGCATATTGATTATTTTGAATTAAAGTTACTTAAGAAAAGCAAGTGCAAGAACACTCTGACCTTCCTTTGTGTCTAAAAAGCAGTAAATAAATTTCCCATGTGAAAGGTACCCACCCTGCACCAGGAGCTAGAGAGACATCTTTATTGTTAGAGATGGGAATTCAGGACTGAAGAAGGCTGTATAAAAAAATGTTCCTAATCTACTACCCCAGCCCAAATTCTGTTTAGATTTCCTTACTGATTGAAGTTCCAAAATATAAGTTTTCTTTGTACCATCAATTCCTCACAAATGTATTCCTTCTTTTTCTAAAAAGTATAGAAAGTGCCTGCCTTGGTCACTTGTCTAGGAGATCTCTGTATATAAGAATTACACTTTATTTTTCCTGGTAATCTGTCTTGTGTTAATTCTTAAACCAGCCAGAAGAATATTGAAGGGTATAGGAGCATTTTTCCTTCCCAACAGATCCTAGATTCAGCATATCTGGGATCCAGAGCCCCTGGGTATCCAGGATCTTGGCAAGTTGTTTCTGTTCAGTATCCCCTTCCTCTAGGAAGAGAGGCCTTTAATGTCATACTTAGAGCCCACTAAAAAGAAACCATTAAAGAGCATTTTCCTACACTGAATTAACAGTCTGAGCATTCCCCCTGACCTGCTAGCTTTTTCCATGCCTGGAAGGAAAAAAAAAAAAAAAAACAAGAGCAAAAAAATTGTATTCCAGAGATATGCTGCAGTTTTGCATGATTTTTTCTTAGCTTTTCAGCCTACTAAGTTCACTTCCTTTACTACCAGATCCCTAGAAGCGTGCAGCATAATGGTCTTTTTGGTTCCCTATGCAGATTACTTGGTTTTAGTAGTTAAGGATCATAATTTCTTTTCTCATAAAACATTGATTATAAACCTCATGTAAACAAAAAGGAACAGGGATTAAAATACATATGTACACGTGATGTTCTTCAAGTTTTCTTTCTGAAGGAACAAACGTTTCAATTTTTACTAATTTCTATTATATCCCTTAGTACATTAAAAACTACTTTTCTTTATAGGAGTCTTGCATAACTGTTAAATTGTAATTCATCTTAACATGATGTCTTGGTGGGATGTAATATGGGTTCATCTGTATGTGACTCAAAGTAATACTGGTTTTAAAAAGAAAGATTGTTATGTCCTTTCTCTCAAACTACCTTCACAAACCATTTGGAAAAAGAAGATGAATCTGGGAAGCAGTCTAGAAACTATCCATTGGTACCTTTTAATATAGTAGAGCAAGTATCAGCATCAAAAGTTGTAAGATGAATGTCTGGCTTTGAAGACAATCCTGAAGATGATAAAGCATTCTTCAAAAATGTCACCTCATTAATATTCTAGATGTTACAGATGATAGACTATAAAAAGTCTGAGTCAAAATGATTTCAAAAAATCAGACTAACTGGTGGCATTTTAAGAATTTGTCAGCTGGCTTTTGCACATGTTTGTTTTTATAAAGGCAAGGAGGGATATATGATAACTTTTTTTTATCTGAATTAATCTAAGAAAAAGACTTTTAAATCAGTATAAATTTTGTTTTAAAATATCAGAAAAGTGGGGCACCTGGGTGGCTCAGTGGGTTGAGCATCTGACTTTGGCTCAGGTCATGATCTCACAGTTTGTGGGTTCGAGCTCCACATCAGATTCTGTGCTGACAGCTCAGAGCCTGGAGCCTGTTTCAGATTCTGTGCCTCCCTCTCTGTCTGCCCCTCCCCCGGTCGTGCTCTGTCTCTCTCTGTCTCAAAAATAAATAAAATAAACAAAAAAATTTTAAAATAAAATATCAGAAAAGAAAATGTTGTGGTATAATTTAATTGCCAAAATTCCTTATTTCTTAGTGCAACATAAAATAAAAAATCGATATAGTCATAGATTTCATGAAATGCAACTCCTAACTTAGGACTCAGTGAAAATTACTGTACAGTCCTTGCTTTCCTCCTGCATCCACATATCCGTATACCGCCCCTCTCTGCCCTGCTTTCTGTCCCAGAAGGCATCTTTATCCTCTGCCTTCTTGTATTTGACAAGCAGGACATGGTGCTTATATTTACCGGACTCCATTAATGCGATTCCATCTCCCTTTTTCCCTTCAGGTTTAGATGAATGCATTGCCTTGAATCTGAGTCATTTCACGTATCACTCTTTGCCGCTAGTGTTCATCCCTAGGAGTTCCACTATCCAGGTTGGTCTGTTAACTCTACTCAAACCTTTGTAAATAGTCCCTTCATTGAACTCTCCTCAATAAACCCCTTTAAGTCTATCATCTTTTTCCTATTTGAATCCCAGCTGAGACACAACCCCACTCTTTCAGTGAGTTATTCTTTTAATGTCAGCTGAAATTAATCTATTAATGTCAAATTTAGTTTTGGGGTGTGTGTCTGCGTGCACCTGTGTGTGTGTGTGTGTGTGTGTGTGTGTGTGTAGTTAATAAGATTAGCTGGTAGTTTACATTTGGTACTGTAGAAGTGGAAAATGTTTCCCTTCTTTTCTTCTAGCTGGTCTAGCTTTTCTTCTTTGGCTGGTTTAATAATTAAGTTGGCATAAGACAGGAGGAAAATGAATTTCACGTGTACTGGAGCCCCATAAAAGTATAAGACCCCCCAGTCAGGTAATTGAGTCTTAGAGATCATCCTGAGCTAAGGAGAAGCAGGTAGGGGTCTGGGGCTTCAAAGTGGGGAAGACAGTTCACATGAAGATGAGAAGAGCAGATTCTTGATAAACTAGTGTTTGCTATGTCACACATATAAGTTTCCCTGCTATAAAAACTTGTCTCTAGTAGTAACTTTTTTCCTGGTATAGGCTTCCTCTGTACATTCTTTTAGGTAAAAAGTTATTCCTGAGTCTGCTGGACCCCTGTGGTCTTCAGCTGGAAATAATCCACAAACCAAAGTAGAACATTCTGGGGTGGCATATTCTGTTTCCCCTCAGTACTTACTTTTTCTTATTTAAGTATAAGGGTTACACTACAGTTAAAACGTGGGAAATGTTCTTGGGATACCTGGATGGCTCAGTCAGTTAAGTGTTCAACTTCGGCTCATGTCATGATCTCTCGGTAAGTGAGTTTGAGCCCTGCATTGGGCTCTGTGCTGACAGCTCAGAGCCTGGAGCCTGCTGCAGATTCTGTCTCCCTCTCTCTCTCTCTGCCCCTCCCCCATTCATGTTCTCTCTCTCTGTCTCTCTCTCTCTCTCTCTCTCTCTCAAAAGTAAATAAACAGTAAAAAAAAGGATTTTATTTAAATTTATTATTTATAAGAGTATTTCCTCCATGTAATCAATTCTCAATGATGTGGAATTTATATAATGTCTTTCATTCTAGTTTTGTTACTTCAAGCAATATTCTTAAGCTTGTATAAAATACATCAATTTGAGTAAGAAAAAGAGATATCTATAACCTGATCATTATCTCTCATAAAAAATGAGATAACCTATAGATTTTCTTTTTCTTTCCATTGCTCCTCCATCCCTTAGTTTGCCTTCATTTGAGAGCTACATTCATCTCTTTATATTCTCACTTTTAAATTCATCATTATTTTTTAAAGATTATCAGCTTTGTTTCCGATACTTTTATAGACATGTGCTACATTAAAGCTTATCATATAAGAAGTTGTAATGTTGCTTTACTTTATTGTATCCAGTATTATTAATATTATTTGTCTTCACCTATATGTATGAATATGTATATATACCTAATTTAATTATGTAATAACTCTATGAGAGTAACAACCATGTTCCTCATATCTTCTTCAAATCCCCATAATTCCTAGCACAATACTTCTCTATGTAGGCATTCAGCAAGATTTTTTTATTTTGTTATTGGATTTAAAAGCTTGAGGTGGCACCTGGATGGCTCAGTCAATTAAATATCTGACTCTTGGTTTCAAGTCAGCTCATGATCTCAATCTGTGAGTTCAAGCCCGTGTCAGTCTCTGCACCATCAGCATGGAGACTGCTTGGGATTCTCTTTCTCCTCTCTCTCTTTCCCTCTCCCACTTGTTCTCGTTCTCTCTCTCTCTCTCTCTCTCAAAATAAATAAATACACATTAAAAATAAAAAGTAAAATAAAAGCTTGAGGAAAACAAGCTAGACAGGAAGAAATGCTCCTGACCTCTCAGCAGTTAGCACTAATATTTTCTGCTTCTTTTTATCCTTTTCTGAAAACAAAACAAAGTTTCACATTTTACAAAAATGTTGCTACTTCAAAGACTATGCCATTTTATTTATCAAAGAAAATAGTGGATATGATCAATGACTGGCATTGGAGATACTCGTTCTAATTCTAAAGAGAAACAATAACCATTTTCATTTTTATGTAAAAAAGACTCTAAAGATTTAATGTAGTGTTAAGATATACAGGAGATTCTGCGTTAGCAGATTCTTGTGTTCACTGTTTAGCCCTTTTTATCCATATGTAACTGTAAATGTACTCAGGAGGTAGAGAGAAGGAAAAGATATTTCAAGACTTTTATTTATGTAAAACATATTGAAGAATTTTCATAGTTTTCAATTACTGGCTAAATGTACTGTTTGCATTATCTTCATTATGAATGCTGTTACATAGTCCTATGAATCTCTATATAAACCAGATGGAAAGAAGTGGAACCGTTAAAGAATTTTTTTACTGAGGGTTTTAAGATCTTAGTCCCCAAATATTCCTGCCTACTTCTGCTTAACTGAGATTGTCTGCCCAGTAGTTGCTATAACACGTTTCATTCTTGCTGTGCCTACACACTGACCCATGATGAATATAAGCTGTTTCCCCACACTTTCAGGATTTGAATAGCAAAAAAATTCTTAAAAGTTTGACTATCTTGCTCAATTAAATAAAATCTTGAATGACCTGTGCCTCACCTCATCAACACTTAACCTTAAGTTGTTCTCACTAGTAATGTTTTTGTAAAGGCCCTGTTAATTGCATTGTATGTTTTCCTTCTGCATTTTGGTAATATAGGGGCCAAGGACAGGCTGCTTCAAGACGGGTCACTTTGGCATGAACATTATTTTGGATTAAAAGTCCTCAAAACCCAGTGGGTGCAAAAGGTTCTCTACCTGATCCTCAACTGCCTAAATTTACTTGGGAAAGGAGAACCTGTACCTGGAACAGAGTTATTATCAGAGACTCCCTTTCAGCTAAGAAACTTACTGGCATGATAGGGCAACCTTTCTTTTTTAATACTTGCTAATGGCCTTTCTTCACCTTATGTCCTTAGGCCCTGCTCCTGTCTTTAACTCCTGTAAACTTCATGTTGCTTCATTGTCTTTGGAATTTCACCTCTATGTGGATTCCCCGTACACACTCTATTCAATTTGATTTTTTTCCTGTTAATTTCTTTCATGTCAATTTGATTTTAAGTCCAGCTAGAAGAATCTTGAACGTCAGAGATAGGTCTTCCTCCCCAAGAATAGTATCATTCACGTTAGAATTAGACTCCCTACTGTGTATTCAGAATGCTTCAAAGAGCGTAGAGTATGATGAAGACCCTTTACTAATCTCCCCTCTTCAGCATACTCCTAGCTGGACGTGTAACTATAGTAGTTCTGCTACTGCTCAGTACTTCCCTTTTGTGTAAAAGGGTTGCTGGAGCCTCTTTTATTGTTTTTATTATCATTATTATTGTCCTTATTGAGATTCCACTACTGTATCATTGCCAAAATCTTTTCTGAGATAGGTAAGTACAGCATTGGTTTTGACTTTTTGGGGACTCTTACTAATAGTTTTTATATATTTTTAAATGTTAATTTATTTTTGAGAGAGACAGACAGAGCATGAGCAGAAGAAGGGTGGAGAGAGAGGGAGATGCAGAATTGGAAGCAGGCTCCAGGTTCTGAGCTGTCAGCACAGAGCCTGACGTGGGGCTCAAACCCACCAACTGTGATAATCATGAGCTGAGCTGAAGTCGGACACTTAACCAACTGAGCCACCCAGGTTATGGGTGCCCCAATAGTGCTTATTTTTAAGAATAATAATAATAAGCACTTTGCCAATAAATGGCAAAGAAAGGGCAACCATCATTTTTTAACCTTGCTCTTAAGTTGCTCTGATCTTCCTACTTGTATGGGTGCCAATAGCACAAAATACTTAAATTTTTGAAATGATTTTAGAAAGGACAATTTAGAATTATTACGGTCAACTTGAAGAGGTTTTGACATAAAACCTTTTTCACTTTAGAGACACCTTCGGACAAAAAGGAGGATAAAGTCTTGTTTGGTTTGTCTACAAGAGAGAGCACGTAGGAGAGAGTTCACTTTCTTTATATCAGCTTTAACAATGTGTGTGTGTGTGTGTGTGTGTGTGTGTGTGTGTGCGCACGTGTGTATCAGAAGCTGTTTCCTGACTGTAATCTTTTTCTTCATGCAGAGGGAAAATAAATAGCTTTTGATAGTCATAATTTCACATTTGTCTGAAACTGGCTCCTTAAAACTTTTCATTTTTTTCCTTCCCCTTTTTCCCCTCTTGTGGAAAATTTTAATTAATGGAAAACAAATTGTCGTGTGTTCACTCTAAAAATACCTAGTCTAGATAGACAGCATTTACGTTCTGGGAAAAAAAAGACAAATTACGAAGTTGCATTTATTTTTCTTAAAATATGTGAGCTATGTAAAAACAAAACAAAACAACAAAAATGCTGCAATCAGGGAAAATAATTGAGAAATGACCTTGCTCATGAGATAAAAAAACAAAAGATGACTAAAACTTTAAATGTGATTTGAAGAATCTCTAAAACTTAGTTTTATAAACACATAAGTTTGTAAATTATATTAAAAATAAATGCATGTAATCTTTGACTTGGGTGAATAACAGTTTTAAAACTGTGTGTCTTCTTCCCTTTTTTTACTATGTAAATTAAGGCCAACAGATTTTCCAGTTTATATAAGATTATGACCATACATTTTGTGATTAAAACTTTTAACAATTTTCAGCATTAGTGTATGAGTCAAAGAAGATATCCTTGTCCCCAAGATAGTTTCAGATTTCAAATACATAAAATGGTATTTAAAGAAATTAATTTGTAATAATAGGGTACCTCTTAAAATGTTAAATCTCACAAATTCTAATAATGCTGTAAATAAAAAGAGATTACTGTGTTGACTTTAATTACAATTTCTAAATTTTCAATTAAATTTAAGACCTTAGACTAATGTTAAATTGTGTTAAAAAATAATCTTTGGTTAGTTGGGTAATTTTAAAGCATGAGAAAGAAACTGAGGTCATTAAATGACTTTTTTTCTTGATTATGTCATTCCCTAATTCAGGCCCACACAGATTTGTAAATCTATGAAGATGCGCTTTATCAAAAAAATATCTTTGGACTTTTCTGGAATGGCCCAGATAACACAAAGGTTTTTTGTTTTTTGTTTCCATCTCCTTATAAAAAGAAGGATTAAAAATGATTAATAAAAGAAATTAGACTTTTTTGGTATCCTTCAATTTTTAATACGCTCATAATTATTGTAAGAACTATTTGTTTACCAAACATAGGGACTTCCATTTTCATGTTAAAAGAAAAAAATATTTATTTTACAATCCAAAGACTAGCAAGTTACTATTTTCCACTTAATTCTTGTGTCCAGATTTCAGCACACTTGCCAACAGGTATAAAAAGTGACAGTTGATGATATATCAATTTATGGTATATAATATATGATGCCAATGATGTCTGATTTGATTGATTTATACTATAAATCAAAAACCTTAGATATTTCTCAGTGTTCTCTTTGTTTATGTTTTCATTCAAGTATAACCATGACTACTACATCATTATAAATTAATTGAATGCCATTCCTAAAATGAGGATTTTACCTTTTGTTTTATAACATTGAAAGATTCTTTTGATGTTAGGACATAACACACTGGCACTCAGATAGATGAAAGGCAGAACAAGAGAAGGATGTCAGGAAGGGCCACACGGAGACAAAATAACAGCAAGCTGGAAGAGCTGTTGTGTGGTGACATTAGTTAGATTTCCTGGGCTCCCTGTGAAATGGCTAACATATAATTTGGAGGGCTCTTGGGCACTGGTGCTATCCCTATTTTTTTGGTACCTGTTGCAAGAGGCATTTAAAACTAGTATGAGAGCCCAGAAAGGTAAGTGACTGGGAGTATGGACTTAATTCGCTTCTCAGAGAGAGAAACTAGCCAGTCATGAACCAGGACCTAAAACTGAGGAATGATAATATTAAAAAAAAAAAAAAACTAATTATATCCTCTTCCAATGTGATCCAATCAGCCAACATAATTTATTGGTCAGAATTGGCTACAATCTGAAATCAGTATCTGTTGGGCAATTTTGCTTAAAATTTCTGAGAATGTCTCTCTGGTACATGTCCCATCTGTGGAACATAGGTATTTGAACATTGGCAAGTGGATATGATATAGTTATATTATTCAGATTAATGTAAATCCATTCTTATTATTGTTTGCCTCGTTTTTTATGGATGACTAGAAGATTTGCTTAATCAAAAGATAACTATATCAAAGCTAACTTTTAAAAAACCCTCAAAACTTTGAGACCCTGTGTTTCCAACTTGGATTGTCTATCCTAATACCAAAGGCACTCATTTTATATTTTTACATTAAAAAAAAAAGTTTGTTTATGTATTTATTTTGAGAGAGTGAGGGTGTGCACATGCACAAGTTGGGGAGGAGCAGAGAAGAGAGGAACGGAGAGAATACCAAGCTGGCTCTACACTCAGCACAGAGCCCCATGTGGGGCATGATCCCATGACCCTGGGATCATAATTTAAGCTGCAATCAAGAATCAGATGTTTGGGGTGTCCGGGTGGCTCAGTTGGTTAAGCACTGGACTTTGGCTCAAGTCATGATCTCACAGTAAATGAGTTCAACCTCCATGTCAGGCTCTGTGCTGACAGCTCAGAGCCTGGAGTCTGCTTCAGATTCGGTCTCCCTTTCTCTCTACTCTTCCCTTGCTCGTGCTCTGTCTGTCTGTCTCTCTCTCAAACATGAATAAACATGGAAAAAATTAAAACAAAAAATAGTCAGGATACTTAAGCCACTGTGTCCATATATTTTCATATTTTGATAAAGCTTCGCATGACACTAGAATGCAGTGCTCCCTGGATTTCTCAGTGTTCCTGCAGGGTTCTGGCTTCCTAAGTAACAGAAATTGACATGCTATAAATAGAGAACATCTCCTTTTGTCCTCCAGAAACATTTGCTCTTCACATGGTTAAGTGTATTATATGCAGACACACAGGTTTATAATTCACAGGGGGATGAATCCCTGGGCCATTCTTTTACATTCACATTCAAAATGGTTCTAAACTAGGGACCTCCCTCTCCTTGTCTCAGAGAAGATTTGTTTTCATTACAGAGATAAAGTTTCTCTCTCTCAAGGGGTTAGGAGTACAGGTGCATATCAGTTCCCATATAAACTAATAGGTTCATAATTTCATATTCCTCTCTTGTAGAAGAAAACCAATTTTTGTACATGCATGGATAACCATCTGCCGCTCATCTCATCTTTCTGATAATAGGGTATGGGAAGCCGAAATGGTTAATGATGCAATTAATAATAGCCTGGTTATTGTCTCAAAACCTTATGTTTGCTTTCAGAAGAATATAAATAAATACAGGTATTCATGTTCTGTCCCGTGCTGCTCATCATCTATAAACATCATTGTCCTTAGTGTGTTATTACAAAGTTTTAAAAGGCTGTAGACAAATTTATTATTAACATCTACAAGAAGCTTTTCTCAAAAATAAAACACAGACCTACTGTGTGACGTTTAACCAAGAATTAGAAATGACTCTGATTTAAGACTTCTCTTGAATGTTATTGGAAGGGACCTAATAATATAGTGTTAGCACAAACACTGCATTAAAATTCTGAGGAATTGACACTTTGCTTCATGTCTCTCAGTTAAAAAGACATTATATTTGCACTCTCAGAACCTAAAAGCTGATAAGAGATCCCAGTAATAAAGATCCTCAAGAATCTTGAATCAAACAGCATAATGTTACTATTCTAGGACTAGTACTCCAAATGCCAGGGACCAAAAATTGCTAAACTTAAAAAAAAATAACTTATTGTTCTTTTCCCCCCTAATTCTATTTCTGCTTTCTATTCTTTTAAAATTCAGTTTATCCTGAGTTGTTTTCATGTTGCAAAATTCAAATCGATATGGTTTGAGCTATTGGCCTTTGGTGGGTTTCATCCCTTCCGTATTAGCAATTCACATTCAAACTAGAAAGTCTCTTCCACACTGTTTTTGAAATAAAATATTGTAGGAAGTCCTACTTTATTTTTTGGTCTCCAAGTATTACTAATGGCATTTATTGCATGAGAACTCTACTTTTTATATTAGCACAATAAGGATACTAAGTACATTTTTCCATGCAGACAACATATATCTTGAACAGGAGCTATGGAAATAACCAGAAAAATTATGATTTTGAATCATTTTACTTATCTCCGAAAGGTTAGTATACTAATTTGGAAGCATGTTGTTCAAGTTTAATCTTACTACAGAGTGATTCAACAGGGGGATTATACTGATTAACATCTGCACCATTTACAGCATAGATAGTTTAAAAAGCAGTAGTCCCTGAAGGTAATAACTCTGTGTGAAGGCATTAAACCCTAAAGAAATCCATAAACAATCTTCATTATAACAGATTATTTTCTTTCACTTTCATAAAGTGAGGAACTAGGAAAAACTGACAGTTATCAGTTCTTCAAGTGTGTGCATTTGTTTGTTTGTTTGCTTTACAATTAGCATATAAATGAAATGCTGTTCTTAATTTCTGAAGAGGACCAGAATTCATTATTAGTGTAACTAATTAAGATATCTAATTATTTTAACCAATGAGGCCGTAACCTGATCTAGCCTATTAATAACACAGTTGTATATCCACGTTGATATTAAATTATCAAAATGTGTTACCAAAATTGTTAACAAAATTCTTTTGCCCCAACTTTGACATTCTTTGTTGATTTTTCTCCTTATTTTAAATGATAATTCCTCGTGGATGCAGATTTTTAAATTGTTAATGTGTACATCATTTATTCTACCATTTTCAGAAAAGGATATATTTTTTTGGGGGGGTGCATGCAAGCGGGGAAGGGGGAGAGGTAGAGAGAGAATCCCAAGCAGGCTCTGTACTCTCAGTACAGACCCTGACATGGGGCTTAAACTCACAAACCATGAGATCACGACCTGAGCTGAAATTAAGAATCAGATGCTTAACTGCAGCCACCTAGGCATTCTGACAAAAAAAAAAAAGTATTTAAAAATGAATAGTACTTAGTCCCTGTCTACTATCTTGTTCATGATAATTTCTAGTGAAATTATGAAACATGAAAATGGGTCAAAGATCAAATTTTTAGTTTATGAACTTTTACTTATGGGGAATATTGATCTATCTCTGCTACTTATAACAAACAAATCATGTTTGGGCTATTTCCTTTTAAATCTTTGAGTAATATTGTTAATTTAGTCAAGAACTGACCTGGAAACTCCTTCGTAGAGTGACAAACATCTGGTTGTTTTGCAGGACAGACTTCCACCTAAAATTTGGTCCAGATGTTGAAGATGATTATAGGCCACACACCAAGAGAATCTGAAAAACCGTTTACTGCTTACACAGGGACTCCTGGGGACATCAGCGAGATCAGGTTGTGCAAACAGGTAGGAGGCAGTCTGGGCTGAGCAGAGGGAGTGGGTCTATAATTGCTGGAAGGTGTAATTAGGGAAACTTTCCCACGCACAAGCTGGAGAGTTGTGGAGTTTAAATTTTCCACTGGCTTCAGTGGAAAAAGGAGAAAGAAGAAGTCAATAGTCAAATATCAAAAATGTGGCCATCCCATAAAATATATGTGATATCTTGTCTTTAGGCTAAATAGAAGTAGGCTAATTTTTGAAAAGTAGCATAGCTTTTCAGAAAGAGCACAAGCTTTGGAATTAAATTCATTCTCTGCTTCAAAGTAAGCCATATGATTTTTGCCAAAGTCATACCATACCTGTTAGATTCAGGGTTTTTTCCTTCTATAAAATGAAGTTAATACTTAACCCACATAGTCATGGTGAGGATAAGACAATGTACATCAACTTTTTGACCATATTTTACTTTTTATTAAAAAAGCAAATTTATTCTCTTGAGATAAATACTAGTAATTAAGATTCTTGATTTTTTTTCCAAAGAAAGTCCCTCATAAGAATTCAACGACAGTATTTCACTGGGCTATGTGAACCATGAGACTTCTTGAATGAAACAGATGGGTATGGGTGCATTGTGCAGGAGCTTATCACTGTCTCATTAGATACCGCAAGATCAAATCTTTTTAATTTTCGGTATAGGAATTTATCTGAAGTAAAGAATTTTAATATGTGACTTCTTAATGAGGTGGAAAGTCCCATTTTACTTTTTTTTTTTGGTAAAAGTGTATTACTTTCTCATTTTATCAACTTAAATATTTGTTAAATTTAACTCCTTTAAAGTTAGAAAATATTGGGTAGCAGACACCATGATCTTCATGGGGAGACTCAAGTGAAATCGTGCCAGTAAAATTTGGATTTATATTTCATTCCAAATTTATTTAAATATATTCCCTTTATGTATACTGTTCTAAAGTTTATTCTTAGAATTATTTCAAAGGATTTTTCAAATATCTGTCATATACTAAGATGTAAATAGTATGCAGCAGAATAGCACCTGAAAAGGCACAAGTATGTAATATCTGGGAGACCAAAATACAAAATACATATAATATTTCAGCACATATTCAGGGCATATCTTAAGATATTCAGACCTTAAATTTCATATTTAAAGTGACTTATTATGGAGGGACACCTGGGTAGATCAGTTGGTTAAGTGTCCCACTTCGCTTATGGTTTGAATCCCACATCAGGCTCTGTGTAGACAGCTCGGAGCCTGGAGCCTGCTTCAGATTCTGTGTCTCTGACTGTCTCTGTTTCTCCCCCACTTGCTCCCTGTCTCCCTCTCTCAAAAATAAATAAACATAAAAAAAATTTTTTTTGAAAATTTAGTTACTTATTATAGAAAATTAAAGGTATGGAGCAAAAAGCTTCCTTTCTTTTAATTATTTACTACTAGGATATTGTGTAAGCATTTCTTGAAAATATTAAAGACTTTTATAGTTTTGTTTTCCAGTCTGTCTTTATTATATAAAAATCAATATGCCAAAGATATTAGTGAGTCAAATATGCAAGTAAATTAAATAAAATTGGACAGCTAGTGTGTGTAAAGTAATTAATGATGGCTAATATTTGAGCTATAATGACTTTTTAAATGATTGGCATAGTTGCAGTATAATTAGCTGAAATTACTTTAATAAAACCAGTAACTGGTTTTGAAACAAGGGCAGTATATCTAAAAATCTACATGGAATTCAGTATATGTACTCTTATTACATTAAAACAAGACCTTCCTGAAAATCTTGATAGGCAAGATAATGAAAAAAAAATTATATATATATAATATGTGTGTGTGTATTTAACATATAAAATACTGTAATGGTCTCTATATAAGAAAAATTGGATTTTCTTCCATGACAGAAAGCTTCTATTTCCTTTCTTTCTTTTTTTCTTTATTTGTGTTTACGATTTTCAATTTTTTAGGGGCACCTGGGTGGCTCAGTCAGTTAAGCATCTGACTTTGGCTCAGGTCATGATCTCACAGTTTGTGAATTCAAGTTCCATGTCAGGCTCCGGGCTGATGGTATGGAGTCTACTTGGGGTTTTAATTTTCTCCTCTCTCTCTGCTACTTTCCCACTTGCTCTTTGTCTCTCTCAAAATAAATGAATAAACTTAAAAAAAGATTTTTATTTTTTTTAAGTAATCTTCACACCTAATGTGGGGCTTAAACTCACAACACTGAGATCAAGAGTTACATGATCTACCAACTGAGCTAGCCAGGCATCCCAAGGGAAGCTTCTGTTTCCAGCTTGTAATTGTGCATTTACTTTTTGAGAAATGCCAAAGAGAAATACACATGCCTTTTTTTTTTTTTTTTAATGCTTTAGTATATGAAAGTGTCCTATCATTATTTACTCACTCTTCACTATTTGTAGTCAGCATATGCCAGCCACTAAGCCCCTTGCCATGCTGGCTTTTTGTACCTAAACTTCCCATGCTGGCTTTTTGTATCTTAACTTCAGCCAGGCTCAGGATCAGAGTGGTAGTGAGGGCATAGTAGCCAAGAGTACAGTTCCTAGACCATGAAGTAGAAGACAGCCAAGCCGATCACCTGAGGGTACTTCCCCCAGCCCATGCTTACACCTTTATAAAGCAAATGTCTTTATACAATTATTTTAGGTGGGGAAAAAGATGTTCAGGAGAATTTTACTTCAAAATGTCAGCCTTCATGGTTTGTAGAAATTGGAAGCTGGAATGGGGTTTTAGGTCCCAAACAGGATTTCTGCATCATGTTTACTGAAGTTTCTGAGCTTCTCTGACACACACAAGGCTGGACACAGAATGCTGTGAAAGAGGCTGTTTTGCAAAGCTCACAGTATACATGAAAGAATATACAAATATGATATTTTTATCATACCTCCTAGGAATGAAAGAAAGAATGAGTCAAAGAAATAGGAAATGTAATGAAAGTATAAGGCCACAGAATAAGAATATGATCAGAAAATCATGTCCTTGTGGATGTAAACCCCTTAAGATGGCAGAATTATTGGAACCCATTAAGTAGTGATTAGGTCAAAATGAGCCAGGAGAGTACACTACATTTAGAAAGTAGTAGAATGGGAGAAAGCATTAGCAAATTGAATCTATTTTTTTTTTTAAAGAAATTAAGTTGGGGCACCTGGCTGACTCAGTTGGTGGAGTCTACAGGTCTTTATCTCAGAGTTGTGAGTTCAAGCTCCCTATTGGTCCTGGAGCTTACTTTAAAACAATTTTTTTTATGTTTAAAAAAAAGAAAAAAATGTAATTGAAGCTTTTGTAAATATTGTTGGCTTCTTTAGTCAGAGAAAAGGAATTACATCTGTGGTTGTTTACATGCATACATTTGTATATCCTACAGATGTATGAATGTATCTTTCACAATAAAGTGTCATAATCAAAAAGGATGGTAAATGTATAAATATATGAAACTGAAAACAACTAAAAATGATATATGTATAAACACAGCATAAAGGTGTAATCCTGATTTATTAGTCTCTAATATTAGGGTGCAATCCTAAAGTAGAAAAGTATACTTTAGTGTATCCAAACTATATAGTATAAAAGTATAAAGTGTATGGGTGCGTGGGTGGCTCAGTTGAGTGTCTGACTCTTGATTTTGGCTCAGGTCATGATTTCAGGGTCTTGGGATCTAGCCCTGAGCTTGGCTCCATGCTGGGAATGGAGCCTGCTTGGGATCCTCCCCCCTCCCACCCCCACCCCCGCCTCCCTGGGCTCCTCTCCTGCTTTACATGCATGCTCTCACTCTCTCTCTCTCTCTCAAAAAATAAAAAAAAGTATAAAAGGGCAAAATGTTAAAAGAAGCATGGATAAAGAAATCACTCTATCAGTTAATCATTTTTAGATAATAAAAGAAAGCATTTGTCTCTAAAAGGAACTCACAGTAGAAACTTCCAGCCTGGCCATTTTTAAGTTTTAGATATTTAGGAGAAAATTCTGATGTTTGAAAAATTCAAAGAATTTACTCAGCTTTTGTAGGATAGACAAATTGAATCTGTCACCTAGCTCAGCCTTAAATAGGTGTTTATACTGGAATCTATCATTAAGAAGAGAATATTGAATAAAATATTCCCTTTCTTGTTAGCTGAAGATAGGTTTTACATTCATATATCTGTTCTTACAAATGTAGAGCTTAGAAAATATATAGCATATAACTCCTCAGTGAGCAAAAGTAAACTAGTTAGAAATTAAAATATGTACATTGTTTAGCAAATTAATTTGTAGAGTGTTAAATATAATTTTTCCACTAAAATTTTAGTTATTTTCATGAATGCATTGCTTGTTGAAATATCTGTATTCTGATGGCAGTCCATTTGTCATGCTCGTGTCAGTTCTTTTCCTTCAGTAAAATAAACATTTACTGATTCTTTAATGGTAAATTATTACAAATTTTATATTTCATATTTCATATTTTAACAACTAGGTCACTCATTCCACATTATTTATTTAGAGTTGGCTACGTATAGGTACTGTACTATTAACGAAGAAATGGATGAAATATAAATGGTCTCTGCTCCCACTGTTTTTCTATTTTATCTAAAACAAAACTCAGTAGATTCCAGTGTCATTTAAAATTTCATACAGATTCATTATTTTTAAATTTGAAGCTTACCATTTACACAAATTTATGACATTGCAGAACATATAAAAATTGGAAGTGGTTATAAAATTGTTAAATATCTCAGACTGTGAAAACACAACCAGGAAGCCTCTAAGATATGCTATACTGAAAGATGTTGATCTGTGGGATTCATAGATAAAGTTGTTCTATGATTTAACACAACACTGCTAAGGTAAACTAATGAATAAGATACCCTTTCTATTTTTCCTAAACAGTAGGCAAAAGGAGAACAAAGATTTATTAATATTGTCAAGGAAGAAGACTTTCTTCTGCCTTATGGCCCTTCTAGCTAGATTTAGAATCAAATTGACATGAGACAGATTAGGAGGAGAAAATCAAATTTAATAGGTTTACATATGGGGAATCCACAAAGATATGAAATTTCAAAGACAGTCAAGCAATGTGAAGCTTATAGGAGCTAAAGACAGGGCTAGGGCCTGAGGATACTGAGGGGAGAAAGCTCATTAGCAAGAAGGTGAAAGGAAATGTTTGGAAAAAACAAGATTGTTCTATTATGCACATGATCCCTTCAGTAAAGGAGGCTTCTGGTAATAGCTCTCTTTCTGTTGTACACTCTTCTGTCCAATGTAAACTTAGGCAGTGATGGGAGAAGCCAAGAGCGTTTCCTGCAGGCTCTTGCAATCTATTGGGGTTTTATTACTTTTAACTGGAAATAATCTTTGTGCCAAACTGGTACATTTTACATTTTGGGGTGTCTCATTCTGCACCTCTTCAATATCTTTTGTTTGTTTTTGGTGTGAGATGGTGAAAAAAAATGCTGTTTGTTGGAAGATGTAGCTATGAGTAAGAGGAAGTATTAAGTTGAGCAGGATCAAAGAAAATAGGAAATAACATTCACTGAGCATAACAGGGTGCCAGGAAATATTCTAAAAAGAAAATGTACATATCAATAAATTTCTAGAATATCTTTATGACTTGAGTATTATTATTATCATCCCACTTTACAGATATGGAAATTGAGGCACAGAGCATTTACTTGTCCACAATCACACAGAATTTAAGTCAGAGATAGGATTTAAATCAACAATTTGGCTATCAAGGCTTTCTTTTCATACACATTTATAATGATTCAGATTGAAATCTGCTTCTCAGATCCCAGAAGAAACGCCAAGAGAGAACATTCTCAGAATACTGCCTTGCAAGCAAACAGTCAATAAATAGTTGAATCATGCATCATACAAAAATTAGTCTAGCTGACCTCTAAAGTTCCTTCCAATTTCAGTATTGGATGATTCTGTGACTGTTAAATTAATGCATTTCACTGGACTCCTGGGCCTAGAGCCAAGTTATATCGAGAAGTTGAAGTGTAGAAAGAGGTCATTAAGTGCTTGCCTCTGTAGGTAGCAAAATGTGTTTGAGAGAGTCCACTTCCAAGCAGGAAAGTCCAAGGACTGAGAACTGCACCCACAATCACTTAGCTGTCAGTGGAACCCATGACACCTCAGGGTACCACCATCTACTGCTCAATCTCTGCTCTCTGAATCCAGTATTTCTGGCCTACTACCCTAGTGGGTGGTCATGACAATGTTTCTCTTCCCTTTAGCTCACCAATGTGTTATTTATCCCAAGCTCTACGATAAACTAAATTACTGAAATTTCTAAGCTTTATGGCAGAGTCTTCTTATTCCATAGGAACTGTTTGAATGATGCTGTCACTCATTGCTAAATCTAAGACATGGGTTAATCTTAGAGCTTTATACTAGACACCCATATGTAGGTAATAGGATGACATATATAATGTCACACATATATTGTGAGGCTAGCTGTCATTGAAATCTACATGTATCTCTATATATTTATATCTATATATCTAGAGAGATAATTAGATGGATATATCCACTGAAGAATATAGACTTTGTAAACATTCTGGTCTTTAAGTACATCTGTGCTCATGATAGGCCCTCTCTGATATAGAAAAGTTTGAGTGCTGTCATTACAAGAATGAATCAATAAGAGGGGCACATAGGTGGTTTAGTTGGATAAGTGTCCAATTTCAGCTCAGGTCATGATCTCACAGTTAATGGGTTTGAGTCCTATGTTAGGCTCTGTGCTGACAGCCCAGAGCCTGGAGCCTGATTCTGACTCTGTGTCTCCCTCTCTCTGCCCCTGCCCTGTTTGCTCTCTGTCTCTGTCTCTGTCTCTCTCTCAAAAATAAATAAACATTAAAAAAAATTTTTAATGAAAGAGATAATAGTAATACTTTAAAATAGTAAATATACACTTCTTGAAAATATCAACAGAAGATTACATGAATACTACTACACCTTTACCAAAAATCTCTAGCAATAATCCTAGACTTAGATAATACTTTATCGAATTTGATAACCAGAAATTAGAAGAGTTCCTATAAAGAAAGTGCTTTTATTAAAGGATAATGAGTCAAATGAATCAGCTTCATTCTAGTGATTCTAATAATTAAATTTAATTCTTCCTCCCACCAAAATTCTCATGGTCTGGTTTAAAAACTGCCTTTGGCCTTCAGAATTAAGCCAGAGAATCAGTAGAGTGGACTGTCCTGGGAAATCAGTAGAAATCTACTGTACCTGGTGTTTTCTGAAAGAATCATGATATTTCTTGGTCTGTATATTTGTATCTGCTTCTCTCTCTGCATAGGTTACTTACTATCCTCTATACTTGGGTCACTCTTGTTTGTTTTTCTGAAATAGTAGTGAAGATCTCCTACAAGAAGGTTTTCCTGAAGTACCAGCATGGATCATGTGTCCCTTCCTTCTACTGACACAAGAACTTTGTTTGTCTGTGATACCACCTAGCATAGTAGATTGCAGTAATTTATTTATTTACCTACCTTCCCAACTAAACCATGATAGCTTAATTTTTTAAATTTTTTAATGTTTATTTTTGAGAAACAGAGAGCATGAGTGAGGGGGGAACAGAGAGAAAGGGAGACACAGAATCTGAAGCAGGCTCCAGACTCTGAGCTATCAGCACAGAGCCTAATGTGGGGCTTGAACTCACAAACAGTAAGATCATGACCTGAGCCGAAGTCAGACACTTAACTGACTGATCCACCCACGCGCCCCAATGGTGATAGCTTTAAAGACAGAGACCAATTCTTTTGTCTTTGAAGGGTAGAAAAGTGTTTAATAATTAAATATAGTTATTTGTTCTTTGATGTTAAAATTACAGTGTCTGCCTTATATCTGTTTTAATCAGGCAGTTGTTAATGTTTCCTCAATGTAAGATATAAGGTAAATTATAAAGTTAAGAGGCGTATACCAAAGGACCTAAAATGATTTGGCGAGAACAGAAATTTCTTTGGCTATTTATTCTTAACCTTATGAAATTCTCTTTATGCTGATTTTTAATTTAAAATTGTTCACTTTATATTTCACTGCACAAAGTGATACTTGACCCAGTCTAAGTATTATTCTTCATGATGAAAATGTTAGTGTTTGGTAATGATTAAGTATTTATGTTTTATTCTCCCTCCAAAATTACAGATCCAATATTTTGCTAGCTATCTCTTTAAAACTCCATTTCTTCAGGGGCACTTGGGTGGGTCAGTCAGTTGAGCATTGAGCATCGGACTTCAGCTCAGGTCATGATTTCACAGTTCATACGATGGAGCCCTGCTTTGGGCTCTGTGCTGACCACTCAGAGCCTGGAGCTGCTTCGGGTTCTGTGTCTCCCTCTCTCTCTCTGGCCCTCCTTAACTTGTGTTCTGTCTCTCTCTCTCAAAAATAAAAACATTAAAATTATTTTTTAAAAAACCTCCATTTCTTTAAATTTCAAAGCTACAGATTTTGTCATCTCTTTTGAATAGGTTGAATAACTGGTCCATATGGTTTAGTTTGTTTTATCTACTGTTTACCTAATATAGAAACAGCTTCCTTATGGTTGTGTAGTTCAGAAATAAGCACAATTAAGCCCCTGCTCTTGTTAGATTGCAGTCCCAAATTATGTGAAACTAGACAATGATTCAATAATTTCCTTTTTTAAAAAATGTTAATTTTTGAGAGAGAGAGAGAGAAAGCATGTGTGCATGAATGGGGGAGGGGCAGAGAGAGAGGGAGAGAGAGGACCCAAGCAGGCTCCACAGAACCTGACTGGGGTCATAACTCACTAACTGTAAGATCACGACCTGAGCTGAAGTCTGACACTTAATCGACTGAGCCACCCAGGTGCCTCCATATAATTTCATTTTTTATTAAATCACTATTTGACAAATCTTTCAGATATAATGGATACATAATCAATATTATAATATTTGCTGGTGATTACATCTTGTTGCTATACTCCAGGGTTACCTTTAAAAACCACAACTGTTGGAAGGAATAGAACTGTATTAATAATGCTCACAAGTCTTAGCAAGCACATATTAGCATTCAGATGAGCTGATAAAAAAAAAAGGTCAGCTTATGTATTTGTATCCCCCCACAAAACTCCCTACAAAACATGCCTCTATTGCTTGTATCACATTCTTCTGGCCCACGTCTAATTTAAGCCTCGGTTGTGGTGAGAAATGTCAAGTAAGCCAGACTCATCATGGGCTGGTGTTGTCCAAATTAAGCCCACTGCCTTTTCCAGCATTTTACCCTATCAAAACCTAGCTTGATTTAGCCACAGCAGTAGCCCATAAATAAAGGTGTGATAATTGTCCTAGAGGGCAATCCTCAAAGAGTGGGGGAAAAGAGGTTGTTGGTTAAATACTTTAGCTTCTCTTATTTGGAGAGTCATTCGGACTCTTCAAATGTCCAGGGGGATTCAGAGGTCAAAGCCTATGTCAATGACCTTGATAAATGCCCCCCTGATGTTGGAGTGTTCCCTTCCTCTTCTCATATGTCCCATTTTCTCACTCTTGTACCTAAGTCCTTATTTCAGGATCGATTTTAAGAGAATCCAAACAAGATACTCCAGTGGTGCAATACGACATAGTCACGCTCAAAATCAATCATTAGGTGGCAATGCTAAGCAATCAGTGGGAGATTACATTCCTTAAAATCTTTCCAAACAAATTCATTCCTGCTATGTCCTTCACAATTTGGTTAGTTCGACTGCATACATATTGAAACAGAACTAAAGCTGTTCATGTAGAAAAGACTTGACACTGCTTGCAAAAGTAGAAGCCAAGCATTGAAATTCTTCAGGCAAAATATCAGTGATAGCACCGACACCTAAACCACATGGACCTGATTTCAATCAGTTAATAAGAAATCTCTACTTCAGGCCATTAACAGATATGTCAGTCTCAAATGTTTTTCTTTACCCTAAAAAAATTCATGGAAGCAATTAATACAAAGAATATACAGTGCTGAGAATACTTCTTGTCTACAGTCCTTATTATCTGATTTTTAAATGTCAGATTCATTATTTACCCTGAATTCATTCTCCATGTACTCTGGGATTGGAGAATCAGAATGTGCACACCACAGGGGCACCTGGGTGGCTCAGGCAGTTGAGTGACTCACTCTTGATTTCGGCTCAGGTCATGATCCCAGGATCGTGGGATCGACCCCTGTGTCAGGCTCTGTGCTGAGTGTGGAGCCTGCTTGAGATTCTGTCTCTCCTTCTGCCCCTCTCTCTTGCTCAAGTGCTTGCTCGCTCTCTTCTCTCTCTCTCTCTCTCTCTCAAATAAAGTGCATAGAAAGTATACACCTCAAATACATTTTGGAACATTATAGAAATAGGTTCTATAAACCATGAGTTGGCATGACTAATTTTGTCCTTGGAATTCATAAAAAAAATTAGAAAAAAAAGCAACCACATGAATACTATGAATTCATCTTTTATGAAACTGCTATGAAAGATATGATCCTTCGTATTATCCAGTAGTCCTTATATAAACTATATATCTACAAGATAAATTAGCTAAGAATTTAGTGTGTATAAAAAATTGATCTATTTTTGTAAACCGACTGGCAATTTTTCATTCATAAATAATTTTTTAATGTTTATTTTGAGAGAGAGAGCATGCAAATGGGGGAGGGACAGAGAGAGAGAGAGAGAGGAAGAGGGAAACAAGAGAGAGAAACCCAAGCAGGCTCCATACTGCCAGCACGGATCCTGACTCGGGGCTGGATCTCACAAATCCTGAGATAATGACCTCAGCTGAAATCAAGAGTCAGATGCTTATGGGCACCTGGGTGGCTTAGTCGGTTAAGAGTCCGACTTGTGTCAGGCAATGATCTCACAGTTCATGAGTTGGAGCTCCATGCAGGGCTCTGTGCTGACAGCCTGGAGCCTACTTCAGATTCTGTGTCTTCCTCTCTCTCTCTGCCCCTCCCCTGCTCATGTTTCTGTCTATCTCTCTCTCAAAGATAAACACTAAAAAAAAAAAAAATTAAAGAAAAAATGTAAAAAAAGAGTCTGATGCTAAACCAACTGAGGCGCCCTGATAAATGAAATTTTAGTATACCTTTTCTTGTTTCCTCTTTTTGTGTTTCTTTTGTCAAAAACAGGCCTCTGTGCTTAGGAGCCAGGATATAGTGTGAAGACAGAGTTCTGGAGAAAGAGGAAGAATAGCTTTATTGCTTTCCTGGGCAAAGGAGGCTGCAGCAGACTATGGCCTTCAAAAAACTTCAGGCCAGAGGGAGTAAGGGGCTGGGGGTTTATAGGGAAACACAGGATCTAGCTGGTTTCAACAGGAATTATGTAGGTGCACAATACTTAATACTTTAGATTAAATATTTGGTTTAAATGCATTCTATTCATGATGCAGAACTGTTTTCTTTGTTTTAATTGTGCTCTTTTTAATGTCATGTTAAACAATTTTTGAAGTAATAGGTAGTCAGGAGAAAAGCAAAAATGTTTTATTTTTGTTCATTTTTGTCTATTTTTATTTAATTTTATTTATATCATTAACAAAACATAAGATTTGAAGAATCTTTTTTTACCTCACTTTTATGTTTAGAAAACACAATTTGCTGAGGATGTAATGAATTTGGACCTCCTTAGTTGGAATTACATTTAAAAAAATCAACAAGTATGCTCCCTCCCTCCACATCATTTGGCTCATTATTGTAATAAAATAGGGAGTGTTGGGAGTAATTTCAAATCTAAAGTTTAGAAAGTCTCTTAAATATGCTTCATATAGGGGCACCTGGGTGGCTCAGTCAGTTAAGCATCTGACTTCGACTCGGGTCATGATCTCACAGTTTGTGGGTTTGTGCCCCACGTCCGACTCTGTGCTGACAGCTCAGAGCCTGGAGCCTGCTTCAGATCCTGTGTGTCTGTCTCTCTCTGCCCCTCCCCCACTAGTGTTTGCTCTCTTTCTCTCTCTCACAAATAAATAAACATTAAAAAAAATTGAGAAAAATCTCTGTCGCATAAATCAACCAACAAAATGGTAGAGATGTAGTGTTACGATTTTTTTTTTCTGCTAACCCATTTAGTAATTTCTTCTATTCCTCTTCTATCTGATTCTTAGGAAAAAATATAAAATCTAAAGCAATGTGATCTGTCCTACTCTCTTTTATCTAGTTACCCTATGTTTAGGTTCCTAACATTCTGAGAGAATAAAAAATGACTGCCCATAGTGATAGATTCATGATAACAATATTGGATATTGTTTTTGATGTGTGTTGTGGGGGGAGCTTTGTAATTTTAAATGAAATCATCAATCCTACAGTAGAAGGATTCAAGAGCAAAAACCTCTCATAAAGAAACAGTACTATCTTTGTTAATCTTCAGAATATTATTTCCAGACAGTCAAATGATGTATTTTTACTGTAACCCTGCTTGTATTCTTGTTATTATAATAGATGTAATATATGGGCCAGTGAACCTCCCTTTTCCATATTTGAGAAAAATATTACTGCTCATTGAAGCGTACAAAAGTACATACATGTTGTTAGCTCAGCTTTCTTTTTCTTCTTCATAAGAGTTTGGTAAGTGAAAAAAGTATACAGGAGTAGAAAAAAAGAACTTTTAAAATAAATATCTCTCACACTGCATGAGTCAGAAAGTAAAACAAGAATATAATAATAGCGTAAAAAGAGTGATTCAATTGTTTGCCTTAGCTGTTCTTTAGAAATTCCATTTGTCCCCAAAGTTTTGGGGTCACCACAGAATTCCTTGGTTACAGCACGTTATCTGATAGTTCCCATACCCCCTTGTCTATATGTGCCCATCAGCTGTGGAGGCAAAAAGTTAAAACTGTGCCTAACAAATCTCTATTGTCACAAGTTAGACCTGAGTAAAATCACTGATATTATCCATTCTGCTACTGAATGTTTAAGACCAAGGGTGGTGACATCAATACCAACGCTGCCCCCAGGCTGTCCACAGGCATTACAGAGAAATGATTTTGGTTGTTCCCACTAACACTTATTGCATTTCTGTCACTCTATCTTTCTAATAAAAGCCCCTAAGGATGGGGTCAGAAGTCCAAGGGAAATTGATAACATTGCCCTATATCAGAATCACACCCTGCATCTGGCTTATTATTAGTGAACCAAAGCCTGCACACATCTTCCCCCACCTCTGCCCCCTAACCCCATCCACACCAGATTGCTCTAGGATGCTTCTCTGTTAATTGTGAAAGTAAAATTATTTGTTACATGTGAAAATTAAATCTGCTGTGCTTCATCCTTTGATCTAGATAAGATTGAAAACTTTGCAATACCCAGAATGAACAAAACGTAGACTCAAAATGAGAACTCTTTCTTTACTTTATTATCTAGTGTCACAAAAGATTGGAATTTACGTGCAAACTCTATGAGTGAGGTGATAATAAAACTGAATAGAATTTCCAGTAGAAAGAAGTCATTCATGTGCTTTTAAAGCCTTTGTTCAGCTCTCTCAGGTTCTCACTCGAGATTCCACTCAGGTGTTTTTCTGCAGTTTTCTCTATGAAATTGTGAATTCCATGAGGGAAGTAACTATATCTGATTGACCACTGGATTCCCAAAAGCCTAGGACAGTGCTTGATCCATGGTATATGCAGAAGAAATATGAGCTGAATAAACTATGGCAATATCATAAAGGAGCCTCTACTTGTATTCATAATTATCTATAACAGGATTTTTCAGCCACAGCACATTGGAACTAGGTGGTTTTTTGTTGAAGGAATGCTCTCTGCATTGTAGGATGTATAGCTGCACTCCTGATTTCTTCCTAATTTCCAAATATCCTCTAGGAAATAAAATCACCCTTAGTGGAAAAATGTCATATATATATACATTCATATATCTGCATCAACATCTCTGTTTTTCTACCATATGTATAGTCCATTTACACAACCAGGATTCACCACTGTTGTGACTTTTGCTAGTGTTAGTGTTATCTTTCAGTCTTCATAATAAATTTATTCTCTTTCAATAATCTTTGTTCAAGTTGGAGACTTCCTTAGAGAAGCTTGATGAAAACAAGTAAGATTGTATTCCTGTGTGATATTCCAAGTCATAAATTACTATATTTCAGAAAGAACTCATTAGACTTCTCTTTGGAATAACAGAATTAGAATTTTTCTTTTATTAAAAAACAACAATAACAGCATTTACAAAATAGTAATGTAAACAAGAGATATGATTCCTTAGGGGATTAGTCTATTCAGTAATCAGATTATACCTTATTAATATTTAAAATATTTAGGGGCACCTGGGTGACTCAGTTGGTTAAGTGTTTGACTTTGGCTCAGGTCATGATCTCATGGTTCGTGGGTTTGAATCCTGCTGTCAGCTGTGCTTCGGATTCTGTCTCCCTCTGTCTATACCCCACCCACAACTTGTGGTCTGTCTCCTTCTCAAAAATAAACATTTTTAAAAGAATTAAAAATAAAATTTTTAGTCTTTTTTTGAACCTTCCTTTGTCAGTCTTTAAATGAAGGCTCTGGATTGTAATCAATAGCAGTAATATTTTCCCTTAAAACATAACTTTTAAATAGAATAATTTTCTATAAAATATACTTTCAAGCCTAGAACAGCATGTAGTAAAGAAAAAACACTGGAAGATTAACAACTTGGATTACAGTTCTTGCTCTTTCACCAGTTTTCAATTTAAACAGTTAAACATCCTTGGGCTTAATTCTTTTGTAAGTAACTTGCCATGATGAAGTAATTTACAAGGTACCTTTCATTTTGAACACCTAAATTACGTGAGCCATAGAGTTCCACGTTTGAAATTGCATGTGAGGAGCTCTGTATTCTCCTTTCTAGCAACACCAATAAAACTGGTGAAAAGAGTTTTAAAAAACTAAAATTTCTCCGGAAATCATTTTAAGGCCATACGGCCCATGAGAAATGTTTACTCTGTAAGGATAGCAAGAGACAGTCACAATGTGTATCAGGCTCTTTCCCTCTTCTGCCTTAAACTCACAGTGAGACAGAAACTCCACACCAGCAGGGAACAGCCTAGCACGCAGGGCTCTTCTCTCCCAAGACAAGGACTGTGGTGCTTTTCCAGGATAGGCAGTACCCACATTTCTCAGCCTAACAGAAGCAAAATTCCATGAGTGTGTCTGGAAGGTTGGAGACTCCCTCTTGTATTCAGCCTCCAGCCACAGAGCACAATCTTTATTTCAGATGCATCAGGCTGAGAATACTAAGGCGCAATCACCCTTGTCCCCACTTGTTTTTAGGGAGATTCCAGGTTGGGAGCAGCAAGCAAAGAAGACCAGAGGCTTCTGCTTCTGCCAAGTGCCATGCTCCTAGAGATAGATAAAAGCCTTAGGTGAACAACCTCTGAGGTTTACTTATAAGGAACCGATGGTGTTTCAAAAATATAGCTACTCTTAGAATGGGTGGAGGGTTGATGTTTTGGTGGTAAACAATTAGGAGGAGGCAGTTAGCTTCAGAAAAGCAAATAAAGTAAACCATAAGACCTCTAGTTTAAATGAGAGAACCAGGCAACAAATTAGCTAAGAAGTCCACCGCCCCCCCCACCCCAGGTTCAGAACATACCTTAAACACTATGTTCAAAGACTACCCTTGCAAAGGAGATCAGATGTAATTGATGCAATTGAACGAGAGTATGGAACGATTTATGTCCAGAGTGTAGTAAAAACACAAACAAACAAAAAACAAAAAAACAATCATCTGGCAATTAGTGGACCCTAACATTGAGTACAAGGCAGTGAAAGAGTGTTTTGTGAAAACCACTGTCATCCCAGGTGACTGTGCATTCCAAAGGCTGTGCCCATCAGCCCACCAGGAACAGCATCAGAGCTTCAAAACATTAGTGATTAGACTTCACTAAAATAGTCCAGCCAGTCCAAAAAGGTAAAAAAAACAGTAAGCTCTAAGTGGACTAAAATGTCCAGTTCTCATAGACAATTATAAGATATGCAATAAGAAAGGAAAGTGTAATACATACACAGGAAAAATGGCAGGCACCAGGAACTGCCTGAGAGAGGGCACAGGTGTCAAGATTTAACAAAGACTTCAAAGGAGCTACTACAAATATATTCAAAGAACTAAAGGAAAGCATGCTCATGGAAGTAAGAAAGGTATGATAATGTCTCAACTTTAAGACTATCAAGAAAGACTGAAAAGGGCAATAATTGAAAAATTCACTAGAGGAACTCAAGAATGGTTCTCCACTGACAGAACAAAGAATGAACTATATGAAGACTGATTGATAGAGATTATGCAGTCTGAAGAACAAAGAGGGGGAAAAAAGAATGAAGACAAATGAACAGAGTCTGAGAGAAATGTGCAACACCAGTAAGTGCACCAACATGGTTGCGTAGTTAGTAATGATGTATCAATATTGGCTCATCAATTTGAATTACATTGTAACAAATGCATCACACAGATGTCAGATTTTAATAATGCAGAAAGTGTAGGATGAAGAGGACTAAGGGAGCACTTTGTACTTTCTGTTCAATTTTTCCGTAACCCTAAAACTCTACAAAACAAAGCCTAATGATTCTTTTTATAAAAATTATCTCCTTCAAGTAGGCTAAGCTACCTTCAAATTGAAATGTGGGACAATTTGCAGTCCTATGAAAAAATTGATCAATGTCACGTCAAAAACAGACACTCCGAACCTCAGGGAGAAAGGGGGAGTTACTTAAAAGGTTGTTCGTTGTGAGAGTAAATAATTGTTAAGTCATTTTAAACTGGTAAGCAAAGTTTTTAAGTGAGAAATATTAGAAATCACTAAATTCAATTTAATTTCTGAGTTTATTTTAAGCCCATCAGACATGCTTTTATTTACATTCAGAGGGACTCTGCATGCTCATGTGAAGACGGACAGCTGCATTTGCAGGATCACATGGCATACTGCAGATCTGCTCATTTCTGCTAATCTAGCTTAACATGGATAATCAAGTCCATGGATATTTTCCATTGTAGAGACATCTGATTTTGACCAAATATAGATTTAAATGTGTTCCTTGTAATGCTGTTGATAATACTGAAAAGTGAGCATAAATAGACCATAAATTTCAAGTAACTATTTTCTTTCCAAGTAGAGATGGCAGATGATTCCATGTCTGCTGAAGTGTTTAGAAAGCAGGAAAATGATAATCTATTGACAGACTCAGTAAATTTTTCATGGAAGAAAACATCAGTCTAGCGCTAAGTGAAAAGAACTCCAAATTTCTCTTTGAGTCCATAGGTCATTTTCTTTTTTTTTTAAAGCAAATAGCAGAATTTTTTCCTCAACAATGAAAAATTAGATGTGCAGCTAAGCAGCCATATACTTAGTTTAAGGCGAAGGTCCCTCGCAGCATTTAAAAATAGAGCAAAAAAAGATCTTTAACGCATCTGAAAAACACTTTTGATGTGAAAATTGCACAGCATCAGAAGTTTGCTATACATCATGAAAGCAATGTTTATAACTACATGGATTTATAGTAAAACCAATATTTAAGGCAGCTAGCATTTGAAATCTGTATCACTTATTTTTTTCTTTTTGATTTAATAGAACTTCTTGTCACTTCCACTGTTTTTTCAATTTTTTCCTCCATCCACTTACCTTCCATAAACACATTCAATGACCCACATTCTTTATTCTTGGCTTAATGACTTCAGAAACATACAAAAAGTTCTGTATGCATGTAGTGAATTCTACCTGTATCTACTATCACCTATGGAGAGATAGGCGAGGTGGCAGGGAGGGAAAGGGGGAAGGAAAGAGGAAGATGGAGAGATTCATCTTATTAGGACTCAATGATTATATTATGATGCAAAAATGTTTATATCTCCACGACTTTCTATGATGGCGCTCAAGAATTCATTTTGCTCTCAGGTCAACATCCTTACCACTAAGCAGTTTGGGATATTGTTTCTACAATAGCAATATTCTCTGCAATATTGAGACCACATAAGATAGAATTATGGTAGAAATATCCTGTGAAAGAAGCTTTCTGTGCTTTTCAAGAGAAGGCTTAAACTGAAAAACATTTCTGAAAATACAATGCTGTGTGTCAGCGTCCTGTTCAGTGTGTTTCAGACTTGGTACCCCTTACCACTCTCCCATAAAATAGGGACAGCATTCCTCTCTGTGTGGTATTGGGAAGTTATTTTCCCATATTTTCATGAATGCTCAGGGACATGAACGTTGAATGTTTGTTATTAAGCCCACGGTTTTACTTGTGGTTATTATTGATAAAGATATTAAAAATGTTATTTTGAGCAGATACGATTCAGCCAATGGTACAGAAACATAGAAAACAGATTACATGGGCAGATTAGCCTTTAATGAAGGCCAGCTAAACTGAGTAAGTTGTAATAACATTTGCAGATAGCCACATTTTGAAGTCAGGAAAAAGAGCAGCAATAAAAACAGAGCAAAACAATAGATTCAGAGTCGTGGTAACCTTAGGCATATTTCTCCTAGGAAAAAGAATTTTGGCTACTAGGCCAATTTCAACATCTTTTTCTCCTCTTTTCAGTAGCTACATGATTTGGGTTATGAACCATGATTTTTAAATGCACTGTTACACATTTCATTTCTAATTTATCCTCCTCAGTATTTACTATCACTGTCTAATTTGATCTCATCCTAATAATAATCCGCCCCATTCAGAAAATCCAGAGCAAATCATTCTCATTCAGATAATTTTTTCTTATTTAATTAAAAGATTATTTTCCATGTTGAATTTACATGTGGGATGAAAATGAAAACAATAGCAGGAATGAAAACACGGACAATACAAAGCCAGTTATGTGAAAGATGAAAACAGAATCTGAGATCTGTTACAGGAATTGTAAAAAGAACTGTTAGAGTCAGACTTATCTGATGTTTGGATCTCTGTTTTCCTATTTATCCACAAGAACTGGAAACAGTTACTTCACATCTCCCATTCATGAGTTTCTTAATTTAAAATGTGTTAATGATACCTACATTATTATGTTGTTGTGAGGATTGATCCATTCAGTAAATATTTATTTAGAGTCTATTCTATGCCTAGTATAGCTCTAGCTAAATGAGCATATAAAAACAAAATGCAATTTGCAAAGAGCTTATAGTCTAGAGCAGCAAGAAAGACAAATGTAAACAAGTCCATGGCTAACATGTAATAACAACTGTAATTCATGTACACCTTAGGCTCTGTAAATCCATAAAGGAGGGTTAATAACTTCTAAAATAGCTTTATGGAAAAAATGGCATATCTTCCACTAGACAGAAATTAAATGCATGACAGTTTGAAACCTGCTGAATCATAGGGTTTTTTGTTGTTGTTTTTTTTAAAACATTTTTAATGTTTCTATTTGAAAGAGAGAGACTGCACAATCGGGGGAGGGGCAGCGAGCCAGGGAGACCCAGAATCCAAAGCAGGCTCCAGGCTCTGAGCTGTCAGCACGGGGCCCACTGGGGGGCTGGAACCCACCAACCGGGAGATCATGACTTGAGCTGAAGTCAGAAACCCAACCAATTGAGCCACGCAGGAGCCTCCTGAATCACAGTTTTATATGGCAGTTAATGTTCTTAATGTACAACTTACAGTTTGGCAGGAGAATGGAGTTGGGATCTGTTCAGAATGTAATGTCAGGAGTCCGGCCAGAGCATGGGATCCAGTGGAACACATGATAAAGAACACTGGGCACCAGGATTCACGTGAAGAAGACTGTCCAACCAAAAACAGGGCTTCAGCAATGAAGACCATGTTCCAAAGCAAAGGTAGTGAGCAAGCGGGAGTGTGAAAGTGAAGGGTTGCACACTATGAACAATAAACAAGGTTCAGAGGAAGGAACACTCCATCTATCACATGCATACTCCTTGAAATTTTACCAAATGGAAAAATAAGTAGTGAGCGTGTTCAAAGTCAGAAAACATGCAGGTATGGAAAATTACTCCCAACAGAAGGCTCTCATGAAGTGCGCAACAATTAACACCTCTGAGGAAGAGACATTCAAAATGGTTTGTTTTAATAAATGGAAACCTTTGGATTGTCTTCCAATGAACTGTCATCATTGTTTTGTTTTGAGTTTCTTCACTTAGGCCAGTCTTTTGGATCATCACAGGTAAGCTGGGAAGAGTGCAGAGAAATTTAGACACTTCATTCATTTAGCCTTTTTATGTATTACTCCACCAAATCTGAATCATTCCGCCTTATGAAGAGTTGTAAACAGACTTGTTTTTTAAATAACCTAGCAGAAGGGGCACCTGGTTGGCTCAATTGGTTAAGTGTGGGATTCTGGATGTCGGCTAGGGTCGTGATCTTAGGGTATGTGAGTTCAAGCCCTGTATCTCGTTCTGTGCAGACAGCGTAGAGCCTGCTTTGGATTCTCTCTCTCTCTGCCCCTCCCTACTGGTGCTTGCTTGCTCTCTCTCGCAAAATAAATAAACTTTAAAAAAATTTTTTTAAATAAAATAACCCAGGGGCATCTGGGTGGCTCAGTAGGTTGGGGATCCGACTTGGGCTCAGGTTATGATCTCACAGTTCATGGGTTCCAGCCCCACAACAGGTTATGTGCTGATAGCTTAGAACCTTGAGCCTGCTTTGGACTCTGTGTCTCCCTTTCTCTCTGTCCTTCCCTGACTCATACTCTGTGTGTCTGTCTCAAAAATAAAGAAACATTAAAATCAATCAATCAATAAAATAACCTAGCAAAAGGATTTCAATGTAAATGAGTTATCTTTCTAAAACCTGAAAACAAAGTAAGAAAAGTGAGAAAACCTATTGTATACTTTAGCTTCCCACCTTAGTTTTCAAAAGTCAAACGTATAATTTGTGATTAGTGTAAAAAAGGACAAAAAGATTAAGTCAATAACACTGTCCAAAGCCCAGACTTTGTAAATGACTAATTTTTTCTCATGCTTGAAATTTTTTTTTGGCAATAAGGGTCAACTGTCACGCAAAAAAAAAAATTATAAAAATTATCTTTTACTCTAATTTTAAATAAGTAGATCAAAGTTAATTTTATGTCACAGATATTATCTAACAAATCTAAAGGAATAGGTTCTAATAAAAATAAGATTAAATGGTTACAGATCAAACACAAGATAGTTATATGTAAGCCTGTGTGTCTGTGTGTGTTCCTGTATGTGTGTGTCTCTGCCCATATATTTATTCACTCCCCCTGAACAAGTCTGGATTCCCAGGGACTATGTGTGGAATGCAGTGAGCTCAAAGACTTCTTAGCAGTGAACTGATGCTTTGCTTAAGCAGAACTGTAACCTTTTAGCAAGAATTTCTAAACAGTTTTCCTCATTAAACCTCCAAATGTTACCAGTTTTTGTTGTCATGGTGCTAGTGGCGTTCAGAGTTATAGACAACTTATATAGTGGCTATTTCCCTTCAGATAGTTTTCTTTTTATTTGTTTTTGTATTATTTATTCCATGCCTCCTATATAGCATTTGAAATGACGTGTTTTAGGATCCATCCACTGTGTATAGTTAGCATGTTTTTGGAAAATCCTGTTAGTTTTAATGAACTCTCACCCCTTGTCCCTCCTCCCACCAAGACTCAGCTACAAATAGGGCACACATCCTTTTCTTTGATAACTCCATGCAGATCTTAGCCATATTATTCTTTGGTGGATTACTTTGGATAAAAATGGTTTTATTTAAAAAATGTTTTTAATGTTTTATTATTTATTTGAGAGAGAGCGAGAGCGAGCTCAAGCATGAGTGGGGGAGGGGCAGAGAGAGAGGGAGACAGAATCCGAAGCAGGCTCCAGGCTCCGAGCTGTCAGCACAGAGACTGATGTGGGGCTCCAACTCATGAACCGGGAGATCATGACCTGAGCCAAAGTCAGACGCTTAACCTACTGAGCCACCGAGGTGCCCCAAAATGAGTTTCATAATTTAAATTACGTTGTAGTCACTAATCTTTTTAATTTCTGCTTTTCTCTGATGGGAAGCATCAAATAGAAAGAATCAATGTGTGAACCTTCACTGAGTTTCAGAATAGAGAAGAGCTTTAAATCTGGAAGTAGTGTAAAAGCCACGATGATTCTGCCCTTAGGAAGGGATTCTTCCCTTTATCGCTGCTAGTAATATAGTAGACTTTCTTTTTCTTTTTTGTAATAGGAATGTCTTCTCTTTTAAATCTTTTTTGAGGAATTTGGCCTCTATTGTTAGTTTCCAGCTCTTAAATTACGTTCAGGCACTCAAATAAAAGAGATTTCCAGCATCAACATAGACAAAACTGTGATTCTGAAATCAGAGTTTTAGGACATGAAATGTGGAGGCTGACAACCCTGCTAAAGGGAAAAGTGAATAAAAATTAAAATGAACAAAGAAAACAGTCCATTAAATTTGCTTTCTTTGCTTCATTTATATTTGAAATTATACATTTGGGTAACTTTTTCTTACATTTGTATGTGTTCTAGAGTTAAATTGGGTATTCAATATAGGACTGATAAAGAGTTTTATCATCTTAAATCTCTGTTCTCCAAAAAGCTATAGTATCTTTTCCATTAAGGAAACTTAGATTCGAGTATAATTGAATCATTTGGAATTGTTTGATTTTAATTTATATGCTTTATGAGAAATTAGCATTTGTGGTTGAATCTATGAAAACATAATCCAAGACTTAGTTCCGGTTGCCATCCTATTTGCATGCCAACTTCTTTCCAAATGAATTTGGGCAGATATATATCTGCATTATTCCTTAAGAAATACAGAGCATTAAGCTTTATATTTTCTAAGAGAACTAGGCCCTTTAGACCACCAGCTATGTCTACTCAGTACTTTCTTCTTCATATTTGACCTAAAACATTTCCTTTTTACTCTTCAGCACTCTCTTTACTTTTTGTCTACCAAAGATAATATATACATGGTGGCTATTTTAGGAATAATCATAACTTGATGTTTCCTACTGGGGTAAATGTTAATTGGTCAGTAATTAAAGGTGTGTGGCCAGGAGAAATCATTCTAGGCTGTAAGCCAACCATGAAGCCAGTCTTATTCATCAGGAATTGGTGAGGGAGCAGGGATGATTTCCTGAGCAGGTCGTAGGACATATTCTATCTTGAGCATGTATGGTGGTGTCTCTGTGGGACTGACAGTGTTGAGCATCTATCACAAAATATTTTCAGGTCTTTTGCATTAGAAATCACTCTTGGCCCTGAATGGAATTATTTTCACTGTGGCATAATTCTTCCCAAAGAAAATGCTGAATGTGGAGAAACTGTAAAATTTTATTTCAAGAACTCTTCTAAGCAGATCTTACAAAACCCCATGATCACTCCGGGAACTCCATTGCTTTGCCCCATTTAGACCTCACTTTCTTTCAGAACCAGTTGGTTTTTATTATTTTTCTCTCTCATGAGAACTATCCTTGATGATATTGAATTACATCATATTCTTCTTACGTATTTCAGGTCAAGATTTCAATGCAAAGACATAGGGCTGGTAAAAGAAAATAAGAAGAGATATCTGCTAAAGGAAACCCTTTGATGCCTTTCATATTGTGTCATATAAATCACTATCTAATGCACTTCCAGTTTAAGACTAGAAAGTGTGTCAAATTCTATGCTTGAACCAGTAATAGATGCACACTGTAAAAAAATAAATTAACCAGTTTATGTCTTTATTACTAATTGATCTACTCCACTGTCCTCTTCTAGAACACAAACATTGCTGCTGCCAGCCTACATTTTAACAGGTAGAGGGCTCCCTCCTGTGGGCAAGTAGCTAAAAGAGTTTCCATGGCAACAGACAACTCCAAACCCTGCCATCAAACAGTGACTAAAAAACCCCAAAATGATATCAGTAAGAAAGAAAAAAAATAGAAAATGGAAGAGAATCTGAGAAAGAGAAAAGTAAATCTGGAAAAGAATGTTGATAGAAACTTAAAATAAAAATCAGTAGAATAATTGTTGGAAGTAAGGAGAAACAAGACCAGACAAATGTGTAACATTTACATAATGGGAAGGGAATGGAAGAGGGGAAGGGCAGAGTGTGATAACATGCTAACATTAGTATGTCCTAAAATACTTAACCATGATTGAGTCATCCAAACACATAATGGTAAATATTTAGAAATATGAAAAAACAATGATTATTAACACAATCAATACATTAAATATTTAAATGTGAAAAGCAGGTTTTAGGGAATCAATGGTTAATTTTTTTGCTATATGAATTAGAACTCTACTAGATATCTGTCTTATATGGGATGCCCAAAAATCAGAGCCTGGAGCAGAAGTTTATATGTTAATATGTTGTTAGATACTGCAATGATTGAGAAGCAAGTGTGAGGGAAAGAGAGAGGGAATAAGGTAGGAAAGGAGCAAGAATAAGTGTCAGATGCATAACTGGTCACTTACTAGATCAAACACAACCAATAGTTCAATCTCATAGAACTTCAAACAGGTCACGTCGGATAGAGCACCACAGATGAGAGATCCAGGAAGAAGAAAGGAAAGAAAGTTATCCACCAGTAACCAACATCCCATCATTTATATTTTGTGTTTATAGGTATAAGATCATGTTGACTTACCTCACTGACAACAGGGGAGTCCTGGAGGGAGAAACATGGCATATCACTAAGGGCTGGGGGTAAAGCTATCTGGTCTTTACCATGTTGCCTTAAGCTGTTGCCTCAGCCATTGGTTGGATTAAGATCAAACTAATTTGGTAACCAAGGTGAAAGGAAATAAACAATTGGCCATGGGTACTGAACACAGGTAGGATGATAGAATATGAAATGAGATATTAGAGGTATCATATATAATATTCAATTGTATATAATAAATAGGCAGTGAGATATATGAACCTGGGGAGATACCACTAGATAGATGAATCCAAGAAGTATCCCCAAAGTGAAGAATTTGTCAGCTTTGACTACATAAGCATCAATCATTTCTCTGTGGTTAATGTGAAGTCAGAAAACAAAGAAAAAAGGTGTGAGAAAATATTTGTAAGAGATACAAGGTTTTAATTACCTTTGTTTTTAAATAGGTCATGTGAATGAATTGAAAATGGAAAACAACCCCCAGCAGAAAAAAAAATGAAAAAGAAATGCAAATTAAAAATTAACATAAGAAAGATCTGTGTCATACTTTCCTGGTGCATGTGTGGTGTCATCAGTCTTAATGTTTGAACCAAACATCATGAATTACTTAAAAGTTAGAATTTAGTTAAGGGAACTATGTGTTTTCATAATTTAAATAGTCTATAAAACATTACATAAACAAATATGATAAATTACTAGGCATATAGGATGTTCTCTAAAAAACATTAAATGATAAAAGTTCATAGCTCTTTCTGTACTGTGTTTAAATAATTGCATGAATGGCTTAAGTGTGTGTGTGTGTGTGTGTGTGTGTGTTTGTGTGTGTTATTTTTGGTCACTGAATTCTCATAAAGGCTTTTAATTGTGATCCTCAGAGATTTGAGTTTGACTTTGCTGACTGATGGAATTTTACATTGCCTTTTCATTTTTCTGTTTCAAACTAAAATATGTGTAATTTGATCAAAACCACATTTTAAAAATATGTGTATAGTGATACGTAGCTCAGGTTCAGTTCAATATTTATTGAGCCTATGATATGCTTTTGCTTCAAAATATTTTAGAAAGCATGGCTGTCAAGAATTCTACTTTAACTTTGGTCTATTAGACAGGAGACTAGCCAACAAATTACCTCTCTGAACTTCAGTTTCCTCATTTATAAACAGAAATAATAACTACCTATTCCAAGACCTGACACAAAGTAAATACTATGAAAGTTGATATCTTTGGACTTCTAGAATATTTAAGGATAATACTTATACTGTAGCCTAACAAATAAAAGATGCTCAATAAAGAGTAACTTATTCTGCTTTTCTGGTTTGGGAATGGACTCTCTACCACCTGAATTATACCTATTTCATTGGAATACAGTATAGGGCTATTTTGAATTTCTATCCTTGGAGTATCTTTAACAACTCATTTTTTAAGTTTATTTATTTTTGAGAGAGAGAGAGAGAGAGAGAAAGAGAGCATGCGCACATGTGTGGAGGTAGGGTAGAGAAAGTGGGAGAAAGAATCCCAAGCAGTCCCTGACCTGTCAGCACAGGAGCCTGACATGGGGCTCAAACTCATGAACCACGAGATCATGACCTGAGCTGAAATCAAGAGTTGGACATTTAAATGACTGAGCCACCCAGGCACTGCTAAGACTTGATTTTATAAAGCCCTATTTCTGTCTCAGATGTTGAGTTGATATGACTGATACCATATCTCAGGTAAAAACCACTCTAATATTTAACAGGGTATTTTATGGTAAGGTAAAGTAAGTCTTTTCCTTCTGTCCTCAAGATATATACCCTTCCCATAATTGAAAATTGAATAGCGTTCCTTATATTTCCCAAATTTTGGTCATCAGCTTCAACGAGACCAATCATTGCCCACTTGTTTTGTTTATATAATAGGGATACAGGACACAATTGAGCCATTGAAGCTGTAGAGCTATACACTCCTCATAAATACATAGTTATCCCAGCATGTTGGCTTGGCAGGATAAAATCATCATATGGGGGATTCAAATTTGGTTATTTGTTTGTTATATTGCTTTGAATGTCTTCAGAAGAAAGAAGTGTTCCTAGAGTAATAGTCAATGTGTCAGAAAATATGAAGAGATTATAAGTTTTTTTTTGAGAGAAGGCGAGAGAGGGAGAGAGAGAGCACGAGTAGGGGAGGGCAGAAAGAGAGGGAGAGAGAGAGAATCCCAAGCAGGCTCTGTACTGTCAGTATGGAGCCGGACATGGGGCTCAAACTCATGAACACTGAGCCAAAATCAAGAGTTGGCTTAACAAACTGAGCCACCCAGGTGCCCCGTGAAGGGATTATTTTGAATACATCATGGTGTATGATTTAGATATTTTTGCCTTTCTCCTTTCTCTAGGAGTTTGTGTAGCCCTATGAAATAGAAATAACAGTAATTTCAAAATGAAAGGAGGATATTCTTCCCTATTGTGACCTGCCAATATGAGGACCTGGAAACTGAGAATTAAATGAGGATATAAGAATATGTAGGAAATATTAGATAGAAGTATATATGTAGCCTTTATATGTAAGAAGTGGCAGGGTATATTCATATCATCAGTATAGGGCACTGAAGATTATTTTGTGCCTTGAACAATGTAGCATATTTTGGATTAATAAGACATGTCAGGGCACCCACTTGGGTTATTCATACATTATTGGGAATAGAATAAATAACACACACAAGCAAGTGTGCAGGGAACTGCGAGGGTTAATGTATATACAGCTAGGAGAGAAAGAGAGAAGTGAGAGGTTTCCCCACTCAGTAGTGAAGAGATTCCCCTCTTGTGATTTTCTGAAAGAGTCAGGAAAGAGTTCTTTGTATCTCCATAGGAAGGATCAGCGTAGGGGAGGAAAATTATTTTTCTACTTTTCTAGGTTCACTTGGCAGGTCTATTAATTAAACTAGCCTATGATAGATTAATGTGAGAAAAAATTTAATTTCATATGTACAGGAGGCCCACAAAGACATGAGAGGCTCTTTGACAGTCAGACATTTGAGATTTATATACTATCTGAGCTGAGGAGAAGGGATTAGGGGTCTGGGATTTCAGAAGGTAGGAAGACAAATCACAAGAAGGTTGGAAAAGCAAATGTTTGGTAAACAATGTTTGCCATGCCATACACAGAAGTCTTCCTTCCATGAAAAAGTTAATTTTGGTATAGCTCTCTTACTGGTAGAGGCTCCCCCATCTAATTTTTTTAGACAGTTAAGGGGGAGGTGAAAATCTCTTCATGAATCTTTTGGACCTTAATTGACTTCAGCTTAGAGTAAGCCATATGCCAAAGTGGCACATTTTGGGGACAGTCTGCCTTGATCCTTATCAGCAGCAAAGTACTATTTCTTACTGTTTCTGTGTCATCACTGAAATTGAAGTGTGGAGTACCCCATTAACTGCGAATTACTTTTAAAAATCATGAATGCTCTCATTTGCAAGCAGTTTGCCTTTCTCCTTTTCTTAAATGCCACTGTAGCATTCTTTCTGAATTATTACACACAAAATTAGGTAAACCTTGAGGATAGAAAAAATAAGAGGTCCTTCTCTTATGGGCATATATATCAAAACTCACTGTTTGGTGACAAAATTAAAGTACAGACAAAATAAACAGACAGATTTTTAAAACTCTGCTAAGAAGAGTTAAATCATCCTGTCCCCAGGAAAAAAAAAGAAAGAAAAGGTTGAATTTGAAAATCAAAGGGTTTAGGGAATAAACTATACCAACTGGATGTGGTCATTCTTTCTTCTAAGACTTAGTTTGTGAGTCAGAACAATTAGCCAAATGAATGGTTACCAAAGTTTGAGTTCCTGATGGAATGTAATGAGTCATACTGTATCATGAAGATATTGACCAGCTGATCAGAGAGTACAATATGACGTCCAACACCTTGGGCTCATTAATCAAGGACATTTACTCAAAGGCTGCAGAGCCACTTTATCTGAGAAAAGCTCTTTAAAATGTGCTGCTGCATTCTTTTTCATGGTGAGGGAGAAATTGTTCAAATCAGATGATTTTCCAAATATAATTGCTTGCTGAAATATCCGTTGTTTAGTATCAAAATGACAAGCTTTTATGAATGATTTCATTTAGAAAATTATTTAATACATGCCTCTTATTTCTAAATTAGTGCCAAAGAAGTATATCTTCTTGGGTTTCAGAGCAGATGCATAAAATGACTTCAGTGAAGTAATGATTAACATTTCTTTATATAATATGTTCAATGGAGTTTTACATCTGATAGATTTAATAAAGGGAAGGATAGATTTATGAAATAAGAGTAGAACTATGTGGCCGTAGCAGTCAGGATTCTCCAGAGAAATAGAAGGATATGAGATAAATATACAAATAAATATTCAGAAAGTATTAGGAAATTGGCTCACATGATTGCAGAGGTTGGCAAATCCAAGATCTTCAAGGTAAGCTGGCAAGGTGGAGCCCAGGAAAGAGTTGGTGTTGCAGCTGGAGTCCAGAGACAGTCTGCTGGAAGAATTACCTCTTCCCCCCGAGGGAGCTTGGTCTTTTCCTTAAGGCTTTCCACTGAGTTATGGCTCACCCACACAATGGATGGTGAGTTCCTTTATTCAACGTGTACTGATATAGGGGCACCTGAATCAGTTGGTTAAGTGTCTGACTTCAGCTCAGGTCATGATCTAATGGTTGCTGAGTTCAAGTCCCACATCAGGCTCCTAGCTGACAGCTCAGAGCCTGGAGCCTGCTTCGGATTCTGTGTCTCCCTCACTGCCTGCCCCTCCCCCGTTCGTGCTCTGTCTCTCAAAAAATAAATGAAAATGAAAAAAAAAATTAAAAAAAAAACCCAAAGTGTACTGATTTAAATGTCAATCTCATCTGAAAAATACTTTCATAGCAGCATCCAGACATGTTTGAACAAATCCCTGAGTGCTGTGGCATAGCCAAGTTAGCATATAAACTTAGCCACCATAATGGATTTTCCATGTAACATAAAGACTTCTACTCTAGTTAATTATGCTCACTCGATGGAAAACAAGAAAAACACTAATAATAATTCTGTGAAGGTTTTCCTTTCCAGAAAATTCAAAACTCTTTCTTTTATGAAGGTAATTCTTGGAGGTCAAGATTTATGATTCAAACATGCTTTTAGTCTTTGTCACCTGTACATAGAAAATGAATATTCAGCCAATCATGGTTTCATCAAATTCAGTAAAATATTGCTGACACAGAAAAGTCAAAATACTACAACCATACCATTGAAAAAAACCACATTGTAGATTTTGGCAGTTTATTTCAATGTTGTAAAATATTTTAACATGCACATTCCCCTGGTAATTTTGTTGTTATATCCCAGTAACAGAGATATACAGCAGAGTTCACAGAATATTCCTCACAGAATATTCCATTAACTTCTACTTTGGAAAAGTGTTAGTAGGAGTTAAGAAGAAAGGTTCTATAGCCAAATAAGTTTGGGAAACATTGATTAAACACTATGTCCTCTTTTACTGCTTCATTCTTCTAGACAATGTTCATGTACATTGTGAATATTTTTTATTGAAAGGAGCTATCCCACACTGATTTGACTACTAAACCTTCATTGTGAAGTATCTTGGTGATTCAGTATAGCAAGAATCCATTTTGAAAAATTCTTCCTACTTTAAAACTTATTTTTCTTTTTCAAATTTACTTTGTGTATTTTTAGGCACTTGCATATCCAAATACATTTTAGGGTCATATTTTTCTACAAGAATGTCTGTTTCTGTTTTGATTGGGATTGCATGCGATTAATTTATAAGTTGGGGGAAATTGGCACCTTAACAATATTGAGGTTTTTGTTCCATGAATATGTCTTTCCAGCAATTAAGTATTTTAAAATTTCTCTCAGTTGTGCATAGTGATCTTCAAAGGACAGAACTTACACATTTTATTCTGTTAAACATATTTATTTACATAAAATTGATTTTACTACCTGTAACATATTTAAAAAATCTCATTCTCCATTTGTTTGTTACCAATATACAGAAATTCACTTGACCTTAGGTATTCATTCACTTTGTATCTTGTTACTTTGCATAGTTCCTTATTAATGCTAGGAACCACTACCACTAATTAGTGTTATTAGAATTAAAATACTTTTTGTAAATTCCTTAAGACTTTACAGTAGATCTTTGGGTTGTCTATGATTAGAAACAATTTTACTTTCCCATTTTCTGTCTGTACATCAGAGGTATGTCTATGCCAGCTTATGTACAGTATGTAAATGATAGGTTTCTCTCCTGGGCATAGGTAGACTCTTCCTATGATTTAAGGACACGGAGTGCTCAGATAGGTCTTTCTCGCTTACCCTGCTGAACCCTTATTTTCTGAGTGAACACTACATGAAAGCCTGCAGGAAACTTGGTTATCGGTGGATCTGCACTCCTTTTGGGCCTCAGACTCCTCTAGAATCTAAACATTCATGCTAGTCTACTCTCAACTGTAAAAACATTGTAGCAAATACTCAGCCGGTTTCTCCTGATTCTCAGTTTTGGCACCTGATTCTCAGTTTTGGCACCTTCCTCCTTTCGCACTGCTCTGCCAAGGAAAAAAGCAACAGTGGGTCTCTTCACCAGAAGAGGATCGTCTACCGGATTTTAATTTGTTTCAGTTTGCTTAGTCTTAGAGCTTTTATAGATTTAAATAAACCTACAGCGTTGTGGGTTATCTGTCTTGTTCTGCTTGATAGGGTGGAAGAAACATTCTTCTGCAACTTACTACATACAAAGCAGAAGCAGAATCATCCCATATGTACGTGTGCATTTTGTCTTCGTAGCCATGTTAGTGTCACACAATTATTTATTTCATTCTCCTTAATTTCTACCAGTAATTTTCTTCATATATTTGATGTAATTATAGATAAAAATATATTTATATCACTATAAAATATAATAAATATTTTAATGAGAAATTAGATGAAATGTTTGATGTATTGATATATTGTATATATTAATATATATATTGACATATTGTATATGTTGATATATTGTACATATTAAATTATGAGGTGCTACCAATATATCTCATTACTGATAAAGGAATAGCATATGTCAGCAGAACATAAAAATAGTCACCATATATCAGAAGTTAATATATCACAAACTTATCAATTTCATTCTTTAAGAAAATGTGGAGTTTAATAAATGTACTGGCAATGGAAAAAAAACAAAAAAAACTGGAGCCCAGAATGTGGGAGCCTAGCATAGAGAGGACAAGAAAATGCTGTAAAATCCACTGGCTATGACAATATTATAATTTTTTATTTGTTTAAAATCTCATGTGTTTGTGCATGTTCTGGAATTATACTAAATAACATTGAGAATAAGAGTAATGGGGCTAAAATTAAAGTTCGAGGACAATAGGAAGCGTGTTGCAGAAGTTAGGGGAATCCTGTTTTACGAATACTTGGCAAACCCAGGTTTGAAAACAGGATTCTATGATTTCAAACTTGATTCGGTTTCTGCTCTTTCCATACTGTTTGACAGAAATTGTGGAGTGGCATGCTCTCAGAGAGATGCATAGTTGTCTAGAACAGTGACCAAGTCCACTTGCAAGTTGTGAGATATGAAGATCACTGCTTGTAATGCTGGTCCATTTCAGTTTCTTGGCAGGTGGCTCTTCTCTCCACAGAGATTCAACTATCTGGCTCAAAATCAAATCTCTCTTGATGGGGGCCGTTAAGCTCTCTCCTCTAAGTATACCTGGCAGGAGAAAAAGGAAGGGAATTCAATCAAATTGAAATTCCTGCCAGGTGGCAGCTCAAAAAGAATGTGTGTGTGTGTGTGTGTGTGTGTGTGTGTGTGTGTTTGTGTGAGAGAGAGAGAGAGAGAAAGAGAGAGAGAGAGGTGAGGAAGGGAGAAAGGAGATGATACTTGCACAGTCTGGAATAAAAAATTAAACAAACCCCAAAACCCAGTTTTTCATTGGCAGAACAAAGGGTCTCAGAAGAATCTGTAGATGAACTCCCAAGAGCAACTATCTGGGCTAAAAGAGTGATTGAGACAGAAACGGGGAGAGGGGAAATTTAAAAGACATTACAGCTCTCATCCATTCAGGTAAAGGGGACTTTAGAACAGACTGTCTCAGGTGGGGGGAAGTGCGTCTCTAGCATGATTAATCACAAAGCAGGAAAGCTTTAATCTGGAAAAGTTAAACACTGCTTCTTCTACAGAAAGCAGCTGCCTACCCATGTAAGGTATGCCCTTATACTCTTTTCTTCCAAGATAGTGTATTTTACTGCACCCTAAATAACTGCTGTGTCGCTGCAGATTTACAGGTGAACGGAAGCCTTCATTTCTGAAGTCGAGTTTCCCCCGAAAAACTGTAGGTTTTCAGGTAGAGGTAATGGTAGAGGTAATTCCGGTAGAGGTAATTTCCTCTGTCATTTTTGTTTTGTGTTTGTTGTTCTAACCCACTTGGAAAAGAAGATGGAAGAGATTATGGTGGGGGTGGGGGGCTAGAAGTCATCCACCCTCACTTTTCTGCTTCTTAAGACAGTAGAGTGTGACACAGTGTAACTTACATATGTTTATGCTGATATGTCCTAGAAATTTAGGCTCCTTTTTTGCCATTGTATTTTTAACTCAAGGCTTTGCCAACTTAAGTACTAAAAGGCTGTAGTAGAAAAGATAGTTTTAATTAAAATAACAAAAGGATTATTAAGTAGTATTTATGCATCCATTGTGTTGATTTAAAACATACTATTTTTTTGAATTTTAGTGTAAACAAGAGACATTTTAACGAGTAAATTTACATTTAGAATTCGTATAAAAGATGCAACTGGCAATACCTGCTGACAGAAACATATTGTATTGAGGCAAATCTTCTGGGAAAACAACTCTTTTACTGGGTGAAGAAAACAATACAAAGGGGGACAACATCCAGAGTCTATGGTATAGAAATGCACTGAATGGTTAAGGTGGCAACAATTTCAAAGGTCGATGCCTGGGCTTTGTTCATAAGCATGCAGCAATATCAGGCTGAACAGACGGAGCCCCATCTGCAGGGCGTCTGTATCTGTGTAGTGATGTTCTAGAATGTGCTGATATATAAAAACTATAAATAGAAAGCTCTGTAAATTAGTTCTCCTTTTACACATTTTAACTAGTTGAAAATCTTAAAAATCTCAGCTAATTAGGAGAAGAAAGAGTTCATTTTATGGTCTATGGTCTTTTCTGATAGCAATATCAACATGCTTCCTATGATTCTGATCATGGACCAATCTGGGAAGTTAAGAATTACAAAAAGAAAAGGAGGAAAGAAAGCTAGAAACTTCAAAGTCCTTAGCGTCAGAAAGTTCAAAGTGTTTTCTATGTGGCGAAAAACCAATTGCAAAGGTTGAGTTTATGTAGATGGTAAAATAATGTTGACTATTTTTTTTAAATAATTTTTTCTACCAATTTCTATTAAGTGGATTGAAAAACCTATTTTCTGTTGATACATGAGGAATTCATCTTTACAAGTAATACATAATTCAATAATCAAAGATTAATTTTCTGTAAGAGATAGCTCTAATTTCACACTGAGATAATAACTAGTGATTTTTTTTCCCTATGGGAAGCAAAAATAAAATGATTTAAGACACTATATAAAAAAGCTTACAGTGCAAAAAAATTCTTTTATATTCTATAATCATCAATATTACTTCTATGTATCTGCCCCCAGGTTGTGTGGCATTAAACAATTTACGTAAGCTTTGTCTCAGGTTCCCTATCTGCAAAAACAAGTTTTGTAAGTATACAAAAAGTATACTCATAGGGTTATTAGGAGAATTAATTGAGTCCACACATGTACATAACTCAGCATAGAATAAGTGTTCAGAGAGTATCAGATATTATAATGTAGATAGTACTCTTTGAGACCCAGACATTAATCAAAATATTCCCTGGATGGTTCCTCACAATGGAGCTAGAAAGACATTTGTTATCCCCACCTCTAAAAATTGTTCACTTCAATTAAATACTTTTCTCTAAATATTATGTTCTTACTATATGACAGGTGTTCTTGGGCACCTGGGGTTAAGAATTTGCAAGGTAGTTATGATAGCAATCTTAGAATCTACCTGCTTAGATGCCTGATATGATCTTGGCTTCCCTTATTGTTTTGGTGAATGGAATGAAAACAAATCCATGGTATTACTGGGGTTTTTGATTTTCTAAAAAAAACTATTATCTTCTCAAAATCAGTCTTTCTGTCCCCAAGTCTTGATATCTTTCTGTGTCTTCTGAATTTATTAAGCTCTCATGCTCTATATCTGCTAGCTTTTCTTGATACCTTTCTCTTCCAGTTACACAAAAAATTGTTGTATGTGATCAATACTTCCAACGTAAAGACACAATTATTTCTATTTAAGGATGAGAAAAAAGAAGTGGAGAGAGGTCAAGTTACTTATAAATTTGAATATGGGCCTATCTGATTTGCAGTGTGTGCTTTTCATTAATGATAAGGTATCAATACACGGTTACAGAAGTCTCTATTATATATATATAGGCTGTATTATAACACCATACAAAACAGAAAGGTGGGGGAATGGGATTAGCTGTATTGTCAGGCCCTTCAATATACAGGAATAAGCATATTATGTTCCCAATACCTTATTCCTTAAAGCCTTTTCTAGATTCCCATCCTTTTTCAAGCAATGATATTGAACCTAAGGTTGGTAAATATAACATTGTATCCTCTTTATTTGTATACAATGGGAGAAGTAGTTGAATCAAATTGTTCAGAGAATGGAGACTTGAAAATCAATCAGGGATGCATATGTTCAAATGGCAGATTATGTCCTAATAAAAATGTAGATCTCTCTTACATAGGCCAGCTATGGCTTTCAATTGGTCCAAGACAGGTAAAATGTATGGGAAAGGAGAGAAATCCTTTCTATTAATCATTCTCCTTGCATCAAAAAGAAAACCTATAATATCCAATTTTCTGTATTCTGCAAGAACTTACGAAGATCTTAAGCATTAAGAAAGAATAGGGGGGAAATTATATATCATAAGCTTTGAACTATTTCATACTGGGAATAATTTTACAAACACTTCTGAAAGAAGGAATGATGCTGATAAATAAGAATTTCTGTAGAAACTATTCTCAAACAGTACTGAACATTAAATTTGTTTCATAGAGTTTTTAAAAACCATAGATAGGTCAAACCCAAATCTACTGAATCAGAATTCCCACCTAATAATTATCATGTACAACCAGGCTTTTGAAATACTGTTCCAGCCTATGAATTGCTGCTCTTTTTAGAAACACACAAAAGTCATTTTAATGCATCATTTTACAGCAATTTGAGGAATAAGATTATAAAATAAATGGAAACAATAAGAAATGCTTTTGTTACGATATTCATATATTGTCATATTATGAACAAATGTTTCCAAAAAATAAATGTTGGGGAGGTTGGAAGAGAGGAAATCAAATGAAGCTCAAAATTTATCATTGACTGGAATGTTTTAAGAGTTTCATTTAAAAAATGTTAATAAGTATTGCAGAATGAATAATAATATATATATGAATCAAAAAATATTTTAATTATTTTTTAAAATGATTTCACTTTATTTGGCAAACATTGATTTGTTCTGATTTCAAGTGTCATAGATTTTTACATTATGCACTTACTTGGCAGTTTCATGCTTGATTTCTGTATTTCCCAGACCCTGGCTTAAGTGACAAGGTCACCCAGTCTTAGGACAACAGAGAAATTTACATGTCTAAAACTCATTTATTTGGACTCTAATGTTCTATTTACATTTTGTAAGGGGTTGGGCTGAAGCTTCATTCAACTTTGCTAATGAATTGCTGATGCTCTTATCAAGGAAATGATGAAAATAATATCATGAGGCAAAATCCCCCTTAGGTAATAACTGGCTTCACCCATTTTAGAAGCAACCATTTATGTGATAAATATTTATTCTTAGTATTGATGAGAGCAAGCTAAAGGAAACTGGTTCAACTTTGTCACAAGTTTTCATTGCTATGGAGTTTGACTATTTTTTATATAATTAAATATAATGTATGTAGAAATGTGCATGAAACAAATATAAAGCAAAAATTATTTCATAAAACAAACATCCATGTAACCATCACCTAAGACAGTAAATGGAAACTTTGACAGCTTCTTAAGTTTTCCAGTGGTTCCATCCAGTAATAACATTCTTCTCTTTAAAGATAATCACTTCTCTTTAAAGATAATCTACAGATAATCACTAATCACTGAGCCTGGGTGGCTCAGCCAGTTAAGTGTCCACTTCAACTCAGGTCATGATCTCAGTTTGTGAGTTTGAGACCAGCATGGGGCTCCATTCTGACAGTGCAGAGCCTGTGTAGAATTCTCTCTCTCCTTCTCTCTTTCCCCCTCCCCCACTCTTGCTCTCTCAAAAATAAATAAAAATAAACTTAAAAAAAAAGTAATCACTATTTTAAAATTTATAGTAACCACTTCCTTGTTTTTCTCTCTATATTTTAACAACCTATACATGTTTTCATAAATATATGGTTTAGTTTTGCCTGTATTTGTATTATACACAAAGAGAATTACAATACTATATCTTTCTTTTGTGATAAGCTTCTCTCATTTGAGGACATATTTTTAAGATTCGGCCATGTTTTTGCATATAGTTGTAGTTTGTTATTTTTCATTGCTTGGTATTCCTTTTATAAATACAAAGCATTTTTTTTCATATAGCCAATAGGGATTTGGGTTTATGTCTTATGCAGATTATGAATTTATGAATAATGCTGTTAACACCATTGTGCATGTCTTTTGGTGTACACATGGACGTGTTTCTCTAAGAATTACACTTAGAAGTATGATTGCAGGATCATGGTGTACACCTGTATTGCAATATAATTTTGATTCTAACCACCTGAAGTTAGTGTAAACCTTATCTGTTAATTTTATGGTCATGCATCCCAAGAAAAATGCTACCATTTCAGATGCCAGGCACAAGGTCAGAGGCCCCAAGTCTTCTCACATTTCTGACCAACTGCCAAGTCCAGAGGGGTTTCCACAGCCCCATAAAGGTATGAAAACTCACTAAAACAACACACACAGCTCAGAAAAGCTCTGCCCTTACAGTTTTATAGTAATGGAAACAAATCAGGATCAGTCAAATGAAGAGAAATATAGGACAAGATACGGGGTTTGCAAATGTAGATCTTTGGTGCCTTCTCTCCGTGGGTCAGAATACATCACCGTCCCAGCACGCTGATGTGTTCACCAATTGGGAAGTTCCCCTGAACCTCAACATTTATAATTTTTATTTGGGATTTCATTACAGAGGCATAATTGATTGCATCTTTGGCCATGTAATTAAACTCAATCTCTAACCCTCTTCCTCTCCCTGGAGGGGGATGGGTCTTTCCAATGACCAGCCCCATCCTAAATTATCCGGTTAGCATAAACTCAGGTATGATCCAAGCGTTCCATGAATTAAAAAACAAAAACAAAAACAAGCAAACAAACAAAAACCCAACAACCTATCTCTTGGGAAATTCCCAGGATTTTAAAAGCTTGCCAGGAATTTGGAAAAACAACAACAACAAATCATTATATCATTATCCAACACTTACCATCAGATTTTGTAAATAATATCAAGCTGATTGAAAGTTGTTAACCAAATGACCTTCCCACAAGCTTTGAAAGACTCTCTATCCCTTCACATACCAAAACTTACTGTTTTGTTCTTTTCTCCTATTTTAAATTTCCACTCTGGTTCATTCATAGAGATATCAATTGTAGTTTTAACTGATATTTTTCTATTTACTAATAAAGTTATACATCTTTTCATATATTTAATGACCCTGTAGATATCCTCTCTCATCTTTTGTGATACCACATCTCAACTGTTTTGCCTATATTTTTTCTGGGACTTCTATATTTTTTATTGATTTTATTTGCATATATTTTATGATTTATATATTCTAGATGTAATATTTTATGTTTCAGAGATATTTGCCAATTTTGAAGGCTGAATTTATCACTCTTTAGTAAACTTAAGTTCCAGTTTCAATATAGTCAAATTTGGGGCACCCAGGTGGCTCGGTTGGTTGAGCATCGACTCTTGATTTTGGCTCAGGTCATGATCCCAGGGTCATGGAATCCAGACCCATCTGGGGCCCCTATTCGGCCCCCTGTTGGGCCCTGGATTGAGCACAGAGTCTGCTTAAGATTCTTTCTCTCTCTCTTTCTCTTACTCCCCCCTTCCCCGTACATGTTCTCTCTCTCCAAAACAAGAAAAAAAATAGTTACATTTATTAATTTTTACCTTTTGTACATTTTGTGATCTGTTTGAAGGTATATTGTTATGACCTTCAGTCATGAAGATATTCCTTTACATTTTTAGCTAGAATTTTTTTTTTACCTTTTACATTAGGACAGTAATTCAAATGGAAATAATTGTATATGGCAAGAGATATGATCATGATATTTTTCATATAGAGAAAATAAATTACCAATTTGCTCATTAATTGAAAAGACCTTGTTTCTCACATTTGTGCTAGATCAAGTGTCATGTATATGTGGGTTTATTTCAGGACACTATTTTCTATTTCACTGATCATTTTATCAACACGTGGGCCAACATATAATGTCTTAGTTACTGTGACTTTATATTAAGTATTGATAGCAGAGGAAATTAGTGCTCACTTCAGCAGCACACAGGATAGCAGAGGAAATTATCCTACTTTCTACATTTTGAAGATTGTTTTGGGTGTTTCTGACCTCTTACATTTTAACATAAATTTTAGAATCAGCATATTGAGATTCTCTCTCTCTCTCTATCTCTCTCTCTCTCTATCTCTCTCTCTCTCTCACACACACACACAAATATTTGAGATCCTTTGGAATTTGAGAAAAAAATTGATAGCTTGACTTCATTAAGTCTTCCTGAATATGAAAATGAGATATCTCTGTGTTCCTAACTTCAAATGATCCTTACTATCCTATTAGAAATTTGAGGTGTTTAGAAGATATAGTTATTTTTCAAGCTTCGTAAATGTTTTCAGCAGAATATTTCTAAATTATCTAAGCTCTTATTACTTGTAGCAAATGTCTCAAATCTGGTTTTATAAAATTGTTTAGATTTTAAATATATTTGATAGTCTTTCTTCTCCTTTTTAAAAATTTCATGTTATTGAATAAAAACAAATCTGGACTTAGATGAAAAGAGACTTTATTTAAAATAAGACTATTGAGGGATGCCTGGGTGGCTCAGACGCTTAAGCATCAACTCTTGATTTCAGATCAGGTTATGATCTCATGGTTTGTGGGATAGAGCCCAGCATTAGGCTCCGTGCTAACAGTGCAGAGCCTGCTTGGGAATCTCTTTCTTTCCCTCTCTTTCTGCCCATTCCCCACTCGTGTGTGTGTGTGTGTGTGTGTGTGTGTTCTCTCTCTTTCAAAATAAACAAATAAACATTAAAAAAATAAAACTATTGAAATAGGGAGAATGCTCTATAAAAATATGCATGTGTCTCAAAGTCAAACAGGAAAGGCTTTTATACGTGGAGAGATGTAGAAAATGCTTTAGCAGAAACTTTTAAGGAGAAGTTGGATAGGCAAGGGAAAATGGCCAGCAGGGCCAAACAAAAAAGTATCTTGCTCTGGGTAGTCATTTTTCAGAATAAGTAAAAAGGGGGCACATTCTGCTTTTCAGCAATTCCTCAGAGCTTGAGGTTAGGAAGAGTTCAGGGAACTGTAGTAAGCAGAAAAGTCTGAATAAGGTTTGGTTAAGACAAGCATAAGGTAACAAATGGGCAGTTGTGAGTACATGGTAAGGGGTCAAGATCTCTCTATCTTTCTAATTTTTGAAAATCCTTCATAACATACTTACTATCAAGAAATCACACAGAGGATACTAAGATAGTTAAGAAAATGTCCAGGCTTCAGTGGAAGACAAGAATAAGCAAACTCTTCTCTCTCGCAAAGGGCTTTTGTGTCTTATGGGGAGAATACATGTGAATATATCCGCAGTGGAAAATGGGATGGATGCATAACTAGAAGTTGTATTAGTAGCCCCAGAGAGCAGCCTGAGAGAAAAGAGGGTAAACAAGGAATATTCTTTACCATTTATGTCTAAACTCCTTCATGTGTTTGAAACCACTGTTCTATCAGTAGACATGTAAGTTACAAAGCCATCAAGCAAGTGAAACAATGGAGCCTGAAGCCCTTTGATAACAAAGAATTTCCAACAACTGGAGTGTCAACAATGAATTTTATAAGTGTGATGAAAAGGTAATTTAGAGAAGATTCCTTTCGATTGTTATTTGCAAATGCTTTCTTAAATTTAATTCAATCCGTATATTACAAATAACTGTATTTTTGTATATAATTGTTGTCTTTTCTTCAGTTATCTATCTATAACAAAATAATGGTTAGTCTTCAAACAAACATCATTTTAAGTAACTACAGGGAAGTAGATTTTAGCATTTTCTTATGAATTGGGATTCTAATGATTTTGATTTTAGAAAAAAATTCAATAATTATAATATTAAAAATAACATTAAGTGAATATTTTTCCTAAATATCAATTTGCTAGATGTAGAACTTGTATGACAGGAAATAACAGTACATGTTTATGGATTCAGAAACTATATGGTTGGTGGTGTTATCTAACAAGACAGAATATTAGAGAAACATTGTTTTGGAAAGCATTATAGGACATTGCACTTATGGTATTAGGCCTCAAAAAATGAAGGGAAGTTAAACAATGCAAGGAATGAAATTGGCCAGGAAGAATAAATAGTGATAGGCATAAGAGCAGAAAAAGAGAAAGAGAATAAAGTGCTACGAAACACTCAAATGTCAGGACACTAAAGGTCTTGAAAGAAATCAAGCCAAAGTCTCAATCAGGAGATCATTTGGTTACAGTAGACCCTGTTAGAACCCTACCTTACATGAAGACTTTAATATAAAAGTGCTTAAAGAAAATAAACTTAAAGAAAATGAGTGACTTTTTACTGATTATATATTGACTTATTTTGGATGTGTTTGAGTATGTGAGTCCATCTAAAACAAAAAGTGTTTTGGTAGCTAAGTAAATTATTTAGTAATGTTTGTCTGCCTTCCGTGAGATCGTATATATTCAGGGATGGACCTTGATTCCATGAGAGCATTTGTGCACCAAACTGAACGTAATGCAAGAATAATTAATACTTTTCTAAGGCTTTAAAAACTCACCTACATTTTTCCTTAACAAAATAATAAGAAGCCAAAGCACTAAAAAAAAGCCTTTATCCAATTAAAACAAGATTGTGAACATGAATTCTACTTTCTGTTATGAGTAGTAAGTTGGAGATAAAGCATTAAGGCCAGGGTTTCACCTTGTCAAACATGATAAGCTTATGTCAATCATCAGTGTTCTTTTGACTATGATTAATATCTTTCTGATTATCATTAGAAATGCAAGAAGCAGAGGACTAGACAAGGTAAGTAATAATTTAACAATAGATTGTGCCCACTGAGGTTATATCTTCAGGGTTTCTTTTCAAATCTTATTTTTCCTTGGCTTAGCTCCAGGACCACAGCCTCTGAGTGAAGAGACAGCATATGTGTGTAACACAGTCATTAACATTTCATCCCTAATTTCAGATGTCTATAACATAGGTCAAGCAGCCGTTACGTGTGAGGTCAGAGAGTGTTATGAAAAAAACTAGCCCAAAATAGATCTTGGTCAGAAATCTTGTCATCAATTTTGAATGACATTCCTAACCGGAACACAGAGAACTCACATTGATTCACTTGTAAGGCTTCTTTGGACTCATTCTCTAGCAGGAAGCTCTGGCATACAGTGGGGGCATGTTTGAAAGCCCCTTCATCTCTGCTACAATATATTATTTAAAAATGTCAAATCCATTTTGCTGTTCCTAGAATCTAAATGATTCAGGATGAACTCCTTATATATACACAGAATCACTCTTGAATAATTTTTAAAAATTATGAATTATGACCATGCTGATATGAAAAATAATCACCTTATGCAGAGCACTGCTCTCTTTCTAACTTCTCTTGATCATATTGTCATAGTTCTGTTGCTGCATATTTTACTTCCATCATGCAATTTGGAAGAATATGAAATGGCTTAGTATATAATAATAATGAAAATAATATTAGCTTTTTTTATCAAAAGATATTAGTTTTACTTTTTCATTCAGTTTAACAATCCAAACCCATAATAATAGATTGTGGGGCTATTAAGATGGAGATAAATCTGTAATTGCTACATTGGTTTGACCTCAGAATCCCCTCCAGTGATCATACTCACTTCTTGTAAAACATGGGGTCTTTGTGATAAATAGGATCAACTCTTTGCTCTAAGAATATACCAAAAGTGTCCCAGAAGCCCCAATATCTTCATGAAAAGGGTAAGAGTTAGATTTAAAACTTTTGTTTTGCTGTCTAATTATTACACTTATTTTATAAATACTGAATTTTCCAACTCAGATATTTAACAATATCTTTATTATAAATAGGAGTCCAAATTATTTTGAAGAGAATAAAATGGATATTATCACCAGAGATTTCTGTCCAAAAACCAATATCACATTTAGTCCTGAGGAATAAGTGCCCTCCCATAGTCCTACACTTCAGATGGCCCCTATATTTTATATACAAACACACACACACACACACACACACACACGAACAACCCCCATATCAAGGTACATCTGAGTGTCCTTGTCACTTGGAATATGACACTTGGTACTTCCAATAAACTGTAGCCCTAGATATCTGTTCTTAGCTGCACAGTTCAGGCATCAGAAAACTACTTAGCCCTCTCTCTGATAGTATAGCTTCAGAATTAAATACATCTGCATTTGAATGGCCTTTAGTTTTGTGGGTTATTCCACTGCCACAGAGACTGATACTGCTTCAGATCATGAGAAATGTCTCAGCAACAGAAACCATTAAGGTGAGAGAATGAAACAAATAGTAAGTACAAAAATAGAACCTAGGAAAACAAAATCTGAGATTTAAAAATAAATGGAGGGGCACCTGGGTGGCTCTGTCCCTAGAACATCTGACTTCGGCTCAGGTCATGATCTTGCAGTCTGTGAATTCAAGCCCCATGTTGGGCTCTGTGCTGACAGCTCGGAGCCTGGAGCCTGCTTCAGATTCTGTGTCTCCCCTTCTCTCTGCCCTTCCTCCACTCACACTCTGTCTTTGTCTCTCAAAAATGAATCAATGTTAAAAAATTAAAAATAAATAAATAAACTAAAAATAAAAATATATGGAAACCATCCAAGAGGTCATTCATTTATAATTTTGAAAATATTATGTTTGAAACATGAAATATGTTCATAAGTTCATAACATGTTTTTGAACAAATGTTCAAAAAATTAATGAGGAACAGAGAGGTAGTCAGATTCATACACATGCACATGCACAATTACTAAAAATGGAGAATAAGAAATACTGGCTAAATAGCAAACAATGACTAATTGAAACCAAATTAAGTCCAATATAGAAATTGAATGATGTTCATAAAATACTATTTTCTTTAGTTTTTAGCCACCAGTGATAATGTTTCTCCTGATACTAAAAATACATATTTACAGAAAAAAATTATAGAATTTTTTATAAATTTTATAGAAATTTATTGATACTATCTGAGCTAACTAAAACTAGCCAGAAATTTGATTCTAAAATGACCACATACATAAGACAATTATAGAACTTAGTTAATAAAACATTAAAAACAAATGGTCCACTACCATAGAAAAATTCAAAATGAGGTTATAAACACAATAGCCAATAAAATGAAACAATGTCATAAATAAAATTTAAAAGTAAATATTACTAAGGTAGGATAAATTATACTTGATACAGAGTCATGTTAAGCAGCTAACATTTATCGTACATACTTTTAATATACCACAAAAAAGTAAGCTACCTAATGGAAATAGTCTTTATTTTAATACCTTATTAAAAAGCAAGTTATAGCTTTTTATGAATATAATAAGACTCCTACAGCTTTAGCCATTTATTTAATATTATTGAGGCAACCTTATGTTATTAACATGGCTGGTGGAGAAAATGGTATACAAAACTTTGGCCAAAACTCCAGAGACATTTTTTATTTCTTGTCCAACATATAGTTTGAGTGTGCTACTGGGAGAAATGGTCAGAATTATGCAAACAGCAATGATATTCATTGGAATTCAGAGTATCAAAGGTATTTTTCTGTGTAGTCTCACAATCCCACTGTTGTCGGGGAAGATGCTACTTGAAGAATTTAGTTTTTTTTAATGTTTATTTATTTATTTTTGAGGTGGAGGGGAAAGCAGGGGGAGTGGCAGAGGGAGAGAAGGAGAGGGAGAATCCCAAGCAGGCTGCATGTTGCCAGTGCAGAGCCTGATGCGGGGTTCGAACCCACAAACTGTAACATCATGACCTGAGCCAGAACTTAGAGTCAGACACTCAACTGCTGAGCTACCTAGGTGCCCCCAGAATTTAGTTTCCTAAGATACAAGACTTATTTTATGCCCCCAAATATTGTTCATCTTAGCAAACATTCCTTGTACAGTTTAAACTGATGTTTGTTCTTTAGTTGTATTCTTTAGATGTTTATTCTTTTTTTTAATTTTTTTTAACGTTTATTTGTTTTTGAGAGAGAGAGAGACAGAGTATGAGCGGGGGAGGGTCAAAGAGAGAGTGAGACACAGAATCAGAAGCAGGCTCCAGGCTCTGAGCTGTCAGCACAGAGCCCGATGCGGGGCTCGAACCCACGAACCATGAGATCATGACCAGAGCTAAAGTTGGCCGCTTAACTGACTGAGCCACCCAGGCACCCCTAGATGTTTATTCTTTAATACTAATAGGTATTAGTATTTTATAATAATATGTCTAATTGGTCAGGTTCATTTGTAGAATTGTTCAAATTTTCTACATTTTTAATGATTTTTTTGGTCTGTTCTATCAAACACTGAGAGTGGGAAGTTCACATCTCTAATAATGACTCTGGATTTTAATTTTTTCTTCATGATTTTGAAGTTCTGTTATTAATTGTATATACACTTATGTTATTCATTTTTGATGAACCAACCCTTTTATTCTTATAAAATTCCTCACTTCATATCAGGTAATAATTTTTCTCTTAAATTCTATTTTGCCCAATATTAATATAGTTGTGACACTCTTCTTATGCTTCCTATTTTATTGCATAGGATTTTGTAAGTTTTATTTTCAAATTTTATATGTTCTTATATATAAAGTGTATCACAGCATACAGATGGGTTTTGCTCTTTTTACACAGTCTAATATTCTGATTTTTGAGTATCATGTTTAGTCTATTTAAATTTAGTTTAGTATTTATATGTATGGAAGTAATGGTGATGATCACATATTTTTCATCAAGCAGCAAGTTGTCTTTTAAGGAAAGTATGAGATGAACAAATTGGCATTCTAAGCAAATATTTGTCATTTGGAGATTCTTTTTATACTTCTTTATATATCTAAGTTTCCATCTGGTGTCATTACCTTTCAGCACCAGTCATATCCTTTATCACTTCTTGAACTGCAGATCAGAAAAAGAATTTTTTGAAATAGAATTTTTTCAGCTTTATCAAAAAAATGTATTTATATAATCCTCATTTTGAAAGTGTGCTCATTCTGCAATTTTAGGACGATGAGGTTTTTATGTTTTGTTTTGTTTCATAACTTTATTTTTTTTCTTTTCTTTTCTTTTCTTTTTTTTTTTTTTTTTGGTCTCCCTTGTTTTGGAAGTCAGAAACTTACATCTGTTCTGTCTGCTGTGTATATATATATACTTTGCAATGACTGCTTTGAAGATTTTTCTATGGATTTTGGTTCTCAACAATGCTACTGTAATTGGTAATTGTAATTATTTTTGTATTTATTTGTGTAGGGTCTTCTAAGATTCTTGGATCTACATATCAATTTTTTTAATGTTTATTTATTTTAGAGAGAGAGGGAGAGAGAGTACACGCATGCAAGTGGGGGAGGGGCAGAGAGGGAAACACAGAATCCAAAGCAGGTTCCAGGCTCTGAGCTGTAAGCACAGAGCCTGATGCAGGGCTGTAACTCATGAACTGTGAGATCATGACCTGAGCTGAAATTCGATGCTTAACCGACTGAGCCACCCAGGTACCCCTACATATCAAGTTTTGAAATTAAATTTGAAAATATTGAAACCATTTTATCCCAAGTACACTAGGATGTAATCCTTATTCCTAAGGTGTTGGTTTTCTGTGGTTTAGGTTTCAAATAGATTCTCTAGGCGTATGAATGGGGATTCTCTACGCTGTGTGAACATCAAGCATCTGAGCATGGCTTCACTTCTCATATTCTGAAATACTTTGAGAAATATTTGCATGGCATGTGTATCATTTCATTGTGAATATATAGCTTTAAGAGACATCCTTGCCTTTCTTTCCCATGTCACAAAAAGAAGAGCAGCAAATTGACACACTGTTGTGGTTACATCCAGTTCAAATATGGCTAGCAGGTTTTGAAAAATTATGGTGGGAATATCAAGTTAATTGCTACTTTGCACCCTCTAGGTATGTAAGTAGCTAAATACTTACTTGCCAAGGCTGTTGGTAGCTCCCAAGCCATAATGAGATCCCATTTTTATATTATACTAAGCGAAGAATTTAAGATTATTCAAGCCCCCTGATTAGTATGGATGAAGATGATGTAGACTTCGCTACTTTGTTAAGTGCCCAGCAATTGCATTACCAAACAGGATACAGGGTATGTCTCTTACCCTCGAAAGTTCTTTTGCATCCCTTTCCAAGAAATCTACACACACATTAAGGGAAATCACTGATCAGATTTCTATCATGATTGCATAGTCATGCATGTTTAGAATTTCATCTTCATGGAATCATAAAATATGTACCCTTTTGTGCAAGGGTTATTTCATTTAAAATATGGGTTTTGAGATTCATCCATGGTATCACCTGTTCATGTCTTTTTATAGCTCAGCAGTATTTCATTGTATGAATAAATCAGCTTGTTTTAACAACTATCCCATGATGAACATGTCGCTTGATTCCTGTTGGGGCTATTAAGAGGAGAGCTGATATAAACATTTACATCCAACTTTTCTTTCTTTTTTTTTTATTTATAAGCATATGTTTGCATTTCTTTTGGGTAAATACCTAAAAGGGGAATTATCTTACCAAAAATTTATGCTTAAGTTTGTAATAAATTGCTAACCTGTTGTACAGAATGGTTTTGCCTTTTTCTTTCCCCACAAGCAATCACATGGTTACAATCACTTTATGTTTGTTTGTTTGTTTGTTTGTTTAAGATATCCTTCTGGTGTGAGGTGGCACCCATTATGATTATAATTGACATTTCTCTGATGACGAAATATATTAAAGCTTATTGTATGTGCTTGCTGGTAAATTGTATAGCATCTTTTGTTAACTTTCTGTTAAATCTTGGGGTGCTCAGGTGACTCAGTTAAACAACTGACTCTTGATTTTGGCTCAGGTCATGATATGACAGCTCATATGATTGAGCCCTGCGCTGTTAACATGAAGCCTGCTTGGGATTCTCTTTTTCTCTTTCTCTCTGACCACCCCCCCTCAATCTCTCTCCCTCTGCTTTCTCTCTCCCTCTCAAAATAATAAATAAACATTTAAAAAATAATAAAAAATAAATTTAAGAAAATATTTAACTTGTTGAATTGTAGGAGGTCTTTATATATTCTAAATATGAATCCTATGTCATATATATGCATATAAATTGTATACATATATGTGTATGTATATATTATATATAGTTATATATGTACAACACACACACATATATAATGTATTTGTAGTTTAATATATATTATATATATAATTTCTTCTGGCTTCCTTTTTTCTTAATTATTTTTTTGAATAGCAGAAATTTTAAATTTTGATGAATTTCAATTCACCATTTTTTTCTTGTAAGTACTCTCTGTGTGTTTAAGAAGTCCTTGATTATGCCAAGATCATGAAAATATTCTCATGTTTTCTTCTGAAGTTCTTGTCATGTTTCACGGTGATTTATAGGTCAGTGATTCATCTAAACAACATGTGTTTACATGGTATGATGCAGAGGCTAGGATTCATCAATTTTCAGTTAAATATTCAATTGTTCGTTCTCTGTTTCTTTTTAAAATTTTTTTAATGTTTATTTTTGAGACAGAGAGAGACAGATTGCGAACAAGGGAGGGGCAGAGAGAGAGGGAGACACAGAATCCAAAACAGGCTCCAGGCTCTGAGCTGTCAGCACAGAATCCGACGCAGGGCTCGAACCCACAAACCGCAAGATCATGACCTGAGTTGAAGTCGGACACTTAACTGACTGAGCCACCCAGGTGTACCTCCTTCTCTGTTTCTTGAAAGAGATTTCTTTTTTCATTAAGTGGCCTCAGTGGCCTTGTTGAAAATATATTGACCCTATATATTTGGATCTATTTCTGAACTTTCTATTCTGTTCCACTGATACACGTGTCTGTCTTTATACCAATGCCAGGCTGTCTTAATTTTATTGCTTTATAATCTTGAAATCAGATGATGTAAACCCTCTCAATATGTTCTTTTTTAAAATATTGCCTTAGTTATTGTGGGTCGCTTGGTTTCCTATATTCTTCCTTCCTTTCTTCTTTCTTTCCTTGTTTCCTTCCTTCCTTCCTTCCTTCCTTCCTTTTTTACTTTTTTTTTGTAATCTCTACACCCGATGTGGGGCTCAAACTCATGACCCCAAGATCAAGAGTTGTACACTCTTCTGACTGAGCCAGCCAGGGCCCCTCTATATACATTTTAAAATTATCTTGTTTTCTGGGATTTGAATTGGCTTTGCCTTGAAAATATAGGTCAGTAAAGAGGGCCATTAACATTGTATATTGAGACTTCAAACCTGTAACAGTAGTATATATCTATACATATTTTGGTTTAAAAATATCTCTCTAATGTTTTAAATTTTTCAGAATAGAACTCTTGCACATTTTCCCTTGAGTTTATCACTAAGTATTTTATGAAACTATTATGAAAAGTACTCTTTAATTTTTTCTAATTTACAGTTGATTTAAATATAATGAACTTTTATTCTACTAACTTGAGAAACTCAATAACTCTAGCAGGATTTTTTTTTACATAGGTTACTTATGATTTTCTGCATAACTAATTATTTCATCTTCAAATAGGACTTTGTTTCTTCCTTTCTGATTTAATTATTTTATTCTGCCTTCTGCACTGGCTAGATCTGAAAATACAATGTAAATGGAAGTGGTGAGAGAAAATATCCTTTTCTGTGTATCCTTTTCTTTGTTAATCATTTATTTCTAATGCTTTTTAAAAATTTTGGATAAAAGCAACAATGCTTCCTTGTCAATTCCACTTCCTTATTTCCCCTTATTCATTATTTCACCTAATATTCACTGATTGCCTGCTATGTCCTGAGGAACTCTTGTGTGAAGAATGTCACTAAAAACAAACAAACATAAAAGAATGTCACTTATGTAAAGGTGGAAAAAAAACCCTCTTTGCTCACTGTATATTTGTTCATTGTATATACATATGCCTAGGATTTACCAAGATGCAATTTATTCCCTGCTTGTTTGTATGTTTCTTCCCAAGAGTGTGTGAATACTTGAGCAGATATTTTACATCTTTTTGAGCATCGATATTCATTCACATGTGAAATTTTTAAATTTTACTGAATAGAGAGTTTTAAAAATTAAGCAAGTCACAAAAAGTATAAATAAAACCACTATGTCATGAGGTAAAGGGATATGAATTTATTTCTTTGAAAATACTTATATCATTGGTTTCATTGTCTTTTTTTAGGTGATATAAAGATATGCAATTGGCTTTTTTATTTTTATTTTTTATTAAATATCATTAATATACCATATTCTTCTAGGAGTTTTATAGTTTCAGGTCTCAAATTTAGGTCTTCAATACATTTTCAGTTTTTTTTTGTTTGTGGTGTAAGAAAGGGGTCCAGTTCTATTCTTTTACATGTAGTTGTTCCATCTTCCCAACACCATTGGTTGAAGAGACTGTCTTTTTCCCATTTTATATTCTTGCCTCCTTTGTTGTAGATTAATTGGCCATGAAAGTGTGTGTTTACTTTTGGGCTCTCTATTTTGTTCCATTGTTCTATGTGTTTATTTTTGTGCCAGTTTCATACTATTTTGATTAGTATAGTTTTGTAGCATACCTTGAAATCTGGGATTGTGATACAGTTGTGATGTGATTGGTTTTTAAGTTAAAACACTAGAGGGGCACTTGGGTGGCTCAGTCAGTTAAATGTCTGACTTTGGCTCAGGTAATGATCTCATGGTTCGTGGGTTCAGGCCCCACGTGGGGCTCCTCACTGACAATGCAGAGCCTGCTTGCGATTCTTTCTCTCCTTCTCTCTTTCTGCCCTTCTCCCACTTGTGCGCACCCTCTCTCTCTCACTATCTCTCTCTCTCTGTTAAAAAATAAATAAACATTAAAAAAAACACTAGAAACTCTTGCTTTCCTCCTCACTTCAATTACTTTTGGTAAAATCAAACTTCTTCACTGTTTGTTTTTTACCAAAATACTGAGTTATATCCTTCTCTTTCCTTGTTTCTCTTTAGTACGTGGAAGTGATTGTGTTTATTTCCTGCCACTTGTCCCACCTTCTGTCATAGTTAATTTAAAAGCAACTTCTTTTGATCTGAGAAAATAGAAATTCTCAACAGTAATTTGTAACATAACAGGTCCTTTTGTTTTTTCCTCCTTATAATTTACATATGCCAATCTCCAGTTTTATTTTTCACACTTAATTGTATCTCAGCAGTTTTCAAAAGTTGAACCCAGTTGAATAATTTGTTATATTATTATATAGTATGGGCTTAAGATGTTCTTAATTATTAGAAATAGTAGGTTACTATTAATTATTACAAGTAACTGTCTCACTCTGTTCTCAAGACTCAAACTGAATCTATCTGCAGGGGGTCACTATTTCAAAATAAAATCAGTACATAGAGTCACAATAAAATGTGTTATATATAGTTTGGAACTGGCTTGTAAGGCAACGGAATAAACTGCTTCACTTTTTCTCAGTGTAAGGATCATTTTCAAAAGTGAAAATGACTCTAAACAGAAGTTAATATTAATCTTTATCAAGAATATATCCTTAAAGAAGATTCTAGGCAAGTGGCAATATTATTATTTATATTTTGATTCTTATATATCTTTATAGACTAATACAGTAGTTTTTAAAATAGTGCTTGAATCATTGCTATTTATTAGAATTATCCTGGAGATTTTCCTTCTATCAAAATATATGTTACATGTCCAGACTCTTTTTAGCTCTAATGTAACAAAAACCAAATAATTGTTTTTTCAAATAACTTTCAAAAAGTTGTTTCAAATAATTATGCCTCCAGTTTCATAAAACGTTGCTTTTTTTATAATAGAGTCAGTTAAACATTTTCCTAAGTATTATTCACCTTAGTGTATTTTTGATTAAGAAATATTGATATGATTAAAAACTATCTGGAGCACCTGGGTGTTTCAGTCAGTTAACTGTCCAGTCCTTGAATTTGGCTCAGGTCATGATCTCATAAACATGGGATCTAGCCCTATGTCAGGCTCCATGCTGAGAATGGAGGCTGCTTAAGATTCTCTCTCTCTCTGTCTCTCTCTCTCTCTCTCTGCTCCTTCTGCCCACCGCTCCCCCTCCTCACCCCCCGCATGTTTGGTCACTCTCTAAAATAGAATAAAAAGATTGTAAATTATTATTCTTTTTTAAATTTTTTTTCAACTTTTATTTATTTTTGAGAGAAAGAGACAGAGTGTGAGTGGGAAAGAGGCAGAGAGAAAGGGAGACACAGAATCCAAAGTAGGCTCCAGGCTCTGAGCTGTTAGCACAGAGCCCAACGTGGGGCTCGAACTCATGAGCTGTGAAATCATGACCTGAGCCAAAGTTGGATGCTTAACCGACTGAGGCATCCAAGTACCCCTACAAATTATTATTCTTTAAACAACTTTTATAGCTATGGCTCCCATATTGATTCAGTTTTTACAGTTTTAATTTTGTTAGTGACCCTTAACAATTTATTAATATTCTGGGCTCAGAATTCCTGACCATGTTATTATCAACCCCTTCTCATCTCTTAAGTCAATTAATTCACTAAATCTATCCATTATTTTGTTCAGTGTCTCCTAAATCTCTCTCAGTTTTATATTTTATATATTCATGCTAACTTGGGCTTGAGTAATCACAGAGAATATCTCCTAAATCCTGATCTGATGATTTTCACTATATTCCTACAGAAGGCAATTCTTTCTAAAATTCGTTTCTATGATGGCATTCACTCTCTAGATGTAAAAGTTTCAGTGCTCCCCACTGCCCACTCAAGAAACAGCAGATTTCTTAATCTTCATAACCTAGGATTATCTGATTTTTGAAGCTCTTCTGTGCTTTTATGCAGTCTTAATCTCCTAGTCCAGCTATTTTAACTTATCTCATTATGACTTCATAATTATTTTTTGTTGGCTATTTCCTCCATGCCTCTATTTTTCTTTCATACTCCTAAATTTCCTTAATTTCCCTATTAACTGCTATCAGAATCAACTTTTATAATATGCAATTTACAATTGCCCAAATATATTGTTGGTGATTGTTTCTTACATTTGTTTTATGTGATATTTGCTCATTCAAGGGCATGATGTTTTATATCACCAGAAGAGTAAATAAGGTAATGATATATGCCACGAAATGATTTTTATGAATGAAACTTGATTTAAATTAGGGATTACAAGAAGTAGAAGATTCAACATGAAAGCAAAAACAATAGGATTTATGACTAGCTTTTTTGTATACAAGCATAAATTGGTCTGTTCAAGCTGTACAGAATATTTTTCATATAAATGATATCAGTGTGAATAAGTCATGGTTTTCTAGATAACTTATGCTTTGTATTGCAAATAGCTTGTATTTATAGTTATTATGTATCAAAAGAAATGAAACAGTACATGCACTGTTGGTAAATGTATGCAATTTGGGGCATGAATTCAATTTATTTGTCATATTGACTCACCAGAATATGTTTGGTTTATACAAAGTCTTTATTAGTCTGGAAGAGAAGCAGAGTAGCTGTGTTCTTCAGAATGTGTCTGGAATTAAAACCTTCTCCTCCTGTGATCACTTGTTACCAACCCTGAAATATAAAACTTCCTTTGATCAAGTTTCTCTCACCATAAAAAAAAAAAAAACATAGAGCTAAATACAAAATAATCAGAATTTATTTTGCGAAGGATGGTAGTGGACTCACATGTATAACTTATATAACATAGGCTAGTTGAAAAGAATTACTTTTAAAATGCTGTGCTTCTTTTCCCTCTCTAATTTCTTCTGGTTTATGTGGCTTTATTCACTTACATTTTTTTAAGTCATTTTAAAATGTAATTCCTTGTAAGGATGGACCATATCAAGAGGTGCCACAAAAGAATTCAAATTAAATTAAAAGAATACTTTGCTGGGGCACCTGGGTGGCTCAGTCAGTTAAGTGTCCTACTTCGGCTCAGGTCATGATCTCCGGTTTCTGGGTTTGAGCCCCGCGTTGGGCTCTGTGCTGACAGCTAGCTCAGAGTCTGGGGCCTGTCTTTGGATTCTGTGTCTCCCTCTCTCTCTGTCCCTCCCCTGCTCACACTGTGTCTCTCTCAAAAAATAAAAATAAAAATAAACATTAAAAACAGAATACTTTGAAGGATTTTAAATCTTTTATTCTGAGTAGATCACAAATTAAGCAGATCACGAATCACTTAAATTACAACTATGAACATTATATTTTAACTAATGTTCCAGAAATTAGTTTATAAAGAGTATTTTGTTTAAAAATAATCTCTTAAGTCTATCAATAGAGTGTGGGAGGATTGGAATATGAGGACGAATATATTCAAGATAATTAAAAAATTTTAATTCAATTAGGGTTATTAAGTGTAGATAACACACCTCCATCTACATTTGAAATGTTATCTGAAAATTTTGCTTCTGGTTTAGTTGAGTAGCTCCTATCAAGACAAACTTTCTGAACATAACAGCTAAAAATTTGAGGACAGGGGACATACTTGAAGGCATCAGAGAGTAAAAACTAACTAACTAAATAAAGGCAGAAACTAGACATGAGTTGACTCTCGGAAGAAGGGGATGACACTGGGGAAACTGGGGAAGTCTCTCATTTTTTTATGACTTCTACCTGAGGGCAGGCCCAAATCTGTAGGCTTCAAGGCACTTAAAACTCCAGTGGGCAGCCCACAGTCATGCTACATGCAAGAACCAGAAGATGGACTTGAGAGCTACTGCAGCTATAGGACAGTCAAGGGGAAATCCCAGAAATGGGAAAGGCAGAGAATCAGAGAAACAAGCCCTGTGTGTAGCCAGTGCTCAAATACCTGGCTTAGTGCTGGACCATTCATAAGTGAAACTAATATCAAACAGCCTGGAAAGAAGAATTCAGTTGAAATTTAAGCTGCTCACAGGGAAGATGAATTTTCTAGTCTGATTTCAGCCTACTTAAAAAAATCAATATTTTGGGGAAGACCATAACAGATTCCAGATTTTCTATGTTATATCTTTCATGATGTCAAAGATACCATAGAAGCTACTCAACATACAAGGAATAAAAAAATCAGGAAAGCATGGCCCATCCTCAAGAGAAAAGACAATCAACAGAGCCCAACCTTTTGATAACTTCAACGTTCGAATACATTGAAAAGGATTTTAAAGCAACTGCTAAAACTGTGCTCAATATCATAAAGGGAAATATGCTTGTAGTAAATGAAAATATATGAAATCTCAGCAGAACATTAAAAAATCTATTAAAAATGGAAATTCTATAGCTGAAAACATAATATATGAAATATTAGCTAAGTCTTGAATACATAAAATCCAGATTAGCAAAGCATGTTGTTCCCTCTAATGACTTTAAAGGTATCATATGGCTTCAGTCAGAATTTAACTTGATGAGCTTGTTCTAAAACTACATTATGGAAATAATGTAGCTGGCATCAAAGACAAATGTGTACTCAATCCCCCTCCACCATTTAGGACAATGAAGAGAGACAAACTCTTGTCTTTCTCCCTACCAATTCCTGGTTCAAGTTAAGTTCAAGTGTTTGGGAAAAGTCAGAATGTCAAAGACCGGTACTAAAAGGAAAATACAAAAGGACACTGGTTAATTGAAGTATCAAGATCGTGTGTGTGTGTGTGTGTGTGTGTGTGTGTGTGTGTGTATTTAGAATCCCGCTAATATCACTCCAGTGTTTTGTATGATAATTACCCTCGAGAAAGTCGGGATCGAAGGAACTTACTTAAACTTTATAAAAGCCATCTATGAAAAGCCCACAGCTAATATCATCCTCAATGGAGAAAACTGAGAGCTTTCCCCCTGAGATCAGGAACACGACAGGGATGTCCACTCTCACCACTGTTGTTTAACATAGTGCTGGAGGTCCTAGCATCAGCAATCAGACAACAAAAGGAAATAAAAGGCATCAGAATTGGCAAAG
>CM053568.1:39109807-39185724 GCA_028646485.1 Cryptoprocta ferox
TTTTTTTTTTTTTTTGCACATTTGCAGTCTGGGAATAAGCCCTTCATAAATGTAACCCAGATCCTTTCTCCCCACTGATCAGCTTGAGAAATTATTGTGTATGTCACTTGGTTTATACCTTCTGTATATTTCTTTAATTATTTTTACAGTTTCTTCCACATAACTAATGTAGAAGCTATTCAAGGGAAGAGACTTTTTCTTGAATTTTGTAGCTCTGTTAGCTCTAAACATCAGTATTCTGTTCAAAGCAGGTTAATAAATACTTGTTGACTAATTGTTTGGTATGTACTTGTTTTTTATGCCTACATATTATGGTCTTGCCTCAGTATGAGTCTAGATCTCTAGACTCACAGAACAACACACCAAGAGCCACATATACATATTAAGCATAAATTTACATAAAATATTGAAAAGATAACAAAAGGTAGCCTGAATCTGTGTACATGAATCAAGCTATAACTTCTATAAAGTTTCTCATTATGAAGGTTGTGCTCCTACTGTAACACAGGCCAAGTTACAGATTACATATTTTTATTATAAACTTGTAAGATAATCTTTCCTCCATCCACCAGCAGACTTTGTTGGTAAATAAACCTAAAATGGAGATTTTATGAAACTCTCCTAATATGATCTTTCTTCCCCTTTTGGCAGAAAGCAATTAACAGGAATTTCTCACACTGCAACCCATTTTGGCAGTTTCTCTGTGTGTCACAAATTGGATTAGATATTGGTGAGCATTGCAGAACTCAAAAAATATGTCAGTTCTTATAAAGATGAGAATTGGAGGATATACTCAATATTTTTGGGTTAGAAATGAAAGATGCTAGAAAAGAAAAGAAGATAGGCTAGCTTTGGAGAGGATGCCATAGTCAGCTACTTAAATGTCATCAACTTTTTGTCCCTATCTAGCCAATATGATTTTTCCTAGCAGGGATCATGTGATGGTTTTAAATTATGACCCCCCCAAATCTCTGGCATTTCTCTCATTGAGAAGGTGGTCTTGACACCACTTGGGCTTGAGATTGCTTTGAACCATAGAGTAGGGGGCAGTTCTGCTTCTGACAGCAAAGGCCATGAAGCTTCTGTCTGATTCTCTTCAGCTCCTGGCTCTGGAGGAACACAGCTGCTCTTTAAGAAGTTTGATTGCTCTGAGAAAGGAACATTGAAAAAGCCAAGCATTAGCCCTTTTATCAGTATCACCGAGTGAATTCATTAGTAGTGGGTAGGCGTGACCAACTAGCCTTGTGAGGGAGCCATCTTGAACATCCAGTCTAGGGAATCCTACAGAGGACTGCGCTCCACCCAGCCTCTGAACACAACTGCAGGAGAGATTCTCAAGTGATCCGCACCCTTTCTGAAGCCTTGACCCACTACATTGTAACCTCAATGATTGTTATGTCATACCTCTACATTTTGGGCTGACTTTTTATGAGCAAAAACTATCCAGAACTTTCTATCTTGCTTTGGGCTTAAAAAAAAAAATTGCCAAAAGCACATTTGTTTCCACTTTGATCATGTACCTCCTGTGCTTACTGATTTACACATGAGGAAACTGAGAAGCAAAGAAGTTACTCGTACAAAGTTTTACCACTAGGTTAGTACAGGAGCAAATGGGAAATGCATATGAAGTATTAGCACACTGCTTGACACAGATTAGTTACACAGGAAGAATTAGACCTTTACTATGACTATCATTGTGATTATATTTATTACTTAAAAGCTTCAAGGAAAATGCTAGTTGTATATCAGGCTGCAATTGAGAGTACTTTGCTGAAAAACTTTACAAAATCTTGCACCTCCTTGAATTATTGAAGTAACTGGAGGATACTGCCCTGCTATTTACAGTACTTTGTAGGAAAATTTGGCAATGCCTCATACCTTCCTTGAAGTGCTGAAATAAGCAGATGATGGTCTCATCCTATGTTCTGTCTGTTCTGGGCTTTGCCATTAACCTGGGCAGGTTACAGGACTTCTCTGGTTCTCAGCTTCATCTATAAAATGCGAGACCTAGGTCTCCAGATAATGTCATATCTCTTTGGCCTTAATATGTTTTAATTTTTTAATATTTATTTATTTTTGAGAGAGAGAGAGAGACAAAGTGCAAGCAGGGGAGGGTCACAGAGAGAGAGGGAGACAGAATCTGAAGCAGGCTCCAGTCTCCAAGCAGTTAGCACAGAGCCCAATGTGAGGCTCAAATCCACAAACCGTGAGATCATGACCTGAGCTGAAGTCAGATGCTCAACTTACTGAGCCACCCAGGTGCCCCTAGCATGTTTTAATTCCCAAGATTGTGTTAGATACAAATATTCCTCATTTGAAAATAACATTCAGCCACGTCTTGTCCATGGCTGGTGAGGAAATATAGGAGCAGCAGGCACCTAGGAAAGGAAAGGTCTAGAGAATAAACATTGACAATGGGAAAGAAGTTAAGTGGTAGAAAGATAATCCCCAAGAAACAATTGAGCTGCAGTTACTTCCCAGTTCTGATGTCTCCAAGAGAGAGCCCAGATATAAGATGAAAATTGTTGCAGCCTGGAATCCAACGTTAGTAAATTCTATAGGTGAAAGTGTTTGTTTTCTTTTTTTAAGTTTATTTATTTATTTCAAGAGTGAGGGAGAACGCAAGTGGGGAGGGGTAGAAAGAGGTAGAACATTGAGAATCCCAAGCAGGCTCTGCACTGTCAGTGCAGTGTGGAGCCCGATGTGGGGCTCAAACCCATGAACTGTGAGATCATGACCTGAGGTGAGATGAAGAGTTGGATACTTAACCTACTGAGCCATCTAGGTGCCTCTCTACAGGTCAAAGTTTTAATGAAACTGAACAACTGTAAAGGTCACACACCCATGAAGTCAGCCTTGCGTTGGAGAGGGCACAAGATTATGCCATCTAAATCTCTCTCTATAGGTAACAGAATTGAGATCCAAAGAGAGCTGGTTTACTAACAATCACTTTGATAGCAAAGCTCACAGAAAGATCTAGAACCTAGAAACATGGGAGCCTTTATAACTGCAAGTTGTGTAATTTTGAGGCAGTGGATTACAAAGAGGTGGGTTGGGAAAAAGACCAAGAAAACTATAAAACATTCCATAAGACATTATAAATAAAAATGGAATCTACAGTGTGAAAAAAGCAGGGAAAATGCTCTGCAAACATTTCTTCTTGACAAATGTCCTATTCCACTAATATCCAAATGTATTTATGCCTCCCTGACATGTTTACATTGAGGAGGGGTCAGCAATTTTTTTCTCTAAGGGGTCATATAGTAAATATTTTCAACTCTGTGGGCTCTGTGCTTTCTGTTGCTGCTACTCAACTCTGCTGTTGTGGCATGAAAGCAGCAAAACACAATTTTATGTGAACAGGCCAGATTCCAATAAAACTTATCAAAACAGGTAGCAAGGCAGGTGTGGCCCATAGGTAGCAGTTTTCCAATATAGATAGATTTGCTAAAAGGTATGTTTAATAAATACCTGAGATAACTCGTAAACTCATAATCATCTTGTAGAAGTAATTGTGTAGAGATGTTGCCTAATTAGTGTATTTTATTGCTTGTTCCTTTGTATACACACACACACACACACACACACAATCTATTTAACAGCTCTCGTGTATGGAAAATATAAAGAAAAATGACAAAGTCTATTGTCTCAGTGTGTTTAAAATCTAATGTATGTGTTCAAAGAAATAGAAAAAATAATGCAGTGCAATGTGTTCTAATGGAAGAGAGTGCCTTCCTGACATCAAGTGAGAGATTGGATAAGACTTTAATAGAAAAGGTGAGCCTTGAACTAGAGTTCGATGATTAGATAGGAGTTTATCAAATGACTAAGGATAATGGTATTTTTCAGAAATGGATATCTGCTATATAGATGCATGGTCAGTGAAGGAACTTGATATTATAAATCATGTAATTCTCAAAGCTAATTTGTCTAATTAGGTTGTGGCATTTTCCTTGGCCCTTCTGTGTTAGTATCATCATTCTCATCAATTTTTGCCAAAATTTAGTCTCATCTTAGTTTCCCATGAAATTCACCCATTCACCAATTTCAGAATTAATTGGAATCTAGTGTGGCAGGAAATCGGTTTTGATACTAGTGTAAGTTTGGAAATACTCTTGGTTTAAGCCTTTGAATGGTGCAATCATTGCTATTCCCATGGAAAACTTTTCTGGATTTACCTTGCCTGCTTAGGATCCACACACACACATGCAGATATACAGCACCAAGCACCTGAACTGAGTATGCTGCCCATCTTGTTCCAGTAATCTTTGTTGTCCTGTACTTTGTCTTCTTCACTTATCATCTCAGTTGATTTCTTCAGATAAAATTTCTTCTACCCTTGGGCCATCTGGGTGGCTCAGTCAATTGAGTATCTGACTTTGGCTCAGGTCATGATCTCACCGATTGTGAGTTCAAGCCCCGCGTAGGGCTTTGTGCTAACAGCTCAGAGCCTGAAGCCTGCTTTGGGTTCTGTGTGTGTGTGTGTGTGTGTGTGTGTGTGTGTCTGTATCTGCCTCTCTCCCTCTCACACTCTGTCTCTCTCTCTCTCTCTCAAATATAAATAAACACTAAAAAAATTGTTTTGAAAATTTCTTCTATCCTCAAAGATAAAGAGTACTTTATTAGTGGGGCAGCTAGGTGGCTCAGTTGGTTAAGTGTCCGACTCTTGGTTCCAGCTCAGGTCATGATCTCAGGGTTTTGGGAGTTTGAGACCTGCATCAGGCTCTGTACTGGCAGTGTGGAGCCTGCTTGGGATTCTCTCTCTCTCTCCCTCTCTCTCTTTTTCTCTTTCTCTCTCTCCCTCCCTCTGCCTCTCCTTGTCCCTCTGTCCCTCCCCTACTCATGCTGTCTCTGTCTCTCTCAAAAGAAACAAATAAACTTAAAAAAATAAAAAAAGAGTACTTTATTAGCAACATCCTCAATAGATAGAGAAAGGGAGAAGTGACAATGAAGGTGTCATATATTTACAAGCTATTATTTAGAGGCAACTTGATTCTTCATGGACTTTCTGTATTAATTATCTGTTTAATGTTTTCACCCTCTTTTTGAGACCAACCATGTTTAACTCTATGTACCCAGAGAGTTCTAGCATATTTATGTTTATGTTAATTATATATTGGTTTATTTCTTTATTTAAAGCAATAGTAAATAAGTATTTTGCACTTGCTACTTTTCATAAATTCTCTAACAAATTACTTTTGAAATATCGCTTTTTTAAAAAAAATTTTTGAAACCAGAGAGGAAAAAAAATAGACATTTGGAATCAACATCTTAGCACCTGACATAGGAATTCAAGTAGGCAGCCAATCTCTTACAGCTAGTGAAGAAAGATAATCTATTGCCATCTAGAGTGTCCCAAGAGGAAGATTGTATAGAAGATTTGATGGTCCCTCTCTTTTATAAGGGATTCTTTTTTAGAGTGGTTATGTTTTTATTTTCTCTCTGTTTTATTGGACCTTTGTATCTCCCCAATAGTTCATTTTGAATATATCTGCCTGCCCCAAGAGTAACAATATAGAATGAATCAAAGTCAAAGAATTCATCTAAGTAAATTACACTCAATCTTATTTCGGCTGCTAAGAGAGGGAAATGATGATCTACAAGAACTTATCATATAGTCTTAGATCATTCAATGAAAAAGACTATAGCTTTCAATAAAGGGCTCATTTTGAGTGTGGGCATTCAATAGAAACTATCTTACAGATAAAAATATACTGAGCAAGAAAACCTAAGAAACAGATTGGAGAAATTTTTCAAGTTTTACTATAATAGTAAAGTGTTTCAAGGACAATGAGAATGAGTTGTCATCAATCTTCATAACAATAATAAATAAATAAGTTATGCCCTGTGATATTTTTCTATTAGTCTATCTTAACTGCTCAAGTTAATGCCTCATATTTCTCTATTAATTTTAAGTCTAAATGATAATGCTAATGTTTTTCTTTTCAAGGCACTATTATACAATTTTGGAATCTTAGAGAAGAAAAGAATTTTAGATATTAAACACTCTCTCAAAATATATGTACACTCTAAAGCACATTTCATTTATCATTATGAATAGGATTTTAACTTTTCGTCGGAATTTATATTGAAAAGTCTTTAAAACTGCTCGAGGATGAATTATTTTCTGTTCTTTGGTAGTAGTTTTTGAGGACTATATATAGGAATGAAGGAGTTTTGTTTTTGTTTCATATAGTATAAGCAATATGGATATACAACTTTCTTATTGTTCTCTCAAGCAACTTGAACAACCGAAATGTCTGACTAACACAGAAACTATAGTATCTTTTAGTTTTGGTTTGGTTTTTCTTGTGGTTTTTCCAGTAGCACATAACACAGTTTGTGGTTGATTGGCATAAAATATATATAAATAATTGTTTTGACAAAAAATCCCATGCAACTCATTATTTTAGAGATAAAAAATTTCAGGTCCAGAGAAATGAAGAAAGTTGCCCTGAACGACACTACATGATAACTCTAAATTCATTTGAAGAATAAATAAAAATGATTTGTTTTACTGATTAAGTCTTGTCTTTATAGTATTTTTGCATTGGAAGAGAGATTACATGAATTAAATACATTAACTGCTATATAATGTCTCTATAGTATGTTTTAGGTTTTTTCTTTCTAATAGTCAAAAACTGTATACTATATTTAATGACTGCTATCATGAGATAATGTTAGCTTCCAAATATCAAAATCCATTTTTCAGTAATCAATCTATAACTAAGAAAGCTGATAAACTGTGTAGAGCTGGCCTAAATAGGATCTTTGAGATATTCTATCAGTACAGACAAAAATAGCAGAATCATAGTCTAAAAAAAAAAAAAAATACATGTCCATGTATTGCCCATGGTGGTTAATTATACAATTCAGTAGATGACAAGTTTTGCATATCTTTTTCATTTTTATCTCTTATCTGATGGTTAATATTTCTGCCTAAGGTGCCCTTTTGTAAAAACACCTATTGTTCTCTTAAGTGAATTAATCTTGAGCAAATCTATTAGCTATACTTTTAGTAATTTTTCTTTCTTACTGCTGGTTTTGCTGCTAAATTAACCTACACACTCGCTTTTTCAATTTATTCCTTGGCCTCTGCAGCTTTTATGTTTCTTTCCTACACAGTGTAGGTACTGGTCTATAATTGCATTAGAAATCTTAATGCTCCTGTAATCATTTTAACTTATAATGGTATAGAGAATTCTGTGATTTTTAAAGCATCTCTTTCTGTACATTGAATAGCAGTCATGTGTTAAAAACATTAAAATACTTATCTTTATTTTCCAAGAACAAGACTAAAAATAAAAATGCAACTGTTGTGAATATCTGGACATCCTGACAGTAAATTTGAATACCCAATAATGAAGTTAAGCATAGCATATTATCAGAAAACTGTCGCATGATTAATATTATAGACATGACATTGCAACATTGCAACATGGAAAAAATGGGAGTTGGATTGACTTCTTAGGGAGGATTTGCACATGTAACTTCTCTAGAGCTTGTGTGATTAATCAAGAGATAAGTAAAAGTGAATATATTAAAATACGTTGTTTGTTATTCATCGCAGATGTACATCTTTACCAGAGGAGTTATCCATGACTTGGATAGAGGAAAAAACATGGATTTGGGAGAAAAAAAAAAGATTAAAAACTGGCTTCAATGGCCAGGGACTCATTTAATTTTATGAGACTCAGTTTAATTGTATGTTAGACTGAAATAAAAGTTTCTATATTGTAGAATTATTGCCAGCATTGAGATGCCACACATACATAGAATTTAATTTTTGATGCAACGAATGTTTTTTTGTTTTAGCTTTTAAACAGGAGGCATTTAATATAACGAATAATCACACTCTAATAAAAGAGTGGCTACAAGATGCAAAGACACCCTATCTTGTAACCTAGCACTTGGGGAGAGCACTAAATGAAGAATGAATTCGAAAGGGCCCCCTTCTCTAGGCTGGGGTTCAGACTTCATTGCAGAAGGCGCAGCCTAGCCCCATGGATAGCAGGGACATTTGCTGGTTTGCCCTGGCTAGAGCTGGTTTGTTGTCACTGGGCAAGCAGGAAGCAGCCCTCTGGTGTAGGTGCGGGGCATAAGTCATTAATAGCTGGGGAAGGGGGTGTGCAGAGAGAGTGGAGTCACTTACTTGCCTGTGGAAGGACTTGGGGTGTCAGAATGGTCAGGAGGGCTTCAGGACGCTGATCTCCATGTGGGGAGCTATCGGAAGGTCATCATCACCATGCCAGGCAGAGGTTCTGGGCACGAGCCTGGGGACAGAGCTCCACTAATCATCCTAAGCACGTGGACTGACTGTGTAGCTGGGAGCCGTTCCCCTTCAGTGTCTCTTCAGTGCGAGGTCTTGAGAAAGTTTTACCACAGTGCTCACTGTGAAGAAGAGATACTTAAAAGAATGGGGCACTTTGGGGCAAGCCTGTATGGATGGGTAAGCTTGGAACTGAAAGGCATTGCACTGGTGACTGGAATGCCTGGTCACCTCAGAAACCCTAGGAAGTTGGTAGCTGTGTTGTCCCTTTGTGCAGAGGAGTGACTTTAGAATAGACTGATTCTCTTTACAACTGAAATTATGTCAATTTTTAAGTCAAATAATGATTTGTAACCAATGGTTTCATTGTTTTCTGAGTGTTTGAGTATTTTTGAAAGGACTCTTTTTCCCCATCCCCTGATGCCCACCCCACACCCATAAGCTGATCCTCCTTCCTCAGGTTAATCCCATTTTATTGTTAGAGTAACTTATACACTGTGGAAAAGGCCAACACCATTTATACTTATATGTGATTTCCTTAAAGAGCCTCCAAAAATAATAAAAATGAATTGTTTTCCTTGACGTTGATAAGGTTGTGTATAAAATTTTACATGTAGAGGCTCAGAAAACATGTAGAGCTTGAGAAAGTGTCAGAAGTATCCTGGTTGGTAAATTAAAATGAATCAACATTGAAAGATAGCTAGTAAAGGAGAAAATTAAAGTATAGTCATTTATAATGTGGAGTCAGGGTGCTGGTGACAATCTTTCTCTGCCGATTATCTCATTCTGGTTTTTCAAGTATAGCTCTGGATGTCACATATGGAGGGGCACAAGGCAACTAAAACATGTCCAGAGGACATTGACCAGAATGATGAGTGGGTCATGAAACCATGTCAATGTAAGAAAGACATATACCAAAATATTTACTGATGAAATGCTATTATGTCTGAAATTTGCTTCATGTAAACGAGAGTTGTTTGGGGCTATGAATGATAATATTGATGAAACAACTTAGTCCATCTTTGGTAGTTTTTGAAGATAGTCATTCAGGCCTCAATATGTTATTCATTTTTCTTTTGTTTTGTTTTTTATGAATCTCTATGCCCAATGTGGGGCTGGAACTCATGACCCCGAGATCAAGAATCACATGCACTAACAACTGAGCCAGCCAGGTGGCCCTATTCTCTTTTCTTTTGTACGTGTTTGAATAGTTCTATAATTGATACCAACATAAAAGATGTAATTCAAGAAGAGAATGAAGAATTAGAAATAGCACAGAAAAGAGGATTCTCAGCTAAGATTGACAGATCTATAAAGAGTATCTTTAAATTATTGGAATAACTTCCATATCTTTAAATTATTGTCAAAAAAAAAAAAAGGATTTGAGTTTTAAGGTCCTAAGATAATATCTAGGATAAAAGAAAAGAAAGAGTAAGAAGTAGATTTCAGTTCAATATAATCTGTATTTTTCATTTATTTATTTATTAGTCATTTATTGAGTACCTCTTATGTGCCAGAAGAATTTTACTAGGAGAAAAAGCAGTGTCACGTCTACTTGTAAAACAGAGATGATAGGAAATGTATCTTTAAGAAGTTAGAACTTGACAATATCCCTGAATAATAGATAAATATTCATGATACTAGCACATTTAGGTTATATCTCCTTTGCAATTAAGATAAATTAAAGAGATTTAAGCAAGTGAGGGATGGAATCAGATTCATGATTTATTTCATTCTTTTCAGATATTGCAGAGGAAGGGTTTGCGATCCATGAGACCAGAGAGCAACCAACTTTTTAAGATACTATTTCACTTACCCAAGTAAAATGTAATGTGTCCCTAAGTTGCAGCAGGAACCGATAGGATGGAGTAAAGGGTATGAATACCAAACAAGTTTAAAGCAAGATTCAAGAGACTCCGTTACTGAATAAATTGAAAAAGTAAAGTGATTGAAATTTCTGTTTTGGATGATTGCGTAGATTTTATTGTCATTCACCAAGGCATGAACCAGAGAATGAGAAATAGATTTTTAACAAAGAAAAAAAATATATGGGTTAGTCTGTGTTATAGTCATTTTGAGATACCAGTAAGACTACCTGGATTTAAAAAAAAAAAAAGGAAAATTTTACAAGGCAATTTCTTATAGTCACAATTACAAAACTTAAGATAGGGAGAGCAAGTCAATTTTCATTCATTCATCCATTCATATACTTTCTCATTAATGAAACATGCTTCAGTGTTTGAGTACACACTGTAGGTCACATGTACATGTAGTTGCATAAATATTTAGGCCACATTAGTTAAAACAAGGAAGTGCATTTGCTAATCTGCTAAAAGAAAACTCTCAAAAGTCCAGTCTGCTTTCAGTCTGGGATTTGTGCCATTTAGAATTTGTGTCTAATGTAGACGTTTAGCCAGGACAGTCACAGCAGGATTTCTAAGACCTCTCTGACGCTCATCCCTTGAAGTTTTAAAACCTTTAGCAAGCTTGGACTCTGTTCTGTGTTTTCATAAACAGGATCTAATGGTTACATCTAATGGCAGTCCACACCTGAGACATCTGGTCTGGCCCCTGTCAAGGCTGCATTTATTTGTCCACAGATCAAAAAATGAGAGTGGCTGGAGAGAGAGGGAGAGCTATGACTCTCAGACTCAATGTGACACCTGAAGACTTTGACCACTGTAAATCTTGATGCTAACACCTTGTGTTCACCACACCCACCTCAGCAGTTATGAATTTAGTCATCTTAGGGGATAATATGAGAAAATATTGCATTAGCCCTAGGTGCTAAAAGAAAAGGTGTCACTTTGTATTTTCTTCAACTATCCCTCTGAAAGAGAATTGCATAATACGTTTTTGGGCACTTCAAATGTTTTCCCCTAGAGGGAAGACTTAACAAGATGGAGAGTGTCATGTACCTGAAATCCAGAGGCAAGGCTGTCTATAAAAGATAGACTTCAGTGGGTGGACCAATGGCCTCAATCTTTATTAAAAGAAACATGGGTCAGAAAGGAAGCCCCTACATAAGTCAGGAAACCATCCTAAGCTGCAAAAGTTTTGCTCAAAAATGAAATATTTATTCCCTCTTAAATTCACCTATGCTGTTAAAAAATCTCTGGTTACTAGAATTTCTATTAAGAATTTCACATATTCTAGTTATAAACTTCAAGTAGCTGCCAAGTGGCAACATATGTAATATATGATAGAGGAAATATGTTTTAATAGTGTAATCAAAAGAATATTTATTTCATATGACTATACTTTCAAGTCATAAAAATGCATAAAACACAAACTGAAGGAACTTTGCTTTAACTCAAAACTTATATTACAAAGGTTTCTGCTAAAATATCAAGTAACATTGATATTTTAATACAACAGCAATATCCCTGTTTGTAACAATTGCTTGTCATACTTACCCTCCTGATTTATGGGGAAATTAGAAAAGGAAGAGGAAAATAAGAAGATGGAGGGTAGATGAGAAGGGATTCCATTGTGGGGTGGTTTTACCTGGTCTAAATATTTGGAATCCCAGGGAAATGGGACCGAAAGCATCATTTCACTATGGTTCATCACATCTACATTCACACCATATATATTTATTTTATGTAGTAAGGACCTGGAAACAGGAGACATGAATGTAGGGAAAAAATGTGCCCTTTTGATCAGACTTTGACCATTGTAAATCTTGATGCTAATACCTTCTGTTTGCTACACCCACCTCAGCAGTTATGAACCTTAGACAGACATCTCATGGGAGAATAAGATGGAAACAGAAATACTGTACTGTTTGTTTCTTCCCCATCTCTTTCTCATTAGGAGAATGCTTATTTGGAATGTTACTGTTGTTGGATGATATATGCCAAAATGAAAACCTTTGATGACATAGCAGATGACGGGGCTTTGTAGTCATGCAGTATTAGTGAATGGGCACTGGAATGCTTTTACATTTCTTTGGCTGTATCACAGGTTTGTTTTTGTTTTTGTTTTTGTTTTTTTAGATTTAAATATACCATAGGCTGGGACACCTGGGTGGCTCTGTCAGTTAAGCATCCAACTCTTGATTTCTGCTCAAGTCATGCTCATTGTTGTGAAATGGAGTCCCATGTTGGGCTCTGAGGTAAGTATGGAGCCTGCTTGGGATTCCCCCTCTCCCTTTCTAAATAAATAAATAAACAAATAAATATTTTAAAATATTAAATAAATATGGGGTGCCTGAGTGGCTCAGTTAGTTGAGCATCCGACTCTTAGTTTCAGCTCAGGTCATGATCTCGAGGTTCATGAGTTTGAGCCCCACGTCGGGCAGGCTCCACTGACCGTGTGGATCCTGCTTGGGATTCTCTCTTGCTCTCTCTCCTCCCCTCCCCTATTTGTTCTCTCTGTCTCTCTGTCTCTCTGTCTCTCTCTCTCTCTCTCTCTCTCAAAGTAAATAAATAAATAGATAAACTTAAAATAAAATAAAGTAAAATAAAACAAAAATATCATAAGCTTACAAGGTCACACAGTGTGCACTAAGAAATATCCCAGAAAATGATGTAGCTATCTTGAAATAATTAAGAGTCTCTTATTCTTGTCAATGAAGTATGTGATATATCTATATATTTCTTATTCAACTGTCATTCCTCCAGTTATTTCATGTACTTGAAGTGATACTCCCTACTTTTTAACCACTACAGAGGTGAAAAATGCCAGCTTTCCTGGTCTCTTTCTCAACCTATGAACAGGTACATGGTTTAGTTATGGCCAATGAAAGACAAAGAGAAATAATCTGGGGCTGAAGGAGAAAGATCTTTTTACCTGCCAACACCAACTTCATCTTTTTTCCTTTTGTTACACTGCCCTGTAGACACAGGGTATTTGAAGAGCTGTTGTTATGAAACTGAATAAGATTAAGCAAAAGGACCAGAAATTCTTGGGTCCACATTGGACCTCACAAGTCTTTAAATGAAACTCTGGACCACCTGCCTACTAATATCCTGAATAATAAAAGTCCTTATGGTTTGATACATTTTGAGTCATATTTTCTGTTACAAACTACTAAAGCATCCAATGTGATTCAAGTGGTAAATGAATTGCTAAAGGGACCTATCATGTATTATCTGTCTAGTTTTGTATTTGGTAGTTTAAAGAGAACTTGGAATCTAAATTTCATCACCTTAATCTTGTTAGTAAATTAGAACCTCATCTATTTTCAAACTCTGAGATTTTTTCAATTTTGTTCTTTTTTTTTAAAAGAGGATGGCCTTCATTTGAGCCTTTTAAAAGTTATTTTGTCTGAAAATTCAGCATACAAGTGGAAAGTGGAAACCAGTCACCTTGTCACTAGGTACATGAGAGGATAAATAAAAATCACAATACCTTGTCTCTATATGCTCTGTCTTTATTGTGCAGAAAAAATAGTGGAAGGTAGAGTGTGAATTCTGCTTATGCTTTACAGATCTGACTCAATATGCATGTATGCATCTGTTCATAGTTTAATAAGAGAGAAACTAAGAAGAAAGAAAAAATATTCAAAAATCCCCCACACCATTGAGAATTGCTGAGCTTACTAGCTGCTCCTTTTCACCTCTAGTTAGTTGTAAAGTCATAAGAAAGTTGAAAAGAGATTTTGATTTTTCTCTTATTCAGTCTTCTCATGTTATTTTATGAATTAAAGATATCTGGATCTCAAGGTAACATGTTATAATGTTGATATAGAATACATATCCTTCTCTCTATCTATCATCTTGTTGTATATCCACATACAAATCAATAGATAATCATTATGTGTCTTAAACATATTTAATTTGGGTTAGTCCCTATATGCTAATTGCATTAATGTAATCCTCTCAACTACTATATGCAGCATCATAATTACCATTTTACAGATGAAGCAACTGAAATTTAGAGAGATAGTCTCTTGAGTTCATATAGCCAGCTAATAGTGGGTCAGGATTTGATCCCATTCAGCCTGACTTACTAACCTGTCCTCTTAATCATTGCATTATACACACTCGTGTGTGTATACAGATGTTTTCTGATGCAGTAGTTTCTGTTACCACTGTCTAGTCCATCCTCACTAAATTGCTATTATCAACTTTAAGCAATAGATAGGAAATTAATGTACATAAATATCAAGGGTTCTCTCAACATTTGTCCTTTCTGAACATATGTCCCAACATAGTTTTATCTTTGAGTTGAAAGTTTAAGTTTTCCTGAGTAAATTTATCCAGAGCAAGTGTCCAGAGTAATAGACAAAAAGATTTACAGTGAATTTCATGCAACAGACCCTCAGTGAAACGTGGGGTATTTATAATGGGTTATTGCATTGAAATGTGGGAAATGACATTGAGATTCCCATTAACATTCCAGAAGTGGAAAGTAACTGCCTCAAGGTAATCAGTGGTATAACAGCTAATTAAGTATTTCCCTGTGGTCACCTGGAATCATGTGTCCAACAAGAGCAAAGCTTTGGGTGACTAACTGCTGTCAAAGAACAGCTCAGAAAGGTCAAATAATTCTGCAAGCAAGGGTAAGGAGAGTTGTTTCTGACAGTGTTCCATATTTTAAAAGCAAAAGAATGACAAGCTCAAACCTTAAAATGCTTGCCGCAAGGCATGGACTGAAACTCAGGGCCTTTCTGTGACTAGGCTGAAAAAATCTCTCTCTTGCAGCTACATGGCTGAGATACAAAAAAAAAAAAAAAAAAAAAACAGTCTTGGAGATTAAGTCTTTAGATTGCTGAATTAAAAGTCAGTTGAATGTGTAACTGTCTCTGTTTTCTTTTTTTTCCTCTCAGTTTTCCTATGTAAAGTTCAAGCACAGCTCTAGAACTACTATATCCTCAATAATTGGGACAATTAGGGTGCAGTATATGGGAGAATAAGATCAGTTGGAGAGCCCAGGTCTCTCAAGTCCTCATAAAATATCTTTTTAAAACCAAAAGAAATCCATGCTTCTCATGCAAGAGAAATCAAACAATCCCTGTATTGTTGAGAGACTACTGGCCATAATCATGAATATATACAGAGATTGAAATGTGGAATTAGAGTAGTGAAGCTAAGAGTTAGTCCCAGAAGGGTTTATAGGACTTTACTAATTTGTGTAGTCTAAGCCTGGAAATTATTTGTAAGATTGGGTTTCGAGAAAGCTTAGCCAAGGAGGGGGCTGGGAAACGTAGTTTTGGATCAGGCTGGATTTATTGAAATAGTTACTCTCAATAGAGTTTCTGCATTTATTGAGCGAGCTTAAGAAGCCACCTGCTGCATCTGGTTTAGATAAAGCAGACCTGAATCCAGTATGCTAACCTACATCGAAAGACCAAAAATCCCCAAAAAGACCAAATATCCAGAATGAAGTATTACCATAGACTTTGAGTTAGTGCAATGCTAGATTGGATCTTTTATGTGCATCTGTTCACTCATCGTGATTACTATATTGAGCATAGCAGATTGAAAGATAATCAGATCACGTGGAAAGTTATGATCTGCATATATACCTGACAATGACCCCAGAGGCTACTTGAAATGAAATACAATTGTTATGGTCTCTTAAGGGAAACTGTATACACATTTTACAATCACAAATATATACTGTGAACCTTAAAGTAGCTGTCCGTAAAGAGATCTGAATTAATATTCATAACAACTTTATGCAGGATGATGAGAAATAGCTGAAAATTTTGGAAAGCACTGGGTGCAAAATGCCAAGTAGTACTGTGGCCTGCTGGGAAGAGGGGATGCTTGTAGGATTTGAATGATAGGTAGACCTGATTATGACCTCAAATCCATCCTAGTTTTTTTTTGTTGTTGTTTTCTTTGGGTTTGTTTTTTTTTTTTTTTTTTTGTCTTCTCAAATTCTGGGATGAGTAATCTGAATATCCTCAGAAAATGTAAGAATTCATCACTGACTGCACTGTAAAGATCATTATTGAAAGAATGGTCAGGATGAAGCTTTTGGAGACTCCTCTCCTTACAAAAGTAAAGATGTATCCTCAGGAAATTCAAAGATATTAGTACCACCATCGAAAATCTACAAAATAAAAAAAATCCAAGTGGGAAATTTTCATATCATTGCTGCTCAAATCTTTAATTTGACCTTTGAAAATTCCCGATGAGGTTTAGGAAATTATGGGATTATTGAAGTTTAATTTTTAAAAAAAAGGCTTCCACTATATACACTATCCCTGACATTGTTGTCTTACTGGGATAAAATACTTCAGGTCCTGGTTATTGGTATCAGCTATTGAAATCGTTTATTTTCCCCAGTAAAAACAACAGTATCCTTTTACTATTTGTATTAGTTTTCTACTCCTGCCTTAACAAATTACCGCACATTTCATAGTTTAAAACAACAGAAGATACATTATCTTTTAGATATAAAGTTCAAAAATCTATGATGTGTATGCAGGACAATGTTCCTTCCTGGGAGAATCTCTGTCCTTGCCTTGTGGCCACAGGCTACTCCTCTTCTACTTCCTTTATCACATCTTGTCTGAGTTTGACCTTCCTGTATCCCTCTTATAAGGACCCTTGTTATTACATTGGTCCCCCTGGATAATCCAGGAAAATCTCTCATCTTTAGTTTCTTAACTAAATAACATCTACAAATATTTTTTTTTGCCCTGTCAAAAAACATATTCACAGGTTCTGGGGACTAGGATGTAATCATATTTGGGGGCCAATATTCAGTCTACACTCTTTTTAGTTTGTGGAGTTTGAATAATCTGGCAGCATATCAGAATATTACCTCTAAAGTCAATAAAATACTTTCCATTTTTTGTTCTGCCACCACTAAGAAGGACCAGCAGTATTTGAAAGGCTACTTAGGATTTTGAAAACATTTCAGTTTTCAAACCCATTTTCCAGATGAAATAAGAAACTGCGACGTGTGTGTGTGAGTGTGTGTGTCCCAGAGCAAGATGAAACACTACCAGGCTGTACTGTGAATGACTCTTTCAACTACTCTGAACATTCAGCAGATACAATGATTTCTAGAGTGTCTATGACAGAACGGATGGAGGCTTTGACAACCATCATTCTTACAATGGGAGAGTTGGGTCCTAACAATGGGGATGAATAGCCGTTATCCTTTTGGTAGTTAATCTTAGAGAAACAGCTCTTAACCTGCTCCAGAGCTCTGATAAAAATTTAACATATGACAATATGACAAGGTGATGCTACCATCATTTGGTTGAAGAGTACTATTATGGGGCCTATGCTGTTCTCCAAACCATTTATTTGTATAGTGCTGTTTCTCTTACTGCCACCATATGTAAGTCCAGGAACCAAGGAGAAGATGTGGGAGTGGTGATTCAGTAACGTACATTATTTCATCTTCTCTAAGGTTAAACTCATTTTTTTTGCCACTCTAAGTTTACTCCACCAAGGCATGCAAAAATAGTTACATTATATTAGAAGTTGATAGGGGTGCCTGGGTGACTCAGTTGGTTGAGTGTCTACCTCTTGATTTCAGCTCAGGTCATGATCTCATGGTTCCTGAGATCGAGCCCCATATCAGGCTCTGCACTGACAGCACCAAGCCTACTTGGGATTCTCTCTCCCTGTCTCTCTCTGCCCCTTCCCCATTCTCTCTCTCAAAATAAATAAATAAAATTTTTTAAAAAACATAAAAATAAAAAATATGTTGATAATATCTTATAGCCCTTTTAGGCATTATGCCACCAGATCTACAGACAAAAAAATAATTAAAATCATTGGAAAGTAGGTTTCTGTTAAATGAAGGGAATAAAGTAGACTATAAGATCTTTGAGGTATACTATTTTAAATTAATAAAACAATTGTATATTTTAAAAGAAGACAACTAAAGTGTTACCTAGGCAGGATCACCAGAAAATTTGGTCCTTTAAAATTAAACTTTAGGCAAAGTATTCCAATTAGCTAAGTTTTTAGGCAAAAAGAAGGGGAATATCATCAGGAGGAGGAGCACCATAAATATAAGTTATAGATTTGAACAATTACAGAAGCAGATATTATGGTGTTTGCTTATTAGATGACACTAAAAAACCAAAACCATATTTTTACTCTTCTTTATCCATGCTATAAATAAAGGGCACACTGATTATGGAGACATATGACATAGATATGGAGTATCTAGAAAGAAATAAAAACAAGATAAGAAACAAGAAAAAGAATGCAAGTCATTCAGAAATCATGAAGCTGTTCAGATTACCTTGGGTTTATGGCTACCTCTCTTTTGGGGAGACAAGGAGGAGGTATGTGTGTATAGATGATATAGATATAGACAGATATAGATGTAGATACAGATATAGATAATATGCAACATACGTTTATAAGATAAATGATAGTGTGATATATATGACATGAAAAGATGCTATGTACATGTGTTAAATTGTTAGTGTGAAACAAAATAAAGTTGTATTGGGACGCCTGGGTGGCTCAGTCCATTGAGTGTTTGACTCGATTTCAGCTCAGGTATGATTTCTCACAATTCATGGAATGGGGCCCCGCATTGGGCTCTGCGCTGACAGTATAGAGCCTGTTTTGGATTATCTTTCTCCCTCACTCTTTGCCCCTCCCCCACTCATGCTTGCTCTCTCTCTTTCTCTCTCAAAGTAAATAAATAAACATTAAAAAAAATAATGCTGTGCTTATGCTATGAAGCCAAGAAAAGCAGTGGATGGAGAACACTTTTGTAGGCACAACTTTCCTTCCACTTTCTTTCAGTCATAATGCCTCTTTGAAAACTATCCTGTCCAGTTATATGCAGGCTGCTCCCTTCTCTTTCAGGTCTGTTGACTCAAGTTAATCAAGTTAAACTCTCTTGTGAAAGTTACTCTTTATGAAACAGAGACAATCAAATAAAATCTTTGAAACTAGGCTACTCTATAGAAACAGAATGAAGAAAATATATGTGAGTTCTATACAAATCCTCAGTCTGCTCTGTTTCCTGCCTTTTCTTAGATTCTAGTGTCATTTTCTCAGCTTTCAAATTAATTATTTGCCTTCAAATAAATTTATTTTATGATGAAGTTAAATTTATTTTATGATGAAGTTAGCCAGATATATTTATTCTGTTTATAAAAAAATAGCTCAGGAGTATATATGAATAATATCTTCAAAATTATAAAAATAAATGACTTATTCATGAAATAAAGTTTAAGAAACATCTCATTTGGATAAATTTGAGGTTTTCTCCTTTTGGACAAAGGAGTTCTAATTAAAGCCAGCAATGTGTGTAGGCATTCTCTATTCTCTTTCTCATTAAACATAACATGTAAGGAAGCATTTTTAGACTCCATGTATTTTCTTTAGTTTTCCTTCTTCCTGTAAAGTCCTGCTCTTCCATGTCTTCACGTCAAAATGGCCATTCATCATTTAAAGCCAAACTCTCTTCTCTTCTTTCTCAGAAGAATGATTTATTCCCTTGCTTGTATTCTTATATGTGGGATACACATGTAAGTTTTATTAGAATTGAATATGTGTGCATTTGTGTTGCTCACTGGACTCTGTGTTCCACCAGGGCTTTATGAGCATATTTTTCATTTCTAGTCTTTCACAGATGCCTCGCACAAAGTAGATGGTCTATCGCTGAGTATTTATATATTAAGAATTGACCTACTGCCAATCAAAATTGAGCCAGAATTATTTTGGAAATATGTAATGACTCACAGGTTCATAAAAATTGCAAAGCAGCATTTTGCCATTTGCAATGACATGGATGGAGCTAGAGAGTATTATTATGCTAAGGGAAATAAGTCAGTCAGGGAAAGAAAGTACCATACGATTTCACTCAAATGTAGAATTTAAGAAACAAAGCAAACATGCAAAGGGAAAGATAGATAGGCAAACCAAGAAAAGCAGTCTTAACTATAGGGAACAGTTGGTTACCAGAGGAAAGGTAGATGCAGGGATGGATTAAATAGGCACTTGTGATGAGCACCAGGTGTTGTATGAAAGTATTGAATTACTATATTGTACACTTGAAACTAATATAACACTGTATGTTAACTAACTGGAATTATTTATGTATTTATCTATTTATTTAAATTCGAGTTAGCTAACATACAGTGTAGTATTGGTTTCAGGAGTAGAACCCAGTGATTTATCGCTTACATAACACCCAGTGCTCATCTCAACAAGTGCCCTCTTTAGTGCCCATTCCCCATTTAGCCCATCTCCCAACCCATCTCCCCTCAAGTAACCATTAGTCCATTCTCTGTATTTAAGAGTCTCTTATGGTTTGCCTCCGTCTCTGTTTTTGTCTTCTTTTTCCTTCCCTTCCCCTATGTTTATCTGTTGTATTTCTTAAATTTCACATATGAGTGAAATCATATATTTATCTTTCTCTGACTGACTTTGCTTAGTGTAATACACTCTAGTTCTATCCACATTGCTGCAAATGTTAAGATTTCACTCTTTTTGATCACTGAGTTGTATTCCATTTTGTGTGTGTGTGTGTGTGTGTGTGTGTGTGTGTACCACATCATCTTTATCCATTCATCCATCTATGGACATTTGGGCCCTTTCTATAATTTGACTATTGCTGATAGCATTGGTGTAAACATTGGAGTGAATGTATTTGTATATCCTTTGGATTCCTAGTAGTACAATTGATGGGTCATAGGATAGTTATATTTTTAAATTTTTGAGAAACCTCTATACTGTTTTCCAGAGTAGCTGCTCCAGTTTGTATTCCCACCAACAGTGCAAAAATGTTCCCCTTTCTCCACATCCTTGTCACTATCTGTTGTTTCCTGAGTTGTTAATTTTAGCCATTCTGACAGGTATGAGGTGATATCTCATTGTGGTTTTGATTTGTATTCCTCTAATGTGAATGATGTTGAACATCTTTTCATGTGTTTGTTAGCCATCTGGATGTCTTCTTTGGAAAAGTGTCTATTCATCTCTTCTGCCCATTTCTTCACAGGGTTATTTGTTTTTTGGGTGTTGATTTGATAAGTTCTTTATAGATTTTGGATACTAACCCTTTATCTGATATGCCATTTAAAAATATCTTCTCCCATTCCATCAGTTGTCTTTTAGTTTTGTTGATTGTTTCCTTCACTGTGCAGGAGCTTTTCATCTTGATGAGGTCCCAATAATTCATGTTTGCTTTTGTTACCCTTGCCTCCGGAGAAATGTCAAGTAAGAAGTTGTTACGGCCAAGGTCAGAGAGATTGCTGCCTGTTTTCTTGTCTAGAATTTTGATGGTTTCCTGTTTCACATTTAGGTCTTTCATCCATTTTGAATTTATTTTTGTGAATGATGTAAGAGAGTGCTCCAGTTTCATTATTCTACATGTGGCTGTCCATTTTTCCCAGCACATTTGCCGAAGAGACTGTCTCTTTTCCATTGGATTCTCTTTCCTGCTTTGTCAAAGATTAGTTGATCATATATTTGTGGGTCCATTTCTGGGTTCCCTATTCTGTTCCATTGATCTGAGTGTCTGTTTTTGTGCCAGTACCATACTGTCTTGATGAGTACAGCTTTCTAATACAGCTTCAATTTTGGAATTGTGATGCCTCCAGCATTGGTTTTCTTTTTTAACATTACTGTGGCTATTTGGGGTCTTTTCTGTCCATAAAAATTTAAGGATTGTTTGTTCTAGCTTTGTGAAGAATGGTGGTGTTATTTTGATAAGGATTGCACTGAATGTGTAAATTGCTTTGGGTAGTATGGACATTTTAACAATATTTTTTTCTTCCAATCCATGAGTATGTAATGTTTTTCCATTTCTTTGTGTCATCTTCAATTTCTTTCATAAGCTTTTTATGTTTTTCAGCATACAGATCTTTCACCTCTTTGGTTAGGTTTATTTGTAGGCATCTTATGATTTTCACTTCAATTGTAAATGGGATTTATTCCCTGATTTCTCTTTCTGCTGCTTGATTATTGGTGTATAGAAATGCAACAGATTTTGACTTTTCCATGTAGAGTTATCATGTTATCTGTGAAGAGTGAAGGTTTCCCTTCTTCTTTGCCAATTTGGATGCCTTTTGTTTCTTTTTGTTGTCTGATTGCTGAGGCTAGGACTTCCGGTACTATGTTGAACAACATTGGTGAGAGTGGACATCCCTGTCTTGTTTCTGACCTTAAGGGGAAAGCTCTCAGTTTTTCCCCTTTGAGGATATTAGCTGTGGGCCTTTCATGTATGGCTTTTATGCTATTGAGTTTATGCTATTATGTTAACTGACTGAAACTTAAATAAAAACCTAAAAAAAAAAATAATTTTTTTAAATGCAAAGTAGCAAATGAAACCAGGAAAGGAGGACAAGGATTTAACCTCTACTCACCAATATTATCCATCTCTCAGTGAAAAAGCAAAGTGAAGAAAAAATAAATTTGCCTTTATATTTTATTCATAGTAGATAAGAAAGAACTAAAAGTGAATTACTTTTTATCAGCAACTGCAAGATTTCAAAGCAAGTTGGCATATTTTGAGTATGTTCATTTTTTTTCCTTTGCCCCATACCTGAGGCGGAACGTTTTCAAAACCAGGGATAAGAAAGCTACATGGAGACAAAATTTATTTTATTGCTCTTTGGTTTGCTTTTTGAAGGATGCTAGATAGTATTTTTGTTTTGGTTTGTTTTGTTTTTTTTTTTTCCAGCCAGTAAAGTTTATGTGGGCAGAGAAGTTAGCACTAGAATAGAAGAAAGATGTCAACAGTGGAGTCATTGAACTTGTGACAAGGAGATCAAGAGGGTTGCTTTAGAGAAATGATCTCTAGAAGGAATCAGTGCATTCTTGAGACTATGCAAGATCAACCATTGAAATGAAAAAAGAATATACAATATCAGTATTTTTGTCTCTATATCTATCTATAGCTATATCTACATATTAAATCAATTAAGTTTAATTTATAATTAATAGAAAGCTTGATATTGAATGTTACCTTAATTTGTTAGGTGGCCCTGTGTCAAACATGTTAACAGACAGGAGGCAGTCTGAGTACTGGAAGAGAAATTACAACTCAGGGCTACAGAGGCTCACACTCGTTTGTAGATTCTTACAGTTTTTTGGGACATTGCAATTAACATGTTCTAAGTTAAGAGGATTTATGGACTATGTTATCTAATTTTAACTACATTTACCCTCACAAAAATGATTTTAAAACACTTAAATACATACAGATTAAGAACTAAACTAGTACAGGTAGAAGCATGTAATAATACAATAGCAGAATTGACAACTCCTCCTATTCCCAGCTGTGTTATTAGTAATATTATGGAATAAAAGACTTGTCAGTAATGATCTAATCAGATATAAGTAGAAGTTGGGCAAAAAACATTACTAGTACACACATATCCACATGCACACATATCCACATGCACAAATTATACTGCCATATACAATCATTTTACTGATAGAAGTATATAGTCCAAAATTTTGTCTGAAAATCATTGGCTTGGAGGACTGGGTAGACTAAGATCAATTATTGAAAAAATACAAGGAAAAAAGAAAGAAAAACAAAGAATAAAAAAAGACTGAGGGGAAGGTGTGAAGTATTCCAAGGAATAACAGAGAGAAGTGGAAAATACAGTCAACATAGTCCTGAGATCAGAAGAAACAACCAAATCAAGAGCAGAAGCAAAACAGTACTTTCATATTTAGTGTAGCAAAGCCTTTGTAATAAGACTTTAAGTTGCAAAGTATGTCTGTCATACTCTGAAAAGTATACAAGAAAGTCAAAGACAGGCAAAACAATAAGGTCCAACATTAGGTAGGCCTGAGATATATTGACTTACCTACTCAAAGCTAGTATTTTTTTAATAGCAGCCTGGTAATCAGGGTTTAGGGGTATATGATCAGAATCAAACCAATCCATTACCCTTGTTGTTGTCTGAAAAGTTTGCTTTAAGTATTTAATATGAAGGTATCAGTATCCAATAATATGATATGATCAGTTGCAAGTACTGCATTGGATCTGGATTTCCAATGAAAAGAGTCCTGTTTTGAAGAAGACCAATCATATCCTTCATTAATAGGAAAATGACTAGAACTGTAAGGTACAGTAAGTGACATCTTATGTGGTGCCTCAGGAAAGAGCCCATCTTATCTGGCAACAAGCGGGATATAATTATTCCTATATATGCACAAATTTGGTTATTATTTCTAGTTGCACAGACAAATGCAACTCCTCTATCTTTCAGTTAAAAAATTGCAGAAACTAGAGGGGTTCTCATTTCTATCTCATAATCTGTAGACTTCTCTTGGTGAAGAATAGAAAACAACAGCAATGTACAAGCATTGACAACAATTTATGAGAAATATCAAAGACGATAGTAAGCACTGTTTTAAATATGCTATGTTACCAATTCTCTTGGTGTCTTAGGAGATAATATTGTGTAGAAAAATATATACTATTTCACATTGAATCAGAGAATATTTCATAAAACTTGGATTGAGAAATCTAGGAATCATTTGACCAATTAGCCTTTCTTGCATTTCTATTTTTGCTGATATTTAACAGATACATGATAAGTATCTTTATCAGAATATATATAAAAAAGTTACCTTTTATAGTTCTAAAACAAACTTTCCAAGTGATAAGAAAATATTGAGTGAGTCAATTTGGTACTGGTAACTCTTAGATTACATGATAGACAAAAATTCTACTTCTCATCAGGTGTGATGCAAAGACATCTTCGAAGTGCATCAGCACTGTTCTTTCAGGAATATCTTGCTGACATCTTGAAAGTTTTTCCTGAATTCTCATTCATGCTGTATTTCCAAAAAGGATTTCAATTTTTATTCTCTTGTGTGCTTGACTTCTAGACCAATAATATCCCTCTTTTTCCCTGTAGTATCCTCTCTGTGTTTTGATGGCTGGAGCTCTCAGTATAAATATGAGGGTACATACAAACATGATTGGGCAAGTACATCAGAAAGGTTGACTTGCAAATGGAAGGAGAAATCACATACATTCAGGTAATCAATTATAAATATAAGCCTTAAAAATGAAATTTCTTGGAAAATATACCTTCTCTACTTTTTATATAGCAAGCATAGAGCTACAAAAAATTTATATGAAAACAATCTGGCAACATCAGCAATAACTTTTACCTATCATTACATCTTCCAACATACCTTTCATCAGAGTTTTGCATTGTAAAATTTATCTAATCTCTCTCCATTCTATAAGAATGGATTCTGTCTAACAATAGAATGCAGTAAGCTTTAGTGCATCTTATCAAAATTTCCATTTCAGTATGCCCCATGGTAATATAATTATTATAATATTGGAAAAATTCATGTTCAATGTACCCAAAGCTATTTCACAGCATCAACTGCAGTAGAAATATGAGCAGAATATTTCATGCTTCTATTCTCTCTTGAGGATAACACCTTTAGTAATTTCCATATGTCATCCAGTTAATGTGACAAACAAAGAAAAGTTGAGGATTTCAAGCACAATAACAGAAGTGAAAGATTTTGATTGACTGGTACATTATAACTCTTATTACATACTGTGGACCCAGGATGTTATAATAATTAGCCTGTCAAGTCAATTGTTACTCTTCATTAAAAATGAATATAAGGGAGCAATTAATCTCACAACTTTAGCTTCATTAGGACATTTGTTTTTGCAGTTGGGTGCAGTTCAGTGTCTCAATCTAAAGGATGTATCATTTTCTAATAGAAGGTTTCACCTTCATTATTTTGATTATGTACTTGAATAGCAAAATGTAAGCTTATGTAATGACTGGGTGAAAATTCTGTTATTTATAATTTGCCTTTTGAAATTCATTGTAGATACAAGAGATTTTTTCCTATTCCTTTTCTTCACCTTCACATTATGAGGCTGTGGACTCAGAATTTCACACTCTTTGAAAGTGATTCTATCCTCTGTGAATAATGTCTCTGAAAACGCTGACACCTACAAAAATAGACAAAGCTCAAGGACTTTTCTACAAGCCCAAAAAACATTGCAAAAAATGTGAAATTAGAGTGGAGTTTTTCTTACATAGTAAAGGTTAGATAAGTAATAATTAAAAAAATGTTTTAGGAATAAGATTCCAACTTAGACTGTGGACTGATTGACTGCTCATAGTGGTTGAAACTTGGCAGGTGAAAGTTACAGCACAAATCACAGAGAAGATTAAGGTTCTGCCCTCTCTGTTCTAATAAAATAAAGGCAAGAAATAATAACAGTTGTAAATCAGCATCTTCCTTCATTTGCGGACAAGTAACCCCATCAATTAGAAAATTAGAGAGAGAAAGAAGTCTGTATGGCCAGTACACCTTAGAGAGAAACATTGAAGCATAGACTAGAAATGGGAGAATGAACTCTAAAAGGTGGGCCATCTTCAGTCCCATCACCCTATACTCAACCTCAGCATATACGTCTCTATGTTGGACGTTTCACAATCTCCCTTGAAAATAATAGAAAACTTTCACTGCTGACAAATATTACTTATAATAACTTGATTATATTACTGCTGCTGTTTATGTGAGCCAACATGGGGTTATGCAAAAGAGCATTTACTTAGATTAGACAATTTCTGTTTGGATCATATTCTCCATTTCTATCTGAGTCAGTTGACCTTGGACAAAGTACATAACTCTGGGCTTCATTTACAATATGTATTAGTTTGCTAAGACTGCCATAAGCAGTCTGGCTTAAACAACAGAAGTTATTATTATTATGTTTTTTACAGTTCTGGGGGCTATAAGTCTGAGATTAAAGTGATAGCAGGTTTGGTTTCTTCTGAGGCCTCTTTCCTTGGCTTTGTGCAAATTTCCTTATATTATAAGACATCAGTCAGAGTGGATTAGGACCCACCCTAATAGTCCCACTTTTTAAAGGAATTATCTCTAAATACAGTCACATTCTGGAGTATTGGAGGTTAAGAACGGCTTCAAAATAGGAATTTTAGAGGGACACAATTTGGCCCATATATACCTAATTGTAATAGTAGTATTGAGACATTCAGAGTTTTTAACTAAATTAAATGATTCAAAACACATAAAGTATCAGCTAAAATTTCTTTGTATATAGTAGACATTCAACAGGAGTTATATTCTACTCTTACCCCCTTAAGCTATCGATCATCTAACTCTTGAATTTCTCAGGTTAAGGATTGTTCCTTAGTGGCCCTACAATCAGAATCTAGCAGTTGGAGGTAGTGGTGAAATGAGGCAAGTAAACTAATTCCCTAGGTGAATCCTATATACCCTAACATTTATGAACTTCTGGAGTGAACCTAGTGGGAAAAGAATGGGAACATTTGGTCAGGCAGAAGATGAATCAGAAGAATTTCTTATTAGGTCAGAGAAGACATACTAGCCCTTCAAAGAAGTTCATCAAGGCATAAAGGGCAAATGTACTAGAGTTGAGTGATGGGACTGCCCAGGAACATCAATGAGAATGTTATTTATGTTATCAGGAATATTTGGTAACAGGAGTTGGGACAATCTAGGATTCAGGAACAGAACTCCACGTGCTTACAGCAGATTACTTCAGGAGAAATGACTAAATTAAATAACAAACACGAGTTGCAAAGGGGTAAATTAATAAACGAGTAAATAAATAAATAAGCCAGTGATCACTGTGCTAACATTTTTAGATGCACTTGCTCATTAAGTAATTTTAGGCGTGAAGTACCATTTCTGCCTTGCACTTGAGGAAACAGTAGTTTGGAGATCTAAATTTCAGGAGGCTAGAGTCCATTATTTATATTTTTAGCACCCACCAAAAGACCTGACATATGGTGAGAAGTAAAAAACTGTTTATTGATTGAACCAGTGGACTGTCAACTACCTTCTAGTACAATGATGAAGCTAGGAATTAAACCAAAGCCGTGATTGAAGTCAACACACCAGAAACAGAAAATGAAAGAAAAGGAAATGGCATAATGTGCAGGATAACAGAAATAAAAATGAAAACAACAATAACAGGATTAAGAATGTGGTCTCCCAAGTTGTTGATTTCATCATTGGAAAAACACAGCAATATATGCAGAGCCAAATGATATGTCTTCAGTTATGTCTTCTTTCAAAAATTTTTTGAGAGAGAGAGAGTGAGAGTGCAACTCGGGGAGAGGGGCAGAGGGAGAAAGAAAGAGAGAATCTTACGTTGGTCCACACTTGGCACAGAGCCCAACATATGGCTCAATCCCATGATCTGGGATCATGACCTGAGCCAAAATCAAGAGTCAAGAGTCGGCCTCTCAACCAACTGAGCCACCCAGGTGCCCCTTCAGTTATCTCTTATTAATTGGTATCACTTGATTAGTCCTCTCTGAGAATTGGTTGTGCAACCATCTTTCAATCAACATTTTTAACACTTAGCCCACATGTTTATTTAGCACTAACATATTATATTTACCATGTATCTAATAAGATTAGGCAGCATAACATAATGGAATAGTAACGAACTTTGGAGTTAGTGTATTGTCTTTTGATGTTCAGCTCTAGTACCTACCAGCTTAGTTACCTTGGGAAAATTACTTAATGTCTCTGAACTTCAGTTTGCTGTCTATACAAAGGGATCTTTTACCGTTTGAAATGAAGGTATGATTAGATAATTTCTGTGACAGGCCCCCACCACAAAGAAAATGATTGGCTAATCTGGTAATCCAGCAAAAAAATGAAATAAATTTTCTGCCAGAATAATTTTTATATAAAATTGTCACTTTCTTCCATGATGCTCATCAGTTAACATCAACTTGTTCATCTTTTCCAAAATAGTTCAATTGTCATCCTGCTGCATTTGACACCGGAGCTCATCCTTCATTTCTGAAAATCCTTGGTCCCCTGGCTTTAATAGCATCATTCATTCTGATATATTTGTTAAAATCTTAGCTGTTTGTTTTCTTAATGAAGATTATACATATATATATTCATATTATCATGAAACTCAGTCATGATTTCTAGCTGTTTTTGAAAACACATCCCATGTATTGGGATATTTTATGAAATATGAGTTGTATATCCCTAAGGAAGAGGTCAGCAAATTTAGTCTTAGTTTTTCTTGAAGCTAAGAGAGTGCAGGCATAGAAATTAGGCTCTGCCAATTAAGTGGACCTATGTGGAACTTTAACTGGGAAGTGAGGAATGAGACTGTGTGAAGATGAGGATAAAAGCATTCGGCGTGAAAGCACAAGATTGAGGGTCTTGTGGTCCATGGTCAGTCCCCATGATTGCATTTGCAGCACCTGGATCTTTGCTGGCACATTCCTGTGAGATAGTTGGAAACTTTGGCTGCTTACTCTCTAAGCCTGAATCTCTAGCAGTCACAAATATCCTTGGAGCTACCTATTATCTTTAATCTTTTCTCCCAAGTAAATTAGCTACAAGGGTTTCTGTTGTTAGTAACAAAGTTCAGTGACTGACACAATGTCCCTCAAATGACTATCCATGACCTTTTATATTCCAGTCCTAAGTAAAACCTTTTCACCATTTCAGCCAAGACCCAGAAGGTAATAACTGCCAATTATTTGTTTCTGTCTTTGACGTGAGTCATTTGAGCTTCACACATTATTTCCATTCATTTATTAGACATCCCTTTATAAGTATGTATCAACAGTTCTCAGACTAAATGCATTCATAACTTATTCTCACTGCATCACACCCAAAGTCAGATGTAATTTATCAGTCAAGCCATACACTTTTTTTGTTGTTATTGTTGTGCTGTTGAGGTTTTTTGTTGTTGTTGTTTGTTTTTTGCTGTTTCTAGATTTGACTGAGTTCAGTCTAAATTTCAGTTTATCTTCTTTAACTGCTCTGTCCAATAGCAATTTATGCGATGATGTAAATGTTCAAAGTCCGTGCTGTCCAAAATTGTAGGCAGTACTAGCTATTGAGCATTTGAAATATATCTGTGCAACTGAGGAGCCAAACATTTCATTTTGTTTAAATTTTATTAAATTTATATGTAAGTTTCAATAGCCTCAGATGGCTAATACCTTCCATATTGAACATTGTAGTTCTGTATCAAATCCCTCAGCTTTGGTTTAATTTGCAGATGCAGCAAACTGTATTTTTATTCAGATTGCATGGATAGAAGTTTTTACAAAAAGACTTGAGATTTTTCCTTTAGAAATAATGCTTATTACATTGTCTAGGCCAGCATTTTATACTGATAACTCTTTGGGTATTAACTACTGGCCAGTTTTAGGACCACCTAACCGTAGTGTCCAGAATGATCGTTCTGACCTATTGATGTATGCCAACTAAAACAGAATCAATAAGCTCCCTGAAGCTCTATGATATCTCTTGCTAGCAGAGTTGATCATCTGAAACTGCCAGGTACATAGACTTTGTATTAAGTGAAGGAAAAGATGTTTACCTTGCTTTTGGAGGAATTTTATAACCCCTGCCTAAAATAAAGTTGCTGGTACATTTCAAACGTGAAACTGCTCTACTGTTTTTTGTTTTGTTTTTTTTTTAACATAGCTTAAGTAACAGAATTCCTTAGTGCAGGCTTTGGGGATGAGTTATAGATTATGCCTGAAACACCTGAATCAACTATTTGTAATTAATTGTACTACTGGAAACAATTGGAAATTTAGCTACACAAGACTTTTGAGGACTTTTTTCTCTAAATTAACAAAAGTCACACATTCTTTATTATTCTATAGACCAAGCATGGGCAAAACTTTCTCTACAGAGTCAGTTAGAAAATATTTTAGACTTTTTGAGCCAACAAGCAAAATCAAGGGTATTATATAGACATGTACATCATCAATTTTAAATGTAAAAGTCTGATATACTTTTAAACAATGTATGTCTATATCATTATAGTAAGCATTGTAAATCTATATTTGTGTATTTTTTGTTCATAGATATTTGTCTTTGATGCCTTACCCTTTTCTTAAGACTATTATTTCCTCATTTCATAGTTTGCAGAGTTTAATTTGTTCTAAAGTCACTCAGAGATTATTCTATAAGTCTAATGTATCATGATTGCTATTAATTGTTGGTGCTTTTCTTAGTTTTCCTCAGGAGGTTTGGAAATTTAATTTTGTAACATTTTATTTAGTTTTTTTTTGAGTTTCTGATTTTAATTCCAGCATAGTTAACATAAAGTGTTATATTAGTTTTAGGTGCACAATATAGTGATTCAACAATTCTATACATTACTCAGTACTCATCATAAGTGTACTCTTTAATCCCCATCACCTGTTTCACTTATTGTGCAACCTTCTCCCCCTCTGAAAAACATCAGTTTGTTCTCTATAGTTAGGAGTCTGTTTCTTGGTTTGTCTCTCTCTCTTTTTTCCCCCTTTGTTCACTTGTTTTGTTTCTAAATTCTACATAGGGGTTAAATCATATGGTGTTTCTTTCTCTGACTGACTTATTTCACTTAGCATTGTACTTTCTAGCAACATCCATGTTGTTACAAATGGCAAGATTTCATTCTTTTTTTATGACTGAGTAATATTCCATTGTATGTATATACCATTTCTTCTTTCCGTTCATCTATCAATGGACGCTTGGGCTGCTTCCATAATTTGGCTATTGTATATAATGCAGCCATAAACATAAGAGTTTGCACATCCTTTTGAATTTGTGTTTTTGTAGTTTTTGGGTAAATACCCAGTAGTGTGATGAATGGATTATAGAGTAGTCGTATTTTTAATTTTTTGAGGAACCTCCATACTGTTTTCCACAGTGGCTGTGCCAATCCCACCAACAAGGCTTCCTTTTTCACCACATCCCTACCAACATTTGCTATTTCTTGTGTTTTTGATTTGAGCCATTCTGACAGGTATGACGTGATATCTGTCTGTAATGTTGATTTGCATTTCCCTGATGATGAGTGATGTTAAGCATCTTTTCATGTGTTTGTCATCTTCTTTGAAGAAATGTCTGTTTATGACTTCTGCCCATTTTTTAAAAGATTTTTTTAAAGTAATATCTATATGCAATGTTGGTTTCAAACTTACAACCCTAAGATCAAGTATCACATGCTCTGCTGACTGACCCAGCCAGGTGCCCCTCTTCTGCCCATGTTTTAATCGGAATATTTGTTTGGGATATTGAGTTGTATCAGTTCTTTATATATTTTGTATACTAAGCCTTCATCAGCTATGTCATTTGCAAATATCTTCTCCCAGTCAGTAGGCTATCTTTTAGTTTTATTGATTATGTCCTTTACTGTGTAGAAGGTTATTATTATGATGCAGTCCCAATATTTATTTTTGCTTTTATTTCCCTTGCGTCAGGAAACATATCTAGAAAAATGTTACTATGGCTGATGTCAGAGAAATTACTACCTGTGCTCTCTTCTAGGATTTTTATGATTTCAGGCCTCACATTTTTTAGGACTTTAATCCATTTTTAATTTATTTTTGTGTATAGTATAAGAAACTGGTCCAGTTTCATTCTTTTGCATGTAAATGGTTTCCCAACACCATTTGTTGAAGAGACCTTCTTTTTCCCATGGCGTATTCTTGCCTCTTTTGTAGATTAATTGACCATATAGTTGTGGGTTTGTTTCTATTCTGTTTATCGATCTATGTGTCTGTTTTGGTGGCAGTACCATACCATCTGGATGACTATAGCTTTGTAATATAACTTGAAATCTGAAATTGTGATACCTCCAGCTTTATTTTTCTTTTTCAAGATTGTTTTGTCTATTTGGGGTCTTTGTGGTTCCACACAAATTTTAGGATAATTTGTTCTAGTTCTATGAAAAATGCTATTGGTATTTTGATAGGGCTTGCATTAAATATGTAGATTTGAGTCATATGGACATTTTAACAATATTTGTTCTTCCATTCCATGAACATAGAATGTCTTTCCATTTATATCATCTCCAATTTCTTTCATAAATGTTTTATAGTTTTCAGAGAACAGAACTTTTATCTCTTTGGTTATGTTTATTCCTAGGTATCTTATTGTTTTTGTTGCAACTGTAAATGGGACTGATTCCTTGATTTCTCTTTTTGCTACACATATAGGTGTGTAGAAATGCAACAGATTTCTGTATGCTGATTTTGTAGCATGTGACTTTCCTGAATCTGTGTATCAATTCTAACAAATTTTTAGTGGAGTCTTTCAGGTTTTCCATGTAGAGTATCATGTCATCTGCAAAGAGTTTGACTATGAAATTTGACTTCTTCCTTGCTGATGTGGATGCCTTTTTTTTTTTTTTTCTCTGATTGCTGAGGCTATGACTTCCAATACTATGTTAGGTAACAGTGTTGAGAGTGGACATCCTTGTCTTGTTCCTGACTGTAGAGGAAAAGCTCTCATATTTTCTCCATTGAGGATGATATTAGCTCTGGGTTTTTCATATATGGCCTTTATGATGTTGAGGTATGCTCCCTTTATCCCTACTTTGCTGAGGGTTTATATTAAGAATGAATAATTTGCCAAATATTTTTCTGCATCAATTGAGAGAATCATATGGTTATTATCCTTTCTTTTAGAGTGGTGAATCATGTTAATTGATTTGTGAATATTGAATCACCCTTGCAACCCAGGTGTAAATCCCAATTATTATGATGAGTGATTCTTTTAATATTCTGTTGGATTTGATTTGCTAGTATTTTGCTGAGAATTTTTACATCCATGTTCATCAGGGATATTGGCCTGTAGTTCTCTTTTTTAGATTTTCTGTGTCATACTTTGGAATAAAGGTAATGCTGACCTTGTAGAATGACTTTGGAAGTTTTCCTTCCATTTGTATTTTTTGGAACAGTTTGAGAAAAATAGGTATTAATTCTTGCTTAAATGTCTGGTAGAATTCCCCTCAGATGCCATTTGGCCCTGAATTTTGGTTTGTTGGGAGATTTTTAGTTACTGACTCAATTTCTTTGTTGGTTATTGGTCTGTTCCAGTTTTCTATCTCTTCCTGTTTCAGTTTTGGTGGTTTATGTTTTTAGGAATTTATCCATTTCTTCCAGATTGCCCAATTTGTTGGCATATAATTTTTCATAAAATCTTAAAGTGGTTTGTATATTTGTGGTGTTGGTTGTGATCTCTCCTCTATTTATGACATTATTTGCCCAAGCAAATTCTTCTTTTTTGTTTTTGATAAGTCTAGATGGGGTTTATCAATTTTATTAATTTTTTCAAAGAACAAGCTCCTGGTTTTAGTGATGTATTCTACTGTTTTGTTGTTGTTGTTGTTGTTTTATTTGTTTATATCATTTATAAACAAATCTGATCTAATCTTTTTAGTTCTCTTCTTCTGCTGGCTTTATGCTTCATTTGTTCTACTTTCCTAGCTCCTTTGGGTATAAAGTTAGGTTGCATATTTGAAAATTTTCTTGCTTCTTGAGATAGGCCTGCATTACTATATCCTTTCGTTTTATGACTAATTTTGCTACATCCCAGAGGTTTTGGATGATTGGGTTTTCATTTTCATTTGTTTCCATGTATTTTTTTATTTATTCTTTAACTTCATGGTTGATCTATTTATTCCTTAGTAGGATGTTCTTTAACCTCCATGTATTTGTGGTCTTTCCAAATGTTTTCTTGTGGTTGACTTCAAGTTTCATAGTTTGAGGTCTGAAAATATGCATGGTATGATCTCAGTCTTTTTATACATATTGAGACCTAACTTTTGATCTAGTATGTTCAGGAGGATGTCCCATGCACACTTATTAAGAATGTGTATTTTCCTGCTTTTGGATGAAATGTTCTGTAAAGTCCATCTGGTCCAGTGTGTCGTTCAAAGTCATTGTTTCCTTGTTAATTTTATGTTTAGATGATCTGTCCATTGATGTCAGTGGCGTGTTAAAGTCCCCTACTATAATTGTATTATTATTAATACATTCCTTTATCTTTGTTATTAATAGTTTTATATAGTTGAGTGTTTTCAAGTTTGGGGCATAAATATTCATAATTTATGAATTTATTATTATTATTATATAATTTATTATTATGCACAGACCCCTTTTATTATGATATAGTGCCCTTCTTCATCTCTTGTTACAGTCTTTAGTTTAAAATCTAGTTTGTCTGGGGCACTTGAGTGGCTCAGTGGGTTAAGTGTCCAACTTTGGCTCAGGTCATGATCTCGCGGTTCACAAGTTCGAGCCCTGCATCAGGCTCTGTGCTGACAGCTCAGAGCCTGGGGCCTGCTTTGGATTCTGTGTCTCCCTCTCTCTGCCCCTCGTCCACTCATGCTCTGTCTCTCTCTCTCAAAAATGATAAGTAAAAAAAGGTTTTTAAAAAATTAAAAATCTAGTTTGTCTAATATAAATATTGCTATTCTGGCTTTATTTTGACATGCATTCACATGATAACTTTCTCCATTCCTTCACTTTTAATCTGCAGGTGTCTTAAAATGAGTTTTTTATAGGCAGCATATAGATGAATCTTGTGGGTTTTTTTTGTTGTTGTTGTTTGTTGTTTTTTTATTCTCTAACTATGTCTTTTGATTGGAGCATATAGTCCATTTGCATTCAAAGTAATCATTGATAGGTATGTATTTATTGCCATTTTGTTACTTGTTTTGTAGTTGTTTTATAGTTCTTCTCTGTTCTGTTTCTTTTCTAAAGAAAGCTGGCTTTCTCTAGTGATATGCTTCCTTTCTCTTTATTTATTTATTTATTTATTTATTTATTGCAAGTCTGTTACTGTTTTTGATTTGTGGATACCATTTGGTTTGTATATAACACCTCCTGCATGTAGCAGTCTATATTAAGTTGATGGTCATTAAAGTTTGAACACATTCTTTATTCTTCTCCTTCCCATGTTTTAGGTATATGGTGTATATTTTAACATCCTTTTATTTTGTGAGTCCCTTGACTGATTTTTACAGATATACTTATTACTACTTTGGTACTTCCTACTTTTCTTACTCTTACTTATGGTCTTTCCTTTCCTCTCAAAGAGTCCCTTTTAATACTTCTTGTAAGGCTGGTATAATGTTCTAATTCTTTTAACTTTTGTATGGAAAACTCTTTATCTCTCCTATTCTGAATAACAGCCTTGCTGGATAGAGTATTCTTCGCTGCAGATTTTTCCCATTCAGCACTTTGAATGTATCATGACATTCCCTTCTGGCTTGCAAAGTTTCTATGAAAAATCAGTTGATAGCTTTATGGAGTTTCCCTTGTATTTAACTGTTTTCTTTTTCTTGCTGCTTTTAAAATTCTCCCTTTACCACTACTCTTCACCACCTTATTTTCTGTGTGTCTTGGTGTGCACCTCCCTGGGTTGACTTTGTTGAGGGCTCTCTGTGCCTAGATCTGGATTTTTCTTTCCTTCCCCAGATTTGGGAAATTTTTAGCTAATAATTTTTCAAATAAGTTTTCTGGCCCCCTTTTCTTTCTCTTCACTTTCTGGAATCCCTCTAATGTGAATATTATTATGCTTAATGATGTCGCTGAGTTCTCTAAGTCTAATCTCATATTTTTAAATTAAAAAAATTTTTTAACATGTATTCATTCTTGAGAGACAGAGTGTGAGTTGGGGAGAGGCAGAGAGAGAGGGAGACACAGAATCCGAAGCAGGCTCCAGGCTCCAAGCTGTCAGCGCAGAGCTCGGAGTGGGGCTCAAACCCATAACCTGTGAGATCATGACCTGAGTTGAAGTCAGAGCCCTAACCAACTAAGCCACCCAGGAGCCCCAAGTCTAATCTCATTTTACATAATTGTTTCTTCCTCTCAGTGCTCAGCTTGATTACTTTCCATTACTCTGTCCTCCAGGTCACTGATTCTTTTTTTTCCTTTTTTTTCTTCATCTAATCTACTATCTATTCCATCTAGTATATTTTTAGTTTCATTTATTGTATTCTTCATGTTTCAATTGGTTCTTTTGCTTCTTATTGTTAAGGGTCTAATGGTGTCCCACAATCCTTTCTCAAGTTTTTCAGTAAGTAACTATGATCATTACTTTAAATTCTGTATCAGGCATATTACCTATCTCCATTTTGCTTGGGTGTCATGCTATAATTTTGTCCTGTTCTTTCACTTGGGACATATTCCTCTGTCTCCTCATTTTGTCTAACTCTCTGTATCTGTTTCTGTGTTACAAAATACAGCTCTGTCTCCTTCACTTGAATGTAATGGCCTTATAAAGAATGGATCCTTTAGTGCCCTACTATCAAGTGAGCCCTGTTCACTAGAACCTGGCACTTCATGGGTGTTTCCTATTTTTGATGCATGTGCTCTGCTCTGGCTGAGCTCCTTTTTCCTTCAGTCCAGTTTTCTGTAGTGGCTCTCTTTGGCTGTTGTGGGCAGTGTTTGGGTCCCTAAGGTTTTAGTGGGCCAGTCTGGGGACTCTTTTAGCTTGAGCTGAGTCAGATCAGGTATTTACCAGGGATGCAGTAGCACAAACCTGGAGGGCACTTTTCCTGGTTGTCCCCTGAGAATCTTTCACTGGTGGGTAGGACCTATAACCAGACCACGTGTCTGTTATCTTTCCCTCTCTCTGGGCCAAGAGTCATTTTGAGTGGTACTGGCCACTGTATGGTCTGCTTGTTCACTGCCAAGTCTGTGACACCACTCTGTATTGGCTCTGGCCAAGAGTATATTATAGAGGGTAGATCTGTCAAAGCACAGGGCAGGGGCAAGGATTTGGGGGAGGGGAGTTAGCAAACTTTGCATGCCCCTGTTCTCTGTGGGAAGGGTGCTGTTGTGGAGGGACTGAGGCAGCCTATCCAGAGAGGTGGACTCCTGGAAGCACAGCATGATGGGACAGGGAAGCCATGCTAACAAGTTAGGCAGTGAGTCATGCAGATGGCCATGTGTTTATGTTGGGAGGCATGGGGGAAAATGCCACTTTCTAGCTCCTTTGTTCCTAAAGTTGTTCCCCAGTGATTTCTGTACCTCCAAGACATGCTCTGAGATTAGTAAGTAACTCTCCCTCCTGCATGCCCAGGCTTTTTTCAAACTGCTGCTTCTATGCTGTATCTCTGAGCTGTTTGTTGTACTGTCTTTTTACAGGCAGGGACTCAGTTTCCTCTCACCTTCCCAATTCTCACAGAGTGAAGCCTGCTGATTTTTTTTAATTCCGTGTTTTAAGTCCTGCTCGTTAAAAGAACTAATGAAATTTGAAATTTGATCCCTCTGGTTTTCAAAGCCAAATATTATGGGGATTCATCTTCTCCATGTGAGCTGCCCAGTGTAATAGCCTGTTTCTCTCACCTCTCTGTGGTTATGGTATCCCTCCCTCCTGCAGATAGTCCTATGAGTCCCTTTAATTCCCAACTGTGTCTCCTCCCTTCCTATTCTCTTCATTGTGATATCTTCTTTACAAAATTTTGTGGAGTTTATTCTTCTAGTCTTTGGGTTGTTTTCTGGGTTATTTGAGTCAGTGTTATCTAGTTGTATCCATGGGACGAGGTGAACCTAGGGTCCTCCTACTTGCCATCTTCCCTGGAAGTTTGGAAGAATTTCTTTTGAAATGTTCCCCTTCAATATATGTGCTTAAATTTTTCCTTTTGGGTTTTGTGGGTACTGTTAGTGGACTTCTAGTCCATACTTGGGTATTCTATCAGTAGCTAAAAGCCTCTGTCTCAATGTAATGTTGTTGATATCCCAGTCCTAGTATTTCAACCAAGGGATGACTTGCCCAAAGCTCCATCTGCAATGATTTCTCCTGCAACCAAAGGTATACCGACTTATACCAGCTGTGGTCCCAGGCAGCATTCCCAGCTTATTTTCAGCTTCCTTAATTCAAATAGTCAGTCTTGATCCCGACCTCTGTCACTCATTGGTTTGTCAATACCTACTACGAATGTGCAGCTCCATTCGTAGTTTACTTGCGTGCATTTAGAAATCATGGAAAACTTTGTTTTTTAATTATGTTCTGTTGTTCTTAGTATTATGTTTGTGTTATTATAATTTATTTGAATATATTTACTGAAATTATCATTATTTAGTTGTGTGGGAGTAGAGTTTTCCTGTACTAAGCTCATATCCTTATGAAAGCCTTTAATGAATTTTCCAAGGCTTGACAGCAATAATTAGAAGGATAGAAAATTTTTCTTTGAATTGCCTTTCTTTACAGATGAATAGAAGTTCTTCTAACTTCTGTGCAATTTCTCTGCACCAGTTAGAGCCTTCTTGTCTACATGGCAGATATGACTTGAACTGTTCTTGTGTAAACATCTGTCATAAATACTGTGAGACTGGCATACAATATCTGTGAGGTCTCTCACCTTCAAGTCAGATGGTGCATGAAGCAAATGTGGATCTTCCTTGCCTTCTTTTTTTTTTTCCACTTTTTATTTTAAAGTAACAATAGAGCCACAGAGAGGTGTATAGAAATGTACAGAGTTGTCTGCCTTCTTTGAGAGTATAATATACTAGTGGATTTTCACGCAATTTTTTGTTGCTCTCTTCCACATCCTCTTCTAAATATTTGATATACACTTGCACATAAAGATAGCTGGGTTCAGGACATGTTTTCTTTTAAATTCTAACTTATTCATTTAAAATTTTCTTTAAAGACCAACATTGTTTTTCAGTGATGCTAACTAAAATTAACAAAATCTTTGAAATATCTACTATATAATGATGTTGTCTCTATATTGAGATATTCAGAGTTAAACTTGGTTATTCATACATACACACAAGCACACACATACATACGCAGGATGTCTCTGGAATTTACACAGGTAAACCTGTATGATAGCATAGTGTTTTTCAAAATACAAATTACTAGCTTAGAGAAGACCTGGCCAGTGAGAACACCATCATCTTCCTATGGACTTCTGAACAGAAATAGCAGGATCCTCTGCCTTCCTTTCATCCTGGTTATACATCATTTCCTTAATATGGTTTGTCCTGTATCTTACCATATTTTTTCTCTTTTCTTTACCATTACTTTCTCTAACTTCTTTTTCAGTATTTGTTATTAAGTTAATTAGTCTTCCCTCTTCATAGTGCAATTTTCTTCATCTCTATACAAAACAGCAGCCCATATATCTAAAATATCATTCATTTATTCGTTCATTAGAGAACACCTCATCAGTCCTGTCAATTAATAGCTATTGTGAATGTCATTAAGTCCCATGGAACTAGGAACCCATAATTGGGAACATGTCCTGAATATCAGCAATAGCTCTCATATGGGAATGTTAGTACAGGATCAGAAAAGAAAGAAAAGAAAGGAAAGTTTCCTAATAAAGAATTTCAACATCCAAAATAACAGAATCTTTGTCCTTTTGGAATGTATATGACTTCAAAATTTCATTTGTGTTTTTGAGAATTTTTACTTAGTTATCAACTTTAGCCAATAATAAAGATGTGTTTGTTTTAGTGTTATTATTGCTGATTTTGTTTCTGAATGGTCTCCATCTCTTCCTTCACTGAATTTTCTGCCAATAAGAATGGGGAAAAATGGAAAAGAGGCTAAAAGGAAAAGATTTACCAGAGAGAAAGACAGAGTGACATTTATGTTTAAAATTAAGTTGTAATAATTTATCTTGCTCACAATGCAAATGTGGCTAATAATACATAGTGTCATACATTGTTCTTAGACTTACAAATATTTAGAAACTGTTTTAGAGATATGACAAATAAAGTTTTAAGGTGATACACAGTTATTCAAAAGTACATATGATAATGTGCTTCAAAAGTTGCTTTTATAGGGGTTCCTCAGTCAGTTAAGCGTCTGACTTCAGTTAAGGTCATGATCTCATGGTTTCTGAGTTCAAGCCCCCCCATCCGTCTCTGTGCTGACAGCTCAGAGCCTGGAGGCCGCTTCGGATTCTGTGTCTCCCACTCTCTCTCTGCCCTTCCCCCATTCATGCTCTATGTCTCTCTGTCTCAAAAATAAATATTTAAATTTTTTTAAAAAGTTGATTTTATAAAAATTATTCTTAAATATACAGCATCTCCTAAGTTTCTAATACACATGAATTATTTCCCTTTTTTCTTTTTCTTTTCTTTTTTTGGTTCTGCCTACAGTTTTTATTTTCTCGTGTATTAACAAAGAAAGACTTTGGGAAATAAAATTGCCCCAAAGAAAGAAATTGGAAATGTTTACCTCAAATAACAGATGCTGCTTTCCTTATATATAATATGTAAATTGTTAAATGGTCTGTTAATGCATAGACAGAATTCTATTGTAGTTGTATTTATTTGTTAATCGTTTACTCATTTATTTCTCGCTGATTAGCTTCTGTGTTTTCTCCAAACTCATCTGAAAGATTTGGTCTCAGAACTTGTGCAAAGGCAATGTTTCTGCCATTTACTTATAACAATAGGCTTTAAAAATTTTTTTTGAAAATAATACTGCCTTGAAAAAAATATACAAGTTCACTTACAGATTTTTGCCTTGGCTTTGGAGTTTAGATAACACATACACACATGAGATTAAATACCTCGTAAGATCGACCCAGTTCCCTGGGAACATAAAAAGTCGTGTAAGACAGGCTAGATGCATTTATGTAGGACATAGTTGCTACAGCTGTGCACATCTCAGCAATATCCTCTTTGCTGAGGTAGAAAATGCCAGAGGCTAGCATACTTCATATCAATACCCACTGATAATATTTTGTACTTTAGAGAAACCAAAAAAAAAAAAAAAAAAAAAAGAATACAACGGGAAAGAAAACAGGCCCTCAAGTCAATGTTCTTATAATTCTACACTCATGTTCACCTAAACTAACAATATTTAATTTTTCTTAGCTATTCATTTCAATTGATACACTAAACCAAACAGATAACTGAATAATAAAGTATCCCGTTTTTCTGTGTGTAGAAACTACTGGAATCTTTGCTAGCCCAAAGCACAACGCTGTAAAGCTGCCTCTGCCAATCAATCTCTGTGGGCGGCCTCTTGCAAAAAGGGTATGTTATCTAACAACCTTGCATAAGAAATGGAAAAGGGCAGGGGAGAAAAGATAAGAGAAATATCTTTCCTATCCAGGGACCATACTTCATCTTGCTATGAGCTAATTAGTTATTTTTTCTTGAAATTTCTTGACCAAAATATTCCTTATACCTTCCACAACTGTGGTAACTCAGAACTTCAAGGGTTTTAAATGTTTTTGTTTTTGTTTTCTCTCTCTTTTTATAAATCACTAGTCATTGATGTAGGAAATCATTCTATTCCAAGGCTGATAAACTTGAATGGACTTTTTTTTTAAGATTTTATTTATAAGTAATCTGTACACCCAATGTGAGCCTCAAACTCACAACCCCAAGAGCAAGAGTCACATGCTCTATTGACTGAGCCAGCCAGGTGCGCCATCTGTAATGAACTTTGAATTATGTTATACAATACCATTATATGAAGGGAAAAAGCCCTAGATATGAGTGTTCCAAATATGTTCTCACAGGTATGAGTCTTTCTATAGGAATATTAGAAGAATATGTCTTTCACTTCAAAAAGCGGAATCCCTGATGGGCTCCCAAAATGGAATGAAAAGAAGAGTAGGCAGAAGAAATGTATCAAAATGCAGAAGAGAGTTCAGTTCATATAATCTCAGGAAGTTTCAGTAAAAGATGCTTTTCATTCATGGTAAGTTATGTCCAGCAGTAGAGAAAGCTTGAGACCTGCTATTATTCCAGGAATGCATTAGGGCTTGGCCACCCAGAGATTCAACTGTACAAGGATGACCATCCTCTCCTATCTTGAGTTACATGAATGGAGATCTCCAAAGACCCAAGAAGCAGTGGCTGAGCTCTACGGTAACTCATGGAGAGCTGTAGTCCAGGAGGTTCAGAAGCCACGTTCTGAATCTAGAGGAGAAAAAAGTGGTCAGGAAAGAGGAAGGAAATTTTGGCAGTAGATAGGTCACTCAGATAGTAGCTTCCAAGGAGATCACCAAAGAAGGTTAGTCCTAACTACAACCTGGCACACAGTGTGCATCTTGGAGCCCAAGATTCAATAGTACGTTATCCCCCGACCTTTTCAGAGAATCTATATTATTAAGGGCTACGAAGTGAAAGAGAAATGAGACTGGGGACTATAGTTGATATCTAATGCTAAGTAGTAGACATAAGGAAGTGGCCAATGGTAAGGAATAAAACTAGGAAATTTGGAGCTGGGGAACAGCATGAGAACTAGCAACTACCTTGCACAAATTTGCCACTATTGCCCCGCGCCAGAATAATATCGCTCTCAACTTTTAGAGAGGCACAAGTTGCCTTTGAGATTATGCTTTTGTGAGACCTGTTTAGCCTTGGAAACTGAGAGATGCTGAGACTGAAGGAAAGGAGTTCAGTAGCACTGAGTGTAAAGAGCTAGGGGTGGCAAAGTCAGGAGCTAAGAGTCTGGTAAGGGCTTCTTCAAAGCAAGGACACTTTCAGGAATGCACTGGCCTCTCTGGTACTCTTCCTATTTACTACCCTTGTAAATCTAGCTCATGCGTTTGTTACAATTAATTCACGTGATGTAATATTTTATGAATATATTGTATATTTTTTTGAACTTTCCCTTTTTATTTTCTTCATTTCGTACTTCATGGTAAATATTTTCTTTGGTTTTCAATTAGTTTTCTGGTATTTTTAGGCCTTTGAAATCTTAGAGGATTAGACACTTATGCTGACAACATCTAATGACAAAATAATCAGGAATTCACCGTACATTATCCGTGTGAATTATTTTAATGTTTATTTATTTTTTGAAAGAAAAGAGAGACAGAATGAGCAAGGGAGGGACAGAGAGAGAGGGAGACATAGAATTCAAAGCAGGCTCTAGGCTCTGAACTGTCAGCACAGAGCCTGATGTGGGGCTTGAACTCACGAACATGAGATCATGACCTGAAGTCAGACACTTAACCAACTGAGCCACCCAGGTGCCCCAACTCCTCTTCCTTTCAATACACCAGTCCTGTGATATGAAGTCCATGGGCGTTCATCTCCATTTTCTATAGCTAATAAAATGTGTCACACATCATGACAATACGTGCCTACATAGCTAATTTTCTAAAAACTTTTCTGCGTGGTTTCACATTTTTTGTGCTTGCATATTTTATTTATTTTTAATAATATCTTTTTTAGGTTTATTTATTAATTTTTGAGAGAGAGAGAGAGAGAGAGAGAGAGAGAGAGAGAGAGACAGACTGAGAGCAAGTGGGGGAGGGACAGAGAAGGGGGGGGGAGAGAGAGAGAATCCCAAGCTGGCTCTGCACTGTCAGCGAGAGGCTCAAACTCACAAACTGTGAGATCATGACCTGAGCTGAAATCTAGCGTTGGATGCTTAACCAGTTGAGCCACTCAGGCACCCCTGTGCCTGCACAGACATTTTAATGGGAAGTTGGCCAGGACTTATTGTGAGTTGCTAGCCCAGTGCTTTCTTAAAAAAAAACAAACCCTATATTTTTCTTTTTTACTCATTCATCATTGCTACAAAGACGTTCAATAGTCCAAACTAATAGTGCTTGAGAACTCCCAGTGTTTTTTTTTAATTCCTTCTTACCTTGGCTGCAGAATCCTTAGGCAAGAATCTGAGAGAGCTAGAGAAGTGGGAAAATTGTAGCACTTAAAAAAACCTGATGTTGGAAGCAAGTTGTCTGGGTTCAATTCCTACCTTGTTTTTCTGGCTTTTTTTTTTTTTTTTTTTTTTTTACTAGATGTACAACATTGGGGACCTTGGGTAGGTTTATGTTCCCTGAGCCTTAGTTTCTTTATTAGCAAAATAACATTATTGAGAGGATGTGGTAAGGTGATAGAGATAAGCATTTAGCACAGCACCTGTCAGAGAGTAACACTATAGTGCTCTTATTGCTCTCTTAGAAGACCAGGGGTATGTAATCTTATACAATTGCTTTGAAATCTGTATCCAGCTTTTTTTGAATTATAGTTCTATCATACTTGCAGCAACAGAAACCAAAGATATATGCCTCTGCCTCTCTTAGTAAGTTTTCAAATGCTACTGATGATTCTAAAAATGAATAAATAGATGCTAAATACTGTGGTTTATTAGCATGGTTTTAAATTTTCTATCTTTGGGTGATAAAACAAGCATGCATCTCATGATCAGTAGGGTTGTTTAAATCAAAACCATGTTTATGATCAATCAAGAAACCATGTGTTTTAGTTTAAAAATATCAAAAGATGGAAGCCAAATATATCATTGTTTGAGCCTTTGTTGTCAGCTTACCAAAGCTCCTCTCCCAATGTGATCAAGCATAGATTTACAATTGTCAGAACAAATGGGTCGGAGTAGTCTGAAAGCAAACCAAGTGGTCTGTTTAAATTTGTGTGTGTGTGTGTGTGTGTGAGTAATTTTTCTAGGTTTAATATATTTGGCATAATGTACCATTTTAATGTTACTTTTTAAATCATAGTTAATACTTTTCTTAAGGTGCCTGGACTTTGCTGTTCTTGGTGTCTCTGGGCCAGAGAGATGAAAAAATACACAATAAGATCCCTAAAACACTGAAACTACAAGCTTTTATGTACAGTGTTTGAGGTCCAGCAGGTGCTAGCAAAAAAAAAAAAAAAAAAAAAGAAAATAGAATACTTGTTGTCTCACTATTGATGGAAAACTAAAATCAGTAGCATGGAGAACGCAATCCCAAAGTCTACAGGCTTCTACACATCTCTTATTTATAACAATACATCTACATTAGGCAAGGCCTATCCAATTTTTTATGACTTAATTGGCTCTCTCTCTTTGCATTTATAACACCAATCTACTTTCTGTCTTTCAACATGTATCCCAGAGAAAGGAAATAGAAAATAAAACACATTATTCAGTAGGATTTCATTGTGCACTGAGGGTAAAAAGCAGGCATGTATAAATGGAAACACATTTGAAAGCCTTCCCAACTGAAATCTGGCAGGAGGTAAAGCACTTCATTAGGATTTGTAACATCGATGGTGAACTGCTTCATACAAAGTGCTACATTTGCGAATAAGGCACAAAATTGACTGTCAAGGAGATGTAAGACCATCACAGATTCCAATCCATTTTATACAAAGTACTCTATGGGAACACTGCACCTCAGCAACTCCAAGATTTAGATTTCATAAACTGTTGGTAGAGATTCACCATTGAATCTTCATTTGGTTCTGAAATAAGTCCTCTTTATAATGACAGCATGTAAAGGGCATAGCTACATCCCAGAAGTCAATGAGCTTTTTATTGATATAGTCAGAGAATTACTGGCAAAAAAGCAACACACATTTCCTAAATTTTAACTGGAGATGTTGACACATCCTAATGTTATCCTGGTCATAATTGTATGTCACTTGGCAAAATGTATGATTAAAGATAATGTCAAATTTGCATTTTAGAATTCAGGGTCAGATGTTAAAAAGTAAAGCCTCTGATCTTCTGCTCATATTGACTTCCATTATTGACAAGCTTATTAGTGTGTAATAAGTATGTTTGCTTGCTGAGTTACAGACACATGACTTGGAAGCACCTTTTAAAACATATCCCACTAGTCCGTATTTAACTGTCTCTTTACCAACCTCTTCCACCAAACCATGGTTCCTCTTCCCGACTGACTTTTTTTTCTGGCTAAGAGGCAAAACCGTAAGGAATGACCCTGGCTTTACTATATTCATAAATACCACTTACACCACTTCATATTCCTCATGTAAAAACACTATGAATTTAATTATTTGCAGTGTATGAGGTGAAATAAAGATTGGCTCTATGAGACCTGATTCCCACCTCATCCCATATAAAGCAATGTCATATACTCTCAAGTATATGACTTGATATGTTTCCTTTCAGACTTGGATTTTAAGAATAACAATCCTCAATATAATTACTGTGCTTACATGTGGTTTGGATCTCCTACACCTCCATAGATTCTTGGTATGTCTAGTTCTCCATTTCTGAAGGATTTTCTTCTCCATTTTTACTTTAATTTCAACTGTTTTGCCAGAGTAGGAGCTCCTCAAGGGACAGGAAAGATGCCTGATTCTTCCACATCGCCAAGTGATGTAGTGCCTGTAGCGTAGTTGTGTTGGATTTCATTTATGTGAATATCAAAATATAGTTATTTTTTTAAGGAAAAGGTAAAGCTTATTTGTAGTGGTGTGGAATTAAAAAGATTCAAAGTTTAAATGGCTTGGAATAAATTATTTGAGAGAACTACATAGTACCATTAGTATTTCTAGGTAGTAGTTCAGCACAGGCCTGGTTTTAGGTTGTTTCCCTGTGATTTTAAACTTCCCAGGGTGCCTGGGTGGCTCAGTCGGTTAAGCAGCCAACTTTGGCTCAGGTCATGATCTTATGGTTTGTGAGTTCTAGCCCCACATCAGGCTCTGTGCTGACAGCTCAGAGCCTGGAGACTGCTTTGGATTCTGTGTCTGTCTCTCTGCCCCTCCCCCATTTGCACACTGTCCCCTTCTCTCATATATAAATAAATATTTGGAAGAAAAAAAAGAAACTTCACGGTGGACAAGAATCACCTGGGATGCTTGTCAAACATACAGATTCTACAGAATCAGAATATATAACAGAGAAAGTTTGGTAATCTTATATGTAACACACAGGAGCAACTGTTGAATGGTGCTTAAAGAGAAATACTGAGATAGACAGTGAAAGAAGAAACTGATGTGAAAGCATCCAGGATCTGAGGAAGAAATAAAAGTCATCATGAAAAGCAGCTGGAAGGTTCTGCCTCAAACATCACCAATGTTCAGTCGTATTCCTCGGAGTTTTCATTAGTAAGAGAAGCCAACTGAGCTGTACATCCTCCAGTGACCAGGGTTCTAGGTTGACTAGAAGCAGTTGGAGTGGAAACCTGGGGAAACCATATCAATTGAAGGTCCCTTTTCATTTCTATATCAGTTGATTCACTCCTAAAATCTAATGTGGAGATGATTGAAAGCACAGGAATGGAGAGAGAAGGTGATTGGAGAGCTAGAAACTCTAGGTCTTTCAACATCTTGTTCCCTGAGAAGAAAATAAGTCACCAGGACATGTGGGACTTAGGAAACCAGGTGCTTCACAAGTCTGTAACTGAAATGCTGGAGTGCTGACCAAGGCATCAGTCTTATAAAGGACATCAAGGGGTAACTATTGATAAAACTCATCTAATTCAACATGATTCAAATCCCTTTCAGCTTTAATGAACAAACTGTACACTCCCTTTTTTTAGTTTTTCATATCTCTTTACTCCATTTTTTTCAGTCTATCACATGTGAAAGGAGTTATAAAACCATGAAAGAGACAACAAACTCAGTTGTGGGAAGTAATTTATTGGTTATTTATTGCTGCATAACAAAGTATCCTAAAACATATCAAAAAACATATCCTAAAACACCAATGGAGCTTCTGCGGTTCAGAAATCTACACACTATGTAACTGGGTCCTCTGACTCAGAATTTCTCCAAGGCTGCAATTAAGGTGGAAGCAATGGGTGTAATCATATCCAGTCTCAACTGTGGTAGGATTTGCATCCAAGTCCAATGATACCATTGTTGGCAGGAAGCAATTCCATGACAGCTATTGACCTGAGAGCCTAATGCTCTTGCTGGCTGGGGCTAGAGCCCTGCATCAGTCCCCTCCCATGTAGTTGCTCCATAGGTCCACTCACAACGTGTCAGCTGGCTTCCATCAGAATCAGCAAGAAGCAAAGCAAGAGAGGGCAAGCAAGACAGAAGCCACAGTCTTTTTGTAACTTGGTCTTGAAAGTGCTTTTTGCACTATTTTATTTTTAGAAGTGAGTCACCAGTAGAACCCACAAGTAAGAGGAGGGATTAACAATGTCATGAGTACCAAGAGACAGGGAGTCATTTTAGAGGCTATCTACCACAGATGTTAATAATAAATATCTCAAGGACAATGGAACACTAAAAGCTCTAGGTTTTGATGTAGAACAAGCATAATGATGAACTGCTTCCTATTAGTAGTAATGATAATGGTGATGGTGACAATTGTGATAATCATTGTAAGAGCAGCAGTAATAGTAACACCGGGTCCAATGATAATATTAACCTAAGAGAAAAAACAAATGATATTTCAATAATATCATATTTAGTGTTTATATATTCTAGGTGCGGGGACTGGATTCATTTCAGAGGCAGTTGGTTTTGATGTTTTAGGAAAAAGAACTTGATTGGTATTTTTTGTTGTGACATGTGAAGACTTTGGGACATGATTTGAACAAGTTTTTATACACTGTAAGCCAATACCCAGTAGTGTATTATGAAGTCACTTAAGTGGCTTGAGATTAGGATGTAAACAGAAGACAGAGACTGAAAAAGTAAATTATTCAGGTTAAAAATGACAAATAGATCAGGGACATAAAGTCTCACCTAGAAAAGAAAAATAATAATGGAGAATTGTTGAAAGGAAAATTGACCTGAGGGAAAGTAGGAAGCTTGTAATTTGGTTCTAGTATTTCTTCAATATTTAAAATTTCTTCTACGTTCCCATGAAATCAATTTTTTTCTAAAGACAGCAGCTTGTGTTAGCAGTACGTGGAGAAAATGATGAAAAATGTGCATGGGATGAGTGGTATAGACAAATCAGCATCATGGAACCCAAAAGTAAGGACTGGGATCTGGGCAAGGAAACAGGCTGCTGAGGGAACAGTTCAGGAACAGACTTTGAGACCCAGTCGGGTTGCCTTTGATTGCCTACAGATGAGACCAGAATCCACACCCAGTGATATCTTAGATCATACCAGCATTTCACTGCTGGGGATGAGAGTAGGAGAGTAGATTCAAACTTTTATGATCAAAAATGGCACTTAAAATCCAGAATCAAAGTAAAAGCAAATGCAATTGGACACAAAATCGTAGCACACTAAGGGATGAGACAGCTCTCATTTGACTGGCTTAGGAAAACAACGCTACCATAATTGATGGGATTCACCATGAAACTTCTTGGTCGCTGGAAGAATTCTGTGCCTTAATAAATAATATCTCCTTATATGGCTTCACCACACCAGTCTTACAGTTATGTGTCAGAAAATGTTCTGCACTTTTTGCATTCTCTTCACCATCCATGCCACCGTAAAAAATTCAGGTTTTACTAACATCAATGACCATTGGACCTGTATCCCTTCAATTTCGGGAAGATACTATTGAGTTTAATTTTTTTGGTCTCTCTCTCTCTCTCTTTTTACCATAACTACTTCAAAGTATATGATTGATTTTTAAGGAAATTCAAATTATATGTTCTCTTAAAAATCACGTATAATTCTGTTTAAAGTGCTCTTTATATGTTTATAGATATTTTGGGAATAGCTTTATTTAAAATTTCAGAAGGGATGGTTTATAACTACAGTGTAGTTTATTCTACTTCACATATTATTTTGTGATTCATTTCTTAATGTATTATTTTATACATTTAAATTTTGAGACTTGAAAAAAACATTTATTTCTTTATTTTGAGAGACCGAGAGAGAGAGCGCAAGTGGGCACACATGAGAGGGGTAGGGGGAGAGAGAGAGGGAGAGAAAATCCCAAGCAGGCTTGCTGTCGGTGCTAAAGAGCCTGATGTGGGGCTCGATCTTGTAAACAGTGAGATCATGACCTGAGCCAAAATCATGAGTTGGTCACCTAACAGCCTGAGCCACCTAGGTGCCCTGAGACTTTTTTGATATTAAAAATAATGATACCTAAAAAAATAAGATCTTGGGAATATTAGTTCCTGTCTCTTGGCTGAAGCAATAATTGGTGAAGTAAACTCATGAAGAGTTCATGTGATTTCAAACTACCGAAAGAAACTAATTGAGGACAAGTGTTTAATGAAATCAGAATTGGCTGTGTTGCTGGATCTTTTCCCTGCTGAGGGAATGTAGTTAGTTGCTTTATACAACAGGGACATAAAATAACCTCATATACAAATGAAAGTTCTAATAATGTGGGTTTGTTTGGATTAGCAGTTAAGCAAGCATAAACATTTATCAAATTGTAAAGAAAAAAAGGCTTAAAAACAAATGAAACATAATACTAATTTCAATGCAAGGATAGAAACAATGAACAATGCATATAGAAACACTTGAACTTTCCTATAAAGGAAGGATAAGAGAAACAATGTATTTCATTTACTCATGAGAGAATTATGCAAATGTGCACTAAATTTTCTTTGGAAGAATTTGATGCAGAGTATAAAATACAGTCAACAGTCACACCAGGCTAGCATCTGGGAACTGAGACTAATAATCAGAATGCAGTTGTACTAGCTTTCTATTGCTGTGTAACAAATCATCACAAACTTAAGTGTTTAATACAACATCCATTTATTATCTCACAGTTTCTGTAGGCCAGAAATTCAGGTATTGGTTAGCTAAATATTCTGCTCAGATCTCAAGATGACAGCTGGAGTTCCATTCTTTTTTGGTGGTTAGGGTTCTCTTCCAAGTTCATGTGATTATTGGCAGAATTCAGTTCCTGCTTCTATAGGTTTGATGTTCCCTTTTTCTTTCCAGCTGTCAGCTAGAAGCACTTTCAACTCCTGAAGTCACCCCTCAGATGACCCTTCCCATAGGCAGTTCACCATGTGCTTCTTTCCTTTCTTTCAGGTCGGCAAGAGGGTTCCTCTTTTAAAAACTCATTTGATTAGGTCAGCTTAACCAAGGATAATCTCTTTCAAAGTCAATGAATTAGAGATATGAATTATGTGAAAATGCCTTTCCTTTGCAATGATGAATGAACCTAATCATGAGAACTATATTTCATCACACACACAGGTTCTGTTCATACTCAATGGAAGGGGATTATACCAAATATATGCAATCGGTGGCAGGAATCTTGGGAGCTATATTAGAATTCCACCCACTACAATCTGCCCTCTGGCCCCCAAAGATTCACATATTTCCCAAATGCAAAATCCATCCACCCTTTTTCACAATTCCCAAATCTCATCCCATCACAGTATTGGCTTGAAGTTCAAAATCCCTTAATCTAAATCTAAATCACATCATATCTCCAAATCAGAGTCCAACATCAAATCTAAAAATCAGCACTTCAAAGTCCAAAACCTCATCATCATCAAAATCATCCTAAGTCACATGCAGTTGAAGCTCCTGCTTTAATTCTTTAGCATAGCTCCTTGGGGCAGTTTCTCTCCATCTGTTTCCTTCCACCTGGTCCCATCCATAGATCCTCTTACAAAACAGAAACTTGTGTCATCTTCCATCATTCCCCCACCCCACCAGATTTATTGAAAATTGTACATATTAAAATGTTCACTATGATAATTTAATATACATGAAATGATTACTACAACCAACTTAATGAATATACCTTTTACTTCACATAGTTACCTTTGTATATGTGTGAGATGAGAACACTTAATACCTGCTCTCTTAACACATTTTTAAGTATGTAATACAATATTGTTAACTATAGTCACCCTGTTGTACATTAGATCTCTAGAACTTACTCATCACATAACTGATAGGCTGTACCCTTGACCAACATCTTATTTCTCCCCACAACACTCCCAGCCCTTGGTAACTGCCATTCTACTTTGTGTCTATGAGTTTGAATTTTTTTTCTTTTTTTTAAGTTCCACATATAAGTGAGATCATACAGTATTTGTCCTTCTCTGTCTGACTTATTTCATTTAACATAATATCCTCTAGCTTCATTCATATTGTTGCAAATTGCAGGAAATTCCTCTTCTTATGACTGAACAATATTCCATTGTGTGAAATACTTATTTATTATGTTTACTTTATCCATTCATTACTTCAAGGCCAGCACAAGAGCATTTCTCTGAAATCTCTCCCTCTCTTAAAGGGCTCACCTGATTAGGTCATGCCCACCAGGATAATATCACTTTTTTTAAATCAGAGTCACCTAATTAGGGTTAACTACTACTGCAAAATTTCTTGTTCCACGTAACATAATTATGAGAGTTATACCCCATCATATTCACAGGTCGAGCTCACACTTGAAGAGGTGGGATAAAGCAGGTATGTTCATATTAGTAGGTAGAAATCCTGAAGGCCATTTTAGAATTATGCCTACTCTAATAGGCTATAAAAAATAAGGTCATTTCCCCAAAGCTATTTTTAAAAATTCTTAATGTTTATTTATTTTTGAGAGAGACACAGAGTGTGAGCAGAAGGGCAGAGAGAGGGAGACAGAATTTGAAGCAGGCTCCAGGCTCCAAGCTGTCAGCACAGAGCCCCATGCAGGGCTCAAACCCACCAAGGGTAAGATCTGATCTGAGCTGAATGAAGTCAGACATTTAACCAACTGAGCCACCCTGGCACGCCTCCCCAAAGCTATTTTAAACATAATGCATGCAGGTAGGAGAAAAACCTCCCATATCTTATTTTTAGGTAGTTAAAATATAACTCCAATATTGTCAATAAAGATTTATTTGGTATGTAACTTTGGATTAAGACAGAAGACAGAAGGTATGTAGATGGCACAGTGTGGGAGAACTTACAGCATCTTGTATTTAATCAAAATAATATGACGGGCGAGACCAAAAGGGAAACAAATAATAAAAGCTTAAATTAATAGTTGTACTTCAATATTTGAAAGAAATTAGGCAGATGTGATATATCTACAGTAAGGAAAAACAATGTTTTAAAAGCACATTAACTCTGTGTGAGTTAAGGAAAGGAAAAAGGCAGAAAGTGTGTTTTCGATGGAACATTCTGCAAGACACAAAGCTGTGTACAGAAAAGTGTGTTTAGAGAACAGCAGAGGAGGGACATGAGGCATTTGAGGGGGGTTGCAGATTACTAGTTTATGTTGAGGCCAGATTATTAGGGCCTGGTGAGATGAGATTATGAAGAATCTCTACATCATTCTTCACAAATTATGTATTTTCATGTGGGTAGTAGCTTTAAACATCTTTAAGCAGCTGAAATTTTTTAAGCTTCTGAAACTTTTTCAAGTAAGATATCATGGAACTTGGAATAGATGAAAGCAAGTTTGCACTGATGTTTAGTGGCTCTTAGTGTCTCACCTGGGGAATTTATTTCTTATCTCAAAGACAGGAAGAGGTAAAGAGGCAAAACAAAGTTTAAGTGTGGATGCACTGGTTAACCAAGGTCCTATCCACTAAGGACTTACATTTGTTAATAGTCTGGAGACAAAAAGAAATAATGTTATTGTAGTAGGTTTTCTGCAGAGGGGGCTGCTTAGTTCTCAACAATCCCTTGCCCAATCTTTTCTGATAATTGCCTCTGATCACCAAGATAGGTCAGCTTCCAGAGCCTCTGCTTGCCTTGTGTGGCCTTTCCCGTCTGGCAGAGGACATTTGATCTAAGAGTAGAAAGCCAGCTTCAAATAAGACAATAGGATTTTCTTTTCCAGAATTTTAAACTTTGAACAAGGAGAGATCAAAAGTCCTTGAGAGTTCTTGGCAGCCTCCTTGAGGAAAAGTGGACAAAGTCTAACAGGCCAGTCCAGGCTGCTGCCTGTTTTTGTGTTTTTGCATTTCATTAATGGTTGGAGAAAAAAAGTCAAAAGACAGTAATATTTCATGGTACAAGACAATTCCATGATATTTACATTTCAGTATACATCCATAAAGATTTATTGGAGTATAGCCATGCTCATTCATTTGCACGTTGTGTGTGGCTGTTTTCACACTACAGCGATAGCATCGGGTAACAGGGACTGTATGGCCCACAAAACCTAATATGTTTTCTATCTGGCTCTTTATGGAAAAAAAAAAAAGTTTGCTTGTCTCTGCTCCGGTCTAGAAGAAAGGACCACGAGTATTTAAACCTGGCTGGCCTGGTTCAGTCCCTTTGTAAGTCTTGTTTACACAACTGTTCTTTTGATGACATAAATGATTTCAGTGTCTTGCCGTGTTTTGTTTGCGCTAACAGAGTCGGCTTTCATTGCTTGTGACCAAAAGAACATTAACTAATATGATTATCTAATGACTTAGTCCAAGAAACCCATTAGCTTTGCATAATTATAGAGCTGGATTGACCATTTCAAGTAAATTTACCAGTAAATTAGTGAAAACAAACAGGCAAAATATTCATTAAAAAAAATCCAACACAGTGAAAAATTGCTTCAATTTGTCTCAAATGGACAGCTAAAATTGTTAATGGAATTTATATTGTATGAATGGGTTACTGTGAGTTCTGAAATTATTATTGGTGTTTTCTGAAAACTGGTGATTTCTGGGGATCAAGATTGGAATGGAAAGCCTGTGGTTCCTATATAAATTCTTTCAGGACCACATGACACAGCAGGTGCATACAGTGTGTAATGCCACCCTTTAAGCTATGCTGAGGGAAAAGTTGCTTTCTCAGCTTTGCATGACTTGGAGCACGAAGCTTAGTGACTCTTCAGATCACCCTACTTGACATTCTTTTTTCTTACCTTTTTTCTCCTCCTCCTTCATTTTTCCAAGCCTCCCTGGTGGCCAGCAGACTATTCTTGGCCTGTGCATACCCACCCCTTTTCCTGCCTGCTCTTTACTCTCATCATGAGATCATATTTTTCTTGCTTATTTTGTACAAGTGCAATTTCAGGACGCGAATTATTACTTAATCTTTTCACTCATTGCTCTTTCCCACTAAACCTATTACAGGAGTTGTATTTCTGTAATTGTTTTATTTTCCCTTATATATCAACCACATTATGATTTTATTTCTCAATCCAAATAGCCTCAATGATATAATAAACTGTATCTGTGGTACATTGGCTAGCACCAGAGGTTCCTTCCCTTGTAGTAACACAAATGTCTTTCTACTTCCCAATCATGGGTCAAACATGCCTTCCCCTTCTTCACTTCTGCATCTTCTAGAGATAGAATCAGGGACACACAAAAGTATGGTTTCCAAAGGTATCAGTTAATAAGGAATATAAGAGCATTACTGGACACTTTACAAAATCCTAAAATGTTTTCAAATTAAAAAAAAATTACAATACGTCTCAGAGAGGGGCGCCTGCGTGGCTCATTCAGTTAAGTGTCCAACTTCGGCTCAGGTCATGATCTCAGGGTTAATGGGCTCAAGCCCTGCTTCAAACTCTGTGCAGACAGCTCAGAGCCTGAAGCCTGCTTCGGATTCTGTGTCTCCCTCTCTCCGTGCCCTCCCCCACTCATGTTCTCTCTCTCTCTTTCTCTCTTTCTCTCAAAAATAAATAAACATTTTAAAAAATTAAAAAAATAAGTCTCAGAAAAAGTCCTGTAAGTATTTGGATGGATTTCTCTCATAATCTGATTATTATGGGTTCAATACCCAAAAACATAAATGAAACTATTTCTGTGGAGAGTGCAATTGCTCAGTATAAGGTGTTAATTCTGCTTCTCCCCAGAAATGGGGCCAACTCTCCTGGGCCCTGGCAGAAACAGGGAGAATGATTAAAAACAGCAAGACAGTTCCTATCCTAGAATCCTCCAAGACCAAGAATGCCAGTGTTGCACTTTTTCATCCTATGATGCTGGGTTTTCTAATAAGTACTAATGCTAAACAACATAATAAAGGGATGTTTCCATCTGAACACAAAACTACTTAATTTATTACCTGCCCAACCTGACCAGAAGCCAAGATTATAATACACAAGAATTATGACACATAACAATTTGGCTTTACATATATAAAGAGAATTTTATACTCTACCTTTATTTATGTATTTATTTTTGTCTTATCCAATCTAGGTTCAGACTTAGAATTGTCCTTGGGATAGCCTAAGGTTATTTAACTTGGAATTATGGTAGATCCATTCTTCCTTTTTTACTTAATTCCTTTTAATATAAAAACTAGATTTTTCCTTCCCACTCTTTCTTCCTAATGGCAGTTGGTATTAAAGTGTTTGGGTTGACCAGATTAATTTGGTTAGATAAATTTAAGGCATGTCCATTCTTTTAAGTAATGCCACAAGACTGGTTTTTAAATATTTCAATATTACTTTCAATCTCAGGGCTTTTGTTTTATTGAATGTGGTATAAACACTGGACCAGAGGGAATCGTCTAGGTTATAAAGAACTTATAGAGGAGGCCTCTTTTCAACTCCTTTGGCTATAGGGCTGCACCTGTCTTCTAGGTCATTTAGATCAGAACCTCACAAAACATAGCTTTAGGATTCTCATTTTTTTTGTATACAAGAAGAACCAAATAATTATTATTTTTATTATCATTATTATTTTCAAGTTTATTTATTTATTTATTTATTTTTAGAGAGAGGGTGAGAGAGAGCCAGCACACGCATGCAAGTGGGGGAGGGTAGAGAAATGGTGAGACAGAATCCCGAGCAGGCAGCACAGAGCCCCATGGGGGGGCTCAATCTCATGAACTGTGAGACCATGACCTGGACCAAAATCAAGAATCAGACACTTAACCGACTTAGCCACCCAGGCGCTCCAAGAAGAACCAAATTATTCACTAGCCTTTCGCAGCCCTATGTCTAGAGCTGGCCTCATCCTCAGTTGAAAGATTTTGTCCTTCACATCACTAAAATATCCAAGAGTTATGAGTTCTCTTCTCTAATTATCCCTGCTCTTCCCCTGCATTTTATGTCACCTCATTTCTCCAAATCTCTGTTCTGCACATGAGGCAGATGTGCCCGTCCTTTTATCCATGAACAACACTTCTGTCTTCTCTTTGACTCTACCAAGTCAAAGTAGCTTATCCCCTCTGCTAAAAATACCCACTCTTATGCTCAAATCCAGTCTCGTCACAAACACTATTGCTTCAGTTCCATATATTGCTATATATCTCTAAGCTGGATCCTAGAACTATCTTTCCACCATAATATGCTGCTTTTCAAGTTCAATAAATTTTTAGTCAATACCTACTACCATATACTCAATTGAATCAAAAGTGTCATTGATTGTAAGGTGCACTAATATGTATGTTCCACTGAGGAGTAAAAAAAATAAAAGGAAAGAAAAAGAAACTATGACATGCCATTGATTGTAAGATACATTCCAATTTCAGAGATGTTAAATTATTAAGAATGTGCATTTTTTAAATTTATTTTTATTTTTGAGAGAAAGTGTGTGTGGGCAGAGGAGGGGCAGAGAGAGAGAGAGAGAGAGAGAGAGAGAGAGAGAGAGAGAGAGAGAATTCTAAGCAGGCTCCGTGCTGTCAGCAAAGAGCCTGACATGGGGCACAAAATGAACCATGAGATCATGACCCGAGCTGAAAGCAAGAGTCGAACGCTTAACTGACTGACCCACCCAGGCGCCCCAAATATGTGCATTTTAAATTGATGAAATATGCATATACTCTGCACTGAGGCATACTAAAGATACAGAAATGACCAAAATCATGTCACAGTTCTTGGAAAGTTCATGAACCTTTACAATTATTGCACTGAATGCTCTCTCAACAAATGAGGAAAATGTTAAAAATTGAAAAATTGTATTTTATTGCATAAAGATAGCTCATTTCTGATTGTACGTTTGCATTGTATATGAGTTTTACTGAGCAGTTTTTGAGCAGTTGTTCCAAACTCTTCAGAACAATTTTGATCTGTGCTTATTGAGTACAATAATCCTAAGTCACATTTGTGTGGCACTATTATTCACAGTGGATGATCTGACTTAGTGTGTAAGCAAATCCTGATATTCCCTTAAGCAAATATAATTAGGAAAGTAAATATGCTCATAAACAACCCTTAAGAGCATTCTAGTTCCATGCATAAATGTCAAAGAGAACTTTGACTCATCTTTATTACTCAAGGATAATGGAGGGAGAAACGTGTGTTGCAGTTAGCTGATGATAAGTTTTGTGGTTATAGAACTGGTGACTTAGAGTCTGGTTTGTAAAAGATGGAAATTATTTCACATGCTGGAAGAAATCTTTAGTGTACATTGCACTCTAAGCTGACACTGACTATAGCGTCAGTTGTAAAGAATATGTTGATGAAGATGTAATGAGTGAAAAAGGAATCAGAAATTCCTATTTCTTCCACCTTTCTCCCCACTGTCATAGGCACATATGCAGAAAATAAACTATGTCTTTATATTGTCACAATTCAGTTGAAATTGAATTGGTCACAGACTGGTTGTGCTTATATTAATCCTTTTCCTGATACTTATAAGTACATGAATCCTTTTTGATTACTGCTATTTGTGACAATCCAGTGATAAAGTAGAAAATTTACTGAGAAGCAAGGAATGGATACCCATGAGTAAAGTCTGAAATCAAAGGAGATTAGCAGTGACTAAGATCCTCTATAGAATCTCCTTCATTTCCGTGGACCTACGTAAAATCAAGAAGAGTTTGAAACTAGTTTAGAGCAAAAAATGTTTATGAAACAAGAAAAGGTTAAATATTATGCATTTCTGTTATATTTGAGCAAGTCATAACTAAGAAGGGTATGGGTCAACTTAAAACTTAAATTTGAAATATAGAATATTTCAAACTAAATCTAACATTTCTTGTATACCTACTCTTTATAATGTGTGCATATTTTTCAGTGATATCCATGGCAGATAAGTGTATTCAAGAGAAGCATCTGTGTTTCTGTATAAGTATATAGTTGAACAAGATCTAGTTCTTAGCTCCATTGATAATAATTCATCAGATATTAGCAAAAGTGAATGTGTGTGATGAAACTATCATAATTTATTAGCTTGAAAACTTGTTACCAATAAAATTCATAAAATCAGAATAATTTATCAAATTATGATTTTTAAAATGAAGGGCCTTTTCAATAGCATTGGATTTTTGATTCCAATATCTAATGTTACATTTACTTTGACTGAGCTTTTAAACTATGGAATGCTTTTTATTTATTATTACTATTAAAATACAAATCTACTTTAACTTTTTGGCATTAGACAGAATATCGGATGTTGTTTCTGATCTTTGATTGTAAATTCTACTTAATGCTTTTACTTTTTCTTACTGGCAATATTTAAGGCAGTATCTCTCTAAGCCTCTTCCTGAGTCTGCATTAAATCAGAGAAAATATACATACTTAGCTCTAAGATAGAAACCTATTCTCAGGGCAGACTTAATAATTAGTAAACAGTCCTTAAAAAAATGTGTGTGTGTGTGTATACATACGTATATATGTATATATATGTGTGTATATATGTATACATATATATATGTGTATATATATATATATATATCAGTTCTTCGTTCTTTTATCATTAAGCTTAGTTTTCCTTATAAGGGGATACAAGGTAATGTATATAAGTAATTTAAGGGGTCTTATTTGCATTTCATTTTTTATATAAAAGTAATCACATTCAATTCCTCTAAAAGGAGTTGCATAAACAGAAAAATCATGTTTGTACAAAAAAACTGTTTAACATGCTTTTGTGTGGGGGTGCCTGATGGACACCTTTAAGACCTAAATCAAATGCATACCCTTGAAAAGACCCAAGACCCTCTCTGTTGCAGATGATCAGGTCTGGAAGGAAATATGTTATTCTTACCCTGAGGCTTTTGGTGGTTCTACTGAAATTGTTTTTTAAGAACTTCTAGTTCTGTGTTTATAGCCATGTTATGCAGTAGTCTTATGATAAGTCACATCAATAATTTTTTTTCAAAAAAATAAAGATTAAATAACAAAATGAAATATACTGCCTTAAGCCAGTACTTTCAAATGTTGCTATTAAAGTACTTCTATCAGCAAAGTAAATGTCTGCTCCAATTTCAAGGTGTAGTGTCAAGCTTCTGCTGGGAGTAAAGGATATCTTTGAATGCTAGGTTTCATTTTGGAAAAGGCAGAGGAAGTTTGCATTTTATCCCATGCCATCTTAGGGATAATTTACTAAATATTAATGTTGCAGTTGTTTTAGCCTCTCAAGGAGAATGGACCAGGGTACACAGTTGTTCTAGGCATTAAGTCCTTCTAGCATGCCACCAAGAAAGCTTGATAGGTCCACCAGTATGAGACACGCTGTCATAGGTACTCAGTGACGTGGGCATAGAAAAAAGGTAATTGGTGTTGAAAATGACTACAGTCAATATACTTAGGGCCTGATGATTTTGTTAACTATTTACAGCAAATGGGTAGAAGAAATAAATGGAGTCCTACACAGTGTATATTTTAATAATACCATTGCATTCAAAATAGGGGGTGACATCTGATGTCATACTGCATTCTAACCTAAATTTCATGGATGAAGACAGAAAGATCATCTAAAACAGCATTTGCAATCTTCATAACTATTTGGTATATCACTTCATTTCTTTTGCTTCTTACTGGAAAAGTAATTCAGTGAGTCCTCAGTATCTTTATTGTACATGAAAAATGCACAGTGAGTGACACTACATATTTGATGTCTTTATTATACCATTGACAAAAAATACTGAGATAAGAATACCATGAATTTTTTACTCAGAGATTTGATTCATCTAGGATTTACTTTATCCCCTGTTGATGTAATAGGAAAGTTCACTAATTCTTTTGTATCCCTTTACTGTCATTTGTGAGGGGTTCAAGTGGACAGCTTTTGGAAATTAGTGCATTGAACTTCTATTTGTGTCAGGAAGGCAGACTAGATATTCTGAATATTCTTTTCAATGTAGAACACCTAGATGTTAGATAACCTAAAACAAACATTTAAATGCATTGTTGAAATATTTTCTAAGTAATTTTTCTTAATCTCTGTTTTTTCCTTCTTGGAATCAAATTACACATATATTTAACTTGATAATGTGCTACAGGTCACTGAGACACGTCATATTTTTCAGTCTCCTTGCACTCTGTTGTTCAGAATGGGGACTTTATATCAGTATGTCTTCAAGTTCAGTAAATATTTTGTAGTCTTCCTTGCTGTGAAGCTCAATGAAGTTTTCAATTCAGAAATTGAATTTTTCAAGTGTAGGTTTTTGTTTTGTTTTGTTTTAATTTATGTTTTCCATTTAAATTCCACAGTTTATTCATTATGATCATCTTTTCCTCTACTTTCTTGAAGACATTATAGTTGATTTGAATTCACTGTTTTGGTCTTTTCTATTGACTGCTTTTATTCTTGATTATAGGTCACACTTTTCTGCTTCATCATATATCCAGTAAATTGTTATTTTACGATGCTAATGTGAGTGATATATTGTAAGGTGTCTGGATTATGTCTTCTTGTTCTGAGAACTATTGAGATCTGTTTCTGTTGGTGGTTAAATTACTGGAATATCCTTTTGCTCCTCCCAGAGGGATTTAATTGTTTGTTAGAGCAAGGATACAATGATTTGAGGCTCTGTCCTAGGGAGCGGCCATACTCCAGGCTGTGTTCAATACTATTAGTCATGCATGTATTTTGGGATTTAATCTCACTGTACTAGGTGGTCAGTGAGGACTCTCCCCCTCTACTGGATGAGAACTCCAATATCCCCCAGGTATAATCTCTGGTATCATCATTAAGTTTTCAGCCCAGAAGTGAATGTTATCTGTATGTCTCATAGAGTCTTTGCATTCATTTAAGAAGCACAGATTTTATTGAAATAACTATGGTGAATTTCCATGCAAATTCTGTACACCATAATGTACTGTTCTGTCTTTCCCTGGAATCCTATCATTTTAGTGAGAAGGGAGTCTAACTTCCTTAGTGCAGCCCACGTGTTCCTTAACTCATTGTAGAAAATCATCCTCATGAAGGAGGATAAGATAATTCACATGGCGCTTACCTCGTGTGTTTTCCTTCATGTGAAAATCATAGTCCTATGCTGCCTTTTGTTCATTGCCTTACAGCAGTTGCCTCATATATTTTGTCCAGTAGTAAAATTGTTTTTTTTTTCTTGCAGAAGTCTGTCTAATACAAATTGCTGTGTCATGGCTGGAAGCAGAAGACTTTTGCTAGTTATTTTTCTATCTAAAATCATATGTTGGTTATATAGAATGACATTTTGTATACCTTTGCTCAGTACAACTCTCTTGGCGTCATCAGAAATCCTCAAACAATCTCAGACCAGAACAGTTTCCAAGTATGTTTTTTGACTAGTTAAGCATAATTTCTCATTACCACTTTTTTCAAATTTTGTCAACGTATATTCCTAATCTCATTGGTTATAAAAAACAGAGCCCCTGAAGAACAGAATTATAGCATAAATGCCTATATTTGGTGGCCTAATAGTCCTTCTCTAAATTTGGTTCATTACAAATAAAATTTCTTCTTTAAGAAAAATAAGGAAATGTTTTTTGGTGCTTTGTTTTAGTCTTGGCCCATCAAGAAGCCTTCACTGCCTCAGGCGAGGAAAAATGTTAATAGTTGGAAAAGGTCATTTAGTTTTCTTCATTAAGACCACGAAATCAAATTGGATCTAAATGGCTCCTTACTTGAAAATAATCAATCTAAGGTGATCTTTCTATGATCATTTTAAAGGGCCTCTAGGTCACTTCTGAAAAAATAGCACTGATTTTTCTGTATGTGTGACTAATTATATCAGTTTAAATAAATTAGATCCATTTAAGACATAAATATAGACACTTTGCTTATATTCAGAGACTTTTATAGAGTTTTTAATGATTATTTTTCATGACAAAGCAAATCCATTCAGAGCCTGGTTATACCACTTTAAAATTATTATTAACTCTGAATTGGCAAGTGTTATATAAGTATTTCATGTCTTCAAACTGAAGTATTTTAAATTAAATTCCGGTTAAGAGGCTGGTTATTGGAAACAGATGTCATCTATTTAAAATGATTTATGCTATGTTGTAAGAACAAATATATTTAATTCCAGGGGAAGGGGTCGGGGGTCACTCAGAGAAACAAGGCCAATAGCAGTTATATATTTAAAAAGTTATTGTATGGAATTGACTTAGGCGATTGTGAGAGTATGTAGGTAAGCCTGAAATCCATAGTGTAAGCTGTCAGAAGGGCAGGCTAGATCTTTCAGATGTGAACTAAAACTGCCTTCCATGGGCCAAATGTCTTTGTTTTCATGGAAGCCTCAGCTCTGTTCTTAAAGTCTTTCAGCTGATTTGAATGACCGTCCTGATTATCTAGGATAAACTTCCCTATTTAAGTCAGCTGATTACTTTAGTAATCTCTATACAATGCCTTTGTGAAAATACCTAAGAAAGTGTTTGATTGAGTAACTGGGGACGGTAGCTGCTATCATTTGTATTTGTTCACCCAAAACTCATGTTGCAAGCTAACCTCCAAGATGATGGGATTAGAAGGTGGGGACTTTGGGAGGTAACTAGGCCATGAGGGCGGGGCCTTCACTATAAAAGGGAACTTAGAAGCCTCACCTGCTCCCTGCTCTATGCAGGATACAACAAGCAACTCTATGACTCAGAAGATGTCAGGATCTCAGACTCCCAGCCCTCCAAAATGGTGAGGAATTTCTGTTGTTTTTAAGCTACCGTTCTGTGTGTATTGTTACAGGAGCCCAGACAGACTAAGCTAATAGTCTAGGTCATGACTGAGAGTTCCAAACTGCCCTTCATGTCTGGCTGTTTACTCTATAAATTTCTGACTTGCCTTGGTAGTCCCACAATCATGGTGGCCAGTTCTTCAAAGTAAGTATTTTAACATATATCACCATTGGTTCTGTTTCTCTACTTGAACCCAGACTGATACAGTTTTTAGCACCAGGAAATGGGGTGCTGCTATAACAAATGCTTGGAAATGTGTAATTGGTTTTGGAATTGGGCAATTGGCAGAGGCTGGAAGATTTTTGAAGAGCATGACAGAAAAAGCCTAGATGATTGTGAACAAACTGTTAGGACTATTGATATTAAAGACTTCCTGCAAGGACTCAGAAGGAAATGAAGAAGTTAATGCAACTGGAGGAAAGGGGATCCAATAGACAGCTACATTCAATTGTGTCCTGTAGTTACATGGAAATCAAAACTTGTAAGCAGTAAATGGATACTTAAGGAGAATTCCAAGTAAAGTATTGAAAGTATGGCATGAGGAGGTCTTGCTGCTTATAGTAAAATTTAAGAGGAAAGGGAAAAATTGAGGGAAGAAATGTCAAGTAAAAAGGAACCAGTATTTGATGAGGGAAACTTTGAGCCTACCCAAGTTGTATAAGATTCTGTAGTTAGGAGATATCGTACAGAAAAGTGTGTTTTTAAGAGAAAGTCAAAAGACGGGGTGCCTAGGTAGCTCAGTCGGTTAAGCATCAAACTCAGTTTCGGCTCAGGTCACAATCTTGAAGGCTTTATGGGTTCCAGCCCTGCATCGGGCTGTGTGTTCATGGTACAGAGCCTGCTTGGAATACTCTCTGCCCCTGCCCCACATGCTGTGTCTGTCTCTCTCAAAATAAATAAAATTTTAAAAAAGGCAAGTGTGTAGCTGGGTAATCTTTCATTAGTGCTTTGGAAAATCAAAGAAATTATCCAATCACAAAGAGTTCTTGAAAGAGAATCTAACTCTTGAATCTTCTCAATCAACTCAGCAGAATCCAGGGATAGGAATGGGATTCTCCATAAAATGTCTCTGTAGAAACCTCTGTCTTTCTTGTCTGGAGGAATTCCCATGACATATATGAAGATGTAACACCAGCAGAATCGATCATCTTTGACTGAAAGATACAGAGTGTTCGCAATGTAGCATTGGAAGGAGGAGGAAGAACGTGATATGATGACAGCAGCAGAGGTCAGAGCCACATGAGATCACAAAACAAAGAACTTGGGCAGTCTCTAGAACCAGAAAAGGGCAAGGAAACCAACTCTCCTTTATAGGTTCTGGGAGGAGCCAAGTGACAGGTTGATTTTAGATCATTAGTCATTTTGGATTCATGACCTCCAGAACTCTAAGACATTAAATGTGTTTGTAAGTAAAAAACTTTTATTCTACCTAGGTTTGCTGAAGGTCACATAAGCCCATGTTATCTCTGTTCCAATTTGTTAGCAAAAGGAAGACTTAAAATAATGGTTAACTTTGTCTCACAGTTTTCATGGGTAATTGTTGAGATAGCTTTCAGTCTTTGGTAACCTAAAACGTTAAAGTTTTGCTTGCATGATAAATTTGGATTGAATTCATTGGAAATCTAACAAGAAAGAAGGCTAAACCACTAATTACTAGATGTAGGTTTTGCTTTTTTCTTACTATGAAGAAGGGCTATTTGGGTCTTACAAATGTGCTTTGTGCTTTATTAAGATTTTACTATGGAAACCCCGCTTTGTGCCTAATTGATAAATTTACCATCTAAAAGAATTCTGATGTAGCAGTTCACAATCCGTTACTACTTAGTTTTCACTGGAGACTAAGGTAACTAAGAGTTAAAATTCTGCTAAATGTAATTAAGACTGATTAAAAATAAGGAAAGTAACTCTGTATGAAGAAAAGTAGCAGATACATAAGAAAGATACAAGGAATGGAAATATATTTTTTGTTGAAAGTAAAAGAAAGCACTTTTGTCCTAAAGGAGTCTGGTTGTTTGGAGAAAAAGGGCTTAGGTCAAAATCTGAAAGCAAAGGAAAGTTGTAGAAGGTTTGTGAACGGAAATCTTTGGAAAGAAATTTAATATGTGGTCAGGATGGACTAAGTTTAAAATAAATGGATTTTAAAAGTACACTGGTATAAGATTAAAATTCTGCTTTACTCTCTATTTAAAAGGTAAAGTTCTCTTTAATTGTTGGTATGCTTTTGATTAAAAAAAAGTAAAATTTGGTTTTTTCTCCTTTTATCTTACCAAAAACATGGAGATAAAAATATGATTTTAACCAAAAGGGCAGGACAGCACGTCCTTTTGAGCTGTTTTACTCAAGCCTTGGTTGAAATTGCCCCTCCTTTGATCCAAAAGGTGGGGAGATGGTGATGCTGTCTTTGCTGCCAGCCTCCAAATGCTCCACATTTGTGTTGTTTCTATTTAGCAAAGGAATGGATGCCTGTGCCATATAAGGGATATATGACTACGATATATAAAGGGCTTTTACTGGAATACATAGGAGCCATTTTGCTACACTTATCCCAGTGTATGCCAGTTTGTATAATCCAGATACTCTAAAATGGGCATCCACAAGACTAGAACATACTCCTGTGGGCACTGCTGAAAAAGGCAAGGGAATAGACCTTGATTTTAGCTCTTTTAGCCCCCTTGCCGGCCAGTTTTATCCTTTAAAAAAATGGCTTTCGCCAGCCTTTTAAAATATATTTGTAAAGAGGATTACTTTTGAGCCAAATAAAATGAGTGCATTCTTCTACAACCAGGGAAGTCTTGCTTGGTCACAAGTTGGTACTGCCAAAGTCCCACAGGTGGAAAATGGATGATAGGATAAATCAGGGATGGCAAGGTCCTCTATAGGAGGAAAGGTCAAGCCTGGGTAAGAGTGACTACTCCCAGCACCTCTCGAGACTGACAAAGCTTTTGGCTGCTAGTTGGATAGCCAGCCAAACCTCCTGGCCAGCTATGGAAATTTAAGATAAGGAATGCCTCTTCTTCCCTTTTTCTTCAAAAAAAGCTTTTGGTCTCTTTAATTTTTCCTCCATTGTTCTTCTTTTTTTCTCTTTAATCTTTGTGCTTGTCTTCAATATTTTCTTCCTTATGCTTGATTTAGGTTCAGTCTGCTCTTTTTCTCAATGTCCTCAGATGGAAGGTTAAGTTTTAGATAAAAATTTGTTCAACTCAATAGCAAAAAAAAAAAAAAAAAAAAAGATGGGTAGAAGATCTGAATGAACATTTTTCCAAATAAGACATAACAGATGGCCAACGGGCACATGAAAAGATGGTTAAAAATGACTAATCATCAGGGAAGTGAAAATCAAAACCACAATGGAATATCACCTCACACCTGTCATTATGGCTATTATCAAAAAGACAAATAATGAATGCTGGCAAGGATGTGGAGAAAGGGAATCCTTGTGCACTGTTGGTGGGAATATAATTGATACAGCCACTATGGAAAACAATATGGAGGTTCCTCAAATTAAAATAAAATTACTATATGTTCCAGCATTTCTTCTGGGTATTTATCCAAAGGAAATGAGTAACTCAAAAAGTTATCTACACTCCCATATTTATTGCGGTATTATTTAAAATAGCATAGACATGGAAGTAAACTGTATCCATTGACAGATGGATAAGAAATGGAATATGTATATACACAATGGAATATTAATCAGATGTAAGAAAGAAATCTTGCTATTTGCAACAGCATGCATGGACCTTGAGGACATTGTGCTAGAAAACATTTAAAAAATATATATACCGGTACAGCTATGAATTTCCCAGTAAAAATTTGTTACACTACATTCTATTAAATTTTGCTATGTTTTGCTTTCATTTCACTCATCTTAAAGTATTCTCTGATTTTACTTTTTGTTTCTCATTAGTTATTAAATAACATTCCTAAGAATACGTTGTTTAACATCCACATATTTGTGAGTTTCCCAAATCTTTTTCTAATCATGTCTAATTTCAGTATCATTGTGAACAAATAACATACTTTGTGCTTCTCTGCTTTTAAATGAATTGAATCTACTTAGGGATAAAGATACAGTCAATCCTGGAGAATGTTCTACATATACTTGAGAAGAATGTACATTTTGTTCTTCACTGGGGTAGTTTATAGATGCCTATCGAGTCTATAAAACATTGAAAATAGAGCTTTGAAGTGTGCAGTCATTATTTCTGAATTGATACCTCCATTTCTGTCAGTTTTCTTCATGTAAATTGGTACTCTTATAAGGTACATATATTAATAACTGTTCTTTCCTGGGATGGATTTACCTATTTACTCTTCTGTCATAACCCTCCTAATCTGTAATGACAAATGGTTTTAACATCTGTCTGTTATTTGTATAGCCACTTAGCATTTCTTGTGTTTGCTATTTGCATAATGTCTTTATCCATCTTTTTAAAACAATTTTTTAACGTTTATTCATTTTTTGAGAGACAGAGAACAAGTGGGGGAGGGGCAGAGAGAGAGGGAAACACAGAATCCAAAGTAGGCTACAGGCTCTGAGCTGTCAGCACAGAGCCAGATGCAGGCCTCAAACATGACCTGAACCAAAGTTGGACGCTTAACTGACTGAGCCACCCTGGTACCTTTCTTTATCCATCTTTTTACTTGAAATTTATTTGTATTTTTTAAAAGTTATTTTCAGAGAGCAAGAGAGAGGGTGCATAGAAGAGGGAGGTAAAGAAAGAGAGGGAGAGAGGGAGACTCCCAGACAAGCTCCCTGTTGTCAGCACAGAGCCGAACATGTGGCTCAAACTCCCAAATCTTGAGATCGTGACCTGACCTGAAATCAAGAGTCAGACACTTAATCGACTAAGCCACCCAGGTGCTCTGTATTTGTATCTTTCTTTCTTTCCCTTTCTTTTTCTTTCTTTCTTTCTTTCTTTCGTGTAAGTATTTTTCAATATAAGTTTTGTAGACAGTATATAGGTATATTTTTGAAATTTAATGTTAAAATCTTTGCCTTTTGCTTGGATTTTAATCCACTTATGTATTTTGTAATATTGATACTGTTGGATTTGTTTCTTAAACTTGAGACTTTCTATGTGTCACATTTTTTTTCTGTTCCTCTATCCCTCCTTTACTGCTTTTGTTTGCATTGAGTATTTTCTTATGACACATTTTACCTTATTTTCTTAGATCATTTTATGGAGTCATTATTTTGTGATTGCTCTAGGACTTACCATATATATCTTAATGTACTGGAATTATCAGCTTTATGTTACCTTAATTTTCAGGGAGCTAGAGAAATCTTTTCACATATCTTTATCCTCCTTTTGTAATATTTTTGTTGCATATATATTACACCTATTAATATTACTAAGTATTCCCATTTGCTTTTTACCACAGCCTTCATTGTTTGGTGAGTGTCCATCCTTAGACTTTAATTTCTCCAGGTCCTGTTAAAAATTAAAATGGGAAGAGATTAGGAGTGATCTTGTTTCTGTCCTATTTCTTGCCTCAGGCAAAATCTGAGCCAATTCCAGCCAAAATCTGGAATTGGGCACAATGGCACATTGTGATATTGTGACATACTTTCTTTATATATTAAATGTTCAGGTGGTAGATGGACAGTAGCCTCAGGTCTCTTTGGCTTGCCTTTCCTGCTATGGAACTACTGCCTTATAAGCTAGGGTTGGGTGTTAAGGGACCCAGTATTCTCATGGTACCATGAGTAAAGTAGAGTATTGTACACAGGGAGGCTGGGCAGGAGGAAAGAACCCTATCCCTCAACTATGCTCACCTAGAATTTAGCCACAGCAATAAGAAACAGAGGGCAGATTGAGAAATACTGATGTCTTGCTCTTCCCAGGAATAAAGCCCTCTGGCTGGGAACTGCTGGGAACTGGAAAGATGGGGAGTCCTGTGCTCCTGGATACATTAATCTGGAGTCTCCATCTTGTTGAGCTGGGAGTTGAAGGGAGAGAACTCTCTTGGCTTAAATATCACAGATTCTTGGGGCCCCTGTGTGGTTCAGTCAGTTAAATGTCTGACTTGAGCTCAGGTCATGATCTCATGGTTCATGAGTTTGAGCCCCATATAGGTGTCTCTGCTGTCAGTACAGAGCCACTTTGGATCCTGTCTCTCTCTCTTCTCTGTCCCTCCCCCACTTCTATGCATGCTCTCTCTCTCAAAAATAAACATTTAAAAATAAGCAAACAAATAAATACTACAGATTCTCAATTATTACTGAATTTTCAGTCTCTTGAACAGAAGTTTCTTCATTTGCTGTATTATTTTAGAAATATTCCCAAAGACCTTAAATGACTTTCTTTTGTTAAAAATAGAACTTTTGCCACTTAACTGAGGGGCTGGTCTACAGATATCTCCAGGTTATCATGCTAGAAGTTGATGTAGGTATAAAGTTTTGAACCTCCATTTCTGAAACAATTTGCAAAGCCATTGCTTATATATATGTATTTTGACCCATGGCTTATTTTCCAGCCTGGAGACATTATTCTCCATTATCTATTTGGGTATGGTTTCATTTCCTTATTGACAGTTATATTTCTATTCAGCTCTTGAGTAAGACAAATACTTGTATTAAGAAAAAATGAGAAAGTATGGAGTGACTCTAATTAAATTTAGTAAGGTTTTTCTATTTCCAAACATATAAACCACTTGAGCTTTTTACCATTTCTTGAATGAAGTGGGAAATAAGTTATTCCATTTGCCCTCATTTATTCTTCATGAAATAATTCCATAATGAAAAAGAAACATATATCTGATTTAGTAAATTAGGAAGTCTGGATTTTTTTTAAACAGAGGTAAAAGACATCTAAATTACATATAGGCTAAAAATGCTGGACTTCTCAGGATCTAGTTTATTTATTTATTTTCTTCTCAGGGCCCCAGCTTCAATGCACCGACTCATAGAATCATAATCTTCCAAGCGAAGTTTTATGATGACAACTGGTTTTCAGTTTGAATACTGAATGCAGGACAACTCAAAGAGTTTCTGACCTCCCAAGACTTTCTAAGGCCAAATATTTTAAAATTAAATAATTAAAAATAAGCACCCTAAGGGGCCAGGGTAATTGTTCTGTTTTGCTTTTGAAAACAAGGGATGTAAATCCAAATAGTTTTTTACCAAAACAACAAATAGTTATGGCTTCTCAAAACTTTAATCTGAGTGTTGAGTTGAAAATAAGTTTACACAGTCTGCTGCAGAAAACCCGTATTGAGTAATATCAAGCTTTCCTTTTCCTTAATTGCTTTTGCTCTTAAAACTGTTAGTAGGTTTAAAATGGTCAAAACATGTATGATCCAGAAAAAGAGTTAAAAGAGAGAGGAGTGATCTACTCTATCTAGTTGTGGATACTGCTATATCATAATTATGCTGTCATTTTTTAGATAATTCTAAACTTTGAGAAATTCCATCAGAATAATAGAGAATTCCTAGATAAACTTTACTAAAACATATCAATTTCTAACATTTTACTACCTTCCTCCCCACTGTGCTTTGTGTTTGAGTGTGTACAGTATACATCACCTTTTTAGATGAAAGTGAATTCATGACCCATTTGCAATGATCAAATTCAGGAAGTTCATATTGATACCTTTCTTTAAATAAAACTATCTTCTATATTCCAATTTGGTAACTTGTCCCAATCATGTTTCTATTCTTGTTCCATTCCAGGATCACTTATTTTTTTTTCTTCTCTTGACATTGACGCTTTGCCACATTTTTTTTAAGGTTTGTTTATGAAAAGATGAATCTAAGTATTTGAAGATTTATTAATTGCCAAATTTGAACAATAGGTCCTAACTGACATCACTTAGTATAATGTTTGTTAAACATAAGGTGACCAAACTATACTTGGTTATTGCCTTGCTTTAATGGAAATGTTTCTTCTCTATCAAGGTCTCAGGAGATAGGAAGGGAAATGGAGAGGGAAAAAAAAGCCTCTACCAAAATTAAGTGGATCCCTATTAAGTGAATTTTGGAATGAATATAAATCAAAGACAATTGAAGTTACTGAAGCTACAATGATAGTATATGCTCAATGATAGTCATAACAAAGAACTTTCCTACAGACAAAATTACCGTTACTTAAACATGGTAATTTTACCTCCAAACATTCTTATATAATCAAATAGAAGAACTGGAATTTCTATACAAGAAACTTTTAATCTTGATGTACAAAACTGCCTTTGATACTGCATTGCAAATCAAGTAGATGATTTTTACTTGGATTTTATTAAATGGGTGAAAGAAAGCTGCTTGTATAAACAATTGATGTGATTTAAAAAACATTGTATATAAAAAAGTTATTGGTTAGTACTTAATACTGAATAACATTTCACTCTTCCTGATGTCATTTATATTTTTATATTCTTTCTTATTCCTAAGGAGTTTAATTTTATTAATTATCTTAAATGGATATTTATTTTCATTCCGTTATCCATTGTTTCCCATAACACTATTCCTATTTTGTTAAACATGTTCTGTTTAATCCAACATCTACAGTTTATCACAGGACATTGTTTTTTATCTATCACAACCTTCCACTCATCTTTAGAAAGTGGAAAATTATTTATAAGGTTAAATTAAGCCAGCCCTTTTAGAAAGCATATCCTAGTATATCCAGTTGGAATTAAGATTTCCCCTAATCCTTGTACCCCAAAACCACTTCTAAGATAGTTTTGATCTATCTGGAAATAAATCTATTGGCATCAACGTTCTAAAATTGCACATATTTAGGAATAAATGAATAATTTGTATGTTTACCTTCGTCATTCTGGTTTACATTTCTTGAGAGCAGGAACTTTGTATCCTCCATGGTGTTATTCAGTTTTATATACTATATACTTACATATTTATGTTTATGTAGTATACATACATAAACATGTATATATTGCATTCTATTTCATAGTATTTGACATACCCAAGAATAGGATATTGCGATGCCTGCCTCCCTGAAGAATTGGCTATACTTATAGACCTACTAGGCAGTGCACTTTGTGATGTATTTTTTAGGAATATTGAAATAACCACTTTTATTTGTTTCCTAGGGTTGACAAAATAAGGCACCACAGACTAGGCAGCTCAAACAACAGAAGTAGAGGCTGGAAGCAAGATCTAAGTGTCAGATCTCTTCTGAGAGCTATGAGGAAAGGCTCACTTCCAAGCTTCTATCCTTAGCTTATGGATGGCTGTTTTCTCCCCCTTGTCCTCCATTGTCTTCTTTTTCTTATAGAACACCAGTTAGATTGGATTAGGATCCATCCTAATGACTTTATGTCAAGATTCTATTTGATTTGCAAATATAACCACATTCTTAGTTACTGGTGATTTAGGACTTTAACATCTAAATTTAAAGGATCAGGGAACATAATTCAGGCCACAATAGCACCAGTCCAAAAATGCCTTACATGGACACTTATGACTGTAAATATTTCAATGAAGATGGATGTCTTCTATCACAATTAGAAAGACAATGGTAAAAAACACTGGAAAACTTAAAACATTATCTTAAGACTTATATGATTAGTAAGAGATGCTACTGGGGAAGGCAGAATGTAGTAAGATGTACTGGGAGAAGGGGGGGAAGTAGAATTAAAACACAAGGATTATAAATTCCTAGAAGAGAAAAGCATTTTATGCAATGTATTAAATGGTGGAGAGAACTTAGAAAAGAGAGGAAAGAACCCTAAATAGAACTTCATGCCGATTTTCCTAGGGATGACCCAGGCTCAGTTTTTAAACAACTCCATGTTGATTATATATTCCAAATGTAATACGGCAAGAAGAGAATAGCCCAAGCCTGTATGGGACTTTTTTCCATATATTAATAGCCAATATAGCCCTCTCCTTAAAAACTCTCTGGGTGAAACCACAGCACTGTTTTTGCCACACTAGAACTTGTTTTCTCTTGAGAGATAACATCAGTGATGGCAATCCTCTAAGATTATTCTTAAAAATGTGATTCTGGCCACTTAATCCGCTGTTTCTATAATTCCATGTGGAACAAAAAATTCTCGATTTGGTGTTGAAACAAAACAGCATCTCTTCTTAAGGACAGATGACTTGATAAATTTTCCAAGCCACTTTGATCCTTGCTTCCTCCCTCCTTAGGCTTGTCTTTAGTCTCAATTTGTTGCTCATTAACACTTTTGTCAAAGGGTAAACACAGGAAATAAAAGAAATGAAACACTCCAATTCAGTCCTCATTATGGACTCATAAAAACATATAATGAAAGAGGATGTTGAATTTTATGGGATGGGTAAAAGTAAATGGTTGTTTTCAAAAATCAGCTCCTTTAAATTTGCAATGAGTGGCTCATTTTTGTAATACTGTAAGAAAATAAGGGGGAAAATGTATGTTAAATCTCACTAGTCAAAAAAACACTACTCTTACAGCTTCTGAAATACGTGAAATCCTATGTTATTTTTGAGATAACTAATTGTAAATGCAAAAGAGATTAGAATAGATTAATACGACATTTTTCTAAAGTGATACAAATAGTACAAAGCTATTTGTTACCTGTTATATCTCTAGTTTACTTACAGTGACAATTTTCAGCATTTTAAGAACTATTGACCATGTTAACACCTGCAGAAGTATCCCTCTATAATTTATTCCCACCAAAGCTAATAAAGTTATCCACGGACTTTTCTTTGGGCAATCTCATTGCTCTGTAACCAATTATTCTGTACTGACTTCCTATGATAACAAGTAGTATTTTCTCAAGCTTGAATTCTCTGAAAAGATTATTGGCACTATCATTTTTCCCCTCGAGAAGTCAAACTGACTTAGAAAACAGACTCACAGATATTCCTATCCAGAGTGAATTAAATAGAAATCAAATTGCATTGTAAAGTCCTTTAGAAGAGTGAACTTTTGAAACGTGAATTTGGAGGTTGAAATGATGTATTGTTAAGCATATTTTGGCAACTATTTTGAAAGCTGAGGCAGATGAATGTTGCAGGGGAGGAATTTTAAAAAGCTCATGATAAACTATAAAAGCTAGTTAAAGATGCAACTTTCCCATACTACTGGGATGATGCTTTGGCTTTTAATGGTTTTATTATTATTTTTTTTATTTATAGTTTATTGTCAAGTTGGTTTCCATATAACACCCAGTGCTCTTCCCCACAAGTGCCCTACACCATAAACATCACCCCCCTTCCCCTTTCTCCTCCCACTTCAGCCCTCAGTTTGTTTTCAGTATTCAAGAGTCTCTCATGCTTTGTCTCCCTCCCTCTCCCTAACTTTTTCCTCCTTCCCCTCCCCATGGTCCTCTGTTGGGTTTCTCCTGTTAGACCTATGAGTGAAAACATATGGTATCTGTCCTCCACCGGACTTCTTTCGCTTAGCATGACACCCTCGAGGTCCATCCATGTTGCTACGAATGGCCAGGTTTCATTCTTTCTCATGGCCATGTAGTATTCCATTGTATAGATAAACCACATCTTCCTAATCCATTCATCAGTTGATGGACATTTAGGCTCTTTCCATGATTTGGCTATTGTTGAAAGTGCCGCTATGAACATTGGGGTACAAGTGCCCCTATGCATCAGCACTTCTGTATCCTTTGGGTAAATCCCCAGCAGTGCCATTGCTGGGTCATAGGGGAGTTCTATTGATAGTTTTTTGAGGACCCTCCACACTGTTTTCCAGAGCGACTGTACCAGTTTCCATTCCCACCAACAGTGTA
>CM053568.1:39186224-39250033 GCA_028646485.1 Cryptoprocta ferox
GCCAAAGGTCGCTTCAAGTTACGTCTTAAGGGGGTTCTTTGTGCCTCTTGGATTTCAATGTCCATTCTTTCCCCATATTCGGGAAGTTTTCAGCTATAATTTGATCAAGTACCCCTTCAGGACCTTTTTCTCTTTCCTCATCTTCGGGAATTCCTATGATACGGATATTGTTCCGTTTGATTGTATCACTCAGGTCTCGAATTCTCTTTTCGTGTTCCTGTATCAATCTCTCTCTCTGTTTCTTGGCTTCCTCTTTTGCTATAACTGTGTCTTCTAATTCACCTATTCTCCTCTCTGCCTCTTCAGTCTGTGCAGTGGCCGCCTCCATTTTATTATTCACCTCATTTATAGCATTTTGTAACTCGTCACAGCTATTTTGAAGGTCCCTAGTCTTTGTATCAATAGCTTCTCTGATGCTTTTTTCAAGTCCAGCGATTAATTTTATGACAGTTGTTCTAAATTCTTGTTCAGTTATGTTGGTTGTGTCTGTTTTGAGCAGTTCTGCGGCTGTGACTTCTTCCTGGAATTGCTTTAGAGGAGAGTTCTTCCGTTTCTTCATTTTGGCTACCTTTCTGTCTCTTGTCAGTTTTAGGATCTCGTTATGCACTGTGCACCTGTTAATATTCCTCTATTAATGGAGGCTCATTAACTGTCCAGGGCCTGTTGTTTCAGGAAGTGTCCCTTTAATGGTGTCTCTCGGTTTCTCTTGTTGTGCCTTTGATTATTTTATTTCCTTACTCAGTGATATTTGGGACTCTCCACCATGTGTACTTTGGCTTGTTTCTTGAGGTAGCCCTGAAAAGGAAAACAGACAAACACACAGGGAAAAAAAACATGCCAATACACAGACAAATCAAACAAACAAGCTATCCAAAAGGAGAAAGGAAGTAAAGGAATGGAAAGAAAATAAGAAAAAACATTAAAAAAGGGTGGGGGGTACAGAGACAGCAAAAGACTATGGACAGTCTAAAAGTGTATAACCAGCTGAGAGGAGAGATAAGAATGAGGTAAGAGAAAATATATCTGGGTGGTGAGGAAAAAAAAAGGAGAAGAAAAGAAAATGGAAGGGAAAAAAAAGGGCAGTTCTCCCGTGTGGGTGGTCATGGTTTGGTCAGGTCTTGGCGGCTTCTCTCAGAGGCCATGCCTTGTTGGCTGTGGGGAGAAGAATGGCGGCACCCCAAAGTCTTCTCTAACCAAGCATTGCAAGCCATTCTTTTGAGTCCAATCTCCCTGTGCCGTGGGTGAGCCAAGTTGTGTTTTCCATGTTCTGCCTCACTTCCAAATCCTCCCCATGCACTTTAATACTACCAGTGGAGATCAGATGCACGCCTGCAGGCTGCAGGCTTCCCAGCCAGGATCGAGTAGGGGGAGGGGGATTTTTTTTTTCCTGATGCCACCTCGAATGGGCGTCGCTACTGCCAAGCCCAAGGAAGAATTTGCCAGCTAGATGGGACTGATTTCTCTCCCCACTCTCAGTGGTTATATATGGGGTGACAATATCTCTGTCCGTCCTGGGGCGAGTTTTTTTTTTTTTTTCAATCTCTTTAGAGACAGTTCTATGAGTGTTTGCAGTCTCTTTCTCTTCCCCTTGTCCCTCCAGGGCACATCACGCTTTCCCTGTGTTGGGCTGGGGCTCCCACCCCTCCGCACCTCTAGGGCTCGGCCCATTTTTTAATTTCCCCTGTTCGCACTCAATCACTCAGGCATCTTTGAGGTTGTCTTCTTTCTGGAGTCTGTGTGTTCTCCTCCCACTCTTGCAGATCAGAGTATTGTCTCTTCAGTCCTTCTCAGTTTAATAGATGTGGGCTGGCGAAGATTACCGAGCTCCTTACTTCTCCACCATCTTGCCCTTCCCCCTTAATGGTTTTATATCTACTTGCAGCAATAGATATATCTCTAGCTATCCTTCTAAACATAATTCCATCTGAATAGTAATAGTAACTGTGAACGGTTTGATAGTGCTATTGTGGTCCAGATTTGTCTATGGGTGTTCCATGTGTAAACTTGTTAATCTTCTCAGCAAGGTGCTATTATTTTAAATACGAGAAAACTGAGACAGTTGAATAATAACCTGTGTGTTATCACTGTGAGAGTCAAGGGAGGTCTGCGAACTTGCACTCTAACCCTGGCAAGTTCCTGTCTTCAAAGTTCATAGTGTGGTAAAATACACATAAACTTTACCATCTTAACCATTTTGAGTGTACAATACGTTAATGGTAAGTACATTCACAAGGTTGTGCAACCAGACTCGAAGAATTCTTCATCTTGCACACCTAAAGCTCTAGACCCATCAAACAACTGCTCCTCTTTTCCTTTATCTCCCCAGACTCTGGCAACAACCATTCTACTTTTAATTTCTATGAATTTAACTACTGTAGGTACATTATATGAAGGGTCAAACAGTCTTTGTCTCTTTGTGACTGGCTTATTTTGGTTAGCCTAATATCCTCAAGGTTCATCCATGTTGTAGCCTCTGTGAAAATTTCTTTTTTTAATGCTGAGTGATATTCCATTTATGTATAAGCCACATTTTATTCATCCTTTTATCCATAAATGGATTCTTGGGTTTCTTCCACTACTGGTGACCATTAATAAGGCTGCTGTGAACATGGGTATACAAACATCTTCTGAGCTCCAGCCTTAAAATTTTTAAAGTATCTACTCAGAAATGGAGTTGCAAGATCATACAGTAATTCTATTTTTTTAAAAGAAGCATTATGTTTTCCACAGAAGCTGTCCTATTTTACATGCCCACCAACAGTGCAAAAGAGTTCCAATTTCTCCACATTCTTATCAATATTGTCTGTTTTTTGGTTTTTATTCTAAAGGGAGCCATCCTGAATGGTGTGTGATGATACCTTACTGTAATTGGGATTTGCATTTTCCTGATGAGTGATGTTGAGCATCTTTTCATGTGTTGAGCCATTTCTATATGTCTTTTGGAGAAATCTTTATTTAAGTCCTTTGCCTATTTCTCAGTCATATTGCTGAATTCTAGGAGTTCTTTATATATTCTGGACATCATCCCTTATCAGATATATGGTTTGCAAATTTTCACCCGTAGGTTGCCTTCTCTCTATGTTGGTTGTGTACTTTGATGCATAAACGTCCTTAATCTTGACATAGTCTCATTTACCTATTTTTGCCTATTTGCCTTTATTTTTTCCAATTATTTGTGGTCTGTCTCCCTAGAAACTTTCCATGCACCCATGCATATGTCTTGAGCCACTTTTTTTCCTTCCCTGTCGATAAAATTTTAAGTGTCCCTAAATGGCTGATAAATCATGAGAATATTTCTTCCCTTTCCTAAGAACTGACCTTGACCAACTTTTCTTGAAACAACCTGAACTCTGCTGACGACTTCCTGCTAAAACACTTCCTGCTAAAAGCCTTTCCTTTCCTTTCCTTTACTTGGAGACTTTACTTCTCCAAGTTGTTAGGCTCATCCAGACTAATGAACTGTTTGATCACAGATTTAAAACCCAATAGGCTGATCATAGAGCCAGTTCTTCTAACCACTGAGCACACTGTAAGTCCTTCTGTAATCAGCACTGAAAAAAAAGTACTGACTGTATTACTTGCAAACCTACTATGTAAAGATACTTTATATAAAAATGCAACTGAATCCTTTAATTTCATTTTATACCACACATTGAATTAAAACAAAACTGATTCATATATACTTTATTAAATAAAATAAAACAACTTAATGTTTGGACAATTATTTTGGAATTTCATGGAAAAATACACTACAACTGTATAAGATAATTTGAAGCTGGCTCATAGCTCAATAATTCTGTGTATTTAATTTCCTTTTGGGAATATACTCTCCAACTCATCATTCGGATATGGTGGCAAACAAAATCATGTACAGTTTACAGTGATTAACAATGAACCCCTTGTCTTTACTATGAAAAACATGCAGTAGAATTTTGATACATTTTTAATTTTGTCTACTAAATAACCAATATTATGTGAGGTAATATTAGCACAGTAATCATTCTCTTAAATTTATGCATACATGCTATCTAAAAATGCATTTAAGAAACAAAAATGAAAAGTAATTGTATGTCAGTTTACTCTGAGAAGTGTCCTAATAAAATATGCCCAAGATGAATGTATTAGAATGAATTATCATATTTTTGTTCTTAGAACTTATGGAACATACATGGGTATATGATTTTACAGGATAAAAGCCAGTTACTGAAAGGCTTTCCAGAAGAAATATTATTCCTGCTTTGGATATTTGCGGTATGCAAGAAGAGATGGAACTATTATGGCACATAATTTCATCAATCCATTTCATACTATCACTAACTTGAGCCCAACCTTATAGAAAATAAAAGCAGACCTTCGTAAAGTAAAACTAAACAACTTGCACAAAAGCAAGATCAAAAAATAACATTCCCTTAAAATTGATAAACCCCTCACTTTTGGGTTAATGTAACACTTTAATCAGGGAGTAATTGAAATAATTTCAAATAAGTAGACTTTACCTTGGAGACCCTAATTATTTCACTCAGTAAAGCAGTGTAGGTGCTCTACCATTACAGGTGAAAAGAAAACAAAAGAGATCAGAATAAACACTGTCCTTTCTGTAGCTACTCTCTTTGTGGATTCCCACTTGAATTAAGATCTAGTGTGTGGTTTCTTCACTGACCTCTTCCCCTTAAAAAAGAGCCTTTTAAAAATAACAATTTTAATTAATTGTTTTAGACTATACTTGGAATAAGAAATTCATATAATAAATGTTGATTAGTGTTTTAGGTTTTTTTAAAATAAGCAATTGCTACTTTTCAAAAATTTATTTTGAGAGAGAGGGAGGGAGGGGGGGAGAGGGAGGGGCAGACAGAGAAAGAGAGAATCCCAAGCAGGCTCCACGCTATCAGCACAAAGCCCAATGTGGGACTTGAACTCACAAAAAGAGATGAAGTCCTGAGCCAAAATCAAGAGTTGAATGATCAACCAACTGAGACACCCAGACACCCCTATTATTGTTTGAGTTTTATTTGTGAGGAGCAATCCCTTTCTTAGTAATTTTCTTTAGTTTACAGTTGAGCTCATAAATTAGTGGCAGATGACTTTATGACATTCTCTTTTGGAGACCTGGTTCCAGCCTCATCTTTCTTATCAATTATCCATGTAACGATTAGTCTCTGAGTTCTCGGTTTCCCAATCATTAAATGGGCATATCACTAACAAATTTCCAATGTTCTTTATAGCTGGAGTTGATTGAAAGTCTAACATATGCAGAACATCTTACACATAGTTAATTCTGAGAATAACCTTATATTGTAGGTGTGATCCTCCTTTTACAAATACTTCAGAAGCCAGCCAAGGAAGCATGGTTATTCCCTAATAAGGTTTGAGCTTGCAGACAGATTTTTGTTTTCAAATTTGATTTCCATAGTGTTCTGCCACTTTACTGTGATTGTGAGGGTTCACTGAACCAATAGTTTCGCCAGAACTTTGCGCTCAGATGTCCAATATTTCTTTCAGTTGTCTGATAGTAGAATAGAAATAGCCTGTTAAAATTCAGCCTGTTAAGAGGGCACTAGAATAGGGATTTGAAAATATACATTCTACTCTTATGTTCTAGTTTCTTAGGGTAGCCATAACAAGTTAGTAAAAAATTGATGAATTAAAACAACGTACAATTGGAGATAAAATTCAAGGCATCAGCAGGGTCTGCTCCCTTCTGATGTCTTTAGGAGAGTCTATTTCCTTGTCTTCTTTTTTTTTTTGTTTCTTTTTTCTTTTTTATTTTCTTTTTATTTTCTTTTTTCTTTTTCTTTTTCTTTTTTTTTTTTTTTTTTTTAGCTTTTAGAACAGCATTGCTTAAGTTCCTTGGCTCATGACCTCTTCCCTCAATATTAGAAGCCAGAAAAATAGCATCTTACTTAAGTAGTAACATGGTCTTTTCTGTGCCATATCTCCTTCTGTCTGCTTATTGTTAGGACTCTTGAGCGTACGTTGGACCCAGCAGGATAATACAGAGAACTCTCCCCATTTCAAGATCTCGAATCACATTTGCAGAATTTCTTTTGCCATATTATATAACATTCACAGATCCTAATGATTAGGACATGGATATATTTGGGGGCCAATGTTTACCCTACTACATTCTGACTCTGTCACCCTGCAGTATAATTACTTATATTCACTCAGTTTTTCTATCCACAGTTAGTAAGACTGAAGTAAAAATGCTTGGAATGCTTTGATATTTTTTGAGCTATTATATGTATTTTTTCATAAGGCATCTTACTGTATCCTTGCTACAGTCTAAATTGCTAGAGATAAGCAAAATTGTACTGAAAATACCACTTTAAAAATAACTAAGCACTGGAATCCCTAGGTAGCTTTGTTGGTTAAGCGTCCAACTCTTGATTTCGGCTCAGATCATGATCTCATGGTTCCTGAGTTCAAGCCCCATGTGGGATTCTCTCCCTCTCTCTCTGCTCCTCCCCTACATTCTTCTTCTCAAATAAACAACAACAACAACAACACTGCTTTAAGTGCTCAAACCTAGAATGGCTTCTATAAACATTTGCTTCACTTGCTTATTTTTTAAAATTCATCATTTATATTCAAAGTAAAATGAATGCTTTGGACTCAAATCAATATTAAAATAAGACCAACACCAAGAGGTAGTTGTATCTTGCAGTGCCACAGATAGTTTCTCAGTTGCTCATTTTCCAACATTTAAACTGCCGATCACAAAAACTTGTTATCTATGTTGATGGCCAGTGAGAAACACTCATTAAATTTGTCATGGTTGCAATAAAATAAGATACATTCCCACTGGAATTAACTGTGATGCCAAATTCCATACTTCATATCATAATGGCTAAAACCCTCTTTGAAGATGATTATTTCTCTTCCATAATGTCATTCTATGATTTTGAGTCTACAAATTATTATATATATATTTACAGAGATGGGTATATTACAATGGTAGAATATTGAAAAAATAATGGCAACAAGTAATTTGGGGTGAGTTTTCACTGTTGAAAACATCTATATTCAGCTTCACAGAAGTCTGATGTGATAGGTGCTATTATAATTTCCATTTGAGAAGAACACAAGGTGTTAATTACTCTCAAATATCTTGTTAGAGATGAAGATTGATTTTTGATCACAGGCAATACTACAAAACTGAGGACTTAAATCTACATAATAATGCTTAATTCTATTAACTTTTTGGGTTAGGGCAACATTTTATTTTCTATTAATCAGGTCATATTTTCATTTTTGTATTATAGATAAATGTACACAAGATGCCTTTTTATTTCAGACGTTCAGAGATAAAATTTTATTCCCTGGCAATTGTTTTAGCCCATTGAGCACCTGAAATTTATGCACCCTAGATGTGATATAATTAGATGTCAATGCGAATTCAATTTATAAGAAAATCTAGTATATTTTCAACTATGTATTTTCAACTCTGAAGTTCTTCTGATATTCTTCTGATATTACAGAATTACTATGGTGCTGACATTAAAACAGCAATGCCTTTACAGTGTTCGTTTGATTTATGACTGTTATAGCACTAAACTCGGAGCTGGTATGGATAGTATTCTTTTTTTTTTTTAAGTTTTATTCTTATTTTTGAAAGAGTGAGTGTGAGCAGGGGAGGGGCAGAGAGAGAGGGAGACAGGGACCCAAAGCAAGCTCCAGGCTCACAGCAGCAAGTGCAAAGCAGGGCTTGAACTCAGGAACCTTGAGAACATGACGTGAGCCAAAGTCAGTACTCAACCAACTGAGTCACCCAGCCCACTATTCTTTAATAGTCTTGATAATCCTCACAGAAGCTCAGAGTTTATAGAGTAAAATAGTCGTAATTGTGATTTTAAGAGAAACCTCTTTGGCTTCAGAGACCAATAAGTACAGAATTCTATCTTGTTTATATGAATATTCTCCAAGATAAACCATATGGTATGCAATAAAGCAAGTATTCACAAGCATTCAGTAGCATTAAAAACAGAGTACTTGTACTCTGATTAAAAAAAAGAAAAGGAATTAAATTAGAGATTATCAACAGAAGAAAATTTGTAAAATGAACAGATACTTCGATCTCTAAATAATTTTAACAACAAAAACAACAACAACAAAAACTCTGAATTCTGAAAATAGTAACAATGAGGTTGTACAATTTGTTGGCATGTAACTGTTCATAGTAGCCTCTTGGGATCCTTTGTATTTGTGTGGTATCAGTTGTAATGTTTCATCTTTGTATTATAACTTGAGCACTCTTGTGTTATTTGTTAGTCTAGCTAACAGTATTGTTTATCTTTTCAGAAAAAAAACCAGCTCTTGGTAGTATGTTTTCCTCTTATTATTTTTTAATCTTTATTTCCTCTGTGATCCGTATTTCCTCCCTTCTGCTAACTTTGGGCTTTTTTTTCCCCCTGATTCCTTGAGGTGTTGGGTTGTTTCTTTGAGATCTTCCCACCCACCCCCTCGGTTATAGGCATTTATCATTACATTATGAACTGCTTTTGCAGAATCTCAATAGTTTTGGTGAATAGTATAATCATTTTCAAGGCTTTCTTTTGTGTTTTTTTGGTAGATGTGTATGCCAGTACCATACAATTTTAATTTTTCTAGCATTGTAGTATAGTTTGGAATCAGAAGTGTCATGCCTCTAGCTTTGTTAATCTTTTTCAGGATTGCTTTGGTTATTCAGGGTCTTTTGTGGTTCCATACCAATTTTAGGATTGCTTTTGTATTTCTGTGAAAAATGCCATTGGAATTTTTCTAGGGAATTCATAAATCTAGTGATAGCTTTAGGTAGTTTGGACATCTTAACAAAATTAAATCTTACCCATGAACACAAGGTATCTTTCCATTTGTTTAGGTTTTAACTTTCTATCATCAGTGTCTTGCAGTTTTAATCCTATAGATCTTTCACTTAATTGGTTGAAATCAGTCCTAAGTATTTTAATATTTTTGACACTACTGTGAATGGGGTAGTTTATTTCTTTTTCTGATACTACATTTTAGATAGAGGTAGGCCCTTGATATCTGTAGGTTTATTTTACATCTTGAAATTTTACTGAGTTTGTCGACTAGTTCGAACAGTGTTTTGGTTGAGTCTTTAGAATTTACTACATATAAGATCACACCATCTGCAAATAATGACAGTTTTACTTCTCTCTGATTTAAATGCTGTATTATAAACCAGTGTTGCTAAGAGACGAGTTCTTAATTGTTTCTATCACAAAAGAGAATTGGTAATTAGGTGACATAGAGGTGTAAGCTAACATTACAGTGGTAATCATATTGCAATATAAATGTATCAAATCGACACATTGTACACCTTTAAATTCTTAAACATAGTTAAATATCAATTAAAAAATCAATGGAACCAGTGTATAGTCCAGTATAGGTCCACACTTGCAGAGTAAATTAAGTTTTACTTAATTTATCTATTTACTTAAGAAGATGTCCAGGAAATTTAGTAGAAAAATTTTTTTCATCAAATGGTGTTGGAAGGACAGGATAGCTTACAAAAAACAAATGATTCCCAAACCTTATCTCACAAGGTATACAAATGTTAACTCATGATGGGCATTAATCAGAATATTAAATATAGATCCAAAAATCTGTAAAACTTCTAAAATAAAACCTATGGAAATGATTTGCAACTAGGGAAGAAAAGGCTTTAAGGTAGAACAAATATAATTTATAAAATAAAACTGATAAATTGGATTTCAGTCAAGTTGAAGTCTTTTTTATTTAAAATGAGATACAAATGATATATAACATTAATTTAATTTCAGGTATACAACATAATGATTTGATATTTGTATTCATTGAAAAATGATCACTACAAGAAGTCTTGTTAATATCTATCATCACACATCGTTAAAATTTCTTTTATTGTGGTGAGAAGTTTTAAGATCTATTTTAGCAAAGTGGAGGTATGTATACAATATTATAAACATTAATATAATTATTAATTTCAGGTATACACATAATGATTTGATATACATGTTCATTGGAAAATGATCACTACAATAAGTCTTGTTAATATCCTTTTTCACACATCATTAGAATTTCTCTTATTACGGTGAGAATTTTTAAGATCTACTATTTTAGCAAAGTGGAGGTATATACACAATATTATTAACTGCAGTCACCTTGCTATACATTAAATCTCCAGGACCCTTGATACAATTGGAAATTTATAACCCTTGACTACCTTCACCCCTATCACTTACCTATGCTCCCCATCCCCCTGTCTCTGCTGACCACCAGTCTGTTATCTGTATCTGAGTTTGTTGTATCATTTTTAATTCCACTTACAAGTGAGATTATACAGTATTTGCTTTTTTTCCCCTAATTCACTTAGCTTAATACACTCAAAGTCTATTCTTGTTGTCAAATATGGCAATATTTTCATTCTTTTTGTGGCTGAATAATCCATTGTGTTGTGTGTATATATGTGTGTGTACATCACATTTTCATGATCCATTCATCTACCCATGGATGCTTAGGTTATTTCTGTGTCTTGGATATTATAAATACAGCTGCAATGAACATGGAGGCACATATAGCTCTTTAAGTTGCTGTTTTCATTTTCTCCAGGTAAATACCCAGAAATGGAATGGCTGGATCACAGGGTAGTTGTATTTTTACTCTTTTGAAGAAGGTTCAGACTGTTTTCCATAGTAACTCTACCAATTTATATTGTCATCTACAGTGTGCAAGTGTTCCCTTTTCTCCACATCCTCACCAGTGCTTAGTATTTCTTGTCTTTATGATAATAGCCATTCTAATAAGTGTGAGGTGACATATTACATTGTGCTTTTGATGTGCATGATTGACTTCATTTGATTTCTCTGATGATTAGTGATGTTGAGCACCTTTTCATGTACTTCTTGGCTGTATGTATGTCTTATAAACTGCAGTTCTCTTTTCCTCAAATGATAGAGCTAAAAAATGGAATTCACAAAGGACTTTTTTTTCTGAATGTATAACTCTTAGAACTCAATAACACAGGTAATCTAAAACAAGATAAATTATTTTGGCAAAAATTTCACAAATTAAGATATTCAAATGTACAGTAAATACATGAAAAGATGCATAAAATCATTAATCATTAGGAATGGATAAATTTAATCCACAAGATATCACTTAATACACATTTAAAATACTGAACAATACCAACTGTTGGGATATATAGCAACTAGAACACTTATGAATGGAATATGTAGCAGCTAGAATCAACAATTGCTGATGGTAATGTGTGATGATAGGATCACTTAGGGAAAGCATTTGGAAGCTTCTTAAAAATTTAAATGTAAACCATAGTATCCAGAAATTCTACTCTTAGGTAATTACTCACAAGAAAGCAAAACCTATACCCTCTGAAAGACTTCCAACTAAATATTCATTGCAGCTTTGTTCATGAGAACTAAGCTCATAAAACTAGCCACATTTGTATCTACAGGTTATTATTCTTAAATTGGCAAGTATTTAGCAAGAAAAAGGAAGAAACTACTGATAATGCAAAACAATGGATGAGTTGAAAAACAGATTATACTGAGCCAAAGAAGCCAAAAAAAGAGACATGGGTAATATATGATTGCATTTACATGAAATTAATAGAAATGGAAGATAGAGACCATAGTGAAAGAAATCAAATGTTACATGTAACATGAGGCCAGGGAAAAACTGATAGTGGAGTTTAAATGAGATGCCCAAAGACACATAGTTCAAAGCTGGCAAGTTGTTAATTACAGTACCAGTGATGATTCTACCACCTCCTAGCAAATGCAAAATCAAATGTGTCAAAAGAATGTGGTTGTACATGTGTCCCACTGAAGAAGCTCTATATCTTTCATGTGAACCAGCTGGGTCTGGTTAAATTAGGAAACGAACCAGAATGAAAAGTTTTATGAAGCAACTTGGAGATGTGAGGTTGGAGTCTCTTATAATGTTTTTAATGCACAAGAATGAGGAGGGTTATGACACAAAGTCTTTGATCATAATAGAGGATTTTCTCCATAATAAAAATAGTTTTCTTCTCCAATTGTGCTCAAATGTTACCTCTTTACCCATTAGCAAAAAAAAAAAAAAAAAAAAAAAGTCAGAAGCCAACTTACACTTATTATGGAGCACCTACTGTGATTTCAGCACCAGAATATGACCTAATCATCACTCTAGCTTTTATTCATTTTATATTGCCCTCCACACATTTATGTATGCCTAATATACGTTAAAGTATAAAAATAATAAACACAGAGGAAGAGTAATTCATGCTTTGTTGTATCTGCTCTGTGAAGTGTTTATTAATAAACCATTAAAAGCAAGGTTAGGGCACAGTTCATTTTAACGCTCTTATAAATATGGATTTCCTTTAAATTTTTTAAAACATTTTATCTCTCAGATTCCATTATTGTTCCAATATGAAAAACAACCTGAACAGAAGAGAAGCAGATGCATTAAATAAATATACTGTTTTTAAAATGTTGAGTCTGTTTACATAATGCCTTCTACTCTTTCTAAACTCTGGTAAAAATTTAAATTTTGTAGGTTTCAGAATTTATTATTATTATTCCTCACTGGAGTGTGTGGAGCCTTCAAAAGGGGAGATTCATTTTTACTTAAAATTCTTACCAAAGGAAATTCAATACTGTTATAGAAAATTCAAAACACTAAATAATAATGAAAAATGGAAATCTGCTTCATTTGTAGGTCAGTGACTTCATAAATATGCATGTAGCTTTAAATCTAATCTCTTTGAATATTTTAAAAAAATTTTCTTTTTTTTCTTTTCTTTTCTTTCTTTCTTTCTTTTCTTTTTTTTTTTTTTTTTTTTTTTTTTTTTTTTTGAGACACAGAGACAAGCAAGGGGGAGGGGCAGAGAGAGAGAAACAGAATCTGAAGCAGGCTCCAGTCTCTCTGAGCTGTCAGCATAGAGACTGACTTGGGGCTCGACTTACAATCCGTGAGATCATGACCTCAGCCCAAGTCAGACACTTAACCAACTGAGCCACCCAGGTGCCCCTCTCTTTGAATATTTTGACAAATGTCTGTCATGAAATGGTTTGTCATCGCCCACATAGCCAAGGTGTAACATGAAGCCATTTGGAATGTAGTACACCCCTCTAAATTAGATTTTCTAGAACTTGTACACATACTGGATTGAATAAATCCAAGTCAGGCAAGATCCATAGGGTTTTTGATATTTGGTAAATTCTGTGGTTCACTGAAATGAATCAACATAATGGAATTCAAATTCTGGTTTCATCACTAGCTGTTTGACATTGCATAGTTAATTTTAATCTCTCTGAACTGTTCTTCCATCATAAGAAAAATAAAAGTGATATGGAACAGACTACAAGGGCTATATAAAGAATTAAAGAAGATAATATTTAAACTAGCTCTGAAAGCATCAGAATCCTACAAGGTTAAATGTATTTAATGTCCCAGACAATGTTTCTGTCACTCACTTACTATTTACCCATATGAAATGTTTTTTGATATAACAGGATCTGGTTTTTCTGTGCATAAGAATCATTTCATCTATGTGTCTTTACATGTTTTATTTCCTGCCTTTTGAGTACTTTCTCCTTTCTGTATCTTTTCAAATCTCAACTGCAAAAATATTCTGTACTATGTTTTCCTGCACAAAGCCATCAAAGTCCACAGAAACCCACAATGGTGTCTCTATTCTCTAATAGCACTGATTTGAGTCCTTTCATTTAACTCTTACCAGATATGTCCATGCCTTTTTCCTCTAAATTAGTCATAATTTCTAACACTTAGAAATGTGATGCTAGTAGGTATACAATAATAAATTAGATTGATTTGTCAGAAGATAATTTATGTCTTATTTATGTCACTGGGCTAACTCTCGCCTGTCATCATCTCATAAAATGTTTTTCCCATGACCACTAATGAATGGGTAGTGAACCACATGGTACTAGCCTCTGACATGAGTGATAGATGAGTTGGAAAATTGATTCAAGTGAGCCATTCCATTAGATATCCCAGTCTTAAGGGAAAAGAAGAATGAATATGATATTCAGAACAAGGGGAGGAGAAAGCACACTGTTGCTAAGAGAAAGGGAGAGGGGGATTGTATTTGGGGAATGGTCTATGAAATCTTTATGCATATATTCAATATGCCTTCCTATATACTCTCAACGTACTCTCCTTTATAGCCCATTTTGCTTAATTACCTTCAACCAAATAATATATAGCCAAGAAATTGATAAAATGCATTCCTTAAGTAAACTGACATATGTACACTTAGATATCAGACAGCATTACTGTTCTATCCAATAACAGCAAGCAAGTAATTTCAGAGCTATGGCTGTCAAACTGCATTCACTCACTCATTCCCTAAACAATAAATTTTAAAAATAATTAGATATGTGCTTCCTCAGCTACCCTGTAGTTTCTAGCCTTCCTTGTAATTAGGTGTAACAATAGGACTTACTGTAAAGTTTTGAGTGATGGATATGAACTGAAGTGGTGGGTATCAGTAACATACAAGCATTTTGAAACAGTGGAAACACCCCTCCCACTCTTCTTCCTTCTCAGAAGCTAATACATGGAGATGCCTAGGTTACAGTTTTGGCCTGAAGATAAATGCCTCGGGAGATGACAGAGAAAAAAGATGGAACCCAAGAGCCTTAAATGACCTGAGGGAGTAGAGACCTACATTGATTTGGCATGCTCGCTTTGGACTATTTTTGGGAGGGATTGGGGGAGAGGTGTATGGACTATGTGTGCTTAGTTTTTAGTTCTTACTGTTTCTCTCACAAGCCACTAAATTGTCCTTAGTTAAAACAAAAATCATGATGAGTTATTACTATGGTAGTAGGATGTTCAGGAAGAAATTCACAGCATCCCATATAATATAAGTTTACCACACCAGGAGACAATATGAGGATTGTACGGAACAAATACTGGAGACATGCATGGTGATTGAAGAGCAGCCCAACAGTTGAGGAGCTGTTAAGATTCAACATTTCCACCTTTACAATTTTCTTCATACTCTATGAAGTTCTGCATAGCAGCCTCACACACACAAGCATTCTGATTTTTTCTGTACTCAGCTAAAGAGTGTATGGATGATTTCACATACATTAACCCATTTACTCCACAAACCAATCTTTTAAATTGCTATGAATACAAGATACATTGTGTTTCCCCTTCACCAGATCTATGTCCCGTTCAGCCAAGGGGAGGCAAGGGCAGGAGCTTGGTGAAAGAAAATAGAGCAGTGAGGCTATTCTTTTTCAACTCCATTCCTGCTTAGCTGTTGTGTCTAGAATACAGATGCACTCTCCCTGAAATGAGCTTCAACTATGTGGTCCAAATTTATAGTTCTGGTCTCAGTGGTCTCCAACACACTGTCTCCCTTGTTCTTTCAATCATAGTTATGGTAACACCTTTGCTCTACCGTTAGTTTGTGTGTGCACGTGGGTCTAATCATCCTCCTTTTTTTTTTTAACCCTAAATACACCTCTATAAATAATCTCTTTGTTAAGATATCTCAACTGAGCCATCTGTCTGTTGCTGCTATAATATATTGCCCCCATTTTATGGATGAGGAAACAGAAGTACCAAAAGATCAACACCCTGAGGTCACTTAATAAATGATCTAATAAGGATTTGAAACCAGACAGTCTGATGTAGTGTCTGTGTACCTAAATACTAGGCAATAGTGCCTCTATATGTCAGCACATGGAGACTGTATAGAATTGCTCAGAGAGAACTGTAAATAAAAGAAATATATAACATTCTGAGAATTAAACTTGAAATCATCACAAGGTGAACCAGAAAAGAGTTGTGAAAAATTTAAATGACCAGATAAAATGTTCCAATTGGAAATAAAAAATAGGAAAAGTCTAAAAGAATGAAAAAATAAAAAGTGGAAGGAATGTTGTCTAACAAAGAGAAAGGCAAAAGGACATCAATAAAGGAAGTTATGACAGTGTCCAACTCTGGGTGTTGAGAGTATTTTAAAATTTAGTCCTGTTGTCAAGATCGTTCTAAGTGTATAGGACAAATGAGACTGCTTTATACTGGTGCCATGGCACATTTAATACATCTCACTAAAACCTTTTATTATGTGTTCATCCAGCAACTTTATGATCTTGATTTGTTTTTGTTATTCTATCTAGAGGGAAATAATGCACTAATTTGTACATATTAAAGGTATGCTGTTCCTGTAGGTGTTGAAGTCATATTCTAGAATACTGTATAGAATGATACTAGGAATGCATATATAAGTCCTATGAGTTTGGTTAATGGTTATGTGGCCCTATGGGGTAGAGCTGCTTTCCGAGATCTGAGGACATTATGTTTTTAAACCTTTAAGACTGAATGACAATCATTTTATTATGGAGAGCAGATCTCTCTTTCAATTTGAATTTTGGAATTAAAGCAGATTAGAAGGCGAATGTTCTCTGCAATTAGCTGAGAAGCTTAAAAGTATCCTAGCTAGGAAAAATATGTTCTAGGAGATATCAGTTATCAGCATCATTCAGAAAAAAAGCACTTACAAAACAAACTATCTCTGTGCCAGTTTCTCACTCAAGTTAACAGAGACAGTTCTCAAAGGATTCAGACTTTATAGCTTAACATAGGATCTGTCACAAAAAATGTACCAACAACCAAACATGAGTATTGATGCCAGTTTGACAGTAATATTTCTCAACATAAAATAATAAATTGTCATTCTCGTCTATAAACAAGTCTCTTGTATTATTAAATCATCCCTATCCCTGAGAGAGCTAAGTCAGCATTTTTCTGAATCCTAAAAAGCTGAAACACATATCTTGGACACAGATTCCAAGAAATACTCTAAGAACTTCAGTCTATCTGATTCTGATACCTGTGGACAGTAAGTAGTTGTTAGGAGCCTGGACTTGGTAATCAGACAAAGCTGAGTTTCACTTGCAATCTTGCCACTTCTGTTGTGCGCTATTAGAGGTCTCTTAGTTCATAAAAGGGGAATACTAATGCCTATATCTTAAGGTTAGGATGAAAATGAGATGAAATGGAATAAGAACCTGGGATATGAACCACATATAGCAGCTCTTACTATTATTGTCATGAAAACTATGATAGGCACAATTTAAACCTGTCTTGGATTACTAGAAGTTAGCATTATGAATATTAATCATAATATTATATAAGTGAGTAGATGAACAACTCTATGGAGATCTACAGTAAATAAGTGTTACATAAGATAGCTTTTACTAGATTTAAGTGTCTTTATAAAATTTAGACTGTTGAGAAAAAAGTTGTTAATAATATATTTTTAGCCACCAGATAATGGACAGAGATAATAAAAATTAAACATTTTTCGAAAATATTTCAGTGCAAAAGTAGTTTCAAGATTTGGGTGAGGAAAATTTCCTAAAACTATAGCAGACATAATTTGAACTATTTTAATTACAAATACTTAGACTATAGTAGGAGATTTATGAAAAGTTATTTTCTCGATTATGTTATTAGATACTAGATAATGCCTAGAACCTGTGGATGCAGAGACAAATGGGGAGGGAAAGTACTCTTAGGGAGCTTACTTTGAAATACCTGTTATTTGTAACATCAATTATTTCCCTGCATTACTATGGATAAGTCCTATATAATGGCATGAAACTTAATGGGAAAACAGACTTTATTTATTTTTGTTAAAAGTTTTTATTTAGGGGGGTGCCTGAGTCACTCAGTCAGTTATGCATCTGACTCTTGGTTTTAGCTTAGGTCATTATCTCACTGTTTTATGCATTGAGTTCACCCTGGGCTCTGTGCTGGCAGCACGGAGCCTGCTCCGGATTCTCTCTCTCTCTCCTATTCCTCTGCCCTTCCCCCATTCTCACTGTGTCTGTATCTCTCAAAATACATGAACTAACTCAAAAAAAAGTTATTTAAATTCTAATTAGTTAACACATAGTATAATATTGGTTTCAGGAGTAGATTCAGTGATTCATCAATTTTATATAAAACCTAGTGCTCATCACAAGTGCCCTCCTTGATATCTATCACCCATTTAGCCCATCCCCCACCAACCTCCTTTCCATCAACCCTAAGGTTTTTTTTTTAAAGTTAAGAGTGTCTTGTGGTTTGATTCCTTCTCTTCTCTTTTTCCCCCCTACTTCACATATGTTCATCTGTTTTGTTTCTTACACTCCACATATGAGTGAAATAATACAGTATTTGTCTTTCTGTGACTGACTGATTTCACTTAGCATAGTACACTCTAGCTCCATCTGTGTCATTGCAAATGGCAAGATTTCAGTTTTTTGATGACTGAGTAATATTCCATTATATATATATACACACACATATATATATATTCCATTATATATATATATTCCATTATATATATATATTCCATTATATATATATATATATATATATATATATATATATACACACACACACACACACACACACACACACACATACATACATACATATGTTTATCAGTTGATGGACATTTGGGCTCTTTCCATAATTTGGCTATTGTTGATAATGCTGCTATAAACATTGGGGTGCATGTCCCTTCAAATCAGTATTTTTGTATCCTTTGGATAGATATCTAGTAGTGCAATTGCTGGGTCATAGGGTAGTTTTATTGTTAACTTTATGAGCAATCCATACTGTTTTCCACAGTGGCTGAACCAATTCTCATTCCCACCACAGTGTAAGAGTATTCCTCTTTCTCTGCATCCTCACCAAAATCTGTTGTTTCTTGTTGTTAATTTTAGCCATTCTGACAGGTGTGAGGTGGTGTCTCATAGTGACTTTGATTGGTATTTCCCTGAAATTGAGTTATGTTAGCATCTTTTCATGTGTCTGTTAGCCATTTGCATGTCTCCTTTGGAAAAGTGTCTATTCGTGCCATCTTCCCATTTCTTAACTGGATTGTTTTTTGAGTGTTGAGTTTGCTAAATTCTTCATAGATTTTGAATACTAAAGCTTTATCAGATACATTGTTTGCAAATATCTTCTCCCGTTCCATGGGCTACCTTTTAGTTTGGGTGATGGTTTTCTTTGCTGTGCAGAAGCTTTTTATCTTCATGAGGTCCCAATAGTTCATTTATCTTCTGTTTGCCTTGCCTCTTGAGACATGTCTGGTAATAAGTTGCTGCAGCTGAGGTAAAAGAGGTTACAACCTGTGTTCTCTAGGATTTTGATGGTTTCCTTTCTCAAATTTAGGTCTTTCATTCATTTTGAATTTATTTTTGTGTACGGTCTTAAGAAAGTGGTCCAGTTTCATTTTCTTGCATAGTGCTGTCTATAGACAGTTTTTCCAACACCATTTGTTGAAGAGACTATCTTTTTTCCATTGGGTAGTCTTTGCTGCTTTGTTGAAGATTAGTTGATCATACAGTTGTGGGTCCATTTCTAGGTTTTCTATTCATTCCATAGAATGAATTTGTGCCAATACCATACTGTCTTGATGATTACAGGTTTGTAATATAGTTTGAAGTCAAGAATTGTGATGTCTCCAGCTTTGCTCTTCTTTTTCAAGTTTGCTTTGGCTATTCAGCATCTTTTGTGGTTCCATACAAATTTTAGTATTGTTGGTTAGCTTTGTTAAAAATGCTGTTGGTGTTTTGATAGGGATTGCATTAAAGGTGTAGATTGCTTTGGTTAGTATCAACATATTTGCAATAGTTGTTCTTGGAATCCACAAGCATGGAATATTTTTCCATTTCTTTGTGTCATCTTCAATTTCTTTTATAAGTGTTCTGTAGTGGAAAACAGACTTTAAACAGGTAGAAATTTAATTACAAGGGGATAATGAGTTGTTTGTTTATTTTTTATTATATTTTAAACTATTGTAGTGATACAAGTAAATCCTAAAACTCTAACAAAATGATTTTACCAGAGATGGATGTGAGTTTAGCCAGGCAATGTGTATGTGGTGAAAAGTGAGAAGAGAGGAGGAAAAGAATGATATTAAGCAAGGGGGAAAGCTCAGCTCATAAGAATAACCCTGACTGGCATTTCTGAAGAACTGAAAGAAGTGCTGGATTCAAAATAAAAGTAGATAACAAGAGTCTTGGGGCGATTAGTTGCATCAGATCACATGGTGCTATATGAAGAATAGGCTCCATGAGACAAGATTTGTTATGGAAAGAGAAGGTCATGGTCTATATAAGATTATGATGATGACGTGGCTCAGTGTGTTCATGAACTTATATGAATACATTTGAGAATACAGAAAAAGTTAAATTCTAGGAATAAAATATATTGGGTTGGGAACCATGTTTTTTTAACACCTGACTAGATATTTAAACTCAATTATAATTCACTTAAATTGTAAATAAAATCTTTATTTTAATTGGTCTTTTAGAAAATACCAAGTCTTTAGAGCATAGGGTTGAGTTATTATATTTTAAGATGCTACAAAACAAAAAAGGAAAGGAAAATCCTGAAAATGTAGACAGATTCTAACTCTAAAAAATCATCCACTGCAGGGACCAGTGGAGGAGCACAGAAAACTTTGGCAGAATTGAAGAAAAGCCATACCTCTACGTAACAGGGTAGGAATCATTATAAGAAGACAGCGATGGGAGAAACTGGAGGGTGATTTGGATGGAGACCTATCAGTTGTATCCCCTCCTAAAACTAAATTAGACAGTGGGGAAAATAAAAACACGACTTGATGGTGCCCAAAACTCAACCGGATATATGCCTCAGTGACTTAAAGATTTTCTGAAAAAATCCATATTTTTAATTTAAATTTTAATATTTTAAATTTTTATTTAAATATTTAATATTTAATATTTTAAAATATTAAAATTTTATTTTTAATAAAATTTTAAGTATAGAAAAGAAATAAATCACATAGCCTCTATATTCTTGAAACGAGAGAAATCATACACACAACCAGAAACCCACACGACCAGCCTCTGACTAAAACAGAATTTGTCCTGGTAGTCAGTGCTATTTTACTTCCCCTATTGTAAGTGTTATTTACTTCCCCTATCCAATATTTTAACACTCAGTGTAGATGACTTAACTGTGTTTTATAAATGACAAATGTCCTCAACTGGATTTAATACTTACATCTACCAGACAGAATATAATAGATTTTGAATGTTCCTAAATACTGGTTAATGATACTCCGTAGAACTTACCAAATTTTTTTAAAACTTGGGTTATATTCCCATTATGAAGGAGGAGAAAAGATCCATAGTCTTTCTCCAAAAAGAAATTCTCTAGTTCACTCAATTACAAAACAACAACAACAACAACAACAACAACTTTAAATTGCTAACATCCAGTCATCATCTGGAAATGTTATGTCTATCTGCCATAGTAATGACACAGTTGGGTTGAACTATATGAATCTACGTTCAGAGTGATTGACTACTAAGGAAATCAATAAGTTTCATCAACAATTAAGTGTTTAAAACATATATTTATGAATATAATATACATTGATATGGGCGTACATAGTGGTCATTAAAAGTGTTTAGAGAAAAGTCTTAGAGTTCATCACACAATGATCTGGATTGAAAATACTCAGTAGGAGGTTGGATTACTAGAAATAACCAGAAAAGCTGCTTAAAGTCTGTTTAAGTCATTCATAATGTCTTTAAAGTAAAAGTGGGCCATTTATATTCAGATGAATAATTGTTCATGGCCTTGGCTTGTATGATGTCCAACAAGGTGTCATAACAACTGTAAAATCTTATAATCACTACATATGAGACTAATCTATTTTCTCATTTTAGGACAAGAATGTTTCAAACCATCTTTAAGACAGACGACCTGAAAAAGAGAGGGACACACACAAAGAGAGACAGAATAGAGGAACATATGCACAAGGTCTAACAGAAGTAGTGAGGAATAGCTTATGAAGAAAATTAAAAAGCTGTGATTCTACTGTTCGCCCACCACCACCATCCATGTTTCCCTTAGGCAACTAACTTTTATTGGCTTGTATTTTCAGCTCTTCCATTGCTTACATCCATGTTGCTGAAATATTCTTAATTTTTTTTTTGTTTAATATTTGCTTATTTTTGAGACAGAGACAGACCATGAGCAAGGGAGGAGCAGAGAGACGGAGACACAGAATCTGAAGCATGTTCCAGGCTTCAGATCCTGAGAGGATCTCCTGTTACGGAAACTGGACATCATGGGAACAATAGAAAAGAGTTTGTGTGAAATTTAAACTTGTTCCTTCTCCTTGAAGGGATCCAAGAAAATCCAAAACATGTGAATGTCAATCGCTTAAATATAAATACTAGTTTTAAAAACATTCATGATCATATAAAGATTTTTGTAATTAAATAAAAATTCAGATTTCAAGCAAGAAGAAAAATCACTAGAAAAAGGCTAAAATGTAGCCAATACACCATCACTTCAATTTAAATATATATCCGTTGGAACTATGAAAGAATGCCAAACTAAAAGGAACTCAGAAAAGAAATGGACAGATATCTAATATGCCCATTTTTTAACATCTTTGTTTATATGACAAAGGTACTTTCAGTTAATAATATAATGGGGTGCCTGGATGGCTCAGTCAGTTAAGCATCTAACTCTGGTTTTTGGTTTGGGTCAATATCTCCTGGTTAGTGAGTTCCAGCCCTGAGTAGGATTTTCTGTCTCACTTTCTCTCACTGTCTGCCCCTCCCCCACTCATGCACATATGTACATGTTGTCTCTCAGAACTAAGCATTTTTTAAAAATAATCTTAATACTAATGAGAAAAGAAATTGAGACTGAGCATTTTTTAAGTTTGACTATATAATCACTCTAGTAAAAAATAAAAACTAACATGAATGTTGATAAAAGTAATGCATTAATAATTCTCATTTCCTCTTGATAAAAATTGAAAAGCAAACACCTACATGTTAACCTGTTATAGTAATATGACATAATTTCTGTTTTCAAGATTTAACTTTTGTGAATTGGTCAATGATCATATTTACTAGCATATTTATTAGAATTCATATTTATTAGAATGACATGTAAACTATATTTTCTATCCTCATAGTTGATCAAAGAACATTTTGAAATAATTGTACTATTGTTTCTTAACATCAAGTAACAGATATCCAAATGAATAGAAAAATCTTATAAAGATGAGTTCGGCAGAGATTCCTTTAAATGGAACATCTAAGTGGCTCAGTTGGTTAAGCATCGGACTCTTGATTTCACCTCAGGTCATGATCTCAAGGTTCATGAGTTTGAGCCCCCAACAGACTCTGCACTGACAGTGCAAAGCCGGGTTGGGATTTTCTCTCTTTCGCTTTTCCTCTGCCCCTCCTCCACTCATGTGCGCATGCATGCTGTCTCTCAAAGATAAACTTAAAAAAAGTTGTATGTGGATTTTAAACTATGGTATGAGTCAGCATCCCTTACTCCTGTGTTTATATATACATACACATGTATATATATACATACACACATATATGTGTGTATATATATGTGTGTGTGTGTATATAGATATATATACATAAAGTAAAATGAAGAACAGTAATGATACAAGAGAAAGGAAAGAATAATTAGTATTCTGTTTTTATAAAGTACTTGCACTACCCATGTAGTAGTATAGTGTTTTATGAAATTAGACTTGGATTAATTGCACATGTATATTGCAAACTCTAAGGAAACCACTAAAATAAGTGGGGGGGGGAAGTAAAAGCAGTATGTTAAGAAAAGAGAGAAAATGGAACCACAGCAAACACTCAAAAGCACAAAAGGCAGAAAAATATAGAAGACCAAAACAGAAGTTTTAGAGTGGATAAAAAATGATACCCAACCATATATTTTCTACCAAAAAAACCCCACAATTCAAATACACAGATATATATAAATAAAAGTAAATGGATAGGGAATGATAAGCCATGCTAACACTAAGAGAGTGGGAGTAGTTATATTTCAGACAGAGCAACTTTAGTGCAAGGAGCATTATCAGGGATACAGTGACATTACATATGATAAGGGGTCAATTTCCCAAGAAGATACAATAATCCTTAATGAGTATGTGCCTAGCAACACAGCCTCAACATATATGACAAATTAGATAAGGCAAAAACTGATAAAACTCCAAGGAAAAATATATGAATATGCTCTGATAGCTGCAGACATCAACTCTCCTCTCGGAAATGAATAGATCAAGCAGGCAGAAAATCATTAAGGACATATTTGAACTTAACAATACCATACATCAATTGGAAATAATAGACATCTATAGACTACGGGATGCCACAAGAGCAGAATACACATTCTTCTCAAGATATCATGAAATATACATCAAGATAGACCACATTCTAGGCCATAAAACACACATTAACAAAACTATAAGAATAGAAATCATACCAGGTCTGCTCTCAGACCACAATGGAAGTAAACTAGAAATTGGTAACAGAAGGATAGTTAGAAAATCCCCAAATACTTAAAGATTAAACAAAAGACCCCTAAATAATACATGAGTCAATGTAGAAATTAACAGGAGAATTTTAAAATATTTTGTACTAAATGAAAATGGAAGCAACTTATTAAAATGTATGGATACAGTGAAATCATTAAGTGGGAAATTTATAGAATTGAATGCATAAATTTAAAAAATATAAAATCAATCATCTTTTTTAGGAAACAAATCTATCCTATTTTAGATATTAAAAAAAAACTTTGAAAATGGTCCTTTTTTTTGGAGCAATAAAAAGCCAGAGGAAGTGGCTAAATGATAGAAAACTTTGAGATCACCTGAATTAAAATTTTTAGATAAACATATTTTATTGTTTTTTTGGTATCCTTATTTGAAATTTGATTTTTATTTTCTATATGTAAAGGCTGCTTGCTTTTTTTTGTTGTCATTGCATCATTGCAAAATGAATGGTCTTCTACATAATTTCTTCTTTTCTTCCCGGAGCAGTTTTAAAGCTTGATATTTTACTGTAAAAGGCTTTTTGGCTGCTTATAAATGTTATAAAACTTTAAGGAAAAAGTAATAACTCCAGAAAGCAAAATAACATATAGCAGATAGAAAAATCTGAGCAGATTCTTTTGTATCTCCATTTTCTTTGGGATAACACAGGGCTTCAAAGTTGAGATAAACTTCCCCAAATTTCTTTTTACGTTGCTCACAGCTTGACAATGAGCAGCCCTTCACTTTTGTGGGAAAACCTTTTTCCTTTTACACCAATATTCTGCAACAGTCACATCGCAGAAGGGAACTGGAGTGATTCAAGTTCTATATTTTAGGCTTAGCAATTGCTGCACTCATTATTAATCTCAATTTGTGGTTTGCAGGGAAGGATATTTGGTACCAACAGGATGAGAGACACAAACTTAATCAGAAGAAAGCGAGAAATTTTTTGAACCATTGCAAATATACTCTTAAAAGAATCATGTGTACCTGAGTCTACATTACTTCCAGGCTAGTAGTATAACAAGAGGTCTCCAAAGTAGCTTCCAAGTACAAAGTAACATTTATTAAAGATAAATAATATTTATGAGCTAATATGAAATATATTTATATGTAGGTAATTGAAATTCAATAGTATGGTAAATATTTGGAAATCAGACAAAAGATTTGGGGGTTAATTAATTTGGGGTGTTAATGAATATTGCTGGCATTATTAAAATTGCTGGCACCTAATGATAATAAAAAGTAGACCAAGTGTTAATAAATGTTATTATTGAATTAAAATGCTTTGGAGAGAAAGCATCCCTTTATTGGCTACGCCCAGATTTGACCACTCCCATAACACTGCCCTTGGAATTTGACTGAGTGGAATGAGTTCTAAGAATTCAAAGAACACATAGGGTGCCCTGATGGCTCAGTCAGTCTGACTCTTAATTTCAGCTCAGCTCTTGGTCTCACAGTTGTGGGATTGAGCCCTGCATCGGACTCTGTGCTTACAGTGAGGAGCCTGTTTGGGATTCTCTTTCTCCTTCTCCCTCTGCCCCTCCCTGACTCAGCCGAACATTCCTTCTCTAAAAAAAAAAAAAAGAGAGAGAATTAAAAGAACACAGATTTTACACTTAGTTTTATTGTTTGTAGTAATACCAGCATTTTTATTTTAAAACTACTTTTATTATAAGTGTGAATAAAACAATTATGTTAATGATGTTATGAATAAGTAGATTCACTATAAGAGAAAAGAGTTGCAGTTATAAAATCTAGTTAAGGGAAAATACAATTATGTTAAAGGTTAACTGAAAATATGAAATACTGCTGTCAATATTCTAAAAATATATACTTTTAAAGAAACATCTTTTCAGTAACAAAAACATTATTGGAACCATGTTTAAGTCTCTCTGACAGTTACCCAATAAATGGAACCAGGAATTCCCAAAGAAATCTCTGATTCCAGATCATAAACAGGCAAAGTAACAAGGATCCTGTTATAAACCTAAGTAGCAAAAAGAAGCAAATATTGAAGAAAAAAGGATCATGAAAACAATTATCCAGAGTCAGCTTGAATTCATGTCTACTAACCAAAACTTTGTAGGAAGATATCTTCAGAGGGATGGATGTTACCAAGTGCCAAATGCATAACCTTGTTTTGAATATTAGAACCTCTGCTTACTGTGTCTGAAGTTAAACCACTTATCCTACTTATTGATGAAGTGAGGTTAATGATACTTATTTCTTAGGTTTATTTAGAGGGTCACATAGTAGTGAACAATATTTGGCTTATGATAGGCACATCATAACTCTTAGATCACTTGAGCGTTTCTATAAAACTCTAGAGCTTTTAAAGCAAGTTAGGTCCTACAGAGTTTACAAACATTTTTTTTAAATGTGGGTTATCCAGACCTGTCTTGATTTATGGATAATCTCAATTTAATCCACATTTAGAACTAGTGATATTTTCACCTTTTGCCAACATTCTGGTTAAGATTATTATTAAGGTGTTAACTATGAATTCTTTACCCTCTGAACCAACAGAGCAGATAAAAACAAATTTTTAAAAAACAATGCAAACAATGTTTTATTTTTTTTACATCACCTCAGAGGTCATGAGTGAGGTTTCTTTAAATAGAAGTCAGAAATGTGACCTGTATGTATTTCTAGACTCAGGAGAGTACCATCTTGGAATAAACTTCCTGCTTTTATTTATCCTTTGTCATTTTTGACTTACTTGGGAATCAAGGTCATTTAAACTTGACTTGATCCATTTTCCTTACCAATGTGTTAGTTTATGACAAAGCAGGGTTTTATGGAGCTTTTGATCTATAGAGTTCTGTTAGATTGTGGAAAGCCCAGACTCCTGTTAGGAATACAGATTAAGAGAAGTGAAAAGTCTGTGAAAAGATAAAAGTTAACCATTGAAATAGTGCTGGGAATTTGCAGTTAGAAATAATCCTTTATAGGAAAATTATAAAATCATAATTTAAGAAGTAATTTTACATTATGGGCAACTTTCCCAATGTCATAATTTTTTTAAATATTAAAATATAAATAGATTTTCAGGTCATAACATTTAATCCTTAACAAAACAAAAACAACATAATTTTGAATAAGTTACTGAAGTCTTCTAATTTTGCTGTAACAAAAAATGGTGATTACAATAGGAACTTACTTCAAAACACTGTTGATGAAAGTGATGATAGGGGCACGCAGGTGGCTATGATGATTAAGGTTCTGACTCGGTTTCGGCTCAGGTCATGATCTCATGGTTTGTGAGTTTGAGTCCTGCATCAGGCTCTGTGCTGACAGTGTGGAACCTCCCCATCTCTCTGCCCCTCCCCTGCTCACTTGTTCTCTCTGTCAAAATAAAGAAATACACTTAAAAAATTTTAAGATGATATAAAAAACTCAGTTGAAGAAGTCTTAGTAGTAGTAAAAGTAATAGTGTTACCACTCTACACTGTGAATAATATACAGAGATGTGTGTGTGTACAGACACACATCTATGAATACATATGCTGTATCTGTAGATACATGTATCTCTACAGATAAAGATATGAATCACAACTTCTTTATTAATCCCTTGATAGACACTTAGGTTGTTTCCATGTCTTGGCTATTATTATGAATAATGCTGCAATAATAGTGCAGCTATCTCTCTGATATCCGGTTCTCATTTCCTTTGCATATATATTTGGAAGTGGGATTGCTATTTCATATGGTAGGTCTATTTTGCATTTTTTGAGGAATCTCTATGATATTTTCCCTAGTGGTGAACAAATTTACATAACCACTAACAGTGCAGAAGGGGTCCTTTATCTCCTTATCCTCTCCAATATTTACCTCTTGTCTTCTTAATAGTCATTCTCACAGGTGTGTGGTGATATCTTATTGTTTTGCATTTGCATTTCACCTGATTAGTGATGAGTACTTTTCATGTACTCATTGGTCATGTGGATGTTTTCTCTGTAAAAACGTTTATTCTTCCACTCAGTTTTAAATCAGATTATTTTTTGATATTTAGTTGTATGAGTTTTTACCTTGTCTAATGTTTGATGTGAAAATATTCTCTCCCATTCTGACATTCTGTAGACTGTGAGGTTTTTTTTTTTTCTGTGCAGAAGCTTTGTAGTTTTATGTGGTCTTAGTTGTTGGCTTTGCTTTTGTTGCTTGTGCTTTTGGTGTCATATTGTTAAAACAAATCCTTTCCTAGACCAATGGGACGGAGCTTCACCGTTTTCTTCCAGAAGTTTTACAGTATCAAGTGTTTACAGTGTGAGGTTTAAGTTTTTAACCATTTGGAGTTTGATTTTGTAAGTGGTATGAGACGGGTCCAATTTTATTTTTCTGCATATGTTTATCCAGTTTTCCGAGCACCATTTCTTGTAGAGACCATGTGTTCTCAAATGTTTGTTAGTCATATATGGAGTCTATTTCTGAGCTCTTTATTTTGTTCCATTGGTGTATGTGTCGATTTTTATGTCAGCACCATATTGTATTGATCACTATAGCTTTGCAGCATACTTTGAAATCAGGAAGTGTGATACCTGTGGCTGCTATTTCTCATATCTGCTTTGGCTATTCAGGGTCTATTGAGAAGATCATGTGGTATATCACATTTGTTGATTTATATATGTTGAACACTCATTGCATCCCAGGAATAAATCCCACTTTGCCATGGTATAGAATCCTTTCAATCTGTTGTTAAATTCAGTTTGCTAACATTTTGTGCACAATTTTTCATCAATATTCATCAAGGATATGGGTCTCTCTATATGCTTTCTTGCAGTGTCCTTCTTTAACTTTGGTATTAGGGTAATGTTAACAACAAGTAAATGACACTATGTTGAACAATTATTAGTCAAAGAAGAAATTAAAGAGAATCATTTAAATACCTTGAGGCCAACAAAAACAAAACTTAAGGGATGTAGCACAGGCAGTACTAAGAGGGAAGTTTACATCATTAAATGCCTGCTTTAAAAAAGTAACTTTATATCTCAAAAAATAACTTTATATCCTAAGGATCCTAAGGAATAAGATAAAGAACAAACTAAGCCCAATATTTTGAAAAGAAAGAAAATAACAAAGATGAGAGCAGAAATAAGTGAAAAGTTTAATTGATCTTTTCTATTGTCATTTTAGTATTAAAGCGTTAGTCTCTGGCGAAAAAGAATTGACAAATCCTCAGCTAAACTAAATAATTAAAAACAGTTATGACTCAAAGAAAATCAGAAATGCAAGAGGAGACATTACAGTGGTTATCTCAGAAATAAAAGGGATCATAAGGAACTAGTAGGAAATCCTGTATACCAACCAATTGGATAACTGAGAAGAATTACATAAATTCCTAGGAATATATACCCTATAAAAACTGAATCAAGAAGAAATAGAAAGGCTGAGCAAGTCAGTAACAAGTAATATTGAATAAGTAATCACAAACCACTCACCAAGGAGAATCGCAGGACCAAGTAGTAATACAGGGGAATCCTACCAAACATTTAAAGAATGATTATTACCAATCCTTCTTAAACTCTTCCAAAAAACTGAATTGAAGAGAATACTTTAAGCTTACTTTATGAGGCCATTATTACCAGGATGCCAAAATCAAACAAAGATGCCACAGGAAAATTATGGACCATTATCTCTGAACCTAGATACAAAAATCCTCAATGAATTAATAACAAACCAGATTCAACAGTACACTAAAAAGATTATACACTATGAACAAGTAAAATTTATCTCTGAGGTGCAATGATGGTTCAACATATTGAATCACTCAAAATGATATACCACATGAACAGAGTGAAAGATAAAACCACATGATCATCTCAATAGATGCAGAAAAAGCATTTGATGAATTTCAACATCTGTTTATAAAATCTAATAACTTATCTCAATACTTGTATTCAACACAGTCCTAGAAATCCGACCTAGAGCAGACAAAAAAAAATCATCCAAATGGAAAAGGAAGAAGTAAAATTACCTTCATTTATAGATGACATGATGATATACATACAGCACACCCTAAAAATCCTACCAAAACATTGTTTGACCTGAAAAGTTAAGTAAATTTACAGGATAGAAAATCAATATAGAAAAAAATCAGTCAAGTTACTCTATGAAAACAATGAATTGTACAAAAAATTTTTTTGAAAAGCCACATTCATGAGGCACCTGGATGGCTCCATAGGTTAAATATCCAAATCTTGATTTCGGCTCAGGTGGTGATACCAGTTTGTGAGATTGAGCCCCACATTGCACTGTATTGATAGCACACAGAGTCTGCTTGGGAATCTCTGTCTCTCTGCCTCTTCGCCTCCCCTGGTTACTCTCTCAAAATAAATAAATATTAAAAAATACATTCACAAGAGCAACAAAAATAAAATACTGAGACCCAAACTTAACTAAGGAAGTGAAAGAATTTTATACTAAAGATTATAAAGCACTGATGCAGAAAACTAAAGAAGGCACAAATATGTGGAAAGATATCTCATGTACATGGATTGAAAGAATTAATGTTAAAGTATCCAAAATGACTACAGATCCAATGCTATCCCTATCAAAATCCCAATGGTAATATCCTACAGGAGTGTAATGAAGTATCACAACTAGGATATTGATATTGACACATTAAGATACACAACATTTCCAAACTCCTCAAGAGTCCTCATTATTGGTCTTCTGGAGTCACAGCTACTTCATTCTCCCAATAATCCTCTTCTTAAACAAAGGAAACCACTAATCTCTTCATTTCTATAATTTTGTCGTTTCAAGAATATTATGCAAATTGGATCATTCACTATATCTTTATTTTTCCACAATAAAATTTTCTGCTGTGTTTGTTAAATTGCTGAGTCATATTACATGAATGCAAAACATTGTACTTAACCATTTGCCCATTAAAGAATATCTCTTTTGGGTACCTGGGTGGCTCAGTTGGTTAAGCATCCAACTTCAACTCAGGTCATGATGTTGTGGTCCATGGGTCTGTGCCCCACATTGGGCTCTGTGCCGAAAGCTGAGAGCCTGGAGCCTGTTTCAGATTCTGTTCTACCCCCCCCCACCCCGCCCCGGCCTTCCCCAATTAAGCTCTGTCTCTCTCCATCTCTCCAAAATAAATAAACGTTAAAAAATGTATTTATCTTTTTGGTTCCTAGTTTGGGGCTGTTAGGAATACAGCATAAAAATTTGTGAGCAGGTTTTTATATGAACATAAGTCTCCATTTCTCTCAGATCATTGCCCAGAAGTACTACTGTTTGGTTATACAGTAATTTCATGGTGTGTGTGTGTGTGTGTGTGTGTGTTAAAAGAAATTTCCAAACTGTCCAATGTATTTGTATTACTTCCTGGTCCCACCCAAGACATACCTAAAGGGATCTAGTTTCTTACTGTCCTTACCAGAATATAATCTTTTTCTGTATTTTTTAAATTTCAGCTCTTCTGGTTGGTGTGTAGTAATATTTCATAATGGTTTTAATTAGAATTTCACTAATCGCTAATGATGATGGACATATTTTCCTGTTTTTTTTTTGCCATTTGTTGATAAAATGTCTGTTTATGTATTTTTCCCATTTTCTAATTGGATTGTATGGTTTCTACTGTTAAGTTTTAATGGTTCTCTATATATTCTAGATACTAATACTCTTTGAAAAATGTGGTTTGTAAATCTTTTATCCCTGTGTGTAGCTTGTCTTTATTTTCTTAAAAGCGTATTTCATAGCAATTATTTATTTTTAATTTAGTCTTTTTAATTCAGAGCAATTATTTTTTAAAATTGTGATGTATACAATTTATAAATTTGTTTTATAGATAGTGTGTTTGGTGTCAGGTCTAAGAACAAATTTTCTTCTGTTCTTTTCCAAAACTTTTATAGTTTTGTGTTTTACATTTAAGCTCATGATCCATTGGGAAGTCATTTTTGTATAAGTTGAGAGACTGTCTTTAGATTTTGGTTCAAATATTGTAGCACCACATGTCTGAAAAAAAGGTTAAGCATCCAGGTCTCTTTGTGGGTCTTTGTTACATTGATCTATATATTTCTCCCTCTGCCAATATACATGGTCTTGGTTAATGAACTATGTATAGTAAGTCTTGTAATCAGGCACAGAAAATCCTCACATTTTATTCTTCCTTTCCAAAATAGTTTTGGCTATTTTAGCTATTGTGCCTTCCCATATCCATTTTAAAATAATCTCTTGAACATTTCAATAAATACACAGATAGATAGATGGTGTCTGAGATTTCAGGACTGTTTTAAGACTATATATCAATTTGGGGACAATGTACATATTCACTATACTGAGTCTTTCACACCGTGAATACATTATGTCTTTCCATTTATTTTCTTTTCTTGCTTTATTTCACTCGGTAGACCTCTAACATTATGTTTAATAAAAATGGTGAGGAAGAGCATCCTTGTCTTGGCCTCAACCTAGAGGGAAAGCATTTAGTCTTTGATCATCAGGTATAATGGTAGTTGCAGGTTTTTGGTAGATTCCCTTTATTAACTTAAGGAAATTTTCCTCTATTTCCATTTTGCTCTGGGTTTTTTAAAAAAATCAGAAATGTATGTTGAATTTTATCAAATGCTTCATGTGCATTGTGTTATATAATCATGTCAGTTTTCTTCTTTAGCATATTAATGTGGATTCCATTGTTTGATTTTCATATTCTGAATGAGCATTTCATCCTTAGAATTCATTCCGACTTGGTCATGGTGTATAACTCTTGGTGTATTGCTAAATTTTATTGGATAATATTCTGTTAAGAAACTTTGCATATGTATTCATTATAGGTATTTGTATATAGTGTTTTGTATCTTTTTGCCTGGATTTGGTAACAGAGACATAATAACTTCATGAAATGAATTGGGATTTGTTCCCTTATGTTACTTTTTTTTCCAGAAGAGATTATGTAGAATTGGTGTTACTTCCTCTTTATGTTGGATAGGATTTTCCAGTAAGCCATGTAGACTTCCACTAAGCCATGTAGACTTCCAGATTTCTTCATCAGACATTTAAAAATTATGAATCAGTGCCCTTAAGTTATAAGACAATTTAATTTCTCTATTTCATATTTCATGAGTTGTAATAATGGGTGTTTTTTGAGGAATTGGTCTATTTCATCTAAGTTCAGTTGGTGCATTTAGAATTGCTTATACTCTTCTCTTATCCTTTAGATGTCTTCAAAATGTGTTATATCCTATTTTTTATAATATTTATTATCTACATCATTGTTTTAAGTTAGTCTTGCTAGAGCTTAGTCAATTGTATTGAACTTGACAAAGAGCCAGTTTTTTTAAAATTCATTTTCCTCTGTTGCTTTACTATTTTCAGTGTTGTTGACTTGTGCTCTTCATGATTTTCTTTAAATGTTAGTTTCTTTTGCTCTTCATATTCTAAGTTCTTAATGTGAGACCTTAGATTATTGGTTTAAGACTTGTCTAATGGGTATTACTATTTATTGATATGAATTTCCCTCCCAAAATTGATTTAGCTGTGCCATACTAATTTTGATGTATTTCATTTTGACGCTCATTTCAATATATTTATTTTCCCCGAGACCTCCTTTTTGACTCATGGATTAGTTACAAGTATGACATATAGTTTTTAAGTGTTTGGAGATTTTCCTTGTATCTTTCTGTTGTTGATTTCTAGTTTGATTCTATTGTACTTGGATAAAACATTCCATATGATTTAAATTATTTTGAATTTGTCTAAAATATTTTTCAATTATTTTTTATTTATTTTGAGAGAGACAGAGACAGGGTGAGGATGGAGGGACAGAGAAAGAGAGAGAATCCCACACCATCAGCGCAGATCTGACTTGAGGCTTGAACTCATGAACTATGACATCATGCTGTGAGTCTAAATTAAGAGTCAGATGTTCAACCAAATGAGCCACCAAGGTGTCCCTGTTTAGTTTCTTTTTTTTTTTATGATTCAAGATATGGTCTATTGGTGTATGTTCTAAAGACACTTGAATTTGTATTTTGTTGCCATTTAATGGGATGTTGTAAAAACTTTGATTATATTCCATTAGTTGATAAGTTGATGTTGCTTGAGCTCTTTTATATTCTTGTTGATTCTTGTTGAGCTCTTATATTCTGTAGAATTGGTCTGTCAGTTCTTGAGAGAGAAGTGTTAATGTCTCCATCTGTAATTGCAGGTTTGTTTATTTCTCAATTACCTATGCATCTGTGGGCATTTCCAAGTTGTCATCTTCCTCAGGTCCAAGTCTAAGTTACATGTAGCAAAAACAAAATGCATAGAACTCATAATCATGCTAGTCCTTGGATTCTGGGGTCCTTAGCCAATCTCATTTTTTAAATCAGCATTTTATAGTCATCTTACATTCGTTTTATATATTATGTCCAGGGTTTTTAGTTGAGTGAGAGGAATAGGAAAAATTGCCTAACTCATCTTATTGAAGAGAAAGTCTATCTTTTTCTTTTTATATTTCAGCTCTGACATGTAAAAATCACATAAAAATATATCCCTGTCATTTTAAGGTAGTGCTTCTCAACTTGGGTACAAGTTAGAATTACATGGGGATCTTTAAGCATTACTTATAAACTGATTACGTCCCTAAATATTCTGATTTTAGAGTTTGGAGTTATTCCCTGGATATTGGGATTTATAAAAGCTCCCCTTTAATCCAAATTGGAAGGAAAGGTGGAGGATCATTAAATATTAAGTAATTTAAGAATAGGACCACAAGTACCCTGACATGATCTACCCTCTTGATTCAACTAGTTGAATATCTTCCTTCCATGAGCTTTTAGGTTAATGCCTGAGTTAACAGAATCTCATCACATAATCTGAGCCGCTGACTGAAGGGTATTTGTTGGTATTATATCATCATTTTCATTCTTAATTGAGATAAAAATATTTATATAAAAATCTACACATAGAAACATCAGCAAGGTAGTAGAATGGGAGGACACTCACTCTCACTAATATTTGGTTGATACACCAAATATTCAGCTACACATAGATCAATACCCTCTGACAGAAATGCCGAAACCAGATGAGTAAATTCTATATACTCACATTGAAATGGGTAGGAGAAATGTAGAAATACTCAGGCCATATATCCTACCCTTAGCACAGTGCTTTATAGTCAGGAAGGAATCCTAACTCCCAGCTTCTTCTTGAGAATCAAGAGTTTTGGACCACACATCTCGTGTCACCTGAGAGATTCTTAAATCATCTGGCTCAGAAAGCCAGCGGAGCTTGGCATTTTTGGGTTCTGGAGCACAACAGAGTACAAATAAGCTGTTTTTAAACAGTCATATTCTCAGAGAAAATATAAAATTACCAGTAGTTTTATGGAAAAAATGCTCAACACCATTAAACATCAGGGCAGTGCAAATCAAGACCACAATAAGCTATATATCCTCACACCTGTTAAGATGGCTATTATTAAAAAGACAAGAGTTGCATTGGCCAGAATGTGAAGGAAATGAAACCTTCTTGCACTGTTCATAGCAATGAAAGTTGGCACAAACATTATGGAAGACAGTATGAAGTTTCCTCAAATAATTAAAATAGAACTACCATTTGAATCAGTGATCTTACTTCTGAATATATATCCAAAAAAAGTGAAAGCACCATCTCTGTTAGACATCTGTACTCTTAGGTTCATTGCAGCATTACTCAGAATAACTAAGATATGGAAAGAAACAAACTATATATAAACAATATATCTAAGTTATATGTGTGTGTGTACATATACGTACAATGGAATATTACTCAGCCTCAAAAAAAGAAGGCAATCCTGCTAGTTAAAAAAAAAAAAAAAACAGGGATAAACGTGGAGGACATTATGTTAAGTAGAACAAACCAGAATCAGAAGACAAACTTTGAATGATCACACTAATATGTGAAATATTAAAAAAATTAAACAAGAGCCAAATTCATTGTAATGGGAAAATAGTGATTACCAGGGGCTGGGACATAGGGGAAAAGGGGAGATTAAAAAAAAAGGTGTTTGCTAGGGCTTGATGGGAGGATGTTATAGGGATTTATTGTTTATTGGGGACAGACATCAGTTTGCAAGACGAAAATTGTCCTGGAGAAAGATGAACAACCGGTGACAGTTGCAGAAAAATATAAATGTTCTTAATATCAGAGAAGTCTCTACTTATAAATGGTCAAGATAGTAAGTTTTATGTTCTGTGTACTTTACCAAAATATAAAAATTCATACATATTTCCTTGTTAAAATTTGATTCTTGGTTTGGTGACCATGATTTTCCTAACATTTCTGAAAATTGCATTTAATATTTGGAGCAAAATGAATAAATTTCTGAGAATATGGATTATTTAAAAATGTCAAATCTCAACTAAATGAAAATTCTGTTCTCTCATCTCTTTTTTGACATATCTGCTAGGGAGCCAAGTATTCAGTGCTTTTTATACTCTGATGTCTTTGGTACCCAAAAGATCTTTTGAAGTTTAAATGTTAACAGCAAGACTTTGATCCTATAATCAGGGGAAAATGTCCTATAAAGGTAATGCTCCTGGGCTCTGAGCTTTGACATATGTAATATAAATCCTTTATTCTTGATAATGTTTTGGTGATGTTGGCACCTTTGCTTTTTTGTTTTTTTGTTTTTGTTTTTTTCCCCCCAAACAATGAATAACTTTATTTATACTGAATGCTTGGTCTATACTTTTGTATTAGTCGTCTATAAAATTGAAATACATTTTTCTCTTCTTGAAGAATCATCAGTAAAATTTATTAGTCAGATTTTATGTAAGTAAAGGTAATGCTAGTAATAAAACAAACTTTGAAATCTCAGTGGTTTTAAAAAATTATTGAAATTCATTTGCTCCTAGCAAAATTCCAATTTTGGCTCTGCACAAGTCAGTCACTTAGAGACCCAATCTGATAGGAGATTTACCATTTTCATGCAAGATAGCTTTAAAGGTTCCATACAATAGGAGAAGGGGGAAAAAAGAACGGAAAATTAGGCTGGAAATTGTATTTAATAAGCTGATCCTTGAAGGGTATACATTCCTCATACCCACATTCCATTGCTTAGAAATCCCAGCTATATACCCATACCTAAATAAAAGAAAGCTATTTAATTATCAGCTAGTCAGTGTCTCACTTGTCCTGTTAAATAATTTTACATTCAAAACAGTCTAGTAAAATCACATTTTATAGATGAGTAAAATGAGGTTTTCAGAAATTAATACCCTGAACTAACAACAGTTAGAAATGGGAGCTTAAGATTTTCTAACTCTAAAACACATTATTTCAGGTTTGGAGATTCAATTTCAAAAGCTGCTTGACCAAAGAAAAATGGAGTGAGCTAAAAGAAGTTATTCAATAATTTCAATTCACTAAAAACTAGAAACTTTTGTTTTTTGTGTAATATAAGGATTTATGTGGTGTTTCCACTAATGTTTCCTCTTTAATTTGATAAAATAAATTACTAAAATAAAACTACAACCTACATGCAAACTTGTTCTCCATGTAAAACTACTGAGGTTGATTCAGAATTGTCTGGCTTTTAAGACACTTTGTTGTCCTTACTCAAGGCAAAAATACAAGTAAGAGAAACTTGGCAAGGTATTGAAATTTGTCAGTGCATTTTCACTCCTAAGAAAAAAGGATGGTACACTAAGAAAAACTAATACAGATTCCTTTAGATAATGTAAAGTGAGATTTTGAAATCATGGTCTTAAGTGTCAGAAATAATAATCTCTGTCTGAATAGTTAGAAACAAGAATTAGCTGAAAAAGATGGTTCATTTTGTTATTGCTAATAAACAATAACTCAGTTAATTGTGGCCATTAAGGAGAGGCATAAATATAACTATTTGAGTGTTCACAATGCTCAGAATTTATTAAGAGGTAAATTTATATTTGCAGCTTATTTGTGATACCACTGCACATAAAACTTTCACAGAAAATGTGCAATATACTAAACACTGTAGTGAAGGACCATTTTCATTGTCATTCTATCAAACACAAATGACAGGCATTTGAGGGTGAGGTGACATTCTTCCCTACCAACATTCCTGTAGAATACTCCAGCAATCCTATGAAATCACCCACCAATAAAACTTTGGGATAAGTAATTCAGAAATGACTGTAAGGTTCATAAACATAAACCCCAATTTGTCATTTCTGAGCCTTTTCTGCCTGCCTGCCTGTGTGTGGGAGGGGGAGATTTCATGTTACATTTAAATGCCATTAATCTAATCAATCAGGTGTTTAGGATTAAATATTGAGCTGAAGTAACATGATATTGAGGGAGAGAGAGAGAGGAAGGAAACCAGCTAAAATATGTTAGACAAATTCATTTCCATAGAGCTCTGGGTGGAAATTAGGTCAACTCAGGATTTTACTGCTTTTCATAAGAGAGGAAATAAATTACATAGTTGAAACATTTGTAGTTTCTTTTAGAATTCTGATTTGCAAGGAAAATTCTTACATCCTACCTACTGTACCCTTTATACCAGTATCTGCGGCTTATTTGCATATTTAAATTGACAAAAGTGAAACCTCATAAAAATACTTGATAAAATGACTCTTCACACATGGATAGTTAAATAGATTATGTGGTAGAAAGATGGCTAGGTAAAATTTGAGCAAACAAGACTATAACGCTCAACTAGCCTCTGGCAGCTGCAAATCCACGAGCCTATTTAGTGTTCTGAGATTTAGAGAAAAAAAAAAACACCTAAAATTAAAAACAGTAGTAAAGAAAGTAAAGTTGAGTATAAGTTCACCACTTTGTTTACATGGATTCATGTCTTTCCTGAAAAAAATTTAATCTCACATGAAATAAGTTTAAAAAACAAAAAGGATACAGAAAACATGTAAATCACCACAGAGGCTAGCTTGGCCATTATTTCAATTCAGTGTTCTCAGTATGGTTTCTATCTCAAGTGTACATATGAAATAATAGCTCATTTTTTATACCTTTTTCATAGTCTATAAATTTAAGAGTCCAACTTCTTGAGAGAGCCATTTTCCCATTTCTAAGTTGTTTAATCTTCTGGGAGATGAGTGATGATTACATCAATTTTAACCAGTTTTGGAAGAATCAAAAAATTATTGAATACTCAAAAGTTAACCTAACTAAGGTCTTAAAACCAAAGAAAAGTGAAAATAAGGTGACTTTTTAAAGATAACATAACAAACCGAAAAACCAAGGACTACTTAAAAAATGTCTGTAACAAAGAAATTGTGAGTCTAATTTCTCCCCAGCTTCCAAAAAAGGAGTTACATATAGAAAGTATAAATGAAAGGTGAAACTTCAAGTTTGTCTATTCGCTTACTTAGAAGAATAAAAGAACATTGACAGATTTTAAATGCAGGGCAAAGAACAGTGGATTCTCATGTATGTCAGTGTGCGTTCTCTTGAACAAATCAAATGTGTGCACCCTGGGTTTATTCAGATGACAATACTTACTGACCGTCTGCTGAATACAATTTTTGCTTTTAAGCCTTAACTTCTAAGAATACATACATGGTTTTCCATATCTTTTGTCCATTTTGTAATCTAATTTTTCTCTCTTCTTAAATTTTTTTTTTACTTTAGAGTTCTTTCCATAATGCAGAAACTATTCCTTTGTAGAATATGTAGTTTGTAAATATTAACCCCTAGTCTGTATCTTAACTTTTTATCTACTTGAAGTTTTTCACAGAGCAAAAATTTTTCACTTTGTTGAGGTCCAATTAATATTTTTTATGGATACAATTACGTGTCAGGTATAAGAACTACTTGCCAAACCACTGACTTGGATATCTTTCTTGAATAGAATTTAGTGATTCATTACTTACATATACACCCATGACTTGTTCCAACAACTGTCCTTAATGCCCCTTGCCCATTTATCCCATCCTCCTGCCCAAAACCCCTCCAGCAACCCTCAGTTTGTTGTGTATATTTTAAGAATCTGTTATGGTTTGTCTCCCTTCCAGTTTTTATATTATTTTTGCTTCCCTTCCTTATGTTCATCTGGTTTATATCATAAATTCTGCATATGAGTGAAGTCATAGGATACTTAAATTTCTCTGATGGATTTCACTTCACATAATACCTTCTAGTTCCATCCAAGTTGTTGCAAATGGCAAGATTTCATTCTTTTTGTTCACCAAGTAATATTGCATTGTGTATATATATATATATATATATATATACACACACACACACACACACACACACACACACACTACATCTTCTTTATCCATTCATCAGTCAGTGGACATTTGGGCTTGTTCGATGCTTTGACTATTGTTGATAGCACTGCTATAAACATTGGGATGCCTGTGCCCCTTCAAAACAGCACTCCTGTATCTTTTGGAAAGATACCTAGTAGTGCATTTGCTGGGCCAATAGGGTACTTCTATTTTTAAATTTTTGAGGAAACTCCATACTATTTTCCAGAGTGGCTGTGCCAGTTGACATTCTAACTAAGCAGTGCAAAAGGGTTCCTCTTTATCCATATCCTCGCCAATATATGCTGTTGCCTGAGTTGTTAATGTTAACCATTCTGACAGGTATGAGGTGGTATCTCATCATGGTTTTGATTTGTACTTCCCTGATGATGAGTGATGTTGAGCATCTTTTCATATGTCTTTTCGCCATCTGGATGTCTTATTTGGAAAAGTGTCTATTCATGTCTTTTGCCCATGATTATTTGGTTTTTGGATGTTGAGTTTGATAGATTTTGAATACTAATCTTTATCTGTTACTTCATTTGAAAATATCTTCTCCCATGCTGTCAGTTGCCTTTACTTTTGCTGATTGTTTCCTTCACTGTGCAGGAGCTTTTTATTTTGATGAGTTCCCAATAGTTCATATTTGCTTTCGTTTCCCTTGCCTCCGGAGACATTTAAAGTAAGAAGTAGCTGCAGCCTAGGTCAAAGAGTTTGCTTCCTGTTATCTTCTCTAGGATTTTGATGGCTTCCTGTCTTACATTTAGGCCTTTCATCCATTTTGAATTTATATTTTTGTATGCCGTAAGAAAGTGGTCCAGGTTCATTCTTCTGCATGTTGCTGTCCAGTTTTCCCAACATTTGTTGAAGAGACTGTCTTTTTTTCCATTGGATATTCTTTCCTGCTTTGTCAAAGATTAGTTGGCCATCTGTTTCTGGGTTCTCTATTCTGTTTGGCTTTTTGTGCCAATACCATACTGTCTGGATGATTACAGCTTTGTAATACAGCTTGAAGTCTGGGATTGTGATGCCTCCAGCTTTGGTTTTCTTTTCCAGGATTGTTTTGGCTATTCAGGGTCTTTCCTGGTTCCACATAAATTTTAGGATTCTTTGTTCTTGCCCTGTGAAAAATGCTGGTCTTATTTTGATAGGAATTGCATTGAATACGTAAACTGCTTTGGGTAGTATCAACATTTTAACAGTATATGTCCTGCCTATCCATGAGCACGGAATGTTTTTCCTTTTTTTTTTTTTTTTTTTGGTGTCTTATTCAATTTCTTTCATAAGCTTCTATAGGTTTCAGTGTATAGGTTTTTCATCTCTTTGGTTAGCTTTATTTCTAGGTATTTTACGGGTTTTGGTGCAATTGTAAATTGGATGGATTCCTTGATTTCTCTTTCTGCTGCTTTATTATTGGTGTATAGAAATGCAACTGGGTTTTTATATCCTGCGACTTTGCTAAATGCATGGATCAGTTCAAGCAGTTTTTTGGTGGAGTCTTTAGGTTTTTCCAAATAGAGTATCATGATATCAGTGAAGAGGGAAAGTTTGACTTCCTCCTACTCATAATATTCTCTTATAATTGTTTGTATTTCTGTGGCGTTGGTTGTGATTTCACCTCCTTAATTTGATTTTATTTATTTGGGTTCTTTCCTTTTTTTGTTTTTTTATCAGTCTGCTTCTTCTGCTATTTTGGGCTTTCTTATGCTGTTCTTTTTCTAGCTCTTTAAGGTGTAATATTAGGTTGTGCCTTTGAGAGCTTTCTTTCTTCTTTAGGAACACCTGGATTGCCATATATACTCCCCTCTTATGACCACCTTTGCTGCATCCCAGAGTTTTGGGGCTGTTGTGTTTTCATTTTCATTGGCTTCCATGTACTTTATAATTTCCTCTTCAATTTCCTTATTAACCTATTCATTCTTTAGTAGGATGTTCTTTAATCTCCACGTATACATGGTCTTTTCAAATTTTTTCTTGTGGATTTTGAGTTTCATAGCATTGGGGTCTGAAAATATGCAAGGTATGATCTCAATCTTTTTGTACTTGTTGAGGATGCATTTGTGTCCCAGTATGCAATCTGAAGAATGTTCCATGTGCACTCAAAGAATATGTGTTCTGCTGCTTTAGAATGAAATGTTCTGAGTACATCTGTTAAGTCCATCCCGTCTAATGTGTTGGTCAAAGCTATTGTTTCCTTATTGATTTTCTACTAAGATGATCTGTCCATTGCTGTAGTAGGGTGTTGGAGTCTCCTACTATTATGGTATTATTATCAGTGAGTTTATGTTTTTTATTAGTTGATTTATATATTTGGGCTATTCAATGTTGCGGACATACATACTACAATTATTAGATCTTCTTGCTGGATAGACACCTTAATTACGATATAATGCCTTTATTCATCTCTTATTGCAGTCTTTATTTTAAAATCTTGTTTGTCTAATCAAAATATGGCTACTCCAGCTTTCTTTTGTCAACCATTATCATGATAGAGGGTTCCATCACCTTACTTTCAATCTGCAGGTGTCTTTAGGTCTAAAATGGGTCTCTTGTAGCAGCATATAGATGGGTCTTATTTTATTATCCATTCCTATGCCCTATGTCTTTTTATTGGAGTGTTTAGTCCATTGACATTTAGAATGAGTACTGAAAGATAAGAATTTAGTTCCATTGTGTTATCTGTAGAGTAGAGTTTCTGGTGATGTTCTCTGGTCTTTTCTAGTCTGTGTTGCTTTTGGCCTTTATTGTTTTTGTTTTGTTTCATGTTTTCTACACTCAAAGAGTCCCCCTTAAAATTTCTTAAAGGGCTGGTTTAGTGGTCACAAATTCTTTTAGTGTTTGTCTGGGAAACTCTATTTCTTCTTCTATTTGAATGACAGTGTTGCTGGATAAAGAATTCTCGGCTGCATATTTTTCTGATTCAGTATGTTGAATATATCCTGCCATTCCTTTTTGGCCTGTCAAGTTGCTGTGGATAGGTCTGCTGCGAACCTTATCTGTCTTTCCTTATAGGTTAAGGAGTCTTTTTCCTTGCTGCTTTCATAATTATTTTCTTGTCTGTGCATTTTGTGAATTTGACTGTTATGCCTTGGTGATGATCAGGTTTTGTTGAATCTTATGGCAGTTCTCTGTGCTTCTTGGATTTTGATGTCTGTGTCCTTCCCTAGATTAGGCAAGTTTTCCACTATAATTCATTTAGATAAAATTTATGCCTTTTTTTTCTCTTTCTTTGTCTTCTGGGACTCCTTTGATTAGAATGTTATTTATTTTTAATAAGTCACTGAGTTCTCTAGGTCTTGTATCATGCTCTTTTGCCTTAGTTTCCCTCGTTTTTTCTGTCACTGTTCTCCATAATTTTGTCTTCTATATTACTGATTCACTGCTCTGGTTCATCTTTTCTTGCCACCGTGGCATCTATTCAATATCACATCTCGGTTATAGCATTTTTAATTTTGTCCTGATTAGATTTTACTTCTTTTATCTCTGCAGAAAGGGATTCTATGCTTTTTTTCAATCCCACCTAGTATTCTTATTACCGTAGTTCCAAATTCTAGTTCAGACATCTGGTTTATATCTGTGTTGATTATGTCCCTGGCTTCCATTTTTTTCCTGCTCTTCTTTTGGGGTGAATTCCTTCATTTTGTCATTTTGGAGGAAGAAAAAAATTAATAAAATTTAAAAAGTTAAAAATTTAGAAACAACATAAAAAATCATATAAAGGAAGTTAGATCCTAGGTGTGTTTTGGTTTGCTTGTTGAAAAAAGCTTGATAGAATAGAAAAAGGAAAGAAAAAAGAAAAGAAATTTTTAAAAAGTACTGAAAATTTAATTATTAAAAAATATATTTAATAAATAGGGATAAAATGAAATAAAGTAAAATAGAATAAAAATTTTGCAAAAAATAAAAACATAGTAAAAATATTTCTAAAAAGAAAATAAAAAATTCTTTCTATATCTAAGAAAAAGAAAAGGATTTTAAAAAACAAGGAAAAACAATTTAAATACATAAGCAAAAAAAAAAAAAAGACCCACAAATAGATGAACCAGCAAACAGAATGAAACCTGAATGAGTTTACATCCATCTTCCCCTAGAACTCAAAATATGAAGCATGCTATAGTCTATACACTAAGCAGGTAGAGAGACTTGTGCTGGCCTTCTTGGAGATATACTTGGAGGGTGAAGTTGGGCGGGGCTTCTTGTAATGGTTCTGTTCTCTACTAGGTGGCACTGCTTAGCTTACTGGGGTGAATCAGTGTGGCGCACATGCACATGTATGCATCTGTGACGGAGAGGTGGAAATGGCCTCACCCAGCTTCCTAGTGTCTGGCCCTGGAACTTTGTGCTCTCACTGACCCACAATCAAGCACCCCTCTGTCTCAGGCTTCCATCTACTCCCCACCTCTACCCTGTCCATTTCCAGGCCATCAGCCTTCTAGTTTGCACCTCTCAGATGTGGCTGTGTTTCAGTACCCCACACTTCAGGGACCCCTCTGGCTTGGACCCACACCAACTCTCTGGGGGAGGATCTTGTTGAGCAATGGCAGGTGCTGGCTTGTTCTAGAAAATGTCTGTGTGATTGCACAGTGGCAGAGGTTCAGAGATTATGGCAAATTACAACACAGGGCCAGCACCAGGTTTCACCATTCTAGAGTCTTTGTCTCAACACCCACCAAATGTGGCTGCTCTCCATGGTTCACTAGGTCCTTTGGCTGTGGGGAGGCCATAGGGCCTCTACCAAATGCTCTCCATGCTGAAGAACCACTTTTCGCCATTGCCCATTCCTGGGGGCTCACCCCGCTTCACCAGAGCACTACCAGGTACTAAGCTCCAGAATTTCTGACTCTGTACCCCACTGTTTGTAGATTCCTAATGGTATTGATACCCTCTCCTTTATCCCCGTCAGTGTTTTTGGGAAACACATTTCTTGTTCAGTCTCTTGTAAGTATTTTTACTCTTTCTCTCCAGCTACTTTCAGGGGAGTGCTTTTCTTGCATGATCCTGGTGCACCTCACTCATCCCCTTTCCCTTTCTCTGTCCTCTCTCTGCAAAAACAGCTCCCTACTTTCTGTGGCTTTTCTCTCGCCAGTTTACCTCTCCACACGGTGTATCTGCTGAGTTCTGTGGTTCAAGTTATGCCGATCGTGGTTTTGTTAATTCTCATATCAATTTCCTAGGTGTGCAAAATGGTTTTGTAGTGAGCTAGGTGAATTTCTGGGATGACACAAGCTGAGAACTTCCACGCTGCTCTGCCATCTTGCCTCAAGCCCTACTTTTTTTTTCTTTACTTTTGTTGGTTACTTGAAGATTTTTAGTATTTCATCTTAATTTATTTAGCATGTCTTGAGTGTATCTCTGTATATACATTTTTACAGTGACTGCTCTAGTTATTACTGTGACATAACAGTCTACTGATAGTAAAAATCACCACTTCAAGAAAAGTGTGAAACCTCCTTTACATTTAGATCTCTTTAACTTTCACACTTTTATTTTCTTGAGTGTAAGATAGTGTTAAAGTTTTCATTTCAATAATCAAATAGGATTTATAAACCTTACAAGGAGAAAAATAGTCTATCGTATATACCAAAATGTCAGCACTTTCCATTCTTCCACCTTCCTTTCTGATTCTCCATTATTCCCTCTTTTATCATGTCATGTGTGTTTAAAGAATTTCCTTTATCCATTCTTAATGGATAGGTCTAATATTGACATTATTTTAGTGTTTCTTAAAATGAAAATATTTTCCCTTCAGTCCTTAAGGATAGTTTTGCTGGATATAGAATTCAGTTGACGATTCTTTTCTTTTCACATTTGAAATGAGTGCCACTTCTTATTTGTTTGGTTTGTTTTTTCCACTATGATTTTATAGGAAAAACTTGTTGTCATTTGAATTGACTTGGTATTGGTAATGTATTTTTAAATCTGATTGCTTACATGATTTTTTCCTTTGCTTTATTTTTCAGAAGTTTAACTGCAGTTTGTCAGTGTGTATTCCTCTAGATTTATCCTGTTTGAAGTTCACTTAGTTTCTTGAATCTTTAGGTTTGTGTCTTTCATGATATTTGGGAAGTTTTCAGTTAATTTTTCTGTGTATATTCTTTCAGCTCTCCTCTCTTTCATTTTCTCCACTGAGACTCTAATAACAGTGTGCTATTGGTCTTTCAAGCTGTATTTATGATTTTAAATCTATTTTCTCTGGGAATTATGACCTCAAGTTTACTGACCATACTTTCTGTCATCCTCACTATATTATTGAGCCTATTGAGTAGTTGTTTGTTTCTGTTATTGTACTTCTCAGTTCCACAGTTTCTACATGGTTCTTTTAAGATAACTTATTTCTTTACTGAGTTTTTCTTATTCTCTTTTTCTATTTGTTTCTAGATTATTTGTAATACTTGGGTAAACATTTTATGTTGTCTGATTTAAAACTTGTGTCATCATTTCAACATCTGATTCAACTTTGTGTTAGCATCAAATCATTTTCTTTTCTCATACAAGTTGTGAATTGCCTAGTTTGTGGCATTGTAATCCTCCAACATGGTGTCTCTAGGTTGGAAATGGGTGTCTGACACTTTTGGTGAAAAAGCAGATCATTAGGCTGGCCTTCTTGGTGGGGTAGGGTACCTTTGCATTTCCCCCAGGAAAATTGGTGTCTTGGTGCAAGAGTAGAGCCTCAAACAAGATGAGGAAGTTGAGAACTTATAAAATTTAGTACTTTTTGTGGTCAGATACCTCCAACAAGTAGAGCAAGGAGCGTGCTTCCATAGGTGGTTCTTGTGTTTGGATCCTCTCTATAAGTGCCTTCTAGCTACCTGGTGTTTTTGAATGGATATTGGGAGATTTGGGACTTCAGGGACAATATTTGTTCTGAAGCCAGGCTAGTCGTTTTGGTGAAATCTTGCCATTGATATCTCATTCGTTTCATTGAGGGAGGTGTTATCAGATCCTCATGGACTAAGAGGCTTCCCAAGCCAGGCTATTTGTTAGATGGTTACATACTCTGCTCTTGCAAGGTTTGCTTGTATACCCTGTATCTCTGGGTGAGTGTTAGGAATCTCAAGTTCATGGATATAAAGAGGTTTTCTGTGTTGGGCAGTTGTTGTAGTGGAATCCCTCTTGCCACTGGTGCCATTCCATCCTAGTGCCTCTCAGTAAGAAATGGGTCTCAGACCCACGGGGTTAAAGGGGCTTTCTTAATCACAGGCCATATGTGGAAAGTGCTTAGTTCATACAAAGTTTACATCAGCATTATAGTTCAGTCTGGTGGAATAATAAGTATACCTGCATGGTCTTCAGTTGCTATGTTGGTTTAAATTGTGTCACCTTATTGTATAGGGTTCATAAGATGTTCTGTTGCTGTGCTGTTCCTCTAATACTGGGTTCCTAACAAGTTTTCTTTTCTTTCTTCTCCTTTGCTAGTTCTCTCTTGGTTTCCTCTTTGATTCTTTCTGGGTTTTAAAGCTGTACTTGGAAGATAGAAGTAGGGTTTAGGTGTTGAGAATTGACATTAATCCAATTTTATCAAAAGAGATAGGGAGTAGCTTGAAATAAGTTTGACAGTATGGACAATACTATATTTTTAGCCCATATAGACATTGAGTTTTATATTAATTATTGTTAAGGAATCACTGAATAATCTGAAGCAGATGTAATTTATTTTTATTTACTTCTTTTTAAAAGTTTTTTGCCTTAGTATTAGTGTAAAGAATAAATTGAAGAACAGTGAGTTTAGAAATAGGCTGACAACTTACTAGAGTGTTGAATTAGCCCAGAAGAGAAATGATGGTGGTTTAGATTAGGATAATGGTGGGTGTGAAGGGAATTTAATAGATTTTATGTTTATTTTAGAATTAACTGGGGAGCTTGGGTGGTTTAGTTGGTTAAACATGCAACTTCGGCTCAGGTCATGATCTCACGGTTTATGGGATCAAGCCCTGTGTCAGGCTCTGTGCTGACAGTTCAGAACCTGGAGTCGGCTTCAGATTCTGTGTCTCCCTCTCTCTCTCTCTCTCTGCCCCACCCGCACTCGTGCTTGGTCTCTCTCTCAAAAATAAGTAAACATTAAAAAAAACTTTCATTAAAAAAAGAATTAAGTTTGATCTAGCTAATAAAAACATCACTATTAGAACTTTTCCTGGAAGTAAATCTTGTGAGTACTAAAAATGTGAATATTAATTAAATAGGTTAAAATTAAAAATTTTGGGTTATGGTGTCAAGTACAAAAACCTTATTGTCATGATTGGCTTACCATCTGTGCGTTCTCCTTGGAGTTTTAAGATTTCAAGTCTTACATTCTAGTCATCAATGCATTTTGCATTGGTTTTTGTATATGGCATAAGATAATGTTTATTTTAGATTTTCTTTTAATTCCTTTGAGTATGTCTAATTTTCCAAGCACCATTTATCGAAGAGATTTTTCTGTCCCCATTACATATTCAGAGCTCCTTTGTCATAAATTAGTTGATCATGTATGGGTTGGTATATTTGGGGGTATTCTGTTTTTTTCCATTTATCTATGTGTCTGTTTTTATACCAGTATCATATTGTTTTGATTACTATAGCTTTGAAATATTGTTAAAAATCAGTAGGTGTTATACCTTAAGCTTTGTTCTTTCTCAAGATATTTTGGCTATTCAAGGTCTTTTGTGGCTGCAGACAAATTTTAGAATAGTTAGTTTTAGATAGTGAAAAATACAATTAGAACTTTGATAGGAATTAGATTGAATATGTAGATAACTTTAGATTATATGGACTATTTAACATTATTAATTCATCCAATCCATGAGCATGGAATATATTTCTCTCTATTTATATCATCTTCAATTTCTATCAGTGTCTTTTAATTTTCAGTGTACATATCTTTCACTTCCATGATTAAATATATTCCTAAGTGGTTTTTTATGCTATTATAAATGGGTTTTTTTTTCTTAATTTATTTCTCTACTAGTTCATTACTAGTATATAGAAATGCAACTGATCTTTGTGTTTATTCTGTTTCTTGGAATTATACTGAAATCATTTAATAATTGAACAGTTTTGGGGGGTTGGGGGCTTTAGTATTTTCTATATGTTATATCATTTTATTTCCAAACAGAGACAGTTTTATGTTTTATTTTAGGATTTGGAAGCCTTCTATCGATTGTTCTTCGATAGACTCCAATCAGGACACCTTGTACTATATTGAATAAAAGTGGCAAATGTGGGCATCCTCATTGTGTTCCTCATATTACAAGAAAATCTTTCAGATTTTCAGCATTATGATGTTATCTGTGGACTTGTCATAAGTAGCCTTAATTCTGTTGGGTATGTTCCCCCTATAACCGCTTGATTGAAATTTTTTTTTATCATGAATTGAATTTGAATTTTGTCAAATAAATTTTCTGCATCTATTGATATGAACATAGGATTTTATCCTTTATCCTGTTAATTTGGTGTGTCCTAGTGATTGATTTGGGGGTGTTAAACCATCTTGAATCCCTGAAATAAATCCCACTTGATCATGGTGTATGATCCTTCTAATTTATTGTTTAATTTAGTTTGTTAATGTTTTGTTGAGGGCTTTTGCATCTCTGTTTATCAGGGATATTGGCCTATAATTTTCTTGTCTGATAGATTCCTTGTCTGGTTTATACATCAGCGTCTAGTCTATGAAAGCTAGTCTATGAAAATGAGTTTGGATGTGTTTTCTCTCCTATATTTTGGAGAAGTATGAGAAGGATTGGTATTAATTCTTTAAATGTTTCATAGAACTGACCAGCATAGCCATATGGTCCTGGACTTTTGTTTATTGGGAGGTTTTTGATGGCCCTGTCATTCTCCTTATACTTATGAAGATTTTCTATTTCTTTGTGATTTAGTCTTGTAGATTGTATGCTTCTGAGAATTGAAGTATTTCTTCTAGTTTCTTCTGGCATATAATTTTTCATAGGAGTCTTCTTGTTTTTGTATATCTGTGGTATTGTAATGTTCCCTTTTTAGTTTCTAATTTTGAGTATTCTTTTTTACATTAGTGACTTAGCTAAAAGTTGTTTCTTTTGTTTATCTTTCCAAACACCATTCTTAGTTTTATTGATCTTTTATACTGTATTTCTAGTCTCTATTGTATTTACTTCTGCTTTGGTATTTGTTATTTCCTCCCTTCTGCTAACTTTGGGCTTTAGTTTGTTTTTTCTTTAGTTTCTTGAAGCTTAGTGTTATATTGTTTATTTTAGGTATTCCTTTTTTTAAATGTGGGCATTTATTTGATGAACTTCCCTTTTAGAATTGCTTTTGCTGTATCCTATAAATTTGTGTTTGTTGTGTTTCCATTTTAATTTATCTCAAAATTATTTTTAATTTCTCTTTTGATTTCTTGTGTGACACATTGGTTGTTCAGCATTGTGTTCTTTAATTTTTACATTTTGTGAATTATCCAGCTTTCTTTTTGTAATTGATTTCTAGTTCCAAAACATTCTGATCAGAAAGGAGGTTATGATTATAATTTTCTTAATTTTATTATAACTTTTATCTGGCCTAATATATCTATTTGAGAGAGTATTCTATGTGCGCTTAAGAATGCATATTCTGCTTTTTGGATAAATTGTTATGTGAATTCTGTCAAATACTTTTGGTCCAACTTATAGTTTAAGTTCAATGTTTCCCGATTTTATATCGAAATTATCTATCTTTTAATGAAATGAGGTACCAGCATCCCCAATATTGTTGTATTGCTTTATTTATTTATTTGTTTATTTAATTTTTTTTAATGTTTATTAATTTTGAGAGAGAGAGACAGAGTGCGAGCAGGGGAGGGGCAGAGAGAGAGGAACACACAGAATCTGAAGCAGGCTTCAGACTCTGAGCCCTCAGCACAGAGCCCTACGCAGGGCTCAAACTCATGAACTGCCAGATCATGACCTGAGCCTAAGACACTTAACCAACTGAGCCACCTAGGCACCCCTATTGTAATGCTTTCCATTTCTCCCTTTAAATCTGTTAATATTTGCTTCATATATTTAGGTGCAACTATATTGGTTGCATGAATATTTTCAGATACTATATTCTCTTGTCGGATCGATTCTTTTATATAATGACCTTATTTGTCTTTTGTAACAGTCTTGGCTTAAGTCTGTTTTGTCTATATAGCTGTCCCAGCTTTCTTTTGGTCTCCATTTGCATGAAATGTCTGTTTCCATTCCTTCGGTCTGCATGTGTCCTTAAAGCATGTATTTGGGTCTTTTTTTTTTAATCCATTCCACTACTTTATGTCTTTTGATCAAGAAGTTAGTCCCTTTAAAGTAATTATTGGTAGGTATGGACCTACTGCAATTTATTTAAAAATTTTTCTAGGGGCACATGGGTGGCTCAGTCACTTCTGCAGTCAACTCTTGATTTCATCTTAGGTCATGATCCCAGGTTTATGGGATCATATCCCCTGTGCATGGAGCCTTCTTGAGATTTTCTCTCTGTCTCTCTGTCTGTCTCTCTTTCTTTCTGTCTCTCTCTCTGCCCCTCTCCCATGTTCATGCTCTCTCAAAAAACAAAACAAAAATAAAGTAATTTAAAAAAAATTTTTCTGGATGCTTTGTAATCCCTTTGTTTCTTTCTTGTTTACTTCCACTGTGATTTGATAAATTTTTTCGTGGTGGTATGCTTAGGTTCCTTTCTCTTTATCTTTTATGTATTTAATATAAGTTTTTGCTTTGTGATTATCATGGGGCTTACCTAAAACATTAGTTGAAACAATCTATTTTACATTGTTAACAACTTAATTTCAAATATAAAGCTGTATAATTTTTACTCATTTCTCCCATGTTTACATTTTTATGTTGCAATTTATATCTTTTTATCTTATATATCCATTAACAAATTATTGTTTTATAAATATTTCACTACTTTTGTCTGTTAACTTTCATACTAAATTTATAAGTGACTAACCCAGCACCATTACAATATTAAGTTATTCTGAATTTAATGGTATATTTATTAGTGAGATTTATAGTTTTGCATGTTTGCTTGTTACTAAGTAGTGTCCTTTCTTTTCAGCTTGAAGAAGCCCCTTCAACATTTCTCGTATTACTGATCTAGTGATGATAAAATCCTTGAGCTTTTGCTCTTCTGGAAAAGTCTTTTTCTTGCCTTCAATTCTGAAGGACAACTTTGCTGAGTATTTGTGGTTGGCAGATTTTGTCTGTTTCTTTCAGCATTTTGAAAATATAATGCCACTTCTTTCTGGCTTGCAAATATTCTGCTGAAAAACCTGGTAATAGTCTTCAGGGGGTCTCCTTATAAAAACCAAGCTGTTCTTGTCTTTCTGCTTTTAAGATTTTCTCCTTGCCTTTACCTGTCAACACTTTAATTATAATGTGTTTAGGTGTAGGTCTCTTTGGTTTCATCTTCTGTGGAATTGGTTGGCTTCCTGGATTTGGATGTCTGTTTCCCAGGTTAGGGTAGTTTTTAGCCATTATTTCCTCAAATAAGCTTTCTTCCCCTTTTTCTCTACTTCTTTTGGGAACTCTATGATGAAAATATTGGTCCACTTGTTTATGTTCCATAAGTTCTTTAAGCTACTTCCACCATTCCTTATTCTTTTTTCTTTGTGCTTCTTTGATTAGATGAATCAAACTGCCCTGTCCTTGAGTTCATCGATCCTTTCTTTTAATTCATCTAGTGTTCTGTTGAACGTCTTTAATGAATTTTTTGGTTGAGTTATTTCACTTTTCAGCTCTATATTTTCTCTTTGGTAGTTTCTTAGATTTTTTTATTTCTGTGTTGAAATTTTCACTTTGTTCTGACTGTATTTGGAACTTTTTTAAAGGTAAATCATTTATCTCCATTTCATTAAGGTCTTTTTTCTGGGGTTTTATCTTATTCTTTCACTTGGAACATATTGTTGTTACTTCATTTTCTTTGATTTTCTGGATTTGTTCCCTATACCTTGGATAAAATGGACACTTCTCCTTGTCTTTAAGGCTTGGCCTTGTAAAGATGAAATTTACCATCCAACCCTGACCTGTCCTATTTCTTGGTTGTCTCTCAAATCTTTGTGATTGTTCAAGCAGCCTTCTTTGTTTTTAGTGGCGTTCAGTAATTGAGGTATCAAGATCTCCATGTCCCAAATCCTGGAGGATCTCAATTAGCACCTGGGTGTAGGCCAGTTGGAAGCTGGATCCTCAGGCAGCAGCTTTTAAAGTATGCAAATACATCTCTTTCAGGTGAAGACAGATAGATTAGAGTTCTAATTCCTCTGGACTCAGTTAGTTAAGGACTTTTACTATGTTTGCTACCATCCTGTTGAACCCATATACACACACCCTGCTGGCTACTAGAGCCAGGCCATAAAAGAGATTTGTCTTCTGGGTGGCAGCAGGAAAGCTGGAGTTCCAAGTTTCTTGGTAGCACCAGTGAGATGGGGTGGGGCAGAGGGGGAACATAAACATAGCACCCACTAGCATGCCTGGTCTCCAGAGAAAATAGAGTATGTCCTTACTTCTGTGTTAAGTTAGAAACCCGACCCCCCAGAGTACAGCTTTTAAGATAGGCAAATAGGTCTCTTTCATGGAAAGTCTGGGTGCCATTAAATCTGTTACCTCAGCATTGGGCCCTAGTGGGATACCTACAGTAAGTCCATTCAACCTTGTGAAGAGCTTTGTTTGCTGTAATCTTTCGAGTCTTATGGAGATAATCCCCATTGGCTTTTAGAGCTAGATATTTTTGGAATTCATTTTTCAGCTGACAGTCCCAAAAATTGGTATGCCAGATGTGGGATTGAAACTCTTTGCTCTTCAGAGAGAAGCTGGAGTTGTGAGTTCCCCCTGGTTGTAAGCCACCATGCCAGCAGTGGATTTGTGGCAAGGTTACTTCAGCCTCTCCTAGCCCTTTGGATTTTTTTTTTCTTTTCCCAATGTGTAAGATTTGCTCAGCTATTGTCTGAATTTTTCTGGAGGAAATTTTTCAGATGTAACTGTAGTTTCAGTATTTCTGTGGGATGAGGGGAGCTCTGGGGCTTACTTTGTCTCCATCTTAGGTTTCTTTTTATTTGATTATTTCTGCCATAAATTCAGTAACATTTTAGCACAGGTATCAGTTTTAGATTATTCTATCTTATAAGAGAATCAAGAAACTGAGTAATCACTCTCAGTTTATCTGATATCTCCTGGAAAGTCCCATAAATAATTGAAAATAGAAATATGCATCCATACACTATTAGGAGTTTGAATGGAAAAATAGATGCATACATCTATACTTGCTTATGTACACAGTTACCTCCAAATTCATGGGAAGGAATACAAAGTCTCTAATTGGATTAATGGAACCCTAACATCTTATAATACTGTATTTTCAAAATCAATATTCTGTGGTGTTTGGGGAGAATAATGACTTTCCTCATTTAATTTTTTTTCAAACTTTTTGTCATTTGGTCATTGGGATTTCAAAGATTTAGTATGTAAGGGAGCAGTGGCAATTTAATCAGTCTGTGTTAAAAAAAATCAATGTCAATATTGGTTGGCTCTAACCTTGCTAACCCTATTGGTTTTATGCTTACTCTCATTTCCTCCTACATTGTCATCATTGTGTGATTGTCTGAAAAACACTGCAAGTTTAAACTTAGATCTCCTTCATACCACTACCCTAGCTTTTATTTCTGAGACGGCAAGTTTAGATCATCCAGCTTTTCTTCCCGCCTATTATTCTGTCCACTCCAGAAATGAAGTACTAAAGGAAATAATAAAAAGAGTGCCAATTGAAGGAATTGCAAGCCTTGGCTAGCTTAAATATCCTATGAGAATAGAGTCATTAACATTGTGGGAAGCAAACATAGACATGTGTTGTGTCTACTGCTGTGTTAGGTGCTGATTCCAAGTGTGGTTGTGGCTTTGATGAATGGCATTTTATTTAAGTTCAAATGTCCTGTCTATACTTTAAGAAATTCCTTTTTTTTTTTTTTTGGTCCTATGACAAGGCATAGTAATAAAAAATACTAAAAATATGAAGACAATTGTTTTTAAGAACAATGTTATTCAAATGAAATAATAATTTTCTTAGTCTCAGTGAAAGATTCAGAAATTGAACCACATAAAATCAATTTAAATGTATTGTTGAAGATAATTCTTTTTTAAAAACATTTTTTTTCCTCAGGAAGTATTTCATAATTTCCTTGTAATGTCAGATGTTCTCTGTTCATTCTCTCTAATGTCACTTTCTCCGTTTTTTTTTTTCTTTTAGGCCCACTTGACTGCACACCCCTTACTCCTTTTTTCCTATATTCAGTGTATGGAAATTAAGTTCCTATTAAGAATTCTGACTCAAACTTCTTTTCTTTTTAGATCTTTGTATTCTTTCTTGCTATGTGATGCATTTTGATGATATTTTCACTTTGATGGTAAATTCCCATTCTGTTTGTGTACCCCCGTGACAAACGGCAGTCTGTTTTTTGCACTAGTTTTGCTTATTCTGATATAATCTCCTTCACGTTGCTTTGCCATCTCTTTATTTAAACTTGCCCAGGATCGAAGTTCTTTATTTCCCTTTTCTATTTTTTCTGACTGTTCCCTAATTGTTCTCTCGACTGCTGTATTCTGGGACTGTCTCTGTTTATTATTCTCTTGTCCATTTATACGATGTCTATTTACAATTAGGCAGCATCCAAAGGTTCAGTAACAATAGTTCTTTCAAGTCTGGTACAATTAAATGTCAGTTTCCTAAAAAAACTCTATCTTAGGAAACTAAGAAATATGGAATAGGGTCAGTTACAGAGTATGGTCAGTTATGAGTGTACTGTTGTGACTACGATTGTTAGACTTTCACAAACAGAGTAAAGAACATTCAGTTACTGGACGCTCTTGAGTCTCTAACTGCATTCTTTACGTCGCTAAAAACCTCTCATCATTTTTACTTCTTAGTATGGAAATTTTGACTGAAATGGACAAAAAAATATTAGAAGGGCAGCAATTTACTCATGAAAGAGAGCACAATATGTTTGATCTTCATACAGGTGCCAGTCAACTTGTAGTGGCCACACGGATCATGTTAGGAGAGAGTCTGAGGTCACAATTAATAGCCAATAGCAGCACGGTAATAGCACTAATTAATCAGATACCACTAATTAGTGAAATCTGCCTTGAACTCGGAAACTGAGACTAATACCTAAGTGTTATTTTTATCATCTTTGATCTAACACAAAACTACTGAGGTCTTTCATAGGGGAAATTGTAAATGATGACACCTATGAATGAAATTGCCAGTGACATACAAAATTCTTGAAAAGTGTTTTGCAGGCATGAAGGTAGTAATGAGACTGATAACACATTTTAGTTTTCATTCATGATGTTTTATTATTTTTACTGATATTTAATTATATCATTATACACATTCTCTTTGTAAAAATAAATAACATTGTAAAAAATAATGACTTAAGTCTCTTTAACCAACATTCTTAAATCTAGTCCTTGCCTCTCTTCCCCATAGATAACCATAGTTATGCGTTATTCATTTCCTATATCCAGTAAATTAGGGTTTCTTGACATCAGCATTATTGATACTAGGGATGAGATAAACCTTGGCAGTTGTTCTGTACATGGTAGGATGTTTAGCAGCTTCCTTTGCCTCTGCCTACTAGATAAAGAACCAAACCCTAATTGTGACACTCAAAAATGTGTGGCTGACTGTCTCCAATGTGCAAAATCACTCCTGATTGTGAAGAACTGACATATACACTTATGAACTCATAGGAAATACATAGGAAGATAATTCAGTTTAACACAGATGTGGAAATGTTTTATCAAAGCTCACCTCAACTCTGTTGCAATTCTTTTGCAGTGTTCCTTCTGCATATTAGTGTATGGAAAGCCACATTTCCAAGACTCTGTTACAGTTCAGATTCTGCATGTTGTCTCCATTCAGCCAAGTTAAAGCACCAGCATTTGTAATTGAAGGCAAAGAAAATAGCATGAAACAGATAAAGGACTCCTCGGGCAAGCATGACTTGCCATGTTTGGCTTCTCTGTGTAAGCTGTACCATAAATCCAAAGCCAGGAGCCCAGTTGCTTGTCTATGGAGAGATGTGGGGCCAATATTTTGTTGGCCCAGTTCATGGCAAACACAATGTGGTCCTGGAGTAAGGAATAGTGATAGTATTGTCTTCATTATTTAGCATCTCAAACATCATGCAATCAGTATCCACCTAGTGGTTTAGTCCAGCAGTGTCGTTGAGGGAATTAGTCAAGAGCTACTTATCTAGTCTTTTCAGTGATTTTGTAAGTCACATAATAATAGATCATAAATAACAAGTCATCTTCTCCTTACCCTACTTAGAGGGTAACTGACGGTCAACAGCTGAAATCAATACTCATGTTTTGCTGCCTTCTGAAACTTTAATTAAGTAAAAATGAAAAATGTTTAATTGTAAATTTACAATGAGAAGAGGAGTAGAGACTGGTGTGGATAGAGGATGTTAACAAATTTTAATGATAGAATGTGGATGAAGCATTAGCAGATTCAGAAAGTCGATTATCAATTGCCTGCAGAGGACAACGCAAATGAAAAGCAAGATAATTCATAATGCAGAACCCTGAGTAGACTTAGGAATCAGAGGCACTTATATTATTTGTTGGGATATGAAAGTGAGAATGAGGACTATTAAGTGTGGGACTAAAATCAGGGAAGTAAGTAAAAAGCACAATACGAAGCAGGTATACCTCCAAGTTACCTTCTCCTTCCATACATCCCAGTCACTATTGATCTCAACCTTGGGTTGTTTACCAGTGAACTGAAAAAATGAACTGGAGAAGTATCAGACTCAGGAACACTGGTCACTGCAGAGAAAAGAAAGAGCTGCATTGCAAAACACAGAAGGGTTCAGGGAAATCGAGCATACAGAATGGTGGGACTTCCAGCCATCTTCTATGATTAAGAATGTTGGTACCCACATTTATATACCCTGGGTATGAGATAGGTGGGTCCGTCTATGGAGACGATGAATAACCCAATAAAACTGACTTCTAGATAATGGTATAGAGAAGATCTCCAAGTAAATATATGGGTCCCCAATCTGCCCATATCATCTTTCTATAAGGTCTTTCTATAAGGAAAATCATGAGTTGACCGTCTTCGTCCCCTCATTGCCCAGTAAGAGTGTCTATCAGTATTTTAATGCCCTGAAATTAAGTATGAAAGAAAACATCAAATATCAGATATTTGGGAGGGTGGGTGTTGAGGAGGGGAGGAGGAGAGCATATATGAAGGTATCCAACAACAGGCAAGATAAGGACCTAAACAATAGGGGAAAAAAGGAATTAAGAGAAAATAGGACATTGTGTGCCTACATGCCTGTGTGTGTGAGTGTGCGTGTGCATGTGACTGTGTGTGTGAGAGAGAGAAAGGCTCCAAATGAGCCAGGCTAGATCCTATTTTTGCCCTTCTAGAGCATGAATTTAGGACCCAGTACTTTAGGACTCCCTGGTCTGCTCACCTGGAGCCTGCTTCCAGGTCCATTACTTTTCTTCCCTGGTGGTTCTCCCAAACGCAGACTATGTCCTCGTAGCAAGAGCTGCTTGGGGTGGACATCTCCAAGGTAACTGAATGGGTTTAACTGTGTGTAGATGTGCAACTACAAGGAACTGTGTTGTCCTGCAGGAGCCTGGGAGGAGAGAAGAGGGTTTAGCTAAGCAGTGCACCTGGAGCCAGCGGTTTCTTCTCTGGCCTCAGGCCCTGAAAATAAAAGTTAGCCAGGGCTTGTCCCCACCCACCTCCCTGCCCCCAATAATTCTTGTGTACCAGACTGTGTGCCTTGTGGCAGATCTTTGAAACTCCATGGCCTCCGATTTTGGATCTGTAAAAATGAAAAGCTTGAACTTTATCTCTGAAGATGTTTTAAGCACTAACATTTTATAATTTTTCTTTCCTTTTGATGCTTTTTTTATACCCAACATATATTTATTTGCAGGGTCACATGAACAATAATTTTACAAAAGACTTTTAGTTTCAAAAGACATGGATTAAACACACATAAAGCAGCAGATTTACAGTCATTTCTGTGTTTTTTTTTTAAATTGTTTATTCTTCCAGCCTTTAGAAGTCTTTAACTGTGTGAACAATAATAATGCCCCCTTGACCAGTGGGGCCTCCGGCAATGACTCAACATCTTTAGGTTCATTTTTTCCTTAGACAAAGTTAAGGTGCCAAATCTAAAACAATTTTTCTATGCAAGATTTAGCATGGAAGGAATTATTGAAACCACAGGGTGGAAATTAATGATTAGCCTGAGATGCTATTAGCATACCAGCAGGCAAAAAGACTAAATGAGCTATGATCTGAAGTAAAATATGTCATCCTGGAAATTGCAAGTGATATGATGGAGAAACAATGATGGGTAATAGGGGAGGAGAAGGAACGAGCTATTAGACTGAGAGGCAAGGAGACAAGCATTTAAATTAAGAGGACAGGACAATGAGACAGCGTTGAGTTAAATGCATAGAACCCAGACTGAATGACACTGGTTAGTGATTGCAGACAGAAAGTAGTCCATCAGCGGGGCTAGAATGCACTGCTAAGAGAACTGGGCACCGAAAAGGATGCAAAACGATTTTCCTGCTTAGATAAAGCAAGCCTACATCAAATTCATTCCAGGCACATTCCCTTAAGCATTATCATTAAGGGCTGCTAAGAGTAAGAGGCTCACTAATCAGAATATTACTGGAAAAAAAATTGAGTTAGCAGATACGAAAAGACTGGGGTAAATGTTGGAGATGATATACAAAAAAGGAAAAGATGAAAGACACTCTGCACTCTTTTGGCAAAGGTGGGTATCAAAGGGCAATTATTATATAGGTAGGAGAGAATGAGAGAGATAACCTCATCAAGAACTAGCTTCTTTGTTTGGGAAGGAAAGGTGCATGACTTTTGCTGGTGTCAACCTTACAAATAAAATAGCCAGTTATTAGACCAGCAAAATGAGTTTATTCAGTAAGAGCTAAGGAATTGTAATTCAGGATAAGCAAGCTCTGGCCAACCAGAGGCAAATCCAAAGAGACAAAAGGGAGTGCAGCTTTTATTACATTTTCAGGAAATTGAGGAGGTTTGTTTTAAACAAAAGTTTACTGGAGAAGAACAACACCTTGAGGTTGTGGCGGGTTCTCAGTGGCTGCAGGTGGTGATTAGTGCAGTGTTGTTGGGCAGCAAGGGAGTCTTTCTTCTTTTTCTTAAAAGCAGGAGATGAAACTCGTATGTGATATGTCCTCCATGGACAGGTAATTCTTATCTTCCTTCTTTGTGCTCAGTGTGGAGTTCTCTGTGCCTGAGAGCTCCCCCTTCAGGGCTTTCCAAATCCATTTTAAATGAGGTTTCCTTTATTTATTTTCACACTGTATAACATCATTACCTTCACAGTGATGTGCCAGCTTTGCTTATAGCATGTCATTCCACCCATGTGTCTGGCTCCAGGAAATTTGAGTGGGACAGAAAGGGAAATAAGTTTGTAGCTGCACTGCTAACTAGCCAGCGGAAATGAGTATTAGGTCTTTCCATTTTCTGTGAGTAAAAATAGTTAATGAAACTAGCTAACAAAATAGCCCCTTTAATCACCAGAAAGGAGTTTTTCCACTATTAGACACAAAATGATGGGGATTTCTGATTCCTTAAGATTTCACATTCAAAGTTGGATTACAGATTCCAGCAAATCTTATTTATAAACAACCACACCAAACCCCACGATTAAGATTTGTGAACTTAGCACCCCTATATCCAGACCAGTACATTTTTTAAAAATTGACATTTATTTTTCCAATGTGCTTAGAAATTGAGAATAATGAATTTTATTCATAGCTTTTCATTGCCAATGAAAAGGAATTGAAGTCTTATTAAAACAACCATTGATGGAACATTTTAAAGCAGACTCTCATTTTGCCAATAGTATTTCCAAACTGTTTTATTCATTAACAAAATTTTTTTAAAGTTTTATTTCCAGGAACTAGGAGTACATAGATGAGTAGGATACAGTTGATTTCCTCATGTAATCATGCTCTAATATGGGAGTCAGCATTTTGTAATGAATAAGTTCAATGGAGAAAATGCTGCTCTGTTGATGCATATTAGACAGTGAGGAGGCAAAGATGACATTATCAACTTTTTTGGGTGATGAAATAATTGTTTACAGAGAAGATGCTTGAGCTGGAATTTGAAGAATGAGAACGGTGTGTCACTTAGTTAAAGTGGAGGTTATTTGGGGCTGACATCTGCATTAACATGTGCTTGTTTATTTGCAACAACATGAGTAGGGAAGTTATGTTTCTAATGGATGTAGCATACAGAGATGGAAGAAGAGGGCTAGTGAGCAGTCGGCAGGGGGTTAACCAATAATAGAAGAGTTAAACGACATAAAGGTATGATACAATTACCACTATTTTAACACCATTTTTGAAGCTTTATTTATTTATTTTTATAGTTTTAAATGTTTATTTTGAAAGCAAAAATGCATGCAGGGACTGGGCAGAGAGAGAGAGGGAGAGAGGATCCCAAGCAGGCTGCGTGCTGTGAGTGCATAGCCCAATGTGGGGCTCGATCTCACAAAGTGTGAGATCATGACTTGAGCCAAAATCTAGAGTTGGATGCTTAACTGACTGAGACACGCAGGCACACCAAGCTTTACTTTATCGTAAGATCATAGGATTTGACTCTTATGCCTGATTTGATCTTGGTAATCATTTATACACTCTTGTCAACAAGTCATATTTGTCATCACAGACTAGTTTGATCTATTGATTTGCTTTTTACCAGTTCAGCTTCCTGCATGGAATATGTCAGGAAAGTCAGCAAAAGTATATCCCGTTTCATATTCTATATGCATGTCTCAGAATGGTGTAATTTTTGATTGGGCAAATCTTAGTTCTTTTCTTCCTGTTATGTGAGTAAGCAAATTTCTTAGCCCTTTTAATGGCTTATTTATTAGTTGATAAAAATGATTATCCGGACAGATGGCTTATTTAAGGAAAATAGTTACTTTTATATCCCATGGGGAAGAACCATCTGCTCAGATTGGGGCTGGGGCATTTCCAGATGTTGTCATTTCCCTATAACCTGTGGAGTCTTTGTAATCCATTATTTCAACTCTGATATAGTACTCTCTATAGAGTAACAGCTGGCTTACATTATCCTCCCTATCAACACATAGATAAAATAGAAAGATACAGCCAAATATATTGGATCAAAGCCAGAGCTCATGATCACATCTCTCCTCACCTCACCTATTGATTCAAAGTTTAAAACTTCCATTTTTAAACCTAGAGTGGACATCAAACAAAACTGAGCAAAAGACTTGAACAGTCATTTCTCTAAAGATACACAAATGACCAGTAACCACAAAAATAGACACTCAACATCACTAATAATTAGGGAAATGCAAATCTAAACCACAATGAGATGCTGCATCACATCCATTAGGATGGCTAGTATTTTGATATTCTAGGGGGAGGAGGACAAGATGGCGGAAGAGCAGGGAGTTCTGTAATCCGTGCACGCCCGTATGGATTGAACTGAGAAGGACTGAAGGGATAAAACTTGGATTTGCAAGTGGGGGAAAGAAGAAACAGATGCCAGAAAGAAGACAACCTCAAAGATGCCTGAGGGAGTGACTGTGATCTGGGAAATTAGGGGACGGGCGGGTCCCGGTGGTAAAGGGGAAAGGAGCCCCCGAGCCCAACACAGGGAGAGCGCGCTGTGCCCCGGAGAGACCACGGGAAGAGAAAGAGAGACGGGAAACGCACCTAGAACCATCTCTAAGGGAGGAAAAACTCGCCCGTCTCCCCACATATATCTGCCGAGCGCCGGGAGAGAAATCCATCCTATCTGGCTGGCGAGTTCTTCCTTGGGTGCAGCGGCAGCGGCGGCTCCACGAAAAGGGTGGCGCAAGCCGGCCGGGAGGCCAGCCACCAGCGGGAACGCATCTCATCCCCATCCGTCTCCCCATATATAACTGCCGAGCGCCGGGAGAGAAATCTGTCCCATCTGGCCGGCGAGTTCTTCCTTGGGTGCAGCCGCACCGGGAGCCTTGAAAACCGGCAGCGGCGGCAGCGGCAGCTCCGCGAAAAGAGTGGTGCAAGCCGGCCGGGAGGTCAGCCACCAGCGGGAACGCATCTCATCCCCGGTGACAGTGTTGAACTGCACGGACTGGGATTTGGAAGTGAGGCGGAGCTTGGAGAATACAGTTTGGCTCGCCCGAGGCACAGGGAGATCAGACAAAGAAGGGCGGTTGCAACGCTTGGTTCCGGCAAAACTTTGAGGCAGCGCCATACTTCTCC
>CM053568.1:39250533-39377409 GCA_028646485.1 Cryptoprocta ferox
TTTGCAAGAAACAAGCAGCAAATGACAGGTCATGGGTATTTGCAAGATTATATATCCAATACAATAGAAAGCAGGGATTCAGATAGGTAAACACACATGTTCATAATAGCATTACACCTAATGGCTAAAAGGTGGAAGCAATTCAGGTGTCCATATATGGATGAATAGACAAACAAAATGCAGTATATACACACAATGGAGGATAATTCAGCCTTGGAAAGGAAAGAAATTACAATCCATGCTACAACTTGGATAAACTTTGATAATATTATGCTAAGTGAAGTAAGCCAGTCACCAAAGGACAAATGCTATATTCTAGGAAGCTAAAGTAGTGAAATTCACAGAAAGTAAAATTGTGATTGCCAGGGGCTGGGGACATGGATAAAATGAAGTTACTATTTAATGGGTACAGAATTTCAATTTTGGAAAATGAACAATGCTGGAAATGATGGAAAAAGGTGTACAATTATGTGAATAAAATGTATTTCATCCCCCTGAACTGTACCCTTACACTATTTTAAATGATAAATTTAAAGTTAATGTATATTTTAACATAAAATAACTCTGTGAAGTTAGTTTGATTATTAATATTGTCAAAAGTAGTAGCATGAGGTTTTTAAAAAAAAATTTTTATGTTTTATTTTATATTTGAGAGAGAGAGAGATAGTGAGCAGGGGAGGGGCATAGAGAGATGGATACAGAATCCAGGCGTGCTCCAGGCTCTGAGCTGTCAGCAGAGAGTCCCACACAGGGCTCAAACTCACCAGCAGTGAGATCATGACCTGAGCTGAAGTTGGACGCTTAACCTACTGAGCCACCCGCCGCCCACGTGCTCCATAGTAGCTTGAGTTGTAACTTGGAAGTTGTGCTTCCCTTTTCCTTCCCAGATTGGGGACAGTACAAAGTTTGTAGCATATGCCCTACTTTCTTAATCTTTTATGCTAATAAGCTGATAAGTGTATGATATACTCCAATAAAATTAAGATACCAAATTTTCGTTATGCCCATAGTCTTTAAACTTTTCATACTGGATGGAGGGTGGTAACATGATGTGACAGCTGAACAAGGAACTGAGACATGAGATGAGACTACAAAAGAAACACCCTTAGATCATATTGAATCAGAGATCACAAATGTAAACAAAGTCAACAGAACATAAAGTTAAGAATATGCTAGGAGATAAATGTGTATAATTACAAGCCAGAAAGCTGCTGAACCTAAGGACCAAGAAAAAGGGCCAAAGCAGTCAGTGTTAAAAATTGAAAGAACTGGGGTGCCTGGGTGGCTCAGTCGGTTGAGCGTCCGACTTTGACTCAGGGCATGATCTCACTGTTCGTGGGTTTGAGCCCCACATCGGGCTCTGTGCTAACAGCTAGCTGAGAGTCTGGAGCTTGCTTCAGATTCTGTGTCTCCCTCTGTCTCTGACCCTCCCCTGCTCACGTTATCTCTCTCTCTCTCAAAAATAAATAAAACATTTTAAAAATGTATATATATATATATATGTTTTTTAATTTCAAAATCGAACGAAGAGTAAATTTGGATTGCAGTAACACTGGAAAATGAGGTAGACCATAATGGGCTTCGCCATATAATTTAGAAGACCTCATCTATTTTGTATTCTTGCCCACCTCCACCAGTGGCAATCTACACTAGAGGGCTAATAGAATGAGGTAAGCATTATCGACAGAGTTAATTTTTCCCTACAGCACAAACCAATATTCATACTAATGAGAACTAGCATCTGCATAGCACTTGTCATGTTTCTTACATCTCAACAGTGGTGGTTCTACATTTTTCTGCACCAGGGTTGGGTGTGGTCCTGTTTTAATTATTTATTTTTGTTTGTTGTTGTTTTTTGGGTTTTTTTATTTTGGTCCTGTTTTAGAAACAAAGATAATGCCAATGCATTGTGCTCTGACACTGATGGATAAGTACTTCTGATAATCACGTTAAGAAACTTAAGTAATGTAAGATTTATGTCTTAAATTATTGATAAAGGAGGTAAAAATAATAAGTTTACACAAAGAATTAATTTTTAACTATTAAATTCACAAAAAGTACAATGTTAATGCACAGTCCTTTATAAAAGGAATAATCCAAGAAATAATTCTAAATACAATATTCATGACTTACAATAGTTATAAAAACAGAATCAACTTAAATATTCAGTTGAGGGAAATAATTATTTTAAACATATTATAGCAACATGATAAAATTTATAAGCAGTAAGTGGGAAATATCCAAGATAAAAATGATACAGTAAAATTGGAACCATTTAGAAATATGTAGCCATAAAACTTAGACACTACACATACCTGGTGGTAAATGAAAATGTATGGTTTTTTTTCTTTTAAACTTCATGTAATGATGCTATGTTAGTTTAATAAGAAATGAATGGCTTTAACTAGAATGGGTTAATAGCTCTCAGGTAAATAGTATTTACATTATTTCAGTAATATCCGGGAAGCCTGTAAAATAAGTTGTTACCTCTACTTAAAAGAGGAAGAGGGGGAGGAGGCAAAAAGAGAAGAGGACGAGGAGGAAGGGGAAAAAACAGTGATAGTGATAGTAGTGGTTGTAGTTGTAATAGTAAATTATAGTTAGACTGGTCACACCATTATCAGGTAGAAGCTTTGGGATTTGAAAAGGGACTGGTCTATCTCTGAAACTTGCCATTTTTATATTATTCATTCTTCATGCTCTACCCCATGCTGCCTCCATGCCTTGGAGCTCCATCCAATTCTTCCAGGACACCAAGATTTCATTTTATTTTTTTTAAAAAATTTTTAACATTTATTTATTTTTGAGAGACAGAGACAGATCATGAGCAGGGGAGGGGCAGAGAGAGAGGGACACACAGAATCCGAAGCAGGCTCCAGGCTCTGAGCTGTCAGCACAGAGCCCTACACAGGGCTGAAACCCATGAACCATAAGATCATGACCTGAGCTGAAGTCGGCTGCTTAACCAACTGAGCCACCCAGGTGCCCCCAAGATATAATTTCTGATGAGGAATGCCAAGTGTGACTATATCCCTGATTGCAAAAGCCTTCAAATCTTCCCCAATTTCCCTCACCCATTTCCCATAGAGGTCTCATTGTCTTCCCTAAATCTAGTGTTTGAGATATATATATAAAATCAACACAGTTTTAGAAGTTGGGTGAAGACAGTGTATTTTCTCAAAATCTGTATTCTTGTGCTGAAATGATTGTTCTTAAACTTTTAATATTGAAATAATGGAAGACTCACAAGTTGCAGAAGTAGTGCAGAGGTTCCTTTAATCAGCTTCTCTTCATGTTAACATCTGACATATCATAGTAAAATAATCAATACTAAGAAATTAACATTGATGCAATACTATTAATTGTATTAATCAATTACAGATTAATCAGACTACAGATCACATTCATGTTTCACCGATTTTTCCACTAACTTCCTCTTTCCACTTCAAGATTCAGTGCAGGAGCCCACATTGCATTTTCGTTGCTGTTTTCCCTTCCATTCCCTTCCCTTCTTCCAATATGAAACAATTCTTAGTCTTACTTATTTTTTATAATCTTGAGATTTATGAATAGTACTACTGATTGTTTTGTAGTATGTACCTCAAGTTGGGCTTGCCTGTTTTCTCATGATTGGACTGAGGTTATCAATGACTGGCATGAATATCCAATAATCAAAAATAATGTCACTGTGTCTTTTCACTGGTGATATTAATTTTGATCACTTGGTTTGCTGGGTTACTCTCTTTCCATCTTTAGTTAGTAAATATATTGGGGTACATATTTTGAAACTATGATAATACCCATTTCTTCTCAATTTTTCGCCTGCTACTCTTAGTATCCTCTAGTAGATCCTGTCTGCAGTTATGATGTCTGTGGTGTATGCCCACTGCTGATTTTCTACTGAAATGTAATTTGATCTGCAGTAGCTTAAGTATATACATTACAAAAGACACACATATATGTTTTTCCTTTCTCAGATCTTCAATTCCCATAGGGAATGTAAATGTATCTCTTAATATTGTCCTTTCCCTTAATCAGCATCGAATTCCATTAAAAAATGCTAATTACCTTCAGTCCATAATCATATCTCACTTTTCTCACCCACCCCATTTACTTTGGAACTAGAGTTGCCTGAGCAAAAAAAATAAGACTGCACTTTGTGCTGTGGGTCTATTTCCTGCATAAATTCTGATGGGGAAACCATTGGCAGTATGCCTTTCAATATGATAGATGTCAAAAACCAAAAAAATCCCATTGCTTTTACTAGATACTCTCTAGTTTGGGCCATTAATGAAACAAATTTGATTACATGTAAATAAAATCTCTTAAGGCTCCTTTTTTTTTTCTTACTGTCCAGAACTTCTTTTTCTGTTGTTGTTTTTTTAAAGGAATCATAATAATAGACTGAAATGCTGTATTCCCATAACACCAAAGGAAAAGCTTCCCTCAAGGACAATAGGGTGAATTAAGTGACTGTAAGAACCCCCATCCTTATGTTCCATTAAGACAAGGAATTAGGAGAAACAATTTAAGGCATAGGATCGGCTATACTTTTTATATCTATGTGTGTCCCCAGACAAGTCTTCCTTCAACTTCACTTTCTCTAAAACTAGAGTGGCAGGTAAGCGCTAAGATCTCACACATTTCACTGAGCTTTGAAAATATTACTTAAACTGAGAGAGGCCAGGTATAAATTAAATAGTTAAGCACTGATTTTCCTAAATACAATTAGGCCAGGTATAAGTTAGACAATTAAGCACTGATTTTCCTAAATATATTTTTATTCATTTTATTTAGGAATAACACTCCTTGTTATTTTACCTGCTTCCTTTTTGGAAATTAACTCTGACAAGTAGCTGACAGATTAAAAAAGTTAATCCTTATAATGTATATATGAGTAAGTTTATTTCTATCATTTGTATATTACTTCAAATACTCAATATTTTATAAATTATATGAAGACATTAAAAGACTCATGTTTTTATTGTTTTCTCTAACATATAAAGGGTGATTCATAGTGAATATTCTTTCTGTTAGAAACAAATTTGGTTTTCAATTTGCCTATGCCAGAACAATCTTAGGCAATATTGTATAGTAAGTTAGTTGAGTCTTTGCTTTCCCTTATTTTCCTTCTTTACTACATTCCAAGTACAAAACTATGAATTGACTGATGCTAGGATCTTTGTCTTAGCCATCTCTGTATTTTTAGTGCTTGTACAGTATTGGCACATTGTAGGCATTTAGAATGTTTTGGGTTGAATGCAATGGAATTGATTGAGATGAAATGCAAGATTGTTTCTGGTTAGGAATTAGAGATCTGGAGACAGAAACAGAGAATCTGAAGTCAAATCTCAGGTCAGTCACTCAAAAACTGACACATAGCATTTAGCAGACCTTCAGTTTTTTGACTAAAAATATTTTTTAATGTCCTTAGAGAGTTGCTATGCAGACTAAATAACAACATACTCAACTTCCTCTCCAATGACAGAATATGTCTCCATAATATGAAACGGTGCCATTACTGAACCAGAAAATTAAAGAACTATGAAATATAGAATGCAAAGGAGATTAGATCAAAACCAAAGCAAAAGCATCATAGCCTAATACATACAACATAAGATGGAGAAAATGTCAGCAAGCAAAAAATTTTGACACCCCCAGTTCTACATAAAACATACCCTATTCTTAAAGCTGTGTCTATAACTTAATATCTCATAAACATTTTCTTTCTAAAGCAAGTGCCTAACTTCGACCTAGAGAAAGGTCTCATGTGTGAGAAATAGGATCTACAGAAAAATAAAGTATTGCTGGACTTTTCAAATAAAAAGAGAAAAAGAGTTCTATATATAATAGAAATTTGCTGAGATACTATTACCTTCTTATTTTGGAAATTAGTGATGCCTACTTTGACTGCTGTATAACAGAAAAATCTATTAGTTGGCATGTACTGAAAACTTATTTTAAAAACTACTTTAATAGGAATTGCTGTTAATGCTCATTTAGAGGAAAGAACTATTGAGAAAATAGGACTATATACCTATTCAGTAAACATATACCAGCTATTTCTACTGATGAACTTGATTTTCCACTTAAAAATATGACAGACAACCCTTATCACCTGACAAATGAGAAAAACAAGATCAAAAACACAGCTATTTGAAAATGGAACAAGATATGCAAACAAAATCTGACTCAGGGATGGAGAGTAAAAATTTTAAAACTCTAGTCCATATTCTTAAAAAGATGTGAATGATCATTAACTCTACAAAACAAGTAAAGTACAACACAAATTTTATGAGGAATTAAGAAAATTACAAAATGTTTAAAACTTTAATAGAATGGCTAATTAATAGGATAAATGCAGCTATATACTTAATTAGTAACCAGAAAGTTCATGTGAGGAAAAAAATCCTCCAGAATCGAAGTCAAAAACAAAACAGTAGTAAAAAAATGAAAACATTTAGAGATAGGAAGCATTAACCTGCCTAAGAGACAATTACCAACAATATGATAGAAGAGTATTTTCCTAAAATATTAGGTTTCTATTGCTGATAGAACAATTGACACAAAATTCATGGATTCGAACAATGCAAATTTATTATTTTATAGTTCTGAAGGTGAGAAGTCCAACACAGATGTCACTGGGATAAAAATCAATATGTCAGCAAGGTTGTATTCCTTTCTGTAAGGTTCTAGTGGAGAATCCACTTTCTTTTCTTTTCCAGCTGCCAATGGCCACATACATTTATTGGTTTGGGCCCACTTCTATCTTCAAAGCCAGCCATACTGCATCTCTCTGACCATCCTGAAGTCACAGTTCTCTCTGACTCTGACCTCAGCTGAGAAACAGTCTTTTAAGGACCCCTAAAATTAGACGGGCCACCTTTGGATAATCTAATATAATCTCCCACCTCAAGATAATTAATCTTAATCATATCTGCAAGGTCTCTTTTTCCATGTAAGGTAACATGTTACAGGTTCCAGTGACTAAGATGAAGACCTATATAGGGGTCCATGATACTGCCCAGCACTGTCTACCTTCTGCCCCCAAAGATTCACATTCTTTCACATACAAAATATATTCACCTGATCATAGCATTCTAAAAAATGTCAACCCGTTACATCATTGATTCAAAATTCAGAATCTTACCTAATCTCATTAGCTCAAAATTCCAAAAACCCATCATGTAAATCATCAAAAAGAAATATGAATGATGCTCTGGAAATAATCCTTTCTGGGGTCTCCTCTCCATCTATGTATTTATGCGACTAAAGAGGCAAGTTATCTGTTCCTAAAATACTGTGGCAGGGCAGACATAAGACAGCAGTCATAGAAATTCTTGGAAAGTCAAAAACAGAAGGAAGAAGTGTCATGGGTTCCAAGAAATTTCAAAATCCAGGTGGAAAAATCCCACTAGATTTGAAATCCTGGGATTACTCCTAGGTGCCTCAGCTACTTGGGTTCTCACTTCTGCCCTCTGAGGCATTCTCCATTTCTTATGCACTGTATGTTTTGCATCTGAGGCATCTTATCAGCATATTTCTTTTCTACAGAAATATGTGGTTCTATCGGCTTGATTTAGTATTATAGTCTCTGTAGTCCTTTCAGTTCCTAGCCAGCAGTGTTTCTACTGGTTAAAATTCTGAAGACTCTTGTGGATCTCCTGTGCATGTTATGATGTTCATTCCATTAGACAAGATCTTCCACAGATCTTTCCTAGATAATCCCATCTCTATTTTTGGCTTTTGTAGAGATGGCCTAAGGATAATGCTAAAGCTTCCTACATGCTCTCCAGTTAGATTGAGGTTATATGTGAGACAATACTTTAATCTCCTCAAAGAGCCCTTGATTAGTATGAATGCATAATATGGTTTGACTTTTCTGTGGTATTAGCAGAAAGTGGTACAGCCCCCATGCTTGGATTTTTCCTCTTGACAATGATTTACTAATGGTGAATCTCTTAATTTTAGTGATATTTTTTCAGTCTGAATAGTCTGAGAATTTCCAAAATCATCCAAGACTGTGTTTCTTTGTTTTTGTCTGTTTAATAGTTCTTGCTTAATTTATCTCTCCTTTCTACCATTTTGCTATAAGTAGCAAGAAACTAGGCTTCATCTTCAATATTCTGCTTATAAATTGTACAGTTAAATGCATAATTTCATCATTTATTAGCTCTACTCTCCACATATCTGAAGAACCAATTCTGCTAAGAATTCTGCCATTCTACAGCTAAGAGTTTTTCTTCTAGTTGCCAGTAACACATTCCTCATTTCCTTCTCTGCCTTTACCAGCTGTTCCTTTAATGTCTATATTTTTACTAACCATCTGTTCATAATGATTTTGGATTCTGAAAGAATATTTATGTTTTCTCAGACCTGGTTCTCACTTTTTTCTGAGTCCTCACTAAGAGTAGTTTACATCAGTATTTTTACTAACAGTTTGTTCAAGGAAATCTAGCCTTCTTCTAGTATGCACCTCAAGACTTGCCCAGAGTCTGCCCATAGCCCAGTTTCAAAGCCATTTTCACAGGTTTAGATACTTGTTACATCAGCATCTCATTTCTGGTACTGAATATATGTTAGTTTAATATTGCTGCTATAACAAAATACCAAAAAAAATGTGTTTTAACAATGAAAATTTATGATCTAATAGATTTTTAGATTAGAATTGTAAAAGAGATTTTATTGGATTTAAAGTAATTCACCAGCACAGCTGCGTTTTTGTTTTTGTTTTGTTTTTTGGAGATTCTAGGGCAGAATCTAATTCTTTGCCTTTCCTAGATCTTAAAGGCTAACCACATTTCTTGGCAATTGGCCTATTTCCTTCATCTGAAATCCAGCAAAATGACATCTCTGTGACCATTCTCACATCTTCTTTTCTCACTAAAGCTGGGAAAGACGGTCTCCTTTTAAAGATCACTGTGATTAGATTTGCCCCCTGGATGTCTAGGACAATTTTTTCATCTTCAAGATCCTTAACTTTAATCATATCTCCTAAGTTCTTTGTCATTAAGGTAAATACACACAGGTTCTGGGATGAGGATTAAAATGTGAACATCTTTGCAAGCCATTTTTTCTTCCTATCACTGGTGGCCTCATCTGAATAGACTTAATTGCTATCAAGAGCTTCTTTTTTTTTTTTTCCCCCTCATTGAGTACTTGCTGCTCTACACCTCCATCTTTTTAATCTTTGAATGAGTGTGATCATCTGTCTAATCATTCGGCCAATTAGCCTTGCTCCCTTAATCTCTGTGGGCTTCCTGTTAGCTAACAATGGATATGGACTCAGATTGTTGTAGATCTTTTTGAAGCTTGGGTTCCCCAGAAAACAGACTGCAAAGTAGAATGTACATTGTAGGAAGTTTGTTAGGGAGTTTTTTGGAAATCTTCACTGGAGAAAGGGAGGGAAAGATGCATTAGAGTTTGGCAGAGAAAAATACCAGGTTGCAATGTAGTCTCAACAAAAGCCTCAGGTGAAAGTATATTGGAGAAGGAATTTCTAAAGCTAGGTGTACCCTTTAGATTATTCTGTATTACAGTGAGAGTACCAGGCCTTTATGCTTTGGAAGCTATGAATCATTGAATGTAGGTTGCCCACAGCGAAGTAAGGCAGTCTCTCCAACTTAACTTGCAGAGGGGGCTGGAAGTTGAGAGCCATCAGACAGCAGCATTCACAGCAACAGGAGAAATAAGCTCTTCAGTCTTGAAGGATCTAGGAAGGGCATCACAGCATCTATTATTCCTCCAGAGATTAGTTTCTTAACCTATATCTGATCTTTGCCATGTATATTTTTACAATATATGTGTTATCTGTTACTCTAGTGATGATGTCTGCCCAAGTCACTCATACTGTTACCACCCAAATGTGTGTTAAAACTGAGTATTTGCTTGTTTATGCATACCGTTTCCAGTTCCATTTCATCACTACTATTAACAAATGCTGCCTGATCATCCTGTTTTATTAGAGTTTTGATGTAATAGAATAAATTGGGTGGAACTAAAGAAAGCAATTTCCTCTTATACAGGGCTGTTGATTTTCTACGATAATCCAATACATCCAATTTAGTCCACAGAGTGGGATGGTGTTAGGTAACAGGGAAACCATTACTTCACATCCTAAAGTTACCTGCAAATGAGAAGTGGAACTGAGAATTCGTGATGCTGCTTTCATTTTCCTATGTACAATGACATGAGTAGATTAGGAGTCAGAGCTATATTAAAATTCAGGATCCATCACTTAACTGATTTTGTGACCCATGGCAAAAAAATCTTAACTATATTGAGCCTCACTTTCTTACTTGCAAAATTTAAATACAATTACTCTAATATTGTCTATATGCTGAAAAACATAGTGATATAAGATCTCTGCAGGTGGCACAGAATTACTGTTCATAATGTATTCATTTTTCTAGGTCATTATTAAATCTTTAATAATCTTTCATCTCTCTTTCTCTTACCTTTTCTATCAGCCACCATCCTCATTATGTACTTAGTATGCATATATTTATTATAATAAGCCTAGAAATATAAATAAAAATTTAACACACAAAATAGTTTTAAAAAGAAATTTTTTTTCAAATTTTTATTTAAATTCTACTTAGCTAAAATACAGTGTAATATTTGGTTGCAGGAGCAGATTTATCACTTACATACAACACCCAGTGCTCAACACAAGTGCCTTCCTTAATAACCGTCACCCATTTAGTCCATCCACCTCCCTTCTGACAACTCTGTTTGTTCTCTATAGTTAGGACTCTCTTATGGTTTGCTTCTCTCTTTTTTCCCCCTTCCCCTTTGTTCATCTGTTTTGTTTCTTAAATTCCACACATGAGTGAGATCATATGGTATTTGTCTTTCTCTGATTGACTCATTTCATTTAGCATAATACCCTCTAGCTCTACCCACATCGTTGGAAATGGCAAGATTTGATTCTTTTTGATGGCTGAATATTATTCATTGTGTATACATAGCATGTCTTTATCGATTAATCAGTCAGTGGACAGGCATGTGCATGTATATCGGCATATTTGAATCAGTATATTTGTATCCTTTGGATAAATACTAGTGCAATAGCTGGATCATAGGGTATTTCTATTTTTAAAATTTTTAAAACAGTTTGAGAAGAATAGGTATTAACTTTTCTTTAAATGTGTGGTAGAATTCACCTGAGAAGCCATCTGATTCTGGACTTTAGTTTGTTGGGAAATTTTTAATTAGTGATTCAACTACTGTACTGGTAATTGGTATGTTCAGATTTTCTGTTTTTTCCTGTTTCAGTTTTGTATTTAGTGTTTATGTGTTTCTAGGAATTCGTCCATTTTTTCTAGTTTTTCCAGTATGTTGGCATATAGTTTTTCATAATATTCTCTTATAATTCTTTGTATTTCTGTAGTGTTGGTTATTTCTCATCTCCCACTTCTTATTTATTTAAGTCCTTCTTCCTTTTTTCTTGATAAGTCTAGCTAGGGTTTTACCAAGTTTATTGATGTTTTTTTCAAAGAACCAGATACTGGTTTCATTGACCTGCTCTATTATTTTGTTTGTTTTGTTTTGTTTCTAGATCATTTATTTCTGCTCTAATCTTGATTATTTCCTTTCTTCTGATGGTTTTAGATTTTGTTGGTTGTTCTTTTCCTAGTTCCTTTAGGTATAAGGTTGGTTTGTTTATTTCAGATTTTTCTTGCTTCCTGAAGTAGACCTGTATTGCTACAAACTTCCCTCTTAGAACCACTTTTGCTGCATCCCAAGGGTTTTGAACCATTGTATCTATATGTTCATTTGTTTCCATTTTTAATTTCTTTCTTTATTTCCTGGTTGACCTATTCATTGTTTAGTAGCATGTTATATAAGTTCCATTTGTTTGTGGTCTTTCCAAATTTTTCTTGTGGCTGACTTTTAGTTTCATACGGTTGTGATCAGGAAAGATGAATGATATTACTTCAATCTTTTTTTAATTTGTTGGCTTGTGTTGTGGTCTGATATCTGATCTACTCTGGAGAATGTTCCTTGTGCTCTTGAAAAGAATATGTATTCTGATGTTTTAGGATGGAGTGTTGTGTGAAAATCTGTTAAATCCATCTGTTGCATAGAGTCATTCAAAGTCATTATTTCCTTGTTGATATTACTTGTTCTGTCCATTGGTGTACTTGGGGTGTTAAAGTCCCCTACTACTATAATGTTACTATCAGTTAGTTCCTTTAAGTTTGTTTTTAACAGTTTTATGTATTTGGGTATTTCCATGTTGGGTGCATAACTATTTTACAATTGTCATTTCCTCTTCTTGGATTCTCCTTTATTGTTATATAGTGTCCTTCTTTGTCTCTCGGTACACTCTTTGTTTAATGTCTATTTTGTCCAATATAAGTATTGCTACGCTGGCTTTCTTTTGATGTCCATTTGCATGATATATGATTCTCTATCCCCTCACTTTTATCAACAGGTGTCTTTAGGTCTAAAATGAGTCTCTTGTAAGCAGCATATAGATGGATCTTGTTTTTTCAGTCCGCTCTATCACCCTGTGTATTTTGATTGGCGTGTTGAGTTCATTTACATTATAAGTAATTACTGATAGGTATGTATTAATTGCCATTTTATTACCTGTTTCGTGTTTGTTTCTGGAGATTTTCTCTGATCCTTTCTTGTCTTTTTCTTTGGTGGTCTGCTGGTTTTCTTTAGTGTTCTATTTGGATTTCTTACTCTTTATTCTTTGCACACTTATTAGTGGTATTTTATTCATGAGTGCCATGAGGTTTGTATATGACCTCTTCAGCATGTAGCAGTCTATATTAAACTGATGGACATTTAATTCTGAACCCATTCTTTTCCGCCATCCTCCACACATTTTAGGTATATGGTGTCAGATTTACAACCTTTCATTTTGTGTGTTTTCCAACCAACAATTTATAAAAAACTCATTTTTACTGCTTTGTTGTTGCCTATCTTCATAGTGTCACTTTTGGTCTCCTTCCCACTCAAAGAATCCCTTTTAATATTTCTAGGTTTAGTGGTAATTATCTCCTTTAGTGTTTCTGTGCCTTGGAAACTCTATCTCTCCTTTTATTATGAATGATAGCCTTGCTGGATAGAGTATTCTTGGATGCAGATTTTTCACATTCAGCACTTAGAATATATCATGCCACTCCCTTCTGGCTTGGCAAGTTTCTGCTGAAAAATCCCTTTGTAGACTTATGGGTTTCACTTGTATGTAACTATGTTCTTTGTCTTGCTGGCTTTAAAATGTTTTCTTTATCACTAGATTTTGTCATTTTAATTATTATATGTCTTGGTGTGGATCTGCTTTTGTTGACTTTGTTGGAGGTTCTCTGTGCCTCTTGGATCTCGATAAATGTTTCCTTCCCCAGAATAGGGAAGTTTTTAGCAATTATCTCTTCAAATAAATTCTCTACCCTCTTTTCTCCTTCTTCTGAGACTCTTATAATGTGAATGTTAGTTTGTTTGATGGAGTTATTGAATTTCTTAAATCCATTCTCATTTGTATCATTCTTTTTTCTGTTTTATTTATCTTGATTATTTTCCATTACTCTGTCTTCTAGCTCATTAATGTATTCCTCTGCTTCTTACAGCCTGTTGTTCATTGCATCAAGACTGCTTCTAATCATGTTTATTGCACTCTTCAAATCTGACTGGTTCTTTTGTATCTTTTGTGTTAAAGGTTTCACTGATTCTTCCATCCTTTTCTCAAGTCCAGTGAGTGTCCTTATGATCATTACTTTAAATACTCTATCAGGCATGTTATGTGTATTTGTTTTACTTAGATCTCTGGCTGTGGGTTTGTCCTTTCCTTTGATTTGGGATAAATTTTGTTGTCTTCTCATTTTGTCTATCTCTGTGCTTATCCATCTGTGTTAGGAAAGTCAGACAGGTCTCCTGTTTTTGAGGGTAATGGTTTATGAAGAGATGCCCTGTAGTGTCCTGCTGTGTAGTATCCCATTCCCTAGGTCCTGGCACTTCAGGGGGTGTCTCCTATGTATGCTGCATATACTCTTTTGTTGTGTCCTGGCTGCTTTATCCTTGAGTCCAATTGTCAGCAGAGGCTCTCTTTGTTGTGGGCAATGTTTGGTCCCTGGATTGACTATGGTAACATGATGAATTTTAACTGAGTGTGCTCTGGTCTGCTTGCCAAATGAGACCTATAGCCATTGCCACCAGACCCAAGGCTTCACAAAAATTCTCAGGTTGGGAGATGCAATGTTGTCAGGGGTTTGGGTCAGTGTTCTGGGGAAGGGGCCAATGGTGCTGGGACTGAGGCAAGCATGACTGGGAAGTACAGTTCCACCAGAACATGGAGGGTTAGGTATTGAGTGTCAGGGCTGTGCTTTTTCCTTCAGGTGGCCCTGTGCTTATGCTGAGGGGTAGGGGAGGGAAATGGTGACTGTCAGTCTCTTTGTTCCCAGAGGAGTCTCTCCTGAATTCTGATTCTCTGGGACATACTCTGAGAAAATAACTTCTCCACTGTGTCCCAGACACTTTTCAGATCACTGTTTCCACACTGTGTGTCTATGGACTGTTTACCCTGGTTCAGTTCTAGAACAGCCCCATTGCTTCCAGGCTCTCTCTCTCTGCCAAGCCCACTGACCCTTAGAACTCCAGGCTTTAAGCCACAGTGGTTGTAAGAACTCAGAAAATTCAGCCCTATCATTTTCAAGCCAATTGCTATGGGGATTCATTTTTTCTCTGAGCTCCCCTATGTGTTAGTCCATTTCTCACCCTTCTTAGCGACCACAGTTCCCTCCTCACCACAGCAGCCATGATCTGTTTCTCTCTCAAACTGCATCTCTTATTTCCTATCTTCTTCCATGTGGCCTCTTCTCTACCTTTAGTTGTGGAATTTATTCTGCCAGTCTTCAGATATATTTCTGAGGTATAGGATGATTTGATAGTTACCTAGTTGTATTTATGTTATGAGGTGAATCTAGGGTTCTCCTACTCTGTCACCATCTTTCTGTCTTTACCTGTCTTTTGAGTTTTAAATATATATATTTTTATAATCATTAGATGAAAGCACTTTTTCCCAGAAAGTGAGCATAACCAGAGAATTTTGAGGACTATTTTTAGAGCATATGAATCCCTTAAAGTAGATCCAAAAATTCTCATATATTTACTATCAATTCTAAATAACTATGCATAGTATATAAAATATGGTTTAATAACTTTGTATATGTGCACACTTGGACATACTTAAGCACATAAAGGAAGTGTTCGTGAGACAGCACCTATGCTTACATATGCTATGCACTCTGATTTTTGCTATTTTGTTCTATCTTATTTTAAAAGTACTGTTACCTAGCCCTCTAACTTGATCTTATGACCCACTTCTCCATCATAACCTATAAATGGGTCAATTCACAGTTTGAGAAATACTGTTGTAAGTCTCCTAGTATTCCATATTAAAAAGTAATGCTTAGGGGATGAGCTAAAAATACAGTTCTAAGCTGCTCTGCCTTAAGGAATTAGGAATATCTTAGTTGTGTTCAGTTTATAATTCTTAACACAGGGAAAGACTGGAAACCATCACCATTAAATGAAACTTAGACTTTGTGCGCATGTGTGTGTATGTGTTTCAGCCTATCTAGAGAGAATTATATTTATCAAGTTTTAGAAAATTCTTAAGCCAATTCAGAACATGGTGTACTAAAAACACCCAATAGATACAATATTTTTCAAATAGTAGTTTGTCTAATTTCACTTCCTGAGATATTCTAGTGTTAATGTATTTTTATGTCTTAAATTACCTTCTCAGACTTAAAAAGAAATAGAGATATGTATGCATTAAAACCAATTTATGCGTATCACCAGTTTATTTCTTAATTTGATTCCTTTACTTCAAAATAAAAGGAATCAAAAGCATGTAAAAAGCAGTCAGGACCTGTTTCCATGGATTCATCTTGCTACCAGGTATCAGGACATGTGTGTGACAGAACTGCTGATTACATTTCTAACTCATACTTCAAAGGGACTCTTGGATTATGCATCGTTTGAAAGTGACTTTATATAATCCAATGCTGGGGGCCACTGCTAGTTTCATTATCAAATCACAAGCCATATGATTCAAAACTCGGCTAATATTACTCATCTTTTGTATTTATGCCCTCCTGTTATATTCAAGGTATAAGCAGCACATTCACAAGCAATTTTGTCATCTCTGCATCCTAATGCTGTATTCTATCTTTAAGTAGAAATGGACAATGAATTTTTTCTAAGTTGGTATACATATTAGCAAGGGCTATTACATTAATTTAATTTTAATTTAATTTAAATCAATAATTTAAATTGATACCATACCAAATATGATATTCATACCACTTACTATATGTCATAGAATCTCCTAAGTTGTTACCCTTCTTGTTCTTCTCCTCCTCCTACTTCTCCTCCTTCTTCTTCTTGTCTTGTTCTCCTCCTCCTCCTCCTCCTCCTCATTCATCATCATTAATCAACTTCATAACAAGCCCTATCAGATAAGCACTATTATTATTATTCACCTGTTTAACGTTTCACAGCAAGTAACCAGCAAAGCCTGATGATTTCATACCAGTTTTTTAATATTACCAGTTAGTTGTAGATAGAAATCAGCATTTTGTTTTAGTAGCCGAACAAACCTAGATCTTTTCATCATCCTGTGAAATTCTTCCTACCTCACAAATGTAGATATCAATCACCAAAATTTTTATAAATGTGTCTGTTGTAGCTTATAGAATCAAAATGTTTGTTTGGTAAAATATCAATGGTTAATTTTCTATCAGTAAGCGACTTACCTTTCAGTACTTCTCAAAATATTTGAGTTCATGCAAATAATAAAGATAGATATTTGTAATTGACCCACTTGCTGAATAACAAGAATGATGAATCAGTGAACATAACCAAATTTTATTTCATAGAGGAAGTCAAAGCATTACATTTGATAGTGTTGTATACTGGATACAGATGGTGGGTATTATAGCAAGTTTCTTTTCCCTCTCCACTGTTCTGTCAACTTGGACTGTTTTCTATTTCTTTCCAAGGAGAATGATGCAGTTGAAATTCTTCTATAGGATCTCTGAACACATCCATAGTCCATAAATTCTCTTCCAAGAGATCTCAAAATTCGCAAGGAATTTCATTTATCAGTTTCTAGGAATAGTCCTTACTCTTATAGTATATATAATTTTAAAAATGTGATAGAAATTACTTAAAATCAGGGTGCCTGGGTTCCTCAATGAGTTAAGTGTCTGACTCTTGATTTCAGCCCAGGTAATAATACCAGGTTTATGGAATTGAGGCCCCTGTTCAGCTCTATACTGAACTTGGAGCCTGGTTAAGATTCTATCTCTTGGTGCACATGGGTGGCTCAGTTGGTTGAGCTTATGACTCTTGATTTCAGCTCAGGTCATGATCCCAGGATTGTGCGATAGAGCCCTGCATCGGGATCTGTGCTGGGCATGAATTGAGATTGTCTCTCACTCTCTCTAAAATAGATAGGTAGATAGGTAGATAGATAGATAGATAGATCAGAATTTCTAAATGTAAGAGTATGGATAAGCAAGTCTGAAAAACTTCACATACTGAAATATTTGGATCATAACAATATTCATGAAACTATTACAAGAAATCCTGCAGTCAAGAAAATGTATTATGCCAGCATTTCCTGAAACTTCTGAATATAAAATCTCCCTCTTTTTCTTGTAGCAACTCAGTTAACACCCTTTATATTGCTTTAAATCAAAAATGTAATCATTAATGTTTGAAGTCTATGTGACCTTTGATAAGATCACTATCCTGTTAGCGGTTTGCTCATATTTGCTTCATAATGATGATTAAACAGGGATGTCTTTGTGAAATGCCTAATAGGTGACATTTTGTGACCAGTTGGGGGTGGTCCCTTGATGTAATTTAGTTTAAGATTTTATGACCTGAAGTCAGGTGGTCTGATGTCATCTGCCTCCACAAATTACTAGGTGTACTATCTGAGGGTTTGGGATATTTTGTATACGATTAATTTGCTTTATCTGAAACTCTGGTTATTGATGATATCTATCTCAGAGAATTAAAGTGAATATTATACAAGGTAGTTTCAATATTTAAGAGTGTAGTTACATAGGTACACCAAAGAATGACAGATAACAGTAATTAACTGCTTTCTTTCACACACCACATTGAATTCTGTCAACTTTCTTTCAGAATATATCCAAAATCTGAGACCAGATTTCAAAAGGATTATTGCAATGAACTTCTGACTTTTTTTTTTTCCTGAGTTTACTCTCGCCCCACCACAATGGAATCTCAAAGCTAGTGCCCAGGAGGTACTACACAATCTTTACCTGACAGTCTCTCTGACTCAGCTCTTACCTTCATTCCCCATTACCCATTTCAGCTCCTTATCCTTTGGACATGACCAGAACACGATTTTTGTTATAATCTTTATGTTGGCTGTTCTTTCTGCCTAGAAATCTCTTTACTCATCATACACAAACTTTGTCGTCAAGTCAATGCTAAATATTATTTTATCCGAAACAGCTGGTCCCAAGAACATGATCAGAATATACCACTTTCTTCTCTTCATATTACCTTACTTTTATTCTTCAAACTTAAACCAGTGGATAATTTCAGTTTTCTCTCACTAGAATATAAGTTCCCTGAAGGAAATATATTTTTTCTTATGCTGATGAATCCATAGAACCTAGAAAAGTATTACAACTGGCGCTTAATATTTGACGAATGGATTACTTTGTTGACTATTATAAGTTAGATTTTGCCACTTTTTAACCAGCATGATATTTCTTAACCCTTTTAACTACATTGAATTTAGAGAGCACAGATGGGCAGAAAAACAGTACATGCATTGCCAGGCACTGTTACAGACACCGAAAAAGTGGCAAGATCTGGTGATAATAATAAAGATGGAAAAGAGAACAACTGTTCTTTTATTCAGAGAAGCCTATTTTTACTTTATATATGTGAAGTATTCTGGAACTTCTGATTATATAAATGAGATACAATTTTGTTCTAGTTTATGTTTTCTTGATGGTTGGTTTATTTATTGGACTTGTTACTTCCACTTTCCCTCACCATTTTTTCATGTATTTAGTGATAATTCATTGTCCATTCATATAAGTAATAGTTATTGATAGTAATTAGTAATAAATAGTTATCAGTATCAGAAATGAATGGGTTTCCTTATAGATAGCACTGTTTCTATGGTAGGAAATGGAGCTGGGAATGGAAAAGCCCTGGTCATGATAGGTGGGTAGGATGTGTTTCACTCTGTGAGCTGTTATATCACTTAGGATAGACTGAAGAAAACAAAAATAGCTTGCTTTTCTTTGTAGCTTTACCATTTTTTCTAGGAGCAAGACACGTAAAAAAAATTTTTTTTAATTTTGCTCTAAGAGCTTGTCTTACTATTGATTCTTAACCTTTGACCAAAATGTAAAGAGCTGTTTTTGTATGGAAGGCAGGATTGGCCCAGTGAGTTACCATTTAGGATCCATATAGAACACTCCAGCTAAATGCTTCTAGGAGTTACCTGGGAATATCTTAGATCAACTTGCGTTGCTTCAGTAGCTTTTTTATATTAACTTGCTGATATATATGGCTGTATTTAGTTTTGATGTTGATTTGAACAAAAGAGCTCTTTAATTTCCATAACTCTTCAAAGTAGATGGTCATCTACCTTTCCTAATTATTGGTATGCTACATACTTATTTAAGTTTTATCGTTCTAATTTATCTTTTTTTATTTTTTATTTTTTACAGTTTATTGTAAAGTTGGGTTCCATATAACACCCAGTGCTCTTCCCCAGAAGTGTCCTCCACCATAATCATCACCCCTTTCCCCTTCCCCCCCTTCAGCCCTCAGATTGTTTTCAGTATTCAAGAGTCTCTCATGATTTGCCTCCCTCCCTCTCCCTAACTCTTTCCCCCCTTCCCCTCCCCATGGTCCTCTGTTAGATTTCTCTTGTTAGACCTATGAGTGCAAACATATGGTATCTGTCCTTCGCCGCCTGACTTATTTCGCTTAGCATGACACCCTCGAGGTCCATCCACGTTGGCACGAATGGCCAGATTTCATTCTTTCTCATTGCCATGTAGTATTCCATTGTATACATAAACCACATCTTCTGGATCCATTCATCAGTTGATGGACATTTAGGCTCTTTCCATGATTTGGCTATCGTTGAAAGTGCCGCTATGAACATTGGGGTACATGTGCCCCATATGCATCAGCATCACCCTTGGGTAAATCCCCAACAGTGCTATTGCTGGGTCATAGGGGAGTTTTATTGGTATTTTTTTGAGGAATCTCCACACTGTTTTCCAGAGCGGCTTTACCAGTTTACATTCCCACCAACAGTGTAGGAGGGTACCCGTTTCTCCACATCCTTGCCAGCATCTATAGTTTCCTGATTTATTCATTTTAGCCACTCTGACCAGCATGAGGTGGTTTCTCAGTGTGGTTTTGATTTGTATTTCCCTGATGATGAGTGACGCTGAGCATCATTTCATGTGTCTGTTGGCCATCTGGATGTCCTCTTTGGAGAAGTGTCTATTCATGTCTTCTGCCCATTTCTTCATTGGATTATTCGTTTTTTAGGTGTGGAGTTTGGTGAGTTCCTTGTAGATTTTGGATACTAGCCCTTTAACAGATATGTCATTTGCAACTATCTTTTCCCATTCTGTCGGTTGCCTATTAGTTTTTTTTTAATTTGTTTCTTTGCAGTGCAGAAACTTTTTATCTTGATAAGGTCCCAATAGTTTATTTTGGTTCTGATTCCCTTGCCTTTGGGGATGTGTCTAGTAGGAAATTGAGTTGAGGTCATAGAGTTTTTTTCTGTTCTCTAGAGACAGTTCTATGAGCGTTTTCAGTCTCTCTTTCTCTTCCCCTGGTCTCTCCAGGGTTCCACGCACTCTCCCCAGCTCTGGATTGGGCTGGGGTTCCCTCCATTCCACACCTCTGGGGCCCAGCCCATTTTTATTTCCCCAGTTTGCACTCATTCAGGCACCTTTGAGGTTGTCTTCTTTCTGGACTCTGTGTGTTTTCCTCCCACTCTTGCAGATCAGAGTATTGTGGCTTCAGTCCTTCTCAGTTTGATAGATGTGGGGGGGGAGGTGAAAATTAAAGAGCTCCCTCCTTCTCTGCCATCTTTCCCCTTTCTATTTTTTTAGTGAGACTTCAGAAAAAAGGCATTGATGAGGTGCCTGGGTGGCTCACTTGGCTGGGTGACTCACTTGGCTCAGTGTCCAACTCTTGATTTATGGCTCAATTTATTATTCCAGGGTCGTGGGATCGAGCCCTGTGTTGGACTCTGCACTGAGAAAGAAGCCTGCCTAATATTCTCTCTCTTTGCTTCTGTCCTCCCTCAAATAAAAAAGATAAAAAGCATCGCACCCCAGGATTTAAATCAAATATGTGTGGGATATTTAGAAGTTTCTATGCATGTACATTAATATAAGTGAAGGATTCATGGTTGCTGGTCCAGGTTGGCCCAATGGAAGAGAAAAAGAGATAACAGATAATCAATGTAGTGGACTATATGCAGTTGAAGTGGTAAACATGATGCATTTAACCAACAGAAGGAGATTTGGAAATGCTTTTAGAAGAAAATGCTAGGGGCGCCTGGGTGGCTCAGTCGGTTAAGCGTCTGACTTCAGCTCAGCTCATGATCTCTCAGTCTTGGGAGTTCGAGCCCAGTATCAGGCTCTGTGCTGACAGCTCAGAGCCTGGAGCCTCCTTTAAATTCTGTCTCCCTCTCTCTCTGCCCCTCCCCTGCTTACACTCTGTCTGTCTCTCTCTCTCAAAATAATAAATAAACTTAAAAAAAAAGAAGAGATAATGTTTATGCTGAATACTGAATAATATATAAAATTTGAACAAGCAAAGGGGTCTAGGGGAGAAAAGCCTAGAAATAAAAGCTTCATAGAATATTCTACATGGAGGAATATAATTATAATTAATATAAAAATGAAATAATATATAAAAATAACCAGAAAAATCTGTTCATCTGTAACATTTAGTTACTACAAGTAGAATGAAATATTAACTGGCAGAAGGAAATGGGGCTATACAAACTGGCTTCTGGCCATTCTTTCTCAGTATTTTTCTTCACAGTACAGTATATTTTTAATAAGGCAAACTTTTAGTGTCAGAGTGTTGCTGTAATGTACCTAAAACATTTTAATGGCAGTGTCCAAATAAGTGCAGATCCTATGCTCTTAGAGAGTTACTCAGCCTTATGATAATTAAAAATGGTAGCTGATTAATTTTGTAGTTATGCTTCTTATTTTATGATACCCCAGATGTTTCCTTTTCCTCTATTTAAATACTACTCACACTGCAAAGTGTAAACATATATGTTTTCCAATGTGCAATTAAAACTGACTGAACTCTGGAGACCATAAGCAATATTGTTTGACCTTGTGTGGGCTTTAGTTACAATATGCACTGACCAAATTACAATAAAACAAATAAGTGGTTACTGAAATTGCTTTCCTTCTTTTAAATTCATAATAGAGTGCTAATTAAATACGTTTATTTCTACTTCTGTCTTCCTCTCCCATTCTTTCTCCATTTTGCCCTACATATACATTGTTCTTTAAGGCTTGACCCAAATCTTTTTCAATTGCTTGGCATTACTAATTCCTTTAAATGTGTATGTATGTGTGTGTGTGTATGCATGTGTATGCATGTTTATATAATGCTATTTTCTCTAGTTTTTCACCAGTGTGTATTTTTCACTAAAAATATTGCAAGAAACTCAGATGCAAAGATTTGAATAATCTTTATCATATATAATTTTTAAAAAACACTATTGAAGTACAATTGCACACATATATAATACACAGTTTTATAAGTTTTGACAGATGTATATGCCCAAGAAGCCATCTATAATTAAGATAAATATATTTAGGATTCTCAAAGTTTGTACATGTTCCCTTGTAACCTCTCTCTTCTTCCCCTCCATGACCAGCTTCCTTCCCCCATTCCCAGGAAATCACTGATCAACTTTTTACAAACTTTGTATGGACTCATTTGCATTTTCTACTAATAGTATTTTCTATAAATGGAATCATACAGTATACTTGACTTGATTCACTGAGCATAATTATTCTAAAACTTATCCAATAGGGTGCCTGGGTGGCTCAGTCGGTTGAGCATCTGATTCTTGGTTTCAGCTCAGATCATGATCTCACAGTTGGTGGGCTTGAGCTCCAAGTTGGGCTCTGCACTGTTCAGAGCCTTCTTGAGATTCTCTCTCCCTCTCTCTTTCCCTTTCCCTGCTTGTGCTCTCTATCTCTTTTAAAATAAATAAAATTTAAAATTTATCCAATAGTTCTTCATTTTTATTATTGAATAGTATTTAATTCTCTTGATGTATTATAGTTTGTTTATGCATTGATAAATTCACTTATTAATGTTTGGTTTGCATGTAGAATCTAGCTACTACAAGTGAAACTGTTATGATTACTTATGCACAAGTCAATATGAACATATGTTTCCAATTATCTTGGGTAAATTTTAGTTGTGGAATGCCTACATCTTGTGAAAAGTTAAATTTTTAAAGAGACTGCTAAGCCTTTCAAAGGATGTGCTCAAATCTTTGACCCACTTATTTTATTTTGGCTTATTTTGATACAAGTCCTTTATCAGAAATATGATTTGTAACAATTGTCTTCCAATCAACAACTTTATTGATTCTTTTTTTTGAAGTGTTTTTCAAAGGACTTAATTTGAATAACGTCCAATTTATTATTCTTTTATGGACATTTCTTTTCATATCATATCTATAAAATGTTTCTATAACCTAGATTTACAAAAATTTGTCTTTGCTTTTTTATTTTTCAAATTTTATATTTGTAGTTTTTACTTGTGATCCATTACTCATTTTGAGTTAATTTTTGTACATGGAGTGAAATAAGGATCTAAGGTAGATTTTCTTCTTCTTCTTCTTTTTTTTTTTTGTAGATGGATATCAATTGTTCCAGCTACTGAAGTGCCTTTACGCTTTTTTTTTGGTCAAAAGTAACCTTTTTTTTTTTAATGTGTGAGAACGATTCTAGAATCTATATTTTTTTCTATAGGTCTATTGATCTGTATGTCAGTTCCATTCTGCCTTAATAACTGTACCATTTTAAAAAATACTATACTATTATAATAAGTCTTGAAATCAGTTATTGTTACTCCTTCTACTCTTTTATAAAATTTTTTCACCATTCTAGGTCTTTTGCATTTCCATATAAACTTAAGGAAAACTATATAATTATTTTTAATTAATGGTAAAGATATGCTATGCATAACATACATCCTATACCCCAGGTATGCGCAAAGTAAAAAAATAAAAAGTAAGCATAGGGGAACACATTTTAAATAAATCCAAAATAAAGCATAAACTATTTCTAGTTACCTGTAGTTGATAAATTGACACAATAAATGCATAAAAGTGGCCCTTTGTGTCTAAAGTGCTTATGTATTTTAAATAAATGAAGATTTGTCTCATAGGTTGTTGTAATATCTCACATATTGGAAGAGTTATCTAGTTCATCTCCCTCCTGAGCATCAGAGAAGTGGTTTGCACAAGATTAAAACACTAATATCTGTAGTAGGCACAGTTAAGATGCATAGCACATGGACCATGACCAGTATATTACATTATACTCATTTGTATCTCCAAACTTCACTTAGTAAAATAGGCTGCATTCTTGAATAAATAAATGAGCAACCTATTACTCCCTGTGTATTTTACTTTATGTAGTATAAATATATCTGTACTATTAATATATAATGGAAATCTAATGTGTTTTGATCTTCTGCTATAATGTAGATATTTCTTCATCTCCCACATCACCATTTTGATGAAATTTATTTTACTTTAAAATTCTGAGATATTTGCTCAATATCTTTTGACAGAGCTGGCCTCTATCTGGCTCCAAATATGGCCAAATTGTTTTGGTAAGGGTTTGAATTCCCATATCCGAAAATGACAGCTTTAGATATTAAAGTACATGTTAGCACCCCAAATATTAAACTTTATAGTATCTTTTGGATATTTGAAAGCAATAGATGGTGCAGGATCCATCAGCATGTTAACAAAATGGTGAACTGAAGACACAGAAATAATTCAGGTATGCCCGAGCGTATGGAAGAATAGACATTGTTAGATTGAGAATAACATTATCCATGAAATCGTTTTACTCCCTATTTCAAATTCTACATGCAAGAAAATAACAAAGAGATAAGGCTTTCGAGTCTTCAGTATTAGGAACAAAATTTTCAAACTAGGATGCAACCAAACAATTGTACCAGAGAAAAGACTTCACTAACCCAGACAGTGGTCCAAAGCCACTCTGCTGTAGCTATGACCTTTCTTCCTAAATTCCTTCAAATGCTCTTCGGGCAGTACTATTTCAATGCTTCCCCAATTATTCTCTAATTTATGATTTATAAAGTCCATTTGTCACACTGCTGAGAAGTTTAGTAGCAAGAAATACGTTTTTCAGAAGAGCAAGCATTATAAGAACAAGATGGTAGCAGAATAGCACATTGATTTCTAGATGGTCACATTTATGTTAACGTGAGGAAAAATTGCTTGCTGCAAAATTTTACTATGGTATAAACCTTACTATAATCGGTTTATTAATGTCATTAAGGAGGCTAATAAAAACAATAATATATAATAAATATAACTTTAATTGCTGAACTACAATGAGTTTCCACTTAGTAAATTGATAATAACTCAAAATGTAAAAAATTTTATATTCCTGAACAACTTTCCTTTTTTCTACTGTTTTTATAATTCAACTATTAAAGTTCTCAATTCCTCAGAAGAATAGGCTAGGGAAATATCAGAGCTCTCTTTCAAATCTGAATTTCTTTTCATATTGATTGATAAAATGAATTGACCATATTCCCACAATATTGAAAATCTGTTAATTCACCTTTACACACTATAACAACTAGGTTACTAGTGTTAAAGATATTTTTTTTAAGGCACTGGTAAACAACTTTAAAGGATATGTCAATCTAGAGACTTCAGAGTCATGAGTTTGGGGTGCCTCGGTGGCTCAGTGGGTTGAGTGTCCAACTTCATCTCAGGTCATGATCTCGTAGTTTGTGGGTTTGAGCCCACATCAGACCTTGCACTGACAGTGTGGAAACTGCTTCAGATTCTGTCTCCCTCTCTCTCTGCTCCTACCCTACTCATGCTTTCTATCAAAAATAAACAAACATTAAAAAGATTAAACATTTTAAAACTATATGGAATATAGGTTTATTATGTGAAGGAAAAGTTAAAATTCTGTCTACTAAGTGTATTTCTCAAAATTATATTGTAAACAGACATTTATGAAATTTTTAAATTCCCATGTGTACTTTATATTGTTTGGAATATGTCTGTTTCTAATTATCTTTACATGAGTAAAGATGTATCTGGAGCACATAATTAAATCTTTTAACAAGGAAATGTATAGTCACTTTATTCTTACTTAAGATTTCAGTAAATATATATTAAATTAGTGTTGCTTAACTGGATATAGCCTTATTAGCTTTTTTATTTTCTTTCCACAAAAGGTAAAGAAACTAATTTCATTGAAACTTCAATGAAGAAAGTAGGTAGGCAGAAGTAATTATAGAACTGGAACATCTCCAGAACACTGGGGCTAACATCCTGATTATTAGAGCGGCATCTTTTACAGCCACAAGTGATTTCAGATGAACCTAATCCATCAGTTCCTGCTATCCCAAAGGGCCACTTCTAATTCCTGCTGGAGCAATGGCACTTTTTCTTTTTTAAAGTACATTTTAACTTCTAAAATCCGTGTGAAGCTCTATCTCTGGATGCTAAGGCATTCTACAACTGTTGTCGATATCAAACTGTTCTACAAACTAAGACAGTTATGCACAGACAGATAAGGTTAGAAGGCCTTGGGAGAGGTGGACTTGTCTATGATAACAGGTAGCCCTTCCAGTGCATAAAGGTGAATCTAGTGCATTAAGGTTCTATGGTTTCATCCTATAGTTCCCAAGTTTTAACTCTGGGAAGGAAATGTTCATTCATGCTTTTATTTACTAAATTTTCTCTTCACTATTTCGAAGTTGCTATAGTCTAGGAGATAGAGTATGTGGAAACCAGGAAGATAGCATTAAGGAAAGAAAATCATTTGACCTCAATTTGTAGAAAATGACTTTGAAAAAGCGGCATAAATATACCTGCAGATCCCTCCCAAGAACATTAGGTATAAAGTGATCAATAAGTATTTAAGTAAATGAGTCATATGATTGTGACATGGGAATCCAAATATTCAGGATGATATGCTAGGGCATTTGTTTGGCCAATGAGACAAAAGTAATGATGTTACAGAGCAGTGAAGTTGTTGGGATATCATAAAGTATCATAAAGGACATTAGGTAGAAATACTAGAATATGTCAGCAGGTTTTTTTGTTTTTTTGTTTTTTGTCTTTTTTTTTTTTTTTTTTTTTTTTTTTACTAATTTGTAGACACTCAGGTTGGCACGATCTGCATGAATGCATGTTCCAGGTAGGAGGACATGGTAAAAATGACTTCTCAACTTTACACTTAAAAATTAATGAAATATTAATTTATATAGATTTAAATTGCAGAAGAATAATGTGTCCCACATTATTTACCACTCTCAAAATCCTGTCTGGAAAATACTTAAAATTAATAGTTTCCAAAAATCACTTTATCCTCAAAAACAAAAAAGGAAAAATTTTCCTTTCAAATTTCTCTTTTCTTAATAAATTGGTTTTTATGTTAGTCACAAATACATCAAATGAATTCTGTCCTTGTACAAGTCAATCTGCCCCAAGTGGCACTCCTTTACTTACCTTTGTGTTAAGGAAGAACATAAGGTAGCTGATATAAAATTATAACTAGTATTTAAATTCAAGTCTCAAAGCAAACATATAGTTGAAATTATACAACATCATCTGAAAGATTTGATTGAATTTAAAAATTTTTAAATTTCAAAGCATAAATCTTTATTTTATGTAACTAGAAAGCTGTTAGTGCCACTTAGTATGCCAAATTTTTTACATGAAACAGAACTCTGTTTTTAATTCCAGGTTTGTCATTTATTAAATAGAGTAACTTTTTAGGCTAGAAATTTTATTAACTTACTCTGGTATTTATTTATTATATCCTAACCTAAGTAATGTAGCTTTAGTTTTGTCATGACGAAACAGGAAAAACATGAAAAGTTGGGATTATTATAAAGATAAAAAAATAAAAAGAAATAATAGAGAAGTATTAAATAATACTCTGGAGCTAATATTTATATATCTATCTCATTTATATCTTTTCATCACTCGTACTTGCCTTACTAATAGCACGAGTCCGAAGCATATATTCCAAGAAAATAACATGTGAATATGCAATAATAAAAAATGGAGCCTGAAGTTTCCTCCATCAGTTTATCCAGGAAACGAATCTTAGGAACACAATGAGGAAAAAGAGAGTGTAGGTTCTACATTTCTACATTTGTATTTATTTGCAGAGAAATGAACCTGGACCATTTTCTTACACCATACACAAAAATAAATTCAAAATGGATGAAAGACCTAAAGGTAAGATAGGAAACCATCAAAATCCTAGAGGACAAAACAGGTAAAAATCTCCTTGACCTTGGCTGCAGCAACTTCTTACTCAACAAGTCTCTGGGGGCAAGGGAAACAAAAGCAAAAATGAACTACTGGGACCTCATCAAAATAAAAAGCTTCTGCACAGTGAAGCAAAACTAAAAGGCAAGCGACAGAATGGGAGAAGATATTTGCAAACGATATATCAGATAAAGGGTTAGTATCCAGAATCTATAAAGAACTTATCAAACAACACCCAAAAAAACCAAATGATCCAGTTAAGAAATGGACAGAAGATATGAATAGACTCTTTTCCAGAGAAGACATCAAGATGGCTAACAGATACATGAAAAGATGCTCAACATCACTCATCATCAGGGAAATACAAATCAAAACCACAAATGAGATAGCACCTCACACCTGTCAGAATGGCTAAAATTAACAAGTCAGGCAACAACAGATTTTGCTGAGGATGTAGAGAAAGAGGAACCCTTCTGCACTGCTGGTAGGAATGAAAATTGGGGAAGCCACTCTGGAAAACAGTGTGGAGGTTCCTCAAAAAGTTAAAAAAAGAACTACCCTATGACCCAGCAATGGCACTACTAGGTATTCATCCAAAGGACACAGGAATGCTGGTTTCAAGAGACATATACACCCCAATGTTTAGAGCAGCACTATCGATAATAGGCAAAGTATGGAAAGAGCACTAATGTCTGTCAACTTTTGAAGGGATAAAGAAGATGTGGTGTATATATACAATGGAGTGTTACTTGGCAATCAGAAAGAATGAATTCTTGCCATTTTCAACAATGTGGATAGAAGTAGAGTATATTATGCTAAGTGAATTTAGTCAGTCAGTGAAAGGCAAATATCATATGACTTCACTCATATATGGAATTTAAGAAACACAAAAGATGAACATAGAAAGGAAGGAAAAAGAGGACAAAAACAGAGAGAGGGCAAACCATAAGAGACTGTTAAATACAGAGAATGAACTGAGAGTTGCTGGCAGGGCATTGTGTGGGAATGGACTAAATGGACAATGACATTAAGCAGGGCACTTGTTGGAGTGAGCACTGAGTGTTCTATGTAAGTGATGAATCACTAAATTCTATTCCTGAAATCATTATTACACTATATGTTAACTAACTTGGATTTAAATTAAAAAGAAAGAAATATGCATTAACTTGAAATATTAAAAATGACCCTAAGAGGATATAGAAGATGAGTTCCTCTATCATACAAAAGTAGTTGAATTCAGATCTATTTGACTTAGGATTATAGAAAATGAGGGCTTATCATGTGTTCCAGCTAATAAATTACCCCAAGAGAAGCTATCCTATGATTATCAGATACTACACAATTTATAAAGTATAACATCAGGCTCTATCTACTAAAGAAAGCTCTGGTGTCCTTAGTGCTTGAGAAAGGGTGAAATATTTCTCAATCTCCTATGCTTTGGAATAAAAGCTACAATGACAAAATATTGTAATAACAACTATGCTTCCAAGTTTCCAGCTTGGGTAGAAGCACAAGTGAAGATACTGTAAAGTCATGACTTTAATTTGTATTTGAGATAAAATAGACTTCTGCATTTGGCGAGTTTTTATGAATACTAACAGGCCATATCATCATCTTTTGCAGATACCTACCAATATAAAGAGAAGATAAAAGAACCATGTGACCACCTAGTAATGGGTAAGTACTTCACACCTTAAATAGTGTTTTTTTTCCTTTGAGTTTTACTGAGATATAATTGACATATCCCACCATATAAGTTTAAGGTGTACAGGATAATGATTTTATTTTTGTATATTACAAAATAACTACCACAACAAATTAACATCTATTACATCAGATGAGTACAAAATATGTTTTTCCTTGTGCTGAGAACTTTTAGGATCTACTACACTCTTAACAACTTGCAAATATACTGTACATTGCATCCCCAGTACTTATTTATCTTATACTTGGAAGTTTATTTTTTGACCATGTTCACCCAATTTCTCTACCCTCTTCCCCTTGCCTTTGGCAACCACAAATCTGATCTCATTTTTTCTAAGTTTGGTTTTTCTACCTTCCACATCTAAGTGAGATTATTGCAGTATTTGTCTATTTCTCTCTGACCTACTTGACTTTGCACAATGTTCTCAAGATTCATCCATAATGTCATAAATGATGGGATTCCCATTTTTTATGGCTAAATAGAACTCCATTGTGTGAGTGTGCATGCGTGTGTGCACGCACGTGTGTGTGTGTGTATACACAACCCACAATTTCAGTATCCATTCATCTATTTATGGACACGTAGGTTGTTTCCATATCTTGACTATTGTAAACAATGCCATAAACATGGGGGTGCAGATATCTCTTCAACATAGTAATTTCATTTTTTTCAGATGAATAATACCCAGAGGTAGAATTGCTGAATCATAGAGTAATTCTACTTTTATATTTTGAGAAATTTACACACTGTTTCCCATGGTGGCTGTAACAAATTGACATTCCCCTCAAGAGTACACAAGAGTTCCTTTTTCTCCATATCTTGGCCAATATTTGTTCTTTGTCTTTTTGATATTAGCCATTTTAACAGGGGTTAAGTGATACCTTACATCATTGTGGTTTTGATATGCATTTTTCTAGTAATTAATGATATTGAGCATATTTTCATATACCTGTTTATCATTTAAATATCTTCTTTGGAACAGTGTCTATTCAAAGCCTTTGTCCATTTTAAATTTGGATAATTTAGTTTTTTGCTATTTAATGAGTTCTTCATATATTTTGAGTACTAATGCCTTATGAGACATGTGGTTTGCAAATATTTTCCCCAATCCATAAGTTGTCTTTTCATTTTCTTGATTTCCTTTGCTGTACAAAGATTTCTAGTCAGTTTCATGTAGTTCCACTTGTCAATTTTCTTATGTTGTTGCTTGTGCTTTGGATGTCATGTCCAAAAAATTGTCAAGGAGCTTTATTTCTGTTTACTTCTAAGAGTTTTGTGGTTTAAGGTCATATATTTAAGTCTTTAATCATTTTTGAATTAATTTTTGTGATGGTGAGATATAGGTGTCTAATTTCATTTTTTTGTACATGTGAATGTCCAGTTTTCCCAGTACTATTTGTTAAAGAGACAATATTTTTTTTCCCATTGAGTATTCTTGGCTCCCTTGTAAAATACTAGTTGACCATATATGTATGGGTTTATTTCTGAGTTCTGAATTGTGTTCCATTGGTCTATGTGTCCAATTTTTGCACTGGTATGGTACTATTTTGATTACAATACATTTTTAATATAGTTTAAATCAGGTCTTTTGATGTCTACAGTTTTGTCCTTACTTCTCAGGATTGCTTTGGCTATTTATGGTCTTTCATGGTTCCATATGAATTTTAAGATTACTTTTCTACTTCTGTAAAAAAAAATGCCATTGGGGCACCTGGCTGGCTCAGTCAGTTGAGTGTCCGACTTCGGCCTAGGTCATGATCTTATGGTTCATAAGTTAAAGCCCCGAATCAGGCTCTGTGCTGAAAGCTCAGAGCCTGGCGCCTCCTTCAGATTCTATATCTGCCTCTTTCTCTGCCTGTCCCCCACTCTTCCTCTGTTTATCTCTCTCAAAAATAAATAAATATAAAGAAACAAACCAAAAATGCCACTGGGATCCTGATAGAGATTGCATTAAATCTATAGACGGCTTGAATAGAATACCTTAGAAAGCTATTTCATGCATGTAAACTGGCACATTTTAGGAATTCAAATAAAACTTTGACTTTCAAGGCTTCCAATTTAAGCACTAAGTATTCAGGATGTTAAATACTAACAGAGATACTCTTTTTAGTTTGAAATACTGTGATTCAAATAGAATACCTCTAGCATTTCCTGCAAATAGGATTGAATTATACAAGGAATATATTTCTTTTTCAGATAAAATAGCTTTATAGAACATTTCTTTTGACAATCTAGTCTGTAGGGGTATAAATTTAAAAAAAAAGTTTAGAGGTGTGTCCATGCACTTAAGGAAATAAGTGACTTTTAAAAAATAGATTTTAAATAAATTAAAATTATATTTTCTTATGATCCCTAAATGAACTATTTTGTTTATAAAGCTTTTATTCCTCCTTAGCCTTTTATTGGGAACATTATAGATTCACACATAGTTATGAGATAAAACATAGAGAGGTTTCTATATTCTTCATCCAGTTTTCCCAAGATGGAAACATGTTACTTAATTAAACTATGAATCACAAGGATATTGGTATTAAAAAAAAAAAAAGTTGGACTTTTTTTTGTTTGTTTTGTTTTTGTTTTTGTTTTTGTTTTAACTTTATAGTTTATTGTCAGGTTGGTTTCCATATAGCACCCAGTGCTCTTCCTCGCAAGTGACCTCCACCAAGACCATCACCCCCCATTACCTTTCTCCCTTCCCCTTCCCCCCTCAGTTTGTTTTCAGTATTCAAGAGTCTCATGTTTTGTCTCCCTCCCTCTCCCTAACTCTTTTTCCTCCTTCCCCTCCCCATGGTCCTTTGTTGGGTTTCTCCTGTTAGACCTATGAGTGCAAACATATGGTATCTGCGTTGGAGCTTTTTTAAGTCCATCAATTTTACATGCACTAACTTTGTGGATGTATGTGTGTTTAGTTACTTATTATGTTAGGGAGGTTTATGCTCATGTGACCACTATATGAGTCAAGATGCAGAACATCCCAGGGATCCCACATGTTGCTCTCATATAGTCAAAGTCACCTCAACCCCTGGAAACAACTTACTGTTTCCATCTTTATAATTTTGACACTTCAAGAATGCTGTATAAGTAGAATCATGTAGCATGTAACCATTTTAAATTGGCTTTGTACACTAAAGATAATTGTCGGACTGGATCTATGTAAGATAGTATGTGTATCAATATTCTCTTCAATAATAACTCATATTCCATGACCTAGATGTACCACTGTTTGTTTAGCCATTCACTTATTAATGGTTCAAGTTTGTGACCTTTACAAATGACCAAAGCTGCTATAAACATTTGTATGCAGATTCTGCATGAACATAAGATCTTATTTAATAGAAATTATTGCTAAACAGTGCAATTGCTGGATCATATGGGAAGTGCCTTGCTTTGGGCTCTATGCTAACAGTACAGAGCCTGTTTGGGATCCTCTCTCTATCTCTTTCTCTCTCTCTGCTCCTCCCCTGCTCACTCATGAATGCTCTCTCTGTCTCTCCCTTTCTCCAAATAAATAAATAAACATAAAAACTTTGTAAAAAAGAATTTCTGAGATTGTGATAGAAATTACATTAAACTTACAGGTCAAGTTGGGAATGATTAAGATTACTACACTGTTGAATTTTCCAGTCTATAATGCAGTATGTCTATCCTTTATTATTATTATTATTATCATCATCATCATCATCATCATCATTATTAGAGAGAGCATGAGCAGGGGAGAGGAGCAGGGAGGAAGGAAGAGAAAGAATCTTAAGCAGGCTCCCTGCTTAGCCTTATGTGGAGCTCAATCATGAGCCATAATCAAGAGTCAGATGCTCAATCAACTGAGCCACCCAGGCACTCCTGTCTATCCATTGATATAGAGCTTCTTTGATTTCTTTAATAAACATTATGGAATTTTCATTACACAGATAGTATATAATTATGTTTCCATGTGTCTGTTAGTCTGTAGACTTGAAATGGACACTTGTGGTTTGATACATTGTCCTGCAAACTTGGTGAACTCAATAGTTTTAAGAAGGTAATTTCTTTGATCCATGGGATTTTCTACATAGACAATCATATCATAGGCACATGGGGACAGTTTTCTTCTGCATTTTCCAATATGTATGCTTTTTCTTTTTCTTGCTTAAGTTCAATTGCTAGATGAATTTGATTATATTAATAGAATTATGAATATTGAACCAACCTTCCATATCTGGAAGAAATTCCACTTGTTCATAATGCTTGGTTCTCTTTATATACTGCTTGACTTGATTTGCTAGTATTAACCTGAAGATGTTGCGTCTACGTTCCAGGGAAATAATGAATCTGTACTTAACCTTTTCCTACTGTGTTTGTCTGATTATAGAATCAGAATCATGGTAAAGTACTCTTAAAAAGTGAGCCGGGAAGACTTCCCTGGTGTTCTCTTTTCTGAAAAATATTCTGTAAAATTGATGTTTATGTTTTGAATATTTATATGAATTCTACAGTGAAATTGTTTGGACCTAGATAATTCTACTTGGAAAAATTTTTTTATTACAAATTCAGTTTCTTTATAGGTAACAGGTCTATTCAGACTGTCTATTTCATTTTGATTAATTTGAGGAAATTTATCAGTTCCAAGGAATTGAAATGGCTGTAGGATCTATTATGATATCCCCTATTCTTTTTTTATTGATTTTTAAATTTTTTTACTGTTTATTTTTGAAGGAGAGAGCATATGTGGGGGAGGGGCAGAGAGAGAAGGAGACCTAGAATCTGAAGCATGCTCCAGGCTCTGGGCTGTCAGCATAGAACCCGATGAGGGGCTGGAACCCACACGCTGCGAGATCATGACCTGAGCCAAAGTCGGAAGCCTAACCAACTGAGCCACCCAGGCACCCCATTTTTTAATTGATTTAAAAAATGTTTATTTATTTTGAGAGAGAAAGCATGAGTTGCGGAGGGTCAGAGCGATAGGGAGAGGGAAAATCTCAAGCAGCCTCAATGCTCAGTGTGGCACCTGATAGGGGGTTCTATCTTATAACTGTAAGATCATGACCTCAGTCAAAATCAAGAGTCAGACATTTAACTGACTGAGCCACCTAGGTACCGTTTATTCTTTTTTTAAATCGGATTTTTTTTCACTTTTCTTAAAGTGGTTAATCTTTATAGAGGTTTATAAATTTCATTGATTTTTCTTGCAGAGCTAACTTTTAGATTCATTGATTTCCTTTACTGTTTTCCTGGTTTTATTTTATTGATTTCTGCTCTTCATTATGTCCTTCCTTATGTCTGCATTAGATTTACTTTGCTCTTCTATTTTATAGTCACTTGAGGAAGAAAATTGGGTTATTGATTTAAGATCTTTCCTCTTTTTCTAATGTAAATCTTTACCTACATAAATTTCCCTCTTAGACGTGAGATAGCTGTGTACTACATATTTTGATATTCTGTATTTTCATTTAATTCTATGCATTTTTTGTTTCTTTGTAAATTCCTGTTTAACCCACGTATTATTTTAAAGTATATTATTCCTTTTCCATGTGTTTGAAGATTTTCTTGTTGTCTTTCATTTATTATTTTCTATTTTGATTTCACTGCAGTTAGAAAACAATTTGTATGATGGCAAATCTTTCAAAATTAGCTAAGATTTCTTTTATGATTAAGATTAATGTTCTTTCTTAGATATCCTTCTTAGATATATCCCATGGACAGATAAAAACTATGTGTGTTCTACTGTTGTTTGCGGGACTATTCTTTAAATATTGAGTAGATCTTGCTCGTTTATGGTACTTCTTTCATCTATGTTCCTGCTAATTTTCTCTATATTTCTATTAAGTATTTAGAAGGAGATGTTGATGTCTTTAAGTATAATTGTGGATTCATCTCCTTTTTCTTTTAGTTTTAGATGTTTGTGCATATATTTTATATGTTTTCATATATTTTGCAGGTCTTTTGTTCAGGACCTTAAGATTGCTATATCTGCTTGATGAACTGACCCTTTCATCATTATAATATTTACCTCTCTGTCCTCCATAATTTTCTTTGTTAAGTAAATTTATCTCATGTTAACAGAGCCACTCCTGTTTACTTTTTTTAAAGTTTATTTATTTGGAAAGGGAGAGAGAAAAAACATGAGTGGGGGAGGGGCATAAAGAGAGGGAGAGAGAGAATCCCAAGCAGGCTCAGGACCTTCAGTACAGAGTCTGGTGCAGGGCTCAAACTCAAGAACTGTGAGATCATGATCTGAGCCAAAGTTGGACACTTAATTGAGCCATCCAGACGCCCCCCTCTTTACTGCTGATTAATGATTTATAGCATGCATTTTTCTATCACTTATTTCCCCCTATTTATACTATTATACTTGAAATGAGTTTGTTTATAGTATATAATTAGGTGATGTGACTTTTTCCTCCTGTTTCTCTTTTAAATATTTATACTCTTTACATTTTCTGTTAGTATTACTATATTAAGATTTGTTATTTTCATTTTTTGTTTTCTGTTTAGTGTCCCTGTGTTTTTTGTTTCTGTGTTTTTTTTCCCCCTGCTTTTCTGAGGTCACTTACAAATGGAATTCTAAAAAATGTTTGTCTCCAGTATTTTTTACTTTCAATGGTTCTTTAGTGCTTGCTCTAAGATTATTATATATAAATAACTTAGCAAAATCTACGATGTTAACATTTTACCAATCTGACTGAAGTGTAAAAAACTTACCTCTATTTATATCCTTTTGACCTCTCCCATTTATAATAAAAACAGCATAAATATTTACTGTATAGAGAGATCATATTAAACAGTATTATAACTTTTGCTTGAAACATGATGTTGGAATCTCAAGAGAAAGAAAATCTGTGAATTCCCATACATATTTTCTTCTGTTTTTATTGCCATTTCTTCTTACCTAACGTTACAGAGTTTCTGCTTGTATTGTTTCCACTATGTCTAGAGAACTTCTGTTAGACGTTCTTTAGGTAAGTATGGGCCTACAAAAAACAAAAACAAAAAAAAAATGGTTTCCACCATCTGAGAATATCTTGATTTTTCAGTCATTGTCAAAGGATATTTTTGCTAAATATAGAATTCCTAGTTGATAATTCTTTTTTGTTTTCTTTTAGCCTAATAAAAATGCAGTTTTATTTCCTGCTACATCCATAATTTCTGTTGTGAAATCCGGCCATATTTTCATTGTTTTACCTTGGTAGATAAAGAGTTATTTCCTCCTGGCTGCTTTCAAGAGAATTACTTTGTCTTAATTTTTGTAAGATTATTAACTGTGATTTCTATTGGAATTGATTTATTTGGGTTTATCCTGTTTGAGGTTTACTCAGTTTTTAAATTTTTAGATTTATGTATTTGACCAAATTAGGGAAAATCAATAGTTATTTGTTTATTCTCTTAGCTTTATGCTTCTGGGACTCAGATGATATGACTGACAGATTGTTTTTCTTATAGACTCATAATTGCTTGAAGTTCCAAGCAATTTTTCCCTATTTTCTTTATTTTGTTCCAATTATGTAATTCAATTGTTCTAGCTGCATGTTTATAGACTCCTTTCCCCTTTCCATTCCACTGTTGAACTTATCTATTTAGCTGTTTGTTCCTCTATTTTTTAGTACTAAAACCCATTTGGTTCTTTTAAAATATTTTTAATTTAAATTTATATAACATGAAATTCACTTTTAACCACGTTACGTTGTGTGAATCATTGGTTTTGAGTATGTTCACAGCGTTGTGCAATCATCACCACTAATTCCTGAATATTTTCATGACTCCTGGGATAATGTGACTTATATTTAGAAAAATCTACTTCGTTTTCACCTCTGTCCCTGGCACAAGGGGAGCTCCTAAAAGATTTGGAATTTGCTAAGTGCCTAAAGCAAGAAAAGTATCTATATTAAATTAATAAGACAACTTTTGGAAAATATCTATGAATCAGGACTCAGGGTCTGTGGAGACAACCTTATGATTAGAAAATTGGAACTTTGAATCCCACCACCCTGCCCCACTGCAGAAAGAGGGACAGAGGCTGGTGGTTGAGGTAAGTGCCAATAGCCAGTAATTTAATCAACCATACTTATGTAATGAGGCTTCCACTAAAACCAGAAAATATAGAATTCAGAGAGTTTCCAGCTTGGTGAACACGTACACATTGAAATAGAGTAGCATGCTCTGAGGGACTTGGTAGCTTAGTGCCCTTCCCCATACCCTTCCCTATGCATCTGTTCCATCTGGTTGTTCCAGCAACGTGTGACTTAAAATTGTTCATAGTATTCCCTTACCAGTTCTGTAAGGTCCATGGTAATGTCCACATGTCTGTTCCTAACTGTGGTAATTTCATTCCTCTTCCTCTTTTTTTTTTTTATTTCTTAAGCCTAGATAAAGTTTGTCCATGTTCTTGATCTTTAAAAAAAAAAAAAACAACCCACTATTGAGTTCATTTATTTTTCCTCATTATTTTGCTGTTCTTTATAACTCATATTTAATTTCTTTTTCCTGTTTGAGTTTAATTTTCTTTCTCACTTTTTTTTAAACATGTATTTATTATTGAGAAACAGAGAGAGACAGAGCCTGAGCATGGGAGGGGCAGAGAGAGGGGGAGACAAAGAATATGAAGCAGGCTCCAGGCTATGAGGTGTCAGCACAGAGCCTGACACAGGGCACAAACCCACGAGTGGTGAGATCATGACCTGAGCCAAAGGCAGACGCTCAACCAACTAAGCCACCCAGGTGCTCCCTCTTTCCCACTTTCTTAAAGTGGAATGTTAGGTTTGGATTTGAGATTTTTCCCATCTTTTTTGATGTATGTACTTATGGCAATAAATTTCCCTCTAGTACTTCTTTCTCTGCATTAAATTTTCATATGCTGGGTTTTAGGTCTTTCATCCATTTTGAATTTATTTTCGTGTATAGTATAAGAAAGTTGTCCAGTTTTCCTAATACCATTTGTTGAAGAGACTCTTTCTCCCACTGGATATTCTTTCCTGCTTTATCAAAGATTAGTTGACCATGTAGGTATAGACCAATTTCTGGGTTCTCAACTCTGTTCCATTGCTCTATGTGTCTGTTTTTGTTTTGGTACCATGCATTCTTGAGAATTACAGTTTTGTAAAACAACTTAAATTTTTGAATTGTGATGCCTCCCAAGTTCTTTCCTTTTTCAACATTACTCTATTTGGGATTTTTTCTGACTCCCTACAAATTTTAGAATTGTTTGTTCTACCTTTTTGAAAAGGTGGTGTTATTTTGATAATATTGAATGCGTAGATTGGTTTAGATAATATAGACACTTTAACAATATTTGCTCTTACAACCCATGAGCATGGAACATTTCTTTGTGTCTTCTTCAACTTCTTTTATAAGTGTTCTATAGTTTTCAGAGTGCAGATCTTTTACCTGTTTGTTTAGATTTATTCCTAGATAATCTAGATATTTTTGGTGCAGTTGTGGATGGGATCAATTCCTTGATTTGTCTTTCTGCTGCTTCATTATTGGTGTATATAAATGCAAGAAATTTCTGTAGGTTGACTTTATATCCTGCAACTTTGCTGGGTTCATTTATCAGTCCTAGCAATTTTTTTGGTGGAGTCATTTGGGTTTTCTACATAGAGTATCATGTAGTCTATAAAGAGTAAAAGTTTGACCATGCTGGGCAGGGGAAGATGGCATTCTTGTGCTCTCTTGTTTCCAGGGAGGGAAGCTCTAGCCCACCACTATTCCAAAAGCCCTCATACAAAAGCTAAAAATCTCCCCTCTTATGTCCCAGGCTTCCATCAGATCCTTGCCCTCAACTTGTCTGTGTGCAGAGCCATCAGCATGTTTTATCTCTGTGTTTTATCTCAGGTTCATGATTGGTATTCAAAATTCCAAATCTTAAAGGACTCAGTAAGGTACAGACCCACTTTCCTCCTCAGGAAGAAAGCCTCACAGCACTGTGTCTGGTTCTGGTTTGTTCCAGAAAAGCAGTCTCATGGCCATTCTGATGCTTAGAGTTTATAGTGAAGCACAGCAAAACACTGAGACAATGTTATCTGCCCTCTGTGCCCATTTCTGTACCTTGCTTTTGAATGGCCACTCAATGGTGCCAACTGGGTCTTTTGTCCTTGGAGAGGCAATATACCTTGTCTGCACGTACTCCAGGAAGGAGAACATTCTCAGTGTGACCAAGGGGATCCCTACACCATGCTGTCCACTGTCTCCTCCTGGGCTTCCACCCACCTTCTCCCCAGGAGCACCGCTGCCTGCTAGGTTTGACTCCAGTGAATGGCATGGACTTCTAAAACCTCAGAATTTGACCTCCACTGTTTGCAAAAACTTGGTATAGTCTGTTCCTTTCAATTCCTCATTGAGTGCTTTTGGGAGAGTATTTTTCTTGTGTGAACCCAATGAGCTTCTCTCTCCCACTCTTCCTCTCTCTGTCCTTTCTGCAAAATGGGCTCTCTCCCTTCTGCAGACCTGCAGCTTTTTTCTCCCCTATTTCAAGTCTCTGTACCTCCTACCTGCCACATAATTCTCTCCCTTCAGTTGTGCAGATTGTTCTCTTAATCCTCAATTTCCTAGGTGTTCAAAATGATTTGATGTTGATCTAGCTGTGTTTGAGGGATGAGGTAAACTGAGGATCCCCCTAGTATAGTACTCCACCATCTTAACTCCTCCTAGCTAGTTTCATATGTTTTGAAATTCTGTTTATATATATACACACCATACACGCATATATATATGTACACAAATATATTTTGATAAATATTATATCTTCTTAATGGATTGACCCTTTTATATTTTTTTCAAGATTATTTATCTATTTTGAGAGACACAGGGAGGGCAAGTAGGGGAAGGGCAAAGATACAGGGAGATAGAGGATCTGAAGTGGGCTTTGTGTTTAGAGCAGAGAGCCTGATGGGGGGCTTGAATTCACAAACCCTGAGATGAAGACCTGAGCCAATGTCAGTCGCTTAACCAATTGAGCCATCCACGTACCTCAAGCCTTTTATAATTTATAAAGTCTTTTTTGCTATCTTTTAATGATTTTTAATGTCTATTTTGTATGCTATTAGTGTAGTAACTCCAACTCTTGTGATTACTGTTTGCCTGGGAAATGTTTTACCATTCATTTAATTTCAATCTATTTGTATCTTTGAATTTAAAGTCTCTTGTAGGCAGCACTTAGTTGTATCATTTTTTAAAAATCCATTCTGTCAATCTCTGCCTTATAACTGAAGAGATTGATCCATTTATATTTACTCTAATTACCTGTAAGAAGAACTCCTACCAGTCTTAGTTTTTTATGTCATATCTTTTTTGTATTAAACATATATTTTATACTGCACGATTTTAATTATCTTGTCATCATTACATACTTTCTTGTTATTTTCTTAGTGGTTATTCTGAGAATTTCAATTAATTAGATTAGTACCAACTTAATTTCAGTTAATTTGTAAACACTTTATGCCTATATATTTTCATTTCCCCTTACATTATTTCCAAAACTGTATTTTTGTGTCTTGTTTGCTCAATAACACATTTCTGCAATTATTGATTTATGCAGATGTCTTTTAAATGAGATAAGAAACAAAAGTTACAAACAAAATTACACTGTATTTTATATTTATCATACTGCTGTTCCTTATTTCTCCATGCATATTCAGGTTGCTATCTAACATCTTTACTTCAGCCTGAAGAACTACTTTTAGCATTTCTTGTAGGGCAGGTTTGTTATTAAGCAGTTGTCTCAGTTTTTGTTTGTGATATCTTAATTTCTCCTCATTTTGAAGGATAATTTTATAAGATACAGAATTGTAGGATGATAGGCTTTTTTTCCTGTTAAAACTCTGATCTTACTTTCTCTAGACTCTATGGTTATGAAAATCAGCTGTTAATGCTTCTGAGGATACTTTGTATGTGATCAGTTGTTTCTCTTGCAGCTTTTTGGATAGTCTCTTTGGCTTTGGCTATTAACAGTTTGTGTGTCTTAGTGTGGATATCTGAATGTATTTTACCTCAAGTTCACTGAACTTTCTGAATGTGTAGATGAATGTTTTCTATTAAGTCAGGGGATTTTCTATCCTTATTTTCAAAATTCTATTCTTTTTTCCTCACACTCCTGCTGTGACTTACATTATAATAATGTTTATAGGGTTGGTGGTGCCCAACAGGTCTCTTAGACTATGTTCATTTGTCTTTAGATTTTTTGTGTGTGTGTTTCTCAGATCAGATAGTCTAAGCTAACTTACTTTGAACCACACCAAATCTTTTTGTGTCTGCTCCTATCTGCTATTGAACTCTAGTAATTTTCCATTTCAGTTATTGTAGTTCTCAACTCTGCAATTCATATATATTTCCTTTTCATAATTTCTATTTGATGAGACATCATTGTTTTTGTGTTTTTGTTTTTGTTTTTACTTACACATTGTTTCTACTCTTTGAAGATATTTAAAATAGGTGTTTAAGTATTAAATTAATATTTTCTTCTAATCTAATATCTACTAATCCTCATGTCTCTGCTTCTTTAGGAATAATTTCAATTAATTATTTTATTTCCTGTATATAAAGCATTTTATTTCCTGTATACAGAGTATATAGAGCATACCTTAGGGTTCTATTCATGCTGAAAACTGGACTATTTGAATATATTAATATGAAAATTCCAGTAAACCTATTCTCCTTCCTTTTCAGGGTTTATTGTTACTATTTGTTGCAGTCATCACTGTTTGTTTACTTTCCTGAACAAATTTTTCCCACTATATTTCTGTCATTTGTGATCCCTGAAGTCTTTATTTCATTATCTTAGCACTCAAACAATGAACAAAGATATTCTTAAACTTTAGGAACAAAATAGCTCCTAGTCTTTGAGTAAGTGTCCTGTGTTTGTATTTGGGCACACTTTCAACATACAGTGAAGTATCTTACATCTGTGTCTTAGTCTTTACTTCCTTCTTACACATCCTCAAGCTTAAACAAGGAGACAATAAGCAGAAATGATGCTATAGCCAAGGATCTTATTTTTGTGAAAGACATCCATGAATAAACATGTGGAGGTGAATAACATGTATAAATAAGAAATTAAGATTTTTCCAAGTGTAGAGAGCACTATTTTAGCAGTTTTCTCTCAGTGTGTTTTAAGTGATTTTTTTTCTTGGTACTTTTTCTGTTTAAATATAATAATAAAATGAGTAGAATATTTAACAATAAAATATTATTTTGAGACAAATAGCCATCTTAAAAATTATCTTTCCAATTGTTTTTCACCATTCAAACACCCTTCATTCTGATTATGTATCAGTGGGGTTTAATGCTTTCGTTGGACAGACAATAATCACAAGGATTTATCAAATGTATTGGCACATTGTGTTATGGTGAATGAGGGGAGAATTGGATGGGTTACCTGCTAGTTTGCTAGATTTCTTCCAGTCAATTTATAAATTCCAATGCATTGTCAAAAACTTTAAGGAAGGATGTGAAAGATTACTTCAGTTCAAGTGTAATATTGATATAATTTACCAGTATTGCACATCATTGGTTTGAAAGCAGCTCTAAGAACAAAGTGATTTTGGTATGAAACTGAACATCTTAATGTGTGGAATACCTTCAGAATCATTTTAACGAATCTAATTGTGCTGTATATGTGTGCACCCAAAGAAGAAAATGTCTTTTGTTTCAATGTCACACATAGTAATTTAACAGCCTACAAGTGATGTGATAAAACCACTTAGAATACTCAAGAATATTGCACAGAATGTAAATTCTCAGCACACTGAGTGCATACAGTGAAATTATTCAATCAAGCAATTGCTGAGATCTTAAGGAAAACACCTATTTGGAAACATATTTAAGTATCAATGGCATGTTATTTTCCTAAATCAACAAAAGAAATCAGAGAAATAGCATCTTTTAATCTAGATATCAGTGGTTTGTTGGATAATTATATACATCCTGCTGCAATTTTCTCACTTATTTTCTCTTTTATTTTCAGAGAGAGAGAGAGAGGTCTTTATAATCTAATAGATTACTTTCCCCACAGTTAACCATTGGGTTATCAATTAATGTGTTCACAAAACATTTCAGACACAATAGAAGTCTCTTATCAAACTTTCATAGAGTTAGGGAGTTTGGGGATGCTTACTTTCTGCAGAATGTAAGTCATTTACCATTGATTTGAGTCCTAGGAACAGATCATAGCATAGGTACAGAGGATATAGTTCCATTGTTTTCTCTAGTTCTTGTATGAATACACTGTAGGTTGAGATATGGACTTAACTTTAATGCTATTTATCAGATGTTAATACTTACTGTTAATATTTAGACATTAACATGGAATTAAAAGCAAATAAAACATTTTATCTACATCTACATTCTGTCATTTATGTTCTTTTATTGAGGTACAGTTGATGTACTAGTTTCACAGCATAATGATGTGATAGTTGTATATATTGACCAATGATCACTACAATAAAACTAGTTAACATTCTTTTTTTTTTTTTTTTTTTTTGGTGATGAGAACTTAAGATTTATTCTTTTTTTTAAATTTTTAACATATATTTATTATTGAGAGAAAGAGAACATGAGCATGGGAAGGACAGAGAGAGAGGGAGACACAGAATCTGAAGCAGGCTTCAGGCTCTGAGCTGTCAGCACAGAGCCCGACTTGGGGCTCGAACTCACAAACCATGAGGTCATGACCTGAGCTGAAGTCAGAGGCTTAACTGGCTGAGCCACCCAGGCACCCCAAGATTTATTCTCTTATCAACTTTCAATTTTGCAACATAGTATCAATAACTATAGTTATCGTGGTGTAAATTTCTTTCCCAAAACTTATTTCGTAACTGAAAGTTTGTAACTTTTGATTCCCTTCACCCAGTTACCCACTCCCAAAACTCCAACCTTTGCAATCACCAATCTATCGTCTGTATCTATGAGCTTTGTTTTTGTTGTTCTTGTTTTCAGATTCCTCATACAATTGAGATCATACAGTATTTGTCTTTCTCAATTATTTCATTTGGCATAAGTGAAAATGCCATTTCATCTAAAAGGCAACAAAATGCCTTTTCATTTTGTTGATGATTTCCTTTGCTGTGCCTTTATTTTTTTATTTTTATTTTTTTTGCTTTTGGCGTCAGATTCAAAAAATCATTGCCAAGAGTGATGTCAAGGAGCTTATCACCTGTGTTTTGTTGTCGGGAATTTATGGTTTCAATTCTTATTTTCAAGTCATTAGTCAATTTTTAGTTCATTTTTGGTATGGTATAATCATCTTTCTGATTAAAAAGGGAATGGGTATATGAAATATGATAATTCAGAGTATCTTCATATCTTTGCTCTTATGCTTTGAAGATAAAAGCACAGTACTCTATATTTAACTTAAAGTCACTAAACAATTTTTTTAAAGTATATGGCAAAATGAATCTATGACGAAGGTGTTTTTCAATGCTATTACATATAACAGTGGCATAAAATACAGGTTTTCCCAATTAAGCCGCTGAGATTTTAAGGTCATTTCCGACTGCAGCATGTGGTAGTCTTAAACTAATAAGGATTTTGTCAGTTTTTTTTTTTAAAAACCACTGTTTCCTATAGAGGAATATGAAGAGTACAAAAATAAAACTATGAAATTGACTCAAATAAATAATTGAATTATATAAATGTTTAATAAAATATAGGCACATTTTAGACTCCAATTTATTCTTGGCTGAACTGTTTTTGTTTGTTTGTTCCTACTGACTTCTTTGTCTTTACATTACCTTTTCATGGAGACCTTGGACTTTTACTTTTCTTCCTTCTTTTATGTCCCTTAGGTAAATAAAACAGGCTTCACACTTACTCAGTATCTCTCTTTTCACACCTTTTCATATCAAGAAACAACTGGTTCTCTGTGTGTCAGTGAGTTTGGTGTATTTAATTGGAATAAGGAAAATAATAGTTTTGATACTTACACATTTTCTTTTCCTTTATTCTTTTATTTTGTATTTTCTGTTGAAGAAATAATCTGACTCTCACCATGATTATTTTCCCATATCATACATGTGTTTGTTCTTCCCAAATGTCTTTATAAATATTATTAGTGATTTAGAAAAATCACTAACTAGCTTCAAAATTGAAATAATAAGATTCTCTTGGTGCTATGTATCTAGTTAAAGATGTGGTAAAGACATGCACATTATGATAATGAAGATATTCTGTATTTCTTTGTTTCCACTCTTTATCTAGTTGATATATGACAAACATTTAAAAATCGCTGCTGATATAATTCGGTAATTTATATTAAAAATGAAAGTGTGGAACGTTTATGATTTTTCCATTATTCTTTTAAATAAACCAACAAAAGAAAAAAATCAGTATTAAAACTGCATACAAATTGTATCAGTTAATATTCAAACAGGTGAAATGTGTGAACCTCCAATGACCTTTCACCTCAGCCTTCTCTGATTGTTGTTACAAAAAAATGCGTAAAAGGCTATGAAAAATAACAAAGAAAAGGAAGAATTCACAGCTTCTAAAAAATTCTTGGAAGTGTAGATATACTTGATATTCTTTAGGACTGAGGTATTATGACAAACATGCTGTTTATTCATGTATCTGAAACAGATAATTTAAATGAGAATGTTAAATTATTTGAGCAAATATTTTGGGGAAAGATTTTGGGACACTACTATTTCCATCAAAACAAAAACAGATAAGCATAAAACCTTCAAGGGACTCCTAGGTGGTTGCTCAGTCAGTTAAGCATCTGACTTTGGCTTAGGTCATGATCTCATAGTTTGTGGTTTCAAGGCTTGCATCAGGCTCTTGTGCTGACAGCTCAGAGCCCGGAGCCTGGTTCAGATTCTGTGTCTCCCTCTCTCTCTCTGCCCCTGCCCCACTCATGCAGTGTCTCTGTCCTTCAAAAATAAATGAAAAACATTTTTTAAAAAAAGGTCAAAATATGTAGCAGACAAGGTTGCCAAAGAGCTTCATTGTTAATTTATAAAAATTCATAGAATAATTCTGAGGGGGAAAGCAGAGTTTATTTGCTTTTGTCATGAAGGTCAAAGGAGATAAACTTTGTACATACAGTATAATGCTTGATAAAAGTGATGTAATTTTAACAGATTGGAAGGAAAACTAATAATGTAAGTTTTCAACTTGTAATTAGAAGAATCACAAAAGCTGAACACCTACACATTGGCTTTTTTTTAGAGACATAATTGACAGACAACAATGCATATAAACTGTATAGTATGATGACTTAACATGTTTATGGCAAAATGATTACAATAATTTAACATCATTACCTCATATATAATTACAAAAAAAAAACATGTTTTTCCCTGTGATTTTCCTAAATTTCCTTGGGAACTCTAAATTTACACTAAAGCAGTGTTAACTATAGTTCTCTTTTGTACGTTAAATCCCCAGTACTTATTTATCTATTAACTGGAAGTTTCTATCTTCTAACCACCTTTATCCAGTTCTCCCATCTCCCACTTCTGGCATTCAACAACCACAGTTCTCTTTTCCTAGGTGTTTAGGGTTTTTTTATATTCTACATCTAAATGAAATCATGTAGTCTTTGTCTTCATCTCTATGACTTCTTTCACTTACATAATGTCTCCAAAGTTCTTCAATGTTGTTGCAAATGACAGGGTTTCCTTCTTTTTTATGGCTGAACAGTATTAAATTGTGTGCATGTGTATGTCACCATTTCTTTATCCATTCAACCATCTGTGGACACTTAGGATGTTTTCACACATCTTGGTTATTGTGAGTAAGGATGCAGTGAACATACAAGTTCAGATAGCTCTATGAGATCCTAATTTCAATTTTTTGTATTTTGTGGGTCAATATTTAATTTTTTTAAGGAACCTCCACACTATTTGCCATAATGGCTATCTCAGTTTACATTCCCACAAGCAGGGCACAAGTGTTCGCTTTTCTCCGTATCCTTGGAAGTATTTCTTGTGTCTTAGGTTTTTGATAGTAGCCATTCTAAAAGGAATGAGGTGGTACCTCATTGTGGTTTTGATTTGTTTCACTACTGATTAGTAATGTCGAACACCTTTTCACATACCAGTCAGCCATTGTTGTATTCTTAGGAAAAATGTCTGTTTAGGTTCCTTTTCCATTAACTGGATTATTTCTTTTTTGCTATTTATGAGTTTTTTTTTAATGTTTTGGATATTAACCCCTTATCACATATGATTTGCAAATATGTTCTCCCATTACGTAGGTTGCTTTTTCATTTTATCAATGATTTCCTGTGCGTAACTTTTTTAGTTGGATGTAGTTTCACATGTTCATTTTAGATAGTGTTTCTTGTGCTTTAGATATCCCATCCAAAAACACATTGTCAAGAGTCATGCCAAAGGGCTTTTTTTCTGATGTTTTCTTCTAGGAGTTCTATTGTTTCCTGTTTTACATTTGAGACTTTAATCCCTTTTGAGTTAATTTTTGTGAGTGGTGAAAAATAGAGATCTAGTTTCATTCTTTTGCGTATGAACGTCCAATTTTCCAAGCACCATTTATCAATGAAATTTTATCTTCTCTGTTGAGTATTCTTGGCTTCCTTATCAAATATTAATTGACCACATATGCATGGGTTTATTTCTGAGCTCTCAATTTTAAGTGTAGGATATCTTTCACCTCCTTGGTTAATTATTCCTAAGTATTTTATTCTTGTGATGTAAATTTTTTAGTCTATTTATTTTGAGAGAGAGTGCATGCAAGCAGTGGAGGGACAGAAAGAGGGAGAGAATCTCAAGCAGGCTCTGCACTGTCAGCAGAGTCCAAAGCAGGGCTCAAACTCAGTAACCATGAGATCATGACCTGAGCCGAAATCAAGAGTTGGATGCTCAACTGACTAAGCTACCTACGTGCCCCTCTTGTGATGTTATTGTAAAAAGAGTCATTTTCTTTATTTCTTTTTGAAAAAATTCAATGTTGCTGTACAGAAAAGCTACTGAATGTTGAACATTTATTTTTTATCCTGTAATTTCAGTTAATTTGTTGAGTAGTTCTAACAGATTTGGGGTGGTCTTTATAATTTTCTATATAAATATGTCATTTGCAAGTAGAATCAATTTTAATTCTTCCTTTGCAGTTCTGAAGTCTTTTTCTTTTCTGATCCCTTTGGCTACCATTTCTACTACTATGTTGACTATGAGTGTGAAGACTAAGCACTCTTGTTTTCTTCCTGATCTTAGTGAAAAGTTTTCAACCTTTCAGCATTGAGTATGTGAACTGTGAGTTTGTTACATATGACCTTTATTCTGATCTGCATTCCTTCTATTGTTGGAGAATTTTTATCATGAATGGATGTTGAATTTGTGAAATGTTTTTTCTACATCTATTGAAATGATCATAAGATTTCTATCATTCTATCAATGTGGTGTATCATATTTACTGATTTGATTATGTTGAACCATCCTTGCATCTCAGGGATGAATCCCACTTGAATATGGGATACAATCCTTTAAATGTGAATTCAGATTCCTAGTATTTTACTGAGAATTTTTGCATCTGTATTCATGTGGTCTCACCCTTCCCCTCTTCTTCCCCCACCCCCCCCCAACTCTTATCAGGGTAGTGCTTGTCTTGTAAAATGAGCTTAAAAATACTGCCTTTTTTTCAATTATCTGAAAGAGTTTGAGAAATATTGGCACTAATACTTCTTTAAATGTTTGGTAGAATCAACTAGTAAAACCATCTATTCCTGGGCTTTTTGGTGTTGTGAGGTTTGTGATAGCTGAAAACATTACTAATAATTGTTCTTTTCAGATTTTCACTTTCTTCCTGATTCAATCTTAGTAGGTTGTATGTTTCTGAGAATTTATTCATTTCTTTTAGGTTGTGTAGTTTGTTACCAAATAGTTGTTCATAGTAACCTCTTAGGAGCCTTTTTATTTCCGTGGCATCAGTTGTATTGTCTTTTTCCATATATAATTTTGTTGATTTGTATCCTTTATCTAGCTAAAAGTTTTACCATTTGTTTTATCTTTTTAAAGAACTATCTCTTAGTTTCAGTAATCTTTACTGTTGTTTTCCTGTTCTCTATGTCCTCTTTTTCTGCTCTTTTACTATTTTCTTTCATCTCCTAACTTGGACTTAGTTTTTCTTTACTTCCATGAGTCAGAAAGTTGGGTTATTTGAGATATTTCTATTATCTTGCTGAATACATTTATAGCTATAAACTTTTTTCTTGTAAGTGCTTTTGCTGTATCTCATACATTTTGGTGTGCTATGTTTTCATTTTCATTTGTGTCAAGATACTTTCCTAATTCCCTTTCATTTCTTCTGTGATCCATTGGTTGGTCAGGAGAGTGTTGAGTTTCCAGATTTTCTTCCTGGTATTGATTTCTAGTTTCAAGAAATGATACTTGGTATTTCAATCTTTACACATTTGTGAAGACCTGTTTTGTAGCCTAGTATATGATCTATCCTAGGAAATGTCCTGTGTGGACTTGAAGAATATGTATCCTGCTCTTTTGGATAGAATGTTCTATATATGTCAGTTAGGTCCATTAGGTTTATAGTGTGGTTTAAATCTATTGCTTTTTATTCATTCTCTGTCTAAATAATCTGTCCATTGCTGAAAGTGGGATATTAAATTCCCCAACTGTTATCATATTGCTGTTTATTGCTTCCTGTTGCTTTCTATAGTTGCTCCAATGTTGAGTGCATAAATATTTACAACTGTTCAATCCTTGTGATGGAGTGAACCTTTGGTTATTATACAGTGACCTTCTTTCTCTCTTATTTTTAGTTTCAAGTCTATTTTGTTTGATATAACTACCCCTGTGTTTTATGGTTATCATTTGATTGAAATATCTTTCTCTATCCCTTCATTTTCAGTTTCTGTATTTAAAGCGGAAGAGAGTTTTGTTTAAGTAGAATATAGTTGGATCTTGCATTTTTAATCCAATAACCACTTTAAAATTTTTTATTGGAAAATTTAATCCATTAACTTTTAAATTATTGATAGCAAAGAATGTACTATTGATATTTTATTGTTTTTCTGTTTTGTAACTCCATTGTTGCTTCTCATACTGATGTCTTTTGTAATTTGATGACTGTTAGTATCTGTATGCTTTGGCTTCTTGATCATGTTTCTTGTATCACTCTTAGACCTTTTTTCCTTTGTAATTACCATGAGGTTTACATAAATTATCTTAAATTTTGAGCACCTTATTTTAAACTGATAATTTAACAGCATTCCTTAACTTTACACTTTTTACTTCTCCTCTCCCTATTGGAGGTTTTCAATGTTATAGTCATCAGCAAATTAGGCACCAACATTAATGTATCAAAGAATCTGATATAGACTATATATTTACGGTTGTGACCTTTACTCCACCTTCACATTTTTATGATGTTAATTCGTGGGGTTTTTTTTCTTACAAATTTTTATTTAAATTCCAGTAAGTCAATATGTAGTGTAATGTTAGTTTCTGGTATAGAATTTAATGTTTCATCACTTAGATATAATACCAAGTGCCCATCATAACAGGTGCCCTCTTTAATACCCATCACCTGTTTAACCCATCCCCCTTACCCCCCTGCCCTCAAGTAATGATCAGTTTGTTCTCTATAATTAAGACTGTTTCTTGGTTTGCCTCTTTTCTCACCCCATGTTATTTATTTTGTTTCTTAAATTTAACATATGAGTGAAATCATATGGCATTTGTCTTTTGCTGCCTTATTTTGTATAGCATTAATTAGTGTCTTTATTTCTGCTTGAAGAACTCCCTTTAGCATTTCTTATAAAGCAGATCTGGTAGTAAGAACTTCTTCACTTATTGCTTGTTAGATTAAGTTTTAATTTCTTCTTCATTTCTGAAGAACAGCCTTTCTTGGCCTTTTTTTTCTTTCAATATTTTGAATATATCATCCCCTTTTCTCCTGGCCCAAGTTAGGCTAGAAGACTGACTATGTGGTTCCCTGAATTCTCTGTCAGGTTTCCTATCAGCAATACATGGGGTTATGAATTAACTTCCTTGCCTTGGCAGGGCAGCCCAGTGGGCCCCACAGCCAGCACAGTTCATTGTTTGGAGAACCAAATCAAGCAGGATTTTGCACTATATTCCCTGATCTGAAGAGGCGACTGGTTTTGCTATTCTCTCTACTCAAGTGCCACTGTAAGTGGGGTATAGGATGAGCTACATCGCTGCTACTGTACCCTGGTTAGTTTCTTCGTCCAGGTGGCTGAAGGCCATATTCAGCAGTGAGTGGGGCTATGTATTAGTTGCACAGATGGGGCCATCATACAGGCCCCAAGGCTGCCAAGGGTCTTATTTGTGGATCAAATTAGGCAGAGTTATGCACTAAGTTCCTGGAAGTGGTGGGCTACTGTCCTAGCCCTCAGATGGGCAGGGCCATTCATCAGGCTCCCTGCTAATGTGCTGTTGTATTCTAAGTTGCAGAATGGAGTACGTAGATTCCTGCGATCTCAAGTTGGGTTCCCTGGGCACCCTAGCTGGAGACTGTATTCAACTTTGGGAAGGGTTATAAATTAGTTTCCTTGCCTAGCTAGCACAACAGATCAGACCCCAGGGCTGGCAAAGCAAAAGTGTGCACTAAGCTCTCTATCCAGATACAGCCGCTGGCTAGGTTCTGTCCTCAAGTGCCATTGTAATTGGAACTGCAGGATGGACTAGGCAGATTCCTGGCATCTTTGGTTAGGTTTGCTTGTTGGCACTTTTGGATGCTGTACTCAACAGTGGGCAGAGATATAGATTAGCTTTTCTGAGTGGGGCAAAACAAACCAGACTCCAAGATCACCAACGCTCTTTGTTTGGATTCTCAAATCTGCCAGAACTGTGTCCTGCTAAGTTCTCTCTGGTCAGACTGTGACACTGTCTTAGCTCCACAGATCAGTAAGGCTACTGGTAGGATTTCTACTTATGTGCTACTCGAGGTAGGTGCTTAGTCTGCCTTGACCCAAGCTGGGTGCTATAAACTGTACTTCTCTTCTCCATTATAATCTCATTACCAGTGGTCATTTCCCATAGATTGATCTCCATAACACAAGACCCAGGTGGGCCTCCTGAAAAGCAACACACATTGCTAGAGGACCTGGATGAGTACCTTAGGTTCTCTTTTTCCAACTGGAAGCTCAGGGTAGGTGCTTCTCTGGGAGGAGCAATGAGGTCTATTTCAGATTCTGTGGTGCAGGGGTGGCCTTCAACCTCACCTCCATATTGTTGAATTTTCATAACCATGTATTGTCTATAGTTGTTAGATCTTATTGTGAGAGGGAGAAGAGTCAAGAATGACCTATGTCACAATATTGGTAATGTTATTTCTCAGCATTTTATTTCAAATGTAATTGTGTGACTTATGTGATTTTTCAAAATGTCCTAAAAATTGTTGAAGAATGGTATTCATAAATTTTATTCACATCAGTATATATAGAAACAGCTTTGATTTCAGATTGTGGATATTATAATTACATATTAACAAGTAATTTCCACAATATAAACTTTCTAATTGTTTTCTTTTTTAATATTTATAATTCCAAACTCAGAATTAAACATATTTGATGGGGTTCTACCCATTGCAATTCCTATCATTAATCAACTCAAAATATCCCAGCTTTGGACAGTAGTAGATTTTCCAAATTGACGACTGTGTCCTTTTGATTATACAGACATGTTTTTTTTTTCCCCAAGTACAGTAAAACCTTGGATTGCGAGTAACTTGTTCTGTGAGTGTTCGACACGATGAACAAATGTAAATTTTAACTTGATAAATGACTGTCTTGCGATGTGAGTCCTACATAATGCTGAATGTCACATGATAACTGAGCCAATATTTCTTGCAATTCACTTTGATATATGAGTGCTTTGGATTATACGCAGGTTTCTGGAACAAATTGTGCTCTCAAACCAAACTTTTACTGTATTTTTTAAATACTTTTCTATTGAAATTCAGTTGGCACACAGTGTTACCTTAGTTTCTGGTTGACAACATAGTGATTCAACAACTCTATATGTCATGCTCACCACAAGTGTACTACCATCCGTCACCATACAACAGTATTACAATATCATTTGCTATATTCCCTCGCTGTATCTCCACTTGCCCATCCCTATGGCAACCATCAAATTATTCTCTGTATTTATGGGTCTCCTTCTGTATTTTTGTTCATTTGTTGTCTAGATATGATATATAAGTGAAATCATATGGTATTTGTCTCTCTCTGCATAAATCTCTAGTATGTTTAGCGTATCTTGAAATATACATTAAATTCTTCATGTTTAGTAGAATTAACAACGCAATTAAAAAAATTGGACAGAAAGCTAAATAGACATCTTTCCGAAAACATACAAATGACCAACAGGTACACAGGAAAAGGTGTTCAACATTACTAATTATTAAAATGCAAATCAAAATCACAATGAGATATCACCTCATGCCTGTTAGAATGGCTATCATCAAAAAGGCAATTGATAACAAGTGGTGATAAGGAAGTGGAGAAAAGGGAACCCTTGTGCACTGCTGATGGAGATGGTGGTACAGCCATTATGGAAAGTAGTGTCATGGTTCTTCAAGAAATTATACTACCCAATGATCCAACAACCCCACTTCTGTGTTACATATCTAAAGAAATTAAAATCAGGATTTCTGAGAGGTATCTACACTTGTATATTCATTGCATTACTCACAATAGCCAAGATATAAAAACAACCTAAGTTGTTTAAGTTAACAGACTATGTGAGATAAACACACACACACATAGTGGATTATTATTTATCCATTATAAAAAAGGGAATCCTTTTATCTGCAATAACTTGGATGGACATTTAGGGCATTAGGCTAAGTGAAACAGGCTAACTAGAGAAGAACCAATACTGTATAATATCACTTACATGTGGAATCTAAAAGACCAAATCAGGGGAAAGACAGTAGAGTGGTGGTTACCAGGGGTTGGTTGGTATGCGAAATAGGTAAATGTTGGTAAAAGTGCACAAATTTCAAGTTGTAAGATTAATAACTTTAGGGATCTGATGGAGAGTATAGTGTTTATAATTCCATTTCATAATCTTTTTTAAATTTATATTTCTTCATTTTGAGAGAGACAGAGCACAAGCAGGGGAAAGGCAGAGAGAAGGATAAACAGAATCCCAAGCCGACTGCACCATCAGCACAGCCCATCAGTAGGCTTGCGCTCAGGAACCATGACATCAGGACCTGAGCTGAGATCAAAAGTCAGACGCTTAACCAACTGCACCATCTAGGTGCACCCTGTTTCATATTCTTAAATGTTGCTAAACAGTTAGACTTTAAATGTTCTCAACACTAAGAAGAAATGATACCTGTGTGTCAGGATGGAGGTGGTGGCTAATGCAGTTGTGGTAATCTTTTTGCAATTTATAAATGTATGAAATCAGCATAATGTATACCTTAATTTACACAATTTTATGTGTAAATTACTTCTCAATAAAGTGGAAAAACAGCTTTTTCCCTATATCTGCTTCTAGGAGTTTTATTATTTTAGGTCTTATATTTGAATCTTTAATTCATTTGGAGTTAATTTTTATGAGCAGTCAAGATCGGGTTCTAGTTTCATTCTTTGGCATCTAAGTATCAAATTTTCGTAGCATCGTTTATTGAAGAGACTATCTTTTCCTGTGTGATATTCTTGGCTCCCTTGTGAAATAATAGTTATGCATAATATATGCATGCTTTTTTACGGGTTTTCAATTCTTTTCCATTTTTTAAGTATCTGTTTTTACACCAGTATCATCCTGTTTTGATTACTAACCTCTGTCTATACCTCTGTAACATAGTTGAATATCAGGACATGTGATTCCTCCAATTTTGTTCTTTCTCAGGATTGCTTTGGCTGTTTGAACTCTTTCATGGATTCATATACATTTTAGAATTGTTTTTTCCACTTGTGTAAAAATGCCATTAGAATCTCAACAGAGATTTCACTGAATGTGTAAGTGATTTGGGGTTGTATGGACATTTTAATAATTTTTATGATCCATGAATACCTTTCCATTTATTCTTCACTTTAATATATTCTTATTTTTTTCAAATCCTAGTTTTATATTGTTATTTACAGTTTTACCTAGTTTCTTTGGAGTGGGCTCCTCTCTTTTAAAACTATTAATCCATAAGAAAAAGTTTTTTATACTATTTTTTAATTTTAAAATTTTATTTAAATCCAAGTTAACATAGAGTGTAATAATGTTATTGTTTTCAATGTACAGATTAAATTTACTTAGAGGCTAAATTTACCTAAGTGTTTTATTATTTTTGATGGTGTTAGAAATTCTTTCTCAGATAATCCGTTGTTAGTAAATGGAACTACTATTTAAATCACTTTGAGATCGCTGTGAAGGAGAGAAATCTAATCAGTGATTATCTTCTATTTTTCCAATTCGATAATAATTCACCATTTTCCATATCAATTATTCTGAGTTGGAGCTATTTATGATTATTCACCTATATGCTCAACCATATATATTTCCATGCCAAATTTAAAATTTGCTTTGAATTTGGAATGCTTATTTCTAGTTGCATTCATAATTTTTGTGTGTGTGTAAATTAGGTATAAGAAGGCAAATTAATTAATTTCTATTCAGAGGAACAATACACTGGATTAGAAGTATTTCCAAAATTCATTTTGAGCAATTAATATCAGAAGTAGTATTATATAGTAGTAGTCAAAACATAAAGATAAATAGATACCTTTTCTTTCTTTCTTCTTTTCCCCTTTTGTTTCTTATATCTTTTCTCAAATTTTTACCAGACTTCATTTTAGGTAACATTGAAGTAGTTTGCTTCCTGATTTATGTTTCAAATTTTGTGCTTACCTTCCTTAAAGCAACAAATGGAGGAAGATGGAGTCAGTCATATTAATAGCGGAAAGAAAGTAACTCATGATTCTCAGTGAAAACCCATGATTCTCAGTGAAAACCAAGATATTTGTGGTATCAGTCTCTAAAATAATTTTCTTTTGTGGAACCTCAGGAAGATGAAATGGGGAATATCACCAACAGCTTTTTCCTGAAAAACATGCTACGTTAATACACTAATGGGTTTTGTATGGGGGCTCCTTAAAGTGCTCTTAGATAAAGCCCACATTTTAAATATTAAACTGCAATTTAGAAAACATGGCCTTTCAGCAGGCCAAGTGTATGTTATTCTAGAGACTGACTTGAAAAAGTACAGATCATAGGAGTAGCTAACCCCCAATGGATGTACCGTATATTCCAACATATCCTATAAATAGAATGTGTCTAAATAAAATATGTGATAAGAGCAGAAGGTACATTCTATGACAAGGCCTGGAGTGCTGATACGTGGACTTACAAGGAGCAAAGTCATAAGTTAACACGTTGAGAAGTAGATATACTTTTGTACAAATTAAAGCTAACCAGGATTTTGCCTTAATTGGAGGCTTAATCACATATTGCCTTGTGACATCTGGCATACAATTGCTGGATCTTATTTAATTTTTCATATGTGTATATCAAATGTATAATAAGCAGAAAACTTTCTGGAGGGCTCCTGCCAAAAGCGTTACATGCTTACTTCACCCACAGTTTCTAAAGCACCATACTCATTGTTCAAAAATGTCATGATATTAAGCCAAGGAAAGAAGCTCCCTCCTAGACAGCCTGGATAACTAGATATAAAAGTAATGAGAGGCTAATAGGTGGCAGGCATCATCATTTTTGTCTTACAGATGTTAAGGAGTCTACTTTAAGTGGCACAGTGAATTGCAATGGTGGCAGTTACAGTTGACCAAGAATCTTAAAGATGGATCAAGGAAGGTATCACTCTGCCCTAGGTCTTGTGCTTTTAGTAACAGTGTAAGGTCTACTATTACCACACATTCCAGAAATCAAACCAGTAGCTGCCTCTTGTATCCATTTTGTTCAGAGAAGAAAAATAGATTTAAGAGCTCTAGATTTTCAACCACAAGAAGGACTAAGTTTTGTCAATATCGAATCTTAATTTGTGTATTTGTTTCCGTGTGTATTCATTCTATAACCCATGCTTATTTCCACATTCAATGGGAAAAAAACAAAGACCAACTAAATTCCAGGTCCAGAGAAAGGACAACAGTTCAAGATTAGTTATAAACAAGGGCTTAGTCAAGATCCAGGCATAAAATGTATGGGTCTAAAAGAATAAAACAAAAGCACAAGGCAGAGCAGAATTTTAGCACTGAAAGAATAGAACACAAGAGATAAAAATGGCAATCTTCCAACTGATCTTGTGAAAAGGTATCAGAACATGATGTATGATAGAAAAGCTAAAATCTGAACTTATGGGAATTGGTAATAGGAAAGAACTCAGTGGTAAACATGCCTGAGGCATTTTATTGAGAATACAGAGAGGAATCCTTTTCTTTGTCTTTGACATGAATTAGGGGATGAGTGGTGAACCTATCATAGGTGTTAATGAAGACGCTGCCCTCTAAATCTATCAGATGAAAAAAACCTTCCTAAGAACAGACTACATGAGAAATTTAGTGGACAGGGTGCATAGATCATCTAGATATATACAGCCAATGAGGTGATAAACTTCATACTCTCAGTGTTTATAAGCCCTGTAATACAACTAAATAAAGGATCATAGCATTGATTTATTTTACCTACATATTCGTATTACTCTTCAATAATTGTTTTTGTTGTTGGCTTTATTCTTTGGTAGGTGTTTGTTTTTCTCTAAAAGCTACATACTTCTGTGGAAGAAAAGACTCAATACTCTAAATCTCTTTCTTTCTCAGGCTAACACTCCACTAAAAGGCAAAGAGAGATGTAAACCTCTGAAGAATCCAAGTATTTTTACTATCCTTACGGTCATCTGAGTTTGGAGGATATTGTAGAACTTATTGTGTTAGAGGGCAGAAGAGCAGAGTCAACAACGAGGTCTGGAAGCTGGAAGGAAAGATGCAAGGGAATGGACCAAATATGTTTTAAAATGGTCTACTTAATCTGTGAGTTTAATTGCCAATGAAGACAATATTCTCAATGTTAACAGAGCTATTCAGGGGAGAAAATGGGACTTCTTGAATCATGAAAATTTCAGTCCTTTATCTCTGGATGACTTTTTCATAAAGTCTGAAGGACCCTTCTGTTCTATTACAAGTTGTCTGCTCTATAAAAAGATAAAATCAATTAATGCTTTGCTTGTTTTCACTGTCTTAAAAGTCAGAACCCTAATGACACTCACATCTGATTTAATGAGCTACGAATAAGTAAATTTTCTCTCAAGTATCTCTTCATGTGAAAATCTAGAAATTTTATTACACAAATTCCTCTTTGGTGAAATGTAGTCAACAAAATGGTTAGTATGACTGGTGTGCCTTGATTGTGCTTGTTGTGACACCATGGTAGTAAGTGTTCCTAACACATGAAAGAGTTAGAGAAAAACCACTCAAATATCCTACTTTAGATAGTGGTTTCAATAATGAAAATGATGACAATGTTTAGTGTAAAGGATAGGAATTTGCAATCAGAAGAGCTAGGTTTAAATTGTTTCTGACACTAACGGATGACATTAATCAAATTACTTAAACCCTTTCCCTTAAAGTAAACACAAATCTTGTTTTTTTTTTTTCTGCTCTTGATTTTGAAATTATATGGATTTGGTTTTAGACCTTAAAATCCAGAATTACTCCAAAAGAGGGTGATGATGGAAATGAGTCAAATCAGAAGGTACCACCAACTTGAGCTTAAACATGTCACAGATTTGTTTCATCACACAACTCTTACAAGATCGAAGAGAATAAACACTTAATAATAAAACACTTAATAATAAATTAGGCATTAAGTATTTATACTTAATCTGTACCAAGAAGTTGGTTAGAATTTTTCATTTTGTCAATTTTCTATAATAATCAAATGAGAGAATTATCAATATCTACTTACCAGGAAACTGAGGAAGAGAGCATTTAGAAAAATTTCTCAAAGTTCTGTAAGCATTTAAGAAGGGTGTGGGAGTGATATACCTTTTTCTCTTGTGGATATTGCAATAGTATGAACAACTAACTATTGAGTCTCTATGATCTAATGCAAGGCACTGACCTAGCCCTGGTGAATTCTACCTCTACATTGTCAGTTTTACATTTCTATAATTCTATGGGTTCTTCTTATCTTTTCTTCCTATACTTTTGTATATTGTTTGACTTGAATTTTCCTTGTGGAGAACAAAGGGATTTGAGTTACTCCCACCAAGATAACTACAACAAAATTCAGGGTTAAACAGTTAGTTAAGTTGATGTTATTTTTGTTTCAGCAGAATAAATCACCTTGTTCAGCCTCTTGCATATGGTGGGCATTTGACAAATGTTTGTTGCATAACTGGAGGAATAAATGCATTAAGATACTATTACAAACCCCAGCAGTACACTTCATTATTCTTAACTGCAGTGAAACAGAAATTCAACTCTAGAATTTATCATTAAATCTCTGTCTATAATTTTAAAACATGCTACAACACAGAACACTTCTACAGTTTAGGTACATTAAACAGGTTATTAATCAAAAATAAAGCAGCCAAACCTGCATTTCTATAAAAGGAAAATTAAAAAAATAATCTAGATAATTGTATCAGAATTATTTTTTACTTTGTAGAATGTAGACTAAATGTAAGCCTGACTCACTACTCCTATTTTGGGTTAATTCTTCATGGTATATTTCTCAACATTACCCTTCTTATGTAATTTTTACCTCCAAAGACCCCCTATTAGTTACTATTATTTAAGAAGCTCTGTTATATAATTATATCATTGCGTTGGAAAGAAGGTCTACCTGAGTTTACACAATATTGTTTATAAGTGAAACAAAATATTTATATGTATAACTAACTTTTCATTAGTTTTTAAAGGTTTCATTATTGTCTTAAGTTTTTAATATTTTTTTCTTCACTAGATTTCACCTAATTTGGCCTAACTCTGATCTCAGTTACCAAATACTAGATTACATTCTAAATAAAATATTATCACAAAAAGTCTCTGTTGGTGTTTGGCTCAGGCCAAGACTGAGCTACCCAAAACATATTTTAATTGTTAATGTATTCATACCATTTCAAGTTTTTGAAGAATTGCAATTTGAGGCTATAATAAAAGGAAATTCCTCTGCAAATTAAAATGTTTAAATATGAATATTCATTTATTCAACAATTTTTTTAATCATAAATAGTATACCATCAAAATGGTGATACAGAAGAACACAGCCTCTGTCCCTCAACAAAGATCAAGAATATTTTACCGAGGAAAGTTGTCCCCTCATTAATGAAGATGAGATCATACTTTCCTCATGAACAAAAGCTGAGGGAGTTTATCAGCACTAAACCTGCCTTACAAGAAATGCAGGAATGAGTTCTTCAAGTTGAAATATATGGATGCCAGTTAGTAATATGAACACAGGTGAAAATATACAACCACTCATAGAGTCAGATTCAGAATAATATTGTAATATAGTGATGTGTTAACTTTTTAGTATAAATTTTAAAGGACAAAAGTACTAAATATAGCTACAGCTACAATAATTTGTTAAAGGATACATAATGTAGAAAGAAAGAAATGGTGATATCAAAAACATGAAAGGTGAGAGTAAAAGGGTTAAGTTTTTATATGCAACCAACGTTAAATTGCCATCAGTGTAAAATATACTATTATATTGATAAAGTACTTTATATAAGTCTTATAGTAATCACAGTAGATTCACAAAAGATAGAGAGGGGAATAAAAACATACCACTGCAGAAGACTATATATTCACAAGGAAGACATCAAGATGGAAATAAAGTAACAAGGGAACTGTAAAACAGCCAGAAAACAATTAGTATGATGGCAACAGTAAGTCCTTACTAATCACTAATCAATAATTATTTTAAATGTAAATGGATCGAATTCCTCGTCCAAAAGATGTAGAGTGGCTAGATAGATTTAAGAAAGAAAAAAAAAAAAAAAGGAACCAACTATATGCTGCCATAACAGACTCACTTTAGCTTTAAAGGCATTTCTTGGCTCAAAATGAAGAGATGGAAAAAAGATACAAATTGGAAACCAAAAGACAGTCAGGTAGCCATACTTGTATCAGACAAAATAGGCTTTAAGCCAAATTAACATGAGACAGACAATGTCATTCTATAATGATAAGGAAGTCAGTTCATTAGGAAAATACAATAATTATAAATTCATATGCATCCAACGTGGGAGAACCTAGGTATTCTAACTGATCTGAAAGGGAAAAATAGACAACTATACAATAATAGTAAGGGACTTTCAATAGCCTACTTTCATCAATGAATAGAACACCCAGACAGAAAGTTAACATCATAATGTTGGACTTGAACCATACTCTAGATCAAATGGACCTAATCAATAGGTATAGAACATTTCATCCACCAGTGGCCTAGTACACATTCTTTAGCATGTACAAAGGACTTTCTGCTGGTTAGCTCATATAACAAGGCCATGAAAAAGTCTTTACCAGTGTATGTAATCCTGAGGTTGTACCCCTTATCTTTTCCAACCACGATGACATAAAACTATAAATCGATAACAGGAGAGAAACTGGAAAATTCAGAGGTATGTGGAAATTAACATACTCCTGACAACCAGTGAGTCAGATAAGGAATCAAAAGGGATGCTAAAAATATATATATATTGAAACAAAATGGAAGCACAACAATCAAAACCTATGGGATGCAGCAAAGGCAGTTCTAAGACGGACTTCACAGCAATATACACCTACATGAAGTAAAGAGGAGGGTCTTAAATGAACAGCCTAACTGTATATACCTCAATGAACTAGAAAAATAAATCTTAAACCTACAGTAAGTAGAAGGAAGGAAATAACAAAGATCAGAACAGAAATAAATGAAACAGAGACCAGAAAAAAAATATAGTGAAGATAAATGGAACTGGCAAACCTTTAGCTGAACTAGAAAAAAGAAAAATGCAAAACGTTAATATTAGAAGTAAAAGAGATATTACAGTTGTTACCACAGAAATACAAAGGACCATAAGAGACTCAACAAATAATTATATCCCAACAAGTTTTATAACAGAAAATTAAATTTCTAGAAACATATAACTTACTAAGAAAGACTGAACCATGGAGAAATAATCTTAACAGACCAACAATGAATAAAGAGAAGAAATCAATTGTCACAAGCCTCCTAATACGGAAAAACCCAGGACCAGATAGTTTGCCAATAAAGGACACTACAAGAAAACTCCAGGCCAATATCCCTAATGAATAGAGATACAGAGCTCTCAAAGGAAAAAATACCAAATTCAACAACACAGTAAAAGAATAATGCACCATGATCAAGTGGGATATATCCCTGAGATGCAAAACTTTTCAACATAGGCAAGCTAATGTTATGTACTATGTTGATAGAAGGACAAATAAAATTATATATATGATCGCATCAAAAGATGACAAAAAAAGTATTTGCGAAAACACAACATTCTTTTATGGGGAAAAAAAAACCACTCAACACTCTGGGTATAGACAGAATGTACTCTAAAACAATAAAGGCCATAAAGGACAAACCCACAACAATATTATATCCAACAGTGAAAGGTTAAAAGCCTCTAAGATCTGGAAAAAGACAAGTGTACTCACTTTTACCATGCCTATTTAACACGGTACCAGAAGTCTAAGCTAGAGCAATCAAGCAAGAAAAAGTAATAGAGAATCCAAATAGAAAGGGAAGAGTAAAATTGTCTTTATCCGCAGATAATATGATTTTATATATAGAATAATACCCTAAAGACTTCACACACACAAAAATTCTAAAAACAGCTGAATTCATTAAAGTAGGATATGAAAATCAACAGAAATTAGTTTCATTTCTATATACTAACAACAAAACATCTGAAAACAAAAACTATCTCTCATTTACAACAGCATCAAAAATAATTACTAAGAGTAAATTTAACCAAGGAGATGAAAGGTCATACAATGAAAACTACAAGACTCATGAAACAAAATGAAGAAGGCACATACAAATGGAAAGATATTCTGTGTTCATGAATGAGAGAACTATTGCTAAAATGTCCATACTATACCAATACAAGTATAGATTCAATACAATCCTTTTGAAAACTCCAATGGCATTTTTTACAGCAATATAAAAAATAAATCTAAAATACCCCAAATTCCCACAGCAATCCTGAGAAAGAATAAAATTACAGGCATCATACATCATGTTTCAAACTATGCTACAGACCTATAGTAATCAACACAGTATGGTTCTGGCATAAAAATACACAGTATGACGAGTAGAACAAAATGAGGAACCCCGAAATAAACTCCCATATATATGATCAATTAATAATTGACAAGGGAGTCAAGAATACTCAGTGGGAAAGGATAGTCTGTTCAGTAATGGTTGCAAAATGTGGATAACCACATGCAGAAGAATAAAATAGGACCCTTACCTTAAATGAAAAAATAAGTTCAAAATGAAGAGACTTTAACATAAAAACTGAAAACCTGAAAAAACCTAAAAGAAATTACAGGAATTATAGAAAATATCTTTGATATGGTCTTGACCATAATTTTTTTGTATACAACACCTATACAACACAAACAACAAAAGCAAAATAAACAAGGATACATCAAAACAAAAAGATTCTACATAGCAAAAAAAAAAAAAAAAAAAAAACCATCGACAAAATGAAAAGGGAACCTACAGAATGGGAGAAAATATTTGCAAATCACATCTGATAAGAGGTTAATATCCAAAATATATAAACAACTCCTACAATTCAATAGGAAAAAATATGACCCAATTAAAAGTATGACCCATTTTTTCAAAGAAAACATACAAATGGCCAACAAGTATATGAAAATCTGTTTAACGTAAATAAGCATCAGGGAAAAGAAAATCAAAACCAATGAGATGTTTCCTCACACCAGTTACAATGACTATCATGGAAAAGAAAAGAAGTACCTATTGACGAGAATGTGAAGAAAAAAGGAACCTTTGTGCACTGTTGGTGGGAAAGTAAATCAGTACGGCCATTACGGAAAACAATATTGAAGTTCCTGAAATTAAAAATAGAATCACCATACATATGATCTAGCTACCCTCCCTCTGTGTACATATCAAAAGTTAATGGAATCATTATCTCAAAGAGGTAACTATACTCCTCTATTCATTGCAGTATTATTATTCAATAGGCAAAGTATGAATACAACCTAAGTGTCCCCTGATTGATGAATGCATAAAGAAAATGGGAAATGGATATGTATCTATCTCCATCCATCAATCCATCCATAGAGAAACACACATATACACAAAGAATATTATTCAGCCTAATAAAAGAAGGCAATTCTGTCATTTGCAACAGCATGGGTTAATCTGGAGGGCCTTACACTAAGGGAAATAAGCCAGACAGAGAAAGACAAATACAGTGTGGTATCACTTATATGTAGAATCTAAAAAAGCCTAACTCCTAGAAACTGAGAGTAGAGTGGTGGTAATGAGAAACTGGGTGGTTTCAGGGGAGGGGGAAAGGAGATGTTGGTCAGATGTTGGTCAAATTTCTAGTTATAAAATGATTAAGTTCTGGTATTTAATGTAAAGCATGTTTACTCCATTTAATAGTGCTTAAAAGTTGATAAGAGATCTTAAAAGTTCTCATCACACACAAAGTAATTATGTGATATGAGGAACGTGTTAGCTAATATTATAGTAATAATCATTCTGTAATATATTTGTATCAAATCAATGTATACATCTTAAGCTTACACTATATGCCAATTACATTTTTTTAAAAAAAAGTAAATCTTGAACACGAAAAAAGTACATATAGCATGCCCTCTGTGATATGCCCTTGAGTTTTAAAAGATGCAATACTTTTATCTCCTTCTAGAATCCCATATTATATTTCAGCCAACCGAGTAGTAAATAGAACTTGTAAGTAACTAATTGAAGTGTGGGCAGCATATCAAAATGCATACAGGGATCTTGGACCTCCTTGTTAGTTTGCACATTATTTGTCTGTGATTTGGGCACACTAGAAGATGATTTCACTGCTGTTACCTTTGTAACTATCTTAAATGGACTTAAAGTCGATCATCAAAGTACCAGTAAATTTCTTTTTGTGACTCCAAATAGCTAATGCAGAAGAATGGAAACAAGAATTTTTCTTCTCTTGCCGAGACAGCCTAATGTGGTAATTTTCCCAAAGTCTGTATTGATGCAGCAAAGATATTATGGATTCACTTAGTGGGTGGTGATTGCTTTGTAATGAACAAGTCATAGGCAATGAATAAAGCAAGCCAGTTTAGAAATTTTTACCACACAAAGTATACCTTACCCATATTTAAAATTAACTTAAAATAGACTGTGTGCCCTTTTGCTATGGTATCTGTGTTTACACACTTAACAACCTATTCAAATCTCTAAATTCTGCATTTTACCAAGCAGGCTGGGAAGAAAGGAAATATAAGTGTGGAAAGATTTTCTAGTTAGGTTCTATTTGAAAATCATGCACCTTATCCAAGTTTAGGAAACTCTCATCTACCTTGAATGTTGCACGAAATAAATATTTGGTTTAATATGATTATCTGGAAAATAGCATGCACTAGTTAACTAACTTATAACAAATATCTTTAAAAATAATGGCAAAAGATCTTTATAAAATATAATAGTTACCAATTTTTGAAACGTATCTTTATATTTTCTGAATAGTTCTGTATGTTGACTTTCTTCTGGAGCATCATTCACACCATTAAGTCTTATTGTAAAGAAAGACAACTTCAGACAATTTAATAGGCAAGAGTGAATAAGCAACAACTTTATATTACTCCTTAGAGAATGCCTAATATACCTTAAATTGCCTATCATTGTTTGCTTTTTGCATGACTTTCCTTTTCTCTTGAAAGTGAAGGAATATTTTTACTATAAATAAATTTTATAATCCATCAAATTTCATATAATATATATATTTCTATATTTTAAGTATTATCTCTTAGAGAAAACCTTGTAATATGTTCATAAGCATTCCATAATTTTTTTGATCAAAATCTTACTCTTTTTTGTTAATAAGTACTGGTCAATTTTATTTAAATATTAGATCTGGAGTTAATCCTAAATATTATTTTCTAAAGAACTGCAATTTTTAAAGGGGCCTGGAAATCAGGCAATATGTCACCTGAGTGTTAGGTCAATATACTTTTCATGAAGCTTAACTACTTTAAGCTACTACCTTATACAGAAAGAGCAAACTACTAAGAATATTTTAGGCAGGAAATAAACCACATCTTATGTAAATTTCATTGTTTATGTGTATAGCATAAATTATAAAGTATGAAGATGTACATATACAACTAGAGAGAGAGACAGGCATCCTGTTGGTTTCATTTTTATGGAAATCTTGAAATCCTGACTAATAATCCCAGTAATACTAAGAAAATTTGATACATATTTTTCTTTTGGGACAACACTCATAGTATCCTATACTAGGATAGTATTTAGTGAATAAATTCCTAGAAACATACAATATTTCAAAACTGAATCAGGAGGGATTAGACAATCTGAACAGACTAATTTCTAGCAATGAAATTGAACTGGTAACCAGAAAACTACCAAAAAATAAAGTCCAGGATGAGTTGGATTCACTGATGAATTCTATTGAACATTTAAAAAAAAAGTTAATATTTATTCTCCTCACACTATTCCAAAAAATAGATGAGGAAACAAAGGTTCCAAATATATTCAGTGAGGCCAGCATTACCTTGGTAGCAAAACCCCCAAGACACCGCGGAATAAGAAAAATACAGGCCAATACGCTGATGAACATAGATGCAAAAATCCTCAACAAAATATTAGCAAGCCACATTGAACAATACATTAAAAGGATCATTCACTATGATCAAGTGGGATTTATTCTGGGGATGCAAGGGTGGTTTAACATTCACAAATCAATAAATGTGATATGCCACATTAACACAACAAAGAATAAAAATACAGTTCAAAAACTTTTAAGCAATACTTAACACTTTGCTCAAGAAGTTAATCTTTAGGGGCACCTGAGTAGCTCAGGCAGTTAAGCATCCAACTCTTGATTTCAGCTCAGGTCATGATCTCAAAGTTTGTGAGACAGAGCCCCCTGTCAGATTCCCTGCTTAAGATTCTCTCTCTTCCTCTCCGTTTGCCCATCCCCCGCTGTGTCTGTCTTTCAAAAAAGGCAATTTTTAAAAATAGAAACATTTGTACTTTTTTATTTTTACTCACAAATATTTCTAAGACATTGAAAACTATAAATTTCAGCCTTCTGTGATATATTTACATGACAAAAATGTATAGAAATGAGATAAAATGTATACTGGGGCCTACAAAAGAAATGCTTTGTAAATAATATTAATAAAAATATTATTTATCCATCCAGGGACAGGTTAAGGGACAGATTTAAAACAAAATCAAACAAAAAAACTAATCTAAATGTAAATGGACTAACAAAAATAGATTAGGCACTGATGACTTTGAATGTGTTCTTTTTATCTTGTAAGACTAGGAATGGACAGACAGCAAAAATATATATCGGATTTGTGTGTTGAGTTGTTTATATTTTTAATTTGATTTTTTACAAGTGCTGTGGGAAAAAAACTAAACTAAAAACAGAAGTTCTAGTATTATACAAAGTACACATTACCCTCATTATTGACTCTGATACTATTAACATTTTTTATATGAAAGTTCACTTGTTTATAAAAAGCTTGGACTTTAATAATTTTTTTTCTAAAATTCTGACTTATGTGGAAAGAAAATAAAAAGGAAAATATAGGAAAGAAATATCACTGTTTAAAAGATATGTAATTATCAATATAAAAACTCTTAAAGGACTAATTAAAAATTAGTTTAATGAGTAAAATAGTGAACTAAGTTATTTGAAAAGATATAATGTACAAAGTAAAACTTTAAAAATTATACACCACAATTCCAAAATCCAACTGTTAACAGAAATAAGTATCTATAAATGTACTGGAACTACATAGAGGAGATTATAAGATCACTGAAAAAATAAGAAAACAACAAATTAAGTTTAAAATGTTACTATGAGCAAATGTTGCCAGTCCATTCCATTTAAATGATGTCAGAGAATAAGGAAAAGTAACTGATACTGATAAAACCAGGAAGGAGTTGCCTCTGATGGTGTTGGAAAGTGGCTTCAAATTCATTGGAATTAAACTAGAGGAATATTACTGGGTATGTCTATATTTTGATTGAGATGGTGGTTGCAGGGGTTGAATTGTCAGAACACATCAAGCTGTATACTTTATCACATATAAATTCTCAAAAAAGTAAAGTTATTCATAAAAACATTTGGAAAAGATGAGCACTATCTGCTTAGTATATCAAATGAGGGGGAGCAGTGGAAGCCATATGCCCCAGTAAGGAGGAATATTTTATCACTAATATTATTTAGAATGATTATTGTATGTTAAATTAAAAAAAGACAAACTGAGTACAAGTTACTTCTATTGTTATATGTATGCAATGCATCCACTCATTTCCTGTACCTGTGTTAAAACATAATACAGATTGGAACTTGCCAACTTTTTTATGCATACAGCCCAAGTTTGAGTGAAATGATAGCAAAACTTTTTAGAAAAAATTAGAGAGCTTGAAGAAATGCTACGTAAGAAAAACAAAAATAACAATAGGAGAAAGAGCAGAAGCTGAATGAGTGAGTCAAAAAGTATAAAAATCAGGGTGCCTGGGTGGCTTAGTTGGTTACACATCCAACTCTTGGTTTCAGCTCAGGTCATGATCTCTTGGTTCATGCATTTGAACCCTGGATCCAGCTCTGCACTGACAGTATGGAGCCTACTTGAGATTCTCACCCTCTCTCTCTGTTCTTCCCCTGTTCTCTCTCTCTCTCTAAATAATACACTTTTAAAAAGTACAAAAATCAGAAGAGAAATTAAAAAAAAAAACCTAATAGATTCTATAAAACCCAACTGATGTATATGGTAAGGGTTTATGAAATTCTATTGCTTGAGTGGCAGAAGCACTGTGAATCTGAAGCGGTAATTAATTCAAGAAAACAAGGAGATGGAGATGCTTGGGACACCAACTACCATAAATATCAGGTATACTCCAGGAAGATACAATTACCAAACATTTCTACACAGTTTCCTTCATATCAAAACCTATTTTAAAGCCAATAGAATTGGGTGAAATTTCTCCTCCCTATCAAAAACATCAACATTAATTATAGCTCTCAATAGTGGTCCTAAATTCTGGCTGTTTTAAGTAAAAATGCAAATATAATTTATTAAAATACAGACCTGGTCCAGGTACTTAGCTTTCTGGAATTCCTTTCTTCTCATGTGTACTTAATAAGCCCTTTCCTTCTGTTGTTTCATGACCATATTCTCCTTTCCTTGCAACTTGAAAGGACCTGAGACAAATCTAACTGCTAGATTTCAAATGGTAGAAATTGATAGTAGTAGTGAAAAAGAACATGAAAAAGTTCAGGAATATCCTTTCCTTCTGTCACAGGTTAATATTGACTTCCCTACATCTGAGAAAATACAAACCAATCCAAAGAACTTTTCTTAAAAAACCTCTTCTCATTGGGGGACCCTCTTTTCCTAGTATCTACTTTTGCCCTCTTTTATACTTTTAAGCAAAACATAAGTTATTTGTAGAGATGGAATCTTTTTTAGTGCTCTTTTGCTTATCCTTAACTCAAGCTTTGCACCCTAACTAAAAAGAAATCATAAAAGATTGTGGAAAACAAAGGTAGGGAAATGGAGGCTAATGGCCCAGATTCACTGTTCTTTCCTTCAAGAGAATAAAGTAATGGAATTTTCAAAAGGGGAAATGACAGGTCCTAGGAATTCTGAACGTTGAAGGCTATTGTATTCCTTACAATACAATGAGGTCCTAGAACTGGAAAAAAATCTATTAGGACTTACTCCAAATGTTTGTTTGTCTTTAATCTTCCTAAATACAAAAAGAAAAAAAAATACAGAAGAGTTCCATCATCTGATTCTAAACAGATCTCATTTTCTCCTCCTGGTAACAACTGAGTAATTATGAATAATATTGTATTAGTTTCCTGCAGCTGTTGTAACTAATTATCACAAACATCCATTTATTTTCCCATTGTTATAAAGGTCAGATGTCTAAAATTAGTTTCCCTGGGCCAAAATCACGACGTTGGCCAAGTCATACTCCCTCTGGAAGCTCTAGGAGAGAATCTGTCCTTTGCTGCTTCTATCATTCCTTAGCTGGTGGCCTTATAATTACAGTCTCAGCTGCCATGGTCACATTGACTTCTCCTGTCTGTGTCAAATCTCCTGCTTCTCTCTTATGAACACATTTGTGATTGCATTTAGGGTCTACTACGAATAAACCAAGATAATCTCCCCATCTCAAGATCCATAACTTAATGCCATCTTTTACCATATAAGGTAATATTCACAGGTTCTAGGGATTAGGGTATGAGCATATTTTGGGGAGAACATTATTCAGCCTACTCACAACCATGTTTGGGGAACTTAATAGTGTTTAAAAAATAGTAACAATAAAGACAAATATATTTAATTAAAATGAATATTTTAGCCAACAAGATATTGAATTACTCAAATACTTAAAAAGAAAACAGTATGCCTTGTTTATACTTTAATGAATTATTATAAGGGATAAAAGTGATTAAAAGCTTCCCCTCTTTTGTTTAATAATAAATGTAGGATTTTTGGTTAATTAATACCATAACATATATAATCTTAAATCTGTAAGCCTCATTAATTTCGAATTTAGAAGTAATTAGGAAAAATGTGTTAAGTATAATTTTGTTTTAATGATGGTACCAAGTTATAAATAAAATTTCATCAATTTAGTCATTCTAAAGATATAGCAACACATTTCTTAAAGACCATATATAAAAAATAGTGTGGATTAGGCTGAGAAGATAATGAAACTTTAAATCTGAATTGGAACATCATAACTAAATTGGCATTGGGCTGAATCCATTTGAAAAAGATTTTTAAGAGTCAGTAGGCTATAATTTATACCTGAGAAATACTTTGTTCCTGTTTCTTAATCTTAGATTTCCATAAAGTAAAATAGTCAGAAATGTTAGAGTTTTAGAATATAATGTGGGCTTTCATAAAGAAACTTTGGTGAGTTTTAAGATCCAATTTATAGGCTTGTGTCAATCATCATTTTCCATTTCTAGTGAGTACTAAGGGAAGGTAATAGAGAAGGGTTACAGTCTGCCTATATAATCACCATATTTTATAGCTATATGATAAAGGAAATGCTGCTACAAATTAGCTAGTTTGAATAGTTCTTGTTTAAAACTAAAAGCTCAATTTGTTAGTAATTTTTTTCTTCTTTATCATATATTGAGAATGAGATAAAATTCATAAGCTTAGATTTTTAAAGTTGAGACCCAGAACTAGCCTTTTTTAAAGTTTATTAATTAATTAATTTATTTATTTATTTTGAGAGAGAGAGACAGCACAAATGGGGGAGAGGCAGAGAGGGAGACAGAGAATTTCAATGTAGGGCTTGAACCTACAAAACTATGAGATCATGACTTCAGCCAAAACCAAGGGTCAGATGCTTAACCATCCTAGCCACTCACACATCCCAGAACTAGCCTTTTTTTTAACCTTTAAAAACAAGGTATCTCATAAGTAGTTTTATTTTAAAATTAGGTATAAAGATTCTGTCTAGTATCCATCTAGCTTTTCACTATTAAAAGAGCGCATTTAATGGCAATTAATTAGATTTTAAGTATATGTTAAGAATTTTCAAGGATAAAAACATGACAGTTAACTGTTACCAAAAGTTAGAGCATAGTGAACTTAATAAATATGTATTCATAATAGCAAAGTTTAAGTGATCCTATTTATTTTAAAGACATAAGATGAACAGCTTCTACACCCAAATGCTAGACATTTTAGCAATTTTTTAATTCAATAAATATTTATTGATTGTTGCTGGGGATACAAAGCTGTCCATGACCACCTGCCTTCAAAAAGTTTACAGAATACAAAGAAGGTGAAAGCAAAGCATAGATACGTAGCTACAATACAAAATTCAGTGAGACCATCATATGTGCTTGATTTGCTCTTCCCTTTACCAGGCTGAAGGGTGGGTGATTCCAATTGTAACCTATAGGTATTTACCAGATAAAATGGGGAATTAATGAAGTTCATTGCTTTGGCTAGTGAGATTCCAGCTAGAGATTTACAACTTCTATTAGCTTCCTAGGATACAGTATAAGACAAAAGAGATGGATTAAAGAAGAAATTGATATTAAGAAAGAAAGAAAGAAGAAAGAAAAGAAAAGAAAGCAAACGATTAATCTTAAAAACTCTAGAGCAAGTATGAAGAATAAGAGTAGAGCATGGTAAAAGAAGTTAGAGATAAAAGAAATAATGAGGTAAAAAGAGGTTAAAGGGCATGGATTTTAATATTAGAGTACTTAAGGAAAACCTACCTGAGAAAGTTAGAGTTGGGAAAAGCCTGAAGAGATGGCACCAAGCACATATCTGGGAAAAAGTAGCTGCAGGCAGAAGATTGGAGCAGTCAGTAGGACAAGCATGGGCCTGGAATGCTACAGGAACATCAAGAGTTAGGTAAACAAGGTGTAAAGTAGAAGAGGACGTGTACAGGCAGTGAGGGCAGGCTTTGTAGTTCCACGTAGACTATAGAAAGAGGCTGGCTTTACTGTGATTGAAATGGAGAGCCATTTAATGTGGTGTTTTGGTTAGATGTGAGTGACATATCCTAAGTTAGATTTAAAATATTCATTCTGGCTCCTTCATGTACGGACAGTAGACATAAAATTCAAGATAAATAGTGGGCCAAGGTTAAAAACAAGGAGCCATCTAGGAGGCTATTGCAGACATTTAGAAGAAAGATGATGGTAGGTCCAAAATGCTGGTAGGAGTATAAGTAATGAGATTAAGATTATGAATATATTTTAAAAGAAAGTAACCATAATTTACTAAAGGAGTGGATGAGGAGTATGAGAAGAAGAGAAGAATTAAGAATGGCTGCAAGTATTATAACCTGACAACTAGAAGAAAAGGATTATCTTTAACTGAGGTGACTAAGTGTTGATGGATCATATTAGGGTTGGGAGGGAAAAGGAAATAAGAGCTGAGATTAGGAAATATTAAGTTTGAGTGACCATTAGAATTTCAAGTGGGTGTTTATTATATGACAATCTATAATACTGATTATCTATTGAAGTATTTAACCATTACATGATGCTTATGTTTAGGGACCAAGACATATTTATATTTCATTTTCCATGGTACCTAGCACAGAGTAGGACTATATTAGCATATCTAATGCTTCTCATCCTAATTGTTCAATGTATTTCTAGAGTATTCTAGCAAATGACTATGTAGTTTTAAACAAGGTACAATCATTTTTTAAGTGCCTATAAAATGCAATATTAAAAAAATAAAAACACAATGGCCTTAAAGCTTAAAATACACAAGAAAATATACAGCAGGAGATTTATAGGAGTGAACATGCTTTACCTTGCTGTGTAGGCTTTGTTTTACTGAACAAAACTAAAACATACATCTTTTGTAGGTTTCTGTTTTGTAAAGTATCTCATCTGTCCTTTGTTGCTTTTGGAAGTTTTTCTCTTGGAATACACAGGAATCTACAGAAAATAGATCACTGAAGCACCTTCTTGTGAAGGTTAAGGAAGTAGATAACGCATAATTCTATTTACATTGATTTAGCACTTTTGTTTCTCTTCATGGCTTATGGTAGGGACACTGCAATCCTGAATGGTAGAGGAGTATCCATACCATTTATGAATAAGAAATAAAGATTGTAGTATGGGGTAAATATTAACATTTTAAAATAGAAGTCCTTACATGGATATCAAAATACTCCCTTTTTTTTGATAAAGTATGTTTTAAGTTTATTTGTTGGGGGGGGAGAGGACAATGGGGGAGGGACAGAGAGAGAGGGGGAGAGAGGATCCAAAGTAGGCTCTAGCTGACCGCAGAGAGCACAAGCAGAGAGCCCCTTGAATTCACTAACTGTGAGATCATGACCTGAGCCAAAGTTGGACACTTAAATGACTGAGCCACCCAGGCACCCCCAAATCCTCCCTTTTCTTACTAGGATTTTTGTCTCACTAACATAGAAATTCATTCACAATATATTATACTATTCTAATTACACTATCACTTGGACATTTTTAAAAATTATTTTCTCAATGTTTATTTATTTTGAGAGAGAGAGAGAGATACCATGAGAGGAAGGGCAGAGAGAGAAAGAATCCCAAGAAGGCTCTATGCTTAGCATGGAGCCCAACATGAGACTTAATCTTACAACCATGAGATCATGACCTGAGCCTACATCAAGAGTCAGATGTTTAACCAACTTAGTCACCCAGATACCCATGTCTCTTGGCCATTTTAAATGTCCTGAGGCAAAAACAACAACTCCTTCTCTTAAAATCCATTTAATCCATCCAAGTATTTATTAAAAATATTATTTTGACACAACCAGTAATAAAACCAAAAATTTCCTTAATAATGTAGATTCCTAAATCAACTACCTACTATGCTGCCTTATCAGATAATTGCCTATTTGTTTTTGTAGACAGATTATATACATCAAAGTGGCTATCAGAGGCATTTGGAAGATGGTGGTGGAATGAAAGGACCCTCACTCACCTCCTTCCATGAACACAAATAGATAACTATCAAATCATCCTAAATATCTCCAGAAATTGAGCTGAACCCTGGCAAAACAAACTCTACAACTAAAGGTAGAGAAAAGGCCATAGTGAAGAAGAGATAAAGTGTAGAGATGTGGTTAGGTAGATAAACAGAAGATCATGGCTGCTGTTGTGGGGAGGGAGCTGCTGTTTAGAGAAGACTAGCATATGGGAGCCCTCAAGAGGATGATGAATCCCATAGCAATTGGCTTGGAAAGCCATAGGGCAAAATTTCCCAAGTTCCTGCAACTAGCTGGGCTTAACCTGGAGTTCTAAAGGTCAGTGGGCTTGGCTCAGATAGAGCCCAGAGGACATTGGGGCTGCTCTTGGAGAGAAGGCAGGGCAAAGGGCCTGTGGATATACAGACTGGAAACAGTGATCTAAAGATCACCTGGGGTACATAGTGCGGAGGTTATTTGCTCAACTCTGAGCATGTCCCAGAGGCAGCATTCACAGAGAGAATGTGAATCAAGCACCTGACTTGATTTAGGCTCAGGTCATGATCTCATGGTTATGAGATTGTTCTCTCTGGGAACAAAGAAACTGGTAGGCACCATTTCCCTCCTGCCCTTCAGCGTAAGCACAGAACCACCTGCTAGAACCAGCACATCCCCCTACACTCACTATCTAACTGGCTTATCTAACTGGCTAACTAAGTCCTGCACCTCAAAAGCTCCAGTGGATCTGCCCTTCCCCATTCACCTTTGCCTCAGTCCCAGCAACATGGGCCCCCTGCCCCAGAAACCAGCACAAACTCCTGCCCACACCCTGTCTTCTGACCTGGGAGTTCTGCATGGCCTCTGTTCTTGTGACAGAGGCTATAGGTCTCATATCACAAGAGACAAAGGAATACCTAGTTAAAAAACACCACATTCAAATTCAAGTCAGGGACCAAACGCTGCCCACAACAAGCAAAGAGAACCTCTGCTAACAACTGGCCTCAAGGATAAAGCAGCCAACACAACAGAACACACACAGCACACATTGGAGATACTCCCTGAAGTTCCAGGATCTAGGGAACAGGGATACTACACAGCAGGGCATTACAATGCCTCTTCTTCATAAGACCATTACCCTCAAAATAGAAGACAGAGCTGACTTTCCTAACACAGAGAAATAGGCACAGAGATAGAAAAAATAAGAAGACAAAAAAATTTCTCCCAAATGAAAGGATAGGACAAAGCCACTGACAGAGATCTAAGTGAAATAGACATAAGTTACATGCCCGATGGAGTATTTAAAGCAATGATTATAAGGATATTCACTGGACTTGACAAAAGAATGGAAGACATCAGTGAGACCCTTAACACAGAGATACTAAGGAACCAATCAGAGATGAAGAGTGCAATAAACAAAATTATATACAGGCTTGAATAGCACGCTGGAAGAAGCAGAGGAATGAGTCCTTGACCTAGAAGACAGATGGAAAGTAATTAAGATGAACAAAAGAGAAAAAAAGAATTATGGAAAACAACAATACACTATGGACTCAGTAACTCCATCAAACATAATAATATTTGAATTATAGGAGTCCCAGAAGAAGACAAAAGATAGCAGATAATTTATTTCAAGAGGTAATAGCTGAAAATATCCCTAATCTGGAGAAGGAAATATTTATCCAGATCCAGGAGGCATAGAGAACCTCCAACAAAATCAACAAAAGAAGATCCACTCCAAGACATGTTGTAATTAAAATGGCAAAATGTAGTGATAAAGAAAACATTTTAAAAGCAGTAAGACAAAAGAAAATACTTACATACAAGTGAAAGCTCACATGAATATCAGGGGATTTTTCAGCAGAAACTTTCCAAGCCAGAAGGAAGTGGCATGATATATTCAAAGTGCTGAATGTGAAAAATATGCAGCCAAGAATACTTATCTAGCAAGGCTATCATTCAGAATAGAAGGATAAAGAGTTTCCCAGAAGAAGGAAAGCTAAGGGAGTTCATGACCACTAAACCAGCCCAGCAATAAATATTAAAGAGACTATTTGAGTGGAAAGAAAAGACCGAAAGTGACAGTGTGAAAACAAGAAACACAAAAGCAATACAAATGAATACTTTTATAAAATATCAGTTGAGAAACACACAAAATAGAAGTTGGAAAATATGACAGCATATACCTAAAATTTGTGGAGAAGAGGAGAAAAAAATGGGTTCACACTTAAATGACTATCAATTTAATATAGACTGCTATATACATAAGAGGTTATACACAAGCCTCATGGTAACCATAAATAAAAAAACCAGTAATAAATGTGCAAAGAATAAGGAGAAGGGAATCCAAATATATCACTAAGGAAAACCAGCAGATCATGACAGAGAAAAAGACAAGAAAGGATCAGAGAAAATATTCAGGAATAACCAAAAAACATGTACTAAAATGGCAATAGATACATATCTATCAATGATTACTTTGAATGTAAGGGACTAAAGAGTCCAATCAAAAGACACAGGGTGACATAATGGATAAAAAAACAAGGTCCATCTTTATGCTGCCTCCAAGAGACTCATTTAGGACCTAAACACACCTGCAGATTGAAAATGAGGAGATGGAGAAACATTTATCATGCAAATGGAAGTCAAAAGAAAGTTGGAGTAGCAATACTTATATTGGACAAAATAGAATTTAAACAAATACAGTAACAAGAGACAAAGAAGGACACTATATAATAATAAATAATAAAGAGGAGAACCCAACTAGAAGAGATGACAGTTATAAATAGTTATGCACCCAACATGGTAGTACCCAAATACATGAAACTGTTAATAGCAAAACTAAAGTAACTAATCAAGAGTAATACAATAACAGCAGGAGATGTTAACACTTCACTTATGTCAATTGACAGATCATCTAAATAGAAATTCAACAAGGAAACAACAGCTTTGAATGAATGATACACTAGGCCAGATGGATTTAACAAATATATTCAGAACATTCCATCCTAAAAGATCAGAATACACATTGTTTCAAGTGCACATCCAACTTTCTCCAGAATAGATTATACATTAGGCCACAAAACAGGCCTCATCAAATTTAAGAAGATTGAAGTCATACTGTGCACCTTTTCTGACCACAGTGCTGTGAAATAGAAGTCAACCATAAACAAAACAAAACAAACAAAAAAACTAAAAACTGTAAAGACCACAAATCGATGAAGGTTAAGTTATATGCTAATAAAACAATGAGTGGGTCAAACAAGAAATAAAAGAAGAAGTAAAAATTTCATGAAAACAAATGAAAATGAAGACACAATGGTTCAAAACCTTGGGATGCAACAAAAGCAGTTCTTAGAGGGAAGTTTATGACAACAGAGGCTTATCTCAAGAAGCAAGAAAAATCTCTAACAACCTAACCTTACATCTAAAGGAGCTAGAAAAACGACAATCAACAAAGCTGCAGAAGCAAGGAAATAATCAATATTAGAGCAGAAATAAATGATATATAAACTAAGCTAAACAAACAAAAACACACACAATAGAACAGATCAATGAAACCAGCAGATGGTTCTTTGAAAAAAAAAAAAACAGTAAAATTGATAAACCTTTAGCCAGAGTTAAGACAAAAAGAGAATGGACTCAAGTAAAATTACAAATGAAAGAGGACAAATAACAAACAACACCACAGAAATACAAACAAGTATGAGAATATTATGAAATCTATATGAAAACATACTGCACAATCTAGAAGACATAGATAAATTCCTAGAAACATATACACTACAAATATTGAAACAGAAAGAAATAGAAAACATGAAGAGATGGATAACCAACAAATAAATTTTCTCAGTAATTAAAAAAACTCCCCTAAAATAGGGGCTCCTGCCTGCCTCAGTCAGTGGAGCATGTGACTCTTGATCTCACAGTTGTGAGTTTGGGCCCCATGTGGGACACAAATAAATAAATAAATAAATAAGCTTTAATACATAAAAAATAAATAAGCTTTAATACATAAATAAATAAAAACAAACAAACAAACAACAACAACAAAAAAAAAACAACTTCCCAACAAAACAGAAGTCCAGGACCAGATGGCTTTACGTGTGAATTATACCAAACATTTAAAGAAGAATTTATACCTTTTCTACTCAAACTGTTCTAAGAAATAGAAGAGGAAGGAAAATTTCCAAATTCATTCCATGCGGCCAACATTACCTTAATACGAAAACCAGATAAAGACACTACAAAAAAAAAAAAAAAAAAAAAAAAAAAAGGTGACCACAGGCCACTATCTCTGATGAACATAGATGCTTGTATTCAACAAAATACAAGCAACCCAAATCCAACAATACATTTAAAAAAATTATTCACCACTATCAAGTGGGATTTATTCCTTGGTTTCAAGGATGGTTCAATATTGGCAAATCAATCAACGTGATACATCACATCAGTAAGTCAAAGGGTAAGAGTCATATATATGATCATTTCAATAGATGCAGAAAAAGCATTTGACAAAGTACAACATGCATTCATCATACAAACCATCAACAAAGTTGGTTTGAGGGAACATACATCAATATAATAAAGGCCATCTATGAAAAACCCACAGGTAACATCATCCTTAATGGTAAAAAACTGACTGCGTTTCCCATATGGTCAGGAAAAAGACAAGGATGTTCACTTTTATTCACCATAGTTGGAAGTCCGAGTCACAACAATCAGACAACACAAAGATATAAAAGACATCCAGAGCTATAAGGAACAAGTAAAATTTTCACTCTTTGCCAATGACAGGATACTAAATATAGAAAATCCAAAAGACCACCAAAGAACCCACCAGAAGCGATTAATGGTCAATATACAGAAATCTATTGCATTTTTATACACCAATAACTAAGCAGCAGCAAGAGAAGTTAAGAAAATTCTACTTACAATTTAAGAAACAAAACAGATAAACATATGAGAAGGGGGAAAAGAGAGGGGAGGGGGAGAAAGGGGGAAACTTAAGGGACTCTTAACAATAGAGAACAAACTAAGGGTGGTGGAAAGAGGTAGGTGGGGGATGGTCTTATTGGGTGAAGTGTATTAAGGAAGACATTTTTTATGATGAGGACTGGGTGTTATATTTAAGTGATGAATCACTAAATTCTACACCTGAAACAAATAGAAAATTACATCATTTTCAGATTACAGAGAAATGCCAAGGAAGTTCATTGAGAGTCTGAAACAGATTTGCTGTCTTTTACTTTTGTTCTGAATGTCTAATCCAGGTTTCTGTACAAAACAGACCCATATGGTATCTTGTTCATTATAAACCAAAGAAAAACCTTCTGATTTGCCATCGGTAGGACATAGCATCTGAGGCTTACTTCTCCACTTAAATCGGAAAAATACTTGTATGTCCAACCATTTCCCCTATGAATACATGTTTGAGGTGGTTAGATGAAATAAATTAGCTATGGAGTGAAATTTGTCTTGGTTTACAACTAATTTGCTCATACATAAAATATCTAACTTTGGTCCTGGTTCATATGTACCATATTTTAACCAATTTAACTTAAGTAAATAGTTAATGAAAAATTAATTTCAAAGCTATGAAATTATATTACATAATTAAAAATTACCAAAGAGCATTAAAAAAAAGAAAATCCCACTTAGAGTTGCACCAAAAATAATAAGATACTTAGGGATAAACCTAACCACAGAGGTGAAAGTACTCTGACAACTATAAAACAATGATGAAAGTAATTGAAGATGACAAAAAGAAATGGAGAGACATTCCATGCTCATGGATTTGAAGAATAAACAACATTAAAATGCCTATACTACACAAAGAAATCCACACATTCAATGCACTCTCTATCATAATGCCAACAGCAGTTTTCACAGAACTAGAACAAGCAATCCTAAAATTTGTATGGAACCACAAAGATCCTGAATAGCCAAAGCAATCTAGAGAAAGAAAGAAAGCTGGAGACATGACATTTCCAGACTTCAAGTTGTATTAAAAAGCTGCAGAAACCATGGTACTGGCACAAAAATATACACATAGATCAATAGAAAAGAATAGAAAACCCAGAAATAAACCCACAATTAAATTATATAGTCAGTTAATCTTCAACAAGACAGGAAATAATATCCCAATGGAAAAAGACAGCATCTTCAAAAAGTGATATTGGGGAAACTGGACAGCTACATACAAAAGAGTGAAACTGGACCACTTTCGTACAGCATACACAAAAATAAATTCAAGATTGATTAAAGATCTAAATGTGATACCTGAAACCATTAAAATTCTAGAAGACAGGACAGATAGTATCTTTTCTAACATCAGCCTTACAACTTTTTTCTGGATAGGTCCTCCAAGGCAAGGGAAACAAAAGCAAAAGTAAAGTATTGGGATCATATCAAAATAAAAAGCTTCTGCACACCAAAGGGAACAATGAAAAAACTAAAAGAAAACTACAGAATGGGATATTTGCAAATGGCATATCTGATAAACAGTTATTATTCAAAATATATAAAGAACTTATTAAACTCACCATCTGAAAAGCAAATAAGCCAAATGAAAACGGGGCAGAAGACATGAGCAGGTATTTCTCCAGAGAAGATATACAGATGGCAAACAGACACATCATAATATTTTCATCATCACTTACCATCAGGGAGATGCACATCAAAACCGTGTTATATTACCTCATACTTGTCAGGATGGCTAAAATCAATAGCTCAAGAAATAAGTATTGGTGAGGATGTGGAGAAAAAGGAACAATCATGTGCTGTTGGTAAGAATGCAAACTGTCTCAGCCACTCTAGCAAAGAATAAGGAGGTTCCTCAAAAAGTTAAAAATAGAACTATCTTATGACCCAGAAGTCACACTACTGTGTATTCACCAAGAATACAAAAACAGTAATTCAAAGGGATACATGCACCCCTATGTTTATAGCAGCATTATTTGCAATAGGCAAGATACAGGAAAAGCCAGGTGTCCATCAGTTAATGAATAGACAAAGATGAGTGATATAGATGATAGATAGATAGTTGGATAGATACTACACTTGATCTTAGCCAAAAGGCCAAGAAGTGATGTTCTATATATGCATATATCATGGAGTATTATTCAGCCATAAAAAAGAATGAAATCTTGCCATTTGCAACAACATGGGTGGAATTAGAGAGTATAACGCTAAGCGAAATAAGTCAGAGAAAGACAAATACCATGTGATTTCACTGATATGTGGAGTTTAAAAAATAAATGAGCAAAGGGAAAAAGAGAGAGAGAGAGACAAACCAAGAAATAAACTCTTAACTATAGAGAAGAAACTATTGGTTACCGGAAGGGAGGGAGGGAGGGGGATGGATGAAATAGGTGCACATGTTGGGGTAAGCACAGAGTGTCGTATGGAAGTGTTGAATCACTATATCACACACCTGAAACTAATATTACACTGTATGTTAACTAACTGGAACATAAATAAAAACTTTTTGAAAAAGTGATTATTGGAAGGGTATCTGGGAGTTGCTTAAGCATCTGACTCCAGATTTTAGCACAGGTCATGATCTCAGGTTTGTGAGTTCGAGCCCCACATTGAGATCTGCACTGAATGTAGAGCCTTTCTGGGATTCTCTCTCTCTGCTCCTCCCCTATTTGTGCACTTACGCACTGTCTCAAAATAAATAAAATTTTTTAAGTGATTACTGGAGTTACATGCTTAAGCCCATCTATTTAATAGCTCCATTCTATACATCTTACATCACAGGAACCAAATTGAGTGGCATCCTCTATGGTTGTGCATTAGAAGATAAGTCTTGTAAATGCCTGTGTTTGCTATTAAATGAGACTTAACAATTTTAGCTATTTATTCTAAATTTAGAATGACACTTTGCCTAACTTATGGGATCATTTTAAATATAAAATACTGAGAAGAGAATATTTTGGAGGGAAAATTGGACCATATCAACAACGAATTTTCATACATTAAATTGGTTTACCAAAAAAGTGTAAAAAATCCATTTGTAGGAATTAAAAAGTTATGGTTTTGGAATTTCAAAATAAGTGAAAAGAAAAGATTGGCAAAAAGTCTGAAGTGACACCTTGGCAAGAAAGATATACAGATATTAAATGAGCACATGAAAGGTTGCATGAAATCATAAGTCATTAAAGAATCGCAAATTAAAACAAGTTACCAATACACATTTTTTAATATGGCTAAAAGTCTAACTACTGACAACATGAAATCTAGGCCAGATGTTGAGCAAGAGTAACTCTCATTCATATTGATGGGAATGCAAAATGGTACAGCCACTTCAGAAGACACCATGGAAGGTGTCTGGGTGGCTCAGTCAGTTAAAGATCCAACTCTTGATTTAGGCTCAGGTCATGATCTCATGGTTGTGAGTGGGGAGCCTCCTTAAGATTCTGTCCCTCCCTATCCTTCAGCCCCTCCCCAGCTTGCATATTCTCTCTCTCATATTCTCTCTCTCTCTCTCTCCCCCTCTCTCTCCTCCCTCTCTCTTTCCCCATCTCTCCCTCCCTCCCTCTCTCTCTCCCAAGAAATAAAAAATAAAAATTCAAAACATTAGAAAAAAGAAGAAGACACCATGGAACTTTCTCACAGAGTTGAACATACTATTACAACTCTATCCAGTAATCAAGCTCCTCTGCATTTGCCCAAATGAGTTGAAAATTATGTCCCCTCGAAATCTTGAACATGTGTGCCTGTAGGAAGTTTTATTCATAATTTCCAAAATCTGAGAGCAACCGAAATGTCCTTTAATAAGTTAATGGATCAACAAACTGGCACATCCAGACATTGTAATAATGTTAAGCAATAAAAAAAAAAGAGCTATCAAGCCACAAAAGATATAAAGAAAACTTACTGACAAATGAAAGAAGCAAGTCTGAAAAGGCTACATACCACATGATTTCAACTATATAACATTTGAAAAATGTAAATCTATAGAGATAGTAAAGAGATCAGTAATTTCCAGGGGTTGGAGCACTGGGGAATTTTAGGGCAGTAAACGCATTCTATATGATAATGTAATTGTGGATACATGATATTAAACATTTGTCAAATCCAGAGAAATGTAAAGTGCTAAGAATAAACTCACAAAAACTGTGGACTTTAGTTAATAATAATGTATTAATATTGGTCCATCAATGTACCAAGCCATTGAAGTATGTCAATAATAGGGAGACACCAGGCAGACAGGGGATGGGGGTTGGCCGAAGGGCAGGGAGGGAGTATTTCTCTGCATCTTATGCTCATTTGTAGTGTAAACATAATACTGCTCGAAGACATAAAGTCTTTAAAAGCACAACCATCTTCTTTTTACTGAGAAAAAAAAGTCTTTTTTTGTATATAAGAGAAGATCTACAAGAAATGTCAGCATTTTCTATGGGTTTTAGGCTTTGGGTGCTTTTAGTATGTACTTATTTATACTTAGTTTATTTTCTAATCTTTTTTGCTATAAATGTTAATTTTATAATTAAAAATTAAAGAATGAGGAAATTACATATAGCTAAAATAATTTCAACTGTCTTCCTTCTTATCTATATAGCAAATATTCTAAAACAAAAGAGGATTCTTTGCTTTTTCCTAAAAAAATCATTTCTGTTTCACAATAATGTGTCAGTCACTGTGGCAATATGAGAAATATAAATAATCTGAGTCAGTCACTGTGGCAATCTGAGAAATTATAGTTAGAGCTCAGAAAAACAAGCTCACAGTCTGCATACTGAATAGGACATATTAACTCACTTTAAAACACTATTATAGAATAGTCTTGGAGGCACGGGTGAAATGCTGGAAATGACTAGTGAGATAGAGTTACTTCATTCTAGAGTGATTAAAAATATTCTAGATGCAGGACCTACAAGGACACTTTGTACAAGCTTTTCTACAGAGATGGTGAGAAATTTAATGTGATTATCTGTCAAACATCAGAAACCCTTTTTTTAATGTAGATTCGTGGGTACCATCCAAGAACAAATAAATCAAATACTTGTAGCTAGGTCTTGGGAATTTTCATTCCAATGACATTTGCTGGAGTTCATTTAGTACACAAGTATCGTGGAGTCATCAAAGTTTTAAGCAAAGAGCATTGTAATCCTGTCCATATATATAATAAAGTATTTAAATAAGGAGATCATTGGATTGAGGTAATTTTAATGTTTTTGTAGCTGTCTAGGCAAACTGAAACCTACCAGAATCAAAGCATTCAAATCCAAGAAAACAAGAACTTAAAAACAAGCAATCACAGTCAACTAGGCTATCTCAAATAAGGCGACTGCTTAAACTATAGCCAAGCAGATAATTTCCTTTCTTTGCTTCCCCATATTCTCTATGAAAACCTCTCCCATTGCTTCTGTTGGTAAAGTGTACCTAAGAAACTCTTGAAAATTTTAACATATGCCACAATGTATCTTTTAAGTGTGTGTGTGTGTGTGTGTGTGTGTGTGTGTGTGTGTGCGCGCGCGCGCATGTGTGAGAAAGATTGGTGGTGGGAAGCCCAGGTACGTATGTATTTTCAAAACTTTCAGGTGAGCATTATTAAGAACCTATATTAGATTAGGAGGGCACGCTGCTTACATTAAAGGCAGAAAAAAATAGTAAGTTAAGAAAGAAAGAAGGGAGGGAGGGAACAAAAGGGTGGGGAAGAAGGTAAAGAGAAAATCAGATGGGAAAGAAGGAAAGAGTACATTTATTAAAAGCAACAAGATAGGAAAATAGGATTGAAATGTAATCATACAAAGAAACGGTGTTTCCCCAACAACATAGGACCTCAGGTTTTGGCACTTGGGTATCAAAGCATTGTTTATCCAGGCCAATTAAAACTGTGGGCAAGTTGTGGATGCTCTCTATCTGTACATCTACCTCTCTCTCCTGCTTTCTCTCCAAAAGCACACCAACTCCAGTCCTTGCCACCTTGGAGCAGCTGCTAAGCACGGACTCAAAAATCCTTCCCTTCTTCTCTCTCATCTCCTTCCCCACCACCATCCACACACATACAATGGTATTCCATCCAAACAGGAACAGGAAGAAGAAAGATAGGTGTGGAAGCCATGGAGTCATTGTCAACATAAAAGGAAGCCTTTAGTATATCAGCAGATTCAGGCAGGGGGATTGAGAAATACTGTGAATAAAATGTAGATCACCAGATGAAGTTTAGTATTTCATGTATAATCAACAGGAAAATATACTCAGCCTTTAAGTACTCTCTGAAGTGCTTTGAAAAGCTTGGACAAACTTGCGTTTTATGCAAATCAAAACTGTCTATTTAAAATGCATCATCATCTTAATTTTGACAAATAGTAAAGCGAAAGTCAGACTGAAGAAAGCACATTGTCTCTGGGGGGAAAGAGGGAGGAATTTTAATAATATCTTCCTAGCTTAATTATTTTAGATACAAATGACTTTATAGAGTCCTTGATATTTTGTGGTTTTGAAAAGGGGGTAGCCACAAGTATAGTGCATATAAAAGTAAAAGTCAATTTGAAGGAGCTGAATAGCTCGCTTATTTCTCTAAAGAGAATTCAGCTGCATTTGTTTAGTAAGTAAACATGGCTGCTTTTTTTGCAAGTAACTGCTTCTTTCTAAATTTATAAGGTCTCCCAAGGGTCTTTATATGAGAACACAGAAATGCCTTTTAAAAGTCTACTTAAAAAGTTTAAAAGGAGTATTTGACAAAATATATAGCTAACAAAAGTACATGTATCTCTAATGCTAAATATGCTAAAAGCAATAAAATGTAAAATTTGTATAGTTTCTCGTAAGCTTAATGAATCTAATTCAGTAATTCATGTATACATGTATTCATTCATCCATGTATCTAGTCAGCCATCTACTCAACATTTATTAAATGCCTATTATTTCCAGATTCTACAGAAATGTATCTAAATTACAGAGACCAAAAATAATTAAATTATTCCAGCAGACATAACACAGCACCTTCTCGAAATGCACTATTTTCCCCAATAAGAGATATATATTTTATCAGCAAAGTGTGTAGCAAATTCATCCACTTCTTTTGATTTCTACTACTGCTAGCCTAGACTGAAGTGCAAACAGCTGTCTCTGGTAATAGCCTGATTTTTCTTTCTATTAATCTTTTTCAGGCTTCTCCTTCTATTCCCATCCAGTCACTATATTCTTAAACCAATTCATTGAAAGCAGCAAATGAGTAGTAAACATACGATTTAATTCTAGTCATGTCACTCCTCCACATATAGCCATTCATTGCCTTCCCACTGTACATTTTTTTTGCACTTGCAAAACCCATAACATACTCTTCCAGAGTTAAATCCTCATGACTGAGACCTTATAAACTTTGTAAAGGTAGCAACTTTTATATGCTTATTAAGCAGAACAAAGTATAGTCTTAAATTTTACATAGTCCTTATGTTTTGATAGAACGAATGGAATATGTAAGACCAATATCATTATCTTCAATTTAAGATGCCCAACACATATGCCAACAGAAAGTTACTGGCAGAGTAAGAATGGACAACCCAGGACTTATGGTGTGGTATTTAAAAGGACGGTATAGCTAAAGGGTATAATGAAATGGTGACACCATTCACAGGAGTTATGGAAGACTAGGAGAAAAAAGTGGGTGGAAACAAAATTAAAAGCTCAGTTTCATGTATTTGTAAGACATTTAAGTGAAGCTGTCAAGTGGGTTCTTGAATATGAATATATATATATTTATATAGTGTGTGTGTGTGCTATTTTATGTCATCAAAGTATAGGAGGGAGCTTATCTTAGAAAACAACAGAGTGAAAAAAGGAAATGGACTAAAACTTCAAACAAAATAACCATACCATCACAACAGGTAGAGGTCAGAGAGAAATGAAGGATTATAATGAAGATTAAGCACAAGTGTCCAGAAAAATAAGAGAAAAACCTAGTAGGATAAAGTGATAGGAGGAACACTTAGAGATGTGAACAATTATGTCTGATGTTGATGAACATCATTCAAGTAAAACAAAGATGTCTTCTGTGGATCTGACAGAATGAAGCTATCAATGGTTTTGACATGAACAGCTTTATCAGATTAAGGGAGGAAGTAGAGGGGAGGTTTTGTTAATGTCTTTGCTTAGGTGAAAGATATTACAGTTTTTTATTTGCAATGATGTGAGCAAAGAAGAAAGACTTGATGACAGGGAATTGAAGTAATCAAAGAATGAAGCCTTTAGGTTATCAAGATTAGATGTCACTGATTGACTAGAATATACCAGATGCTCAAGAAATGGTAGCTATTAATCTTTTATCAGAAAGAGTAAATATTATTGTAGTAAGTTTTAATGTGTGTTTCTCATATAATGAAACAATGCTTTTGTTATGTTTTTGCTTACATAAGGTCTTAATAAAATAAATATGACTATTGGGGTGCCTGGGTGGCTTAGTCAGTTAAGCGTCCAACTTCAGCTCAGGTCATGATCTCACAGCTTGTGAGTTCGAGCCCCGCGTTGGGCTCTGTGCTGACAGCTCAGAGCCTGAAGCTTCCTTCTGATTCTGTGTCTCCCTCTCTCTCTGCCCTCTCCCACTCGCAGTTTCTGTCTCAAAAATAAACATAAAAAACTTTTTAAAAATAAATATGACTATTGATTCTCGCATCACACCAATTGAAAAATAAGATTTTAGGCATAAAATAGCAGTTCACTGACACTCTCCCAACCCCTCTAGCCCAAATCTTGTCTGTTACATGTTTCTCCTAAACTGTTCTAGGAATCACAAAGGTTGCATTATGAGAGGTCCAAGGATTAACTAATTGTCTTGGAAACCAGATGGTGTCTGTTTTCCTCTCTGCTCCTTCAGAGATGCCTCTATCATCACTATAGCCAAAAGGGGGAGCTGTGTGACTATAGTTGCTACCTACCAAGAGCATCACTCAAACCTCAGTAGTAGTGATCAAGAGTGTCAGTCTCTGCTTTCAATGCCTAACACTGAAGACAATGAGGCATCACAGCTGGTATGCTTACCATTGCCAACTACCACTATAATTGCTGCATCTATCATTGCTAATCCTGACACCATATTTGCAAATGTCTTTTCCTATAACCTCAATAATATTCCCAACGTGCCTTGCTCTCAGTTCCCTATGAGTATTGTTGAGTAGCATTCACTTAGCTTTTATTTGCCCTTTCATTATCACCTTCTCTCTCTAGTAATCAATTGAGATTTCAATGAGGCTGAAGCTATGGATGATGTGCCATTCTCACAACTACTGATCTTTCCAAATGCTCACTTTCCTTTGCCTAATTTTACTTATTCCTTCTTTATGGTGGGGGGGGTGGTGCTGGGAGAATGGGGCTGTGGGTGATAATGGTAGTGGAGATTCTCAGCTTGTTATACAAATGAGTTTGCTTCCAGACTAAACCATTCATATCAGGATTTTTCTAGCATGGACACAGAATAGGTTCCTGATATCATTTTGTAAAACCATGTGGTGACAACACTGAGTCCAGTCCTTGTTTTTTTATATGCTCTGTATTATACCTGCTAGAAAAATGCAAGTGAATGGTTAATATGTAATTTAGGAGGAAGGGGAAGGAATGAGAGATGCTTTCTTTGTATACATTTAAAGAATCAGTTAATTAATTCATGAAAGTTACTTAAAGTCTAAAATAACCTATGGAATCCTCATAAACTTTCCTCAAAACTAAGGTAAAAAAAAAAAGCAATTTAAAAGTCAGATACATTTTGGCTCACATGTCCTAATTTACTAAATTTTTATGTGTTTTCTTTTTTTAAATACTTTTTGAAGTCATGCCAGAGTGTTAGCACAGGTTTAGTAATCATAATAATCAAGTGCTTATTTCCCAAAGATATTGTTTTGGATGTCAATTGGCAAAGATCCCACACAATGATAATGATGATAATGGACCAGCACCTGGTACATATTAGAAACTTAATATTTTAAGAATTGGCATATGAATGAATGATAATCACATTTTCATGGAGTACTACAAAACATATTATCATATATTAGCTGATTTGGTTCATAAAACAATCTTGTAAGAAGAGTAGGAATTATCAATCTCACTTCAATAATGAGGCCTAGACTAATTAAGAGATTTGCCCAATGACTGAACAGTAATAAAATAATTGAAATTAAGGACTTCTGGCCCAACCTCTTTGCTTTTTTTCTATTTAATTCTTTCCTAAAGTGCTTTCTCTTTATTATTTAAATATATTTTTAAGGTAATTTGGTAGAACCTTTACCACTGGGCATTGGTGACCTACCTCTCTCAATTCTAGCTTATAGGTCTCCTCATTTGATTACCCAGATTCTTCTCAAATGGTGCTTCCCCTTCAAAAACTAGTTAAGTAAAATTAATCTGGGTTTCTTTACCAAGAGGTTTTATTTAGGTGTTTTGATTGTCAAGGATCAACTCTGCTACTTTGACAAGTACTGCTCTTAACAAGACAATTCTTAAACTGTAGTTTAATGCCAACACGTTGTTTCAATAGGTGAATATTTATTGTGCCTAAAAGAAAAGGAAGGGAATAGTTTAATGCATAAAAGGGTATTATGAAACTTAGACAAATCTATTTTTTCATCCACAGAATGAAGTGACTCTGTAGTACAATGGATAGCACACTGGTCTTCTATGTTTTCATCCACAGAAAAGCAAAGATCCCTAACTCATATCTTATACTTGGCAAATATGTCACTGACAGATATACTTTTATTTACTTTTTATTCTTTTTATGTGTTTTATTTATTTTTGAGAGAGAGCATGAACAGAAAAAGACAGAGAGTGGGACAAAGGATCTGAAGTGGGCTCTGTGCTGACAGCAACAAGCCCAATGTGGGGCTTGAACTCACACACCGTGAGATCATGACCTGAGCCAAAATCAAGAGTCAGCCACCCACTGACTCAGCCACCCAGGTGCCCCAACAGGTATACTTTATAAAATCTTCACCAACATCACAGGAAGAAACATGGTGGTTTTCTTAAAACATGTGAGCAAAAGTGACAATGTATTTGGTGCTTCAAGACAAAGTCTAGATATACCAAAAAATTCAATGAATGTGCTATCCTTATTATTTATATTTCATTCTAAGAAATCGCAGTAGTTATCACAAGGCTTCTTGGGACAATGCATACTCACAGGTCTCACAATTAAACGTCTTTAATTAGAATTTGTATTTGAACAAGATACTCCATGCAGTTTCTGTGCACACTAGCAATGTGAGAAATAATGATCTAGACTTAGAGAAACCTCAGAGATCCTCAGCAGCTAATCCATTCTTTTCAATACATGGTTCTAAAATCAAGTATTCAGTAAGTTAATATATTTATTGAAAGAATGAATACATGTTTTTTTATGTTGCAATAAAAAACACTCATAATAACTGCTCTTATGGTACTTGTAAATTAATGGGACAGACCTTGAAGAAAAAATATGATAAATGTTTCAAAAGAGGAAACAAAATAACTTGTGAAAGTTATATAACTAGACTACAGCAGTGATTATGAAATCCGATCATATCTACTAGTCACCTAGAGAGCTTGTTAAAGCACAGATTTGAGGGCCTCCCTCCACCCCATGTCCCATACCCCTAGAGTTTGTGATTAAGCAGGTCTAGGTTGCTGTTCAATAATTTGCATTACTATCAAGCTTACCAGGGGGGGCAGATGCTGACAATCCAATGACCATGTCCCATACAGAGAAGTTAGAGAGTCTAACAGGAGTCATCCCTACAAAAGTAAACATGGAGTTGACCTGAAGCTAAGAAAGTAGCTAGTTCAATAGTGAGGTAATGAATAGCAGAGAGATTTAACATGTGTGAGAACTCTGAGGTAAAAGAGGCAAGGGGGGGGGGGGAGAAAGGAAGAAAATAAGGAAACCACTGAGAGAGGGAGAAAGTGTGGTAGAAAAAGACTAATTCAAGAAAATAAAAGAAGTTCAGTGCTCTTGGAATGTAGAGACCCTAAGATATGTAACAAGTTAAGAAAAAAAAAACTCAACCATGAAGAGTCTTCTAATCTATTAGCCTGATTTTGGTTGTTAGCATAAGAATCTATATAAAACTCTAAAGTGTTCTAAGCATAAAATTTAAATAATCAGGTTTGTAGTTTTTAGACTCCTCTGATAGAAAATACAGTGGCTAGAGCCAAATGTTCATATGAGATGATCTGTCAAGAGAATTTGTCTTCTGGGAAGAGGTAAGAGTGGCTTAGATTAAAGAGATGGTACTAATGGAGAGAAACCACTGAAATTCAATTGGATGGCTTTACCAAGTTTTAATTTACCCTTGTCATACCCCCATCCTGGGGCAGTGGCAGTCTTAAAGACATTAGCCTGAATTTCTTGTGTGAGTTCTTGGTTCTGAAGAAAGTACAGCAAACTTTCCGCCAAAGCAGAAGGTTTCTCTGTTTTGATCTGCCATGGGGCTCCCTGAAGGACTGATACAAGGAGCTTACCTGTGTTCTGTCCAACTGGGAGTAACTTCAGGGCGAAGAAGACACTTTAGGGAGGAAATTCCTTAAAACAATTGAAGCATATGAATGAGCCTCTGCCTCCTGGGGCAAAGGGTAAACTTTGTGGCAAACAATAGATATGCTGAAAGCCTTGGAGAAAAATCTAGGGAGTAAGATATTTTGTGAATTAAGAGCTCTGAAAAACTCCTGGATATGCAAAGACATTTGGAAAGCCAACACTCATAAAAAGGGCAGAATGCAGAAAGCGTGCTCACACAAGACCTGAAAGATCATTAACCTTTCAATTCTGGCTGAAATTTAGTTTCAGCAAAAGCAGGAAGTGAGAAGGCTGAAGCAAACTTGTAAATGACTTGGCCAAAACCTTGAAGGAATGTCTCCAGACGGAGCCAACTGGCAAAGGAAATTCTTATTTTTTTTCTTGGACCTAAAATTTCAGAAAACCTATTAGCCATATACAGAACATTCTAACAACATGTGGGGAATAAACTTAGGATCTCCCCTGGCTTATACCAATAGGTTAACAAGGCATAGAGAAATAAAAACCATAGTATGCTCATACCCAAGTTTGGGTAAACATGATGGCACCGCAAGAATAGGATGGTGCAATGGCACCCCAAAAATGGGGGGGGGGTGCTGAACCTCAAAGAGAGAGAGGGACAGGCAAGATAGGAATGGGCACAAAGGTATATGAGGTAAGCAATATTAGTGCACTAAAGTGCCCCCCAATTTAGAACTATAGCAGAGAAGCTGCTTTCACAGGAGAATAGGACCAAGTTAGGCAAAACAAGTAAATTGGACAATAGACCACTTCACTGCAGGCTAAGCAGCCCAGGGCAGAGATGGTTAATAAAAGAAAAGGTGTCTTGTTAACCCTGAGGTTATTTCCCCTATCTGTCTTCTCCCCTAGGTTAGCTAAGATAAACAGACATGGCACCTCCTATCTGCTGTTAACAACCAACTGTCCATCTGCCCGGAGCCTGGATTTTATTTTATATTGACCCAAACCCCAAACCCTGTATATCTTCAAAAACCTCCCTTTCCTTCTTGCCCATAAGTTAATGTTCACAGTTTCTTTGTCTCTTTGTGCACGCCATCACGTTTTTAAGCCTTCTGATCTTAATAAATCGGGGCAAGGACCTTTATTCAGGGCTCTTGTCTTTTCCCAGACATTAGCTATCTCTCTCTCTCTTTCCCCTATTTTTTAATCCTGCACCCTGCTCTCTTGCTAAGACAAGAGAGAACTTTAGACCCAGAGTCTATGACAACAACACAATACACATTCTTAAACACACATGGAACATTTTCTAGGACAGACAATATGTCAGCCCACAAGTCTTAACAAATTCAAAATTGAAATCATCCCAACTATCTTATGTGACCACAAAACGTTACCTTCATAAATTTAAAATAGAAATCATACATTGTATGCTCTCAGACCACAATGGAATTAAGTTAGAAATCAGTAAAAAAATAACTGGAAAATACCAAAATGTGTAAATGACATTTACAGATAACATGTGGGTCAAAGAAGAAATCAAGACAAATATAAAGTATTTTGAACTAAATTTAAAACACAATTTATAAAAGTTTGTGCATAGGAAAAGCAGTGCCTAGAGGGTAATTTATAGCATTGAATTCCTATATCCAAAAATAAGAGACACTAAATAAAAAAATATGTTTCCACCTTAAGAAACTATAAAAAGAAGAGGAAATTAAACTCAAAGTAAACAGCAGAAAATAATAAAAATTAGTGTACAAAAATCAAGGAAATTCAAAGCATGAGATCAATAGAGAAAAATCAATGAAACCAAATACCGGTTCCATGGGAAGGTCAATAAAATTGATATGCCTTCAGCCAGGCTAAGTAAGAAAAAAATAGAACATGAATTAGTAAAATCAAAAACAAAAGAGGGCACACTATTACAGATGCCATGGAAATTTTACAAATGATAAAAGAATATTATGAAATACTCTATGTCCACAAATTTGATGAGCTAGATGAAATGGATCAGTTCCTTAGAGACACAATTTTCAAAACTCACAGAATAAACTGAATAGGATTGTATCTATTAGAGAAAATGAATCAACAACTGATAGCATTCTACAACTAATTACCAGGATCACATGAATTTAATGGCAAATTCTACCAAACATTTAAGGAAGAATTGTACTGAATCTGTATCTTTCAGAAGATAGAAAAGAGGGAATACTTCCTAACTCATTCTATGAAACAAGCATTTGTCCAATACCAGGAACAAAGACATTACAGGAAAAGGAAACTACAGCCCATAGATGGAAAAATCTTCAACAAAATATTAGCAAATCAAATTCAACAATTTGTAAAAAGAATTATAAGCTATGATCAAGTGTGGTCTAACCCTAATAGGCAATTCCGGGCCAATATTTGAAAATCAATTAAGACAATCCATCACATCAATAGGCTAAAATGGGGGAAAAGTACATGATAATATTAATATATGCACAAAATTAATTTGATAAAATTCATGTCCCATTCATGTTAAAACTCTCAGAAATCCAGGAATAGAGGGAAACTTCATCGATTTAATTTTTTTAAAAATCCACACAAAAAAAAAAGCCCTACAACTAACATACTTGAGGAGAAACTCAAAGCTTTCCAACTTAGCTCAGGTACAATGATATCCCTTCTCATTACTTCTTTTTTTTAAAATTTTTCTTTAAAAAATTAATGTTTATTTTTGAGAGAGAGAGAGAGAGTGCTCACACAAGCGGGGGGGTGGGGTCAAAGAGAAGGGGAGACACAGAATCCAAAGCAGGCTCCAGGTTCTGAGATGTCAGCACAGACATCCACTCACAAACCATGAGATCATGACCTGAGCCAAAGATGGACACTTAACTCACTGAGCCACCTAGGCGCCCCTCAATACTGCTTTTCAATATCGTATTGGGAGTCCTAACTAATGCAGTAAGACAAGAAAATAAAAAGGTATATGGACTGGGAAGCAAGAAATAAAACTGTCTTCTTCCCAGATGACGTGATTATCTATGTAGAAAATCTGACGGTGTGAACAAAAAGAATCTCCCAGAAATAAAAAAAATCTCATAGTAAGGTTGTAGAACAAAGGTTAATAGAAAAGCTAATCACTTTTCGATATACCAGCAATGCATGGAATTTGGAATTAAAAATACAATTTACCTATCCCCCAAAGAAAATGCTTTGGTAGAAATATAACAAAGTATGTGTCAGATGTATATGAGGAAAAATAGAAAATTTTGGCAGTTTCTTACGAAACTAAACATACACTTAGCATATTATCTAGCATTTGCATTCCTTGGTATTTACCCAAATGAGCTGAAAACTATGTCCACACCATAACCAACATATAGATATGTGTAACAGCTTGATTCAAAATTGCCAAAACATAGAAACAGCAAGGATGTCCTTCAGTAGGTGAACAGGCAAATAAACTGGTACTTTTAGAGAATGGAGAATTAATCAGCACTAAAATACAATGAGCTATCAAACCATGAAAAGGCATGAAGGAATTATAAATTCATATTAAGTATAAGAAACCAATCTTAAAAGATTATAAACTGCATCATTCCCACTATATGACATTTTGGAAAAGGCCAAACTATTGAGATATTGAAAAGATCGGTGGTTACCAGGGACTAGGAAGGAGGAGAGGGATAAAGAGGCAGAACACAGAGAATTTCTAGGGCAGCAAAAATACTTTGTATGCTGCCATAATAATGGATATATGTAATTACACATTTATCCAAATCCACAGAATATACAGTACCAAGAGTGGACCATAATGTGAACTATGGACTTGGGTAACCATGGTGCTTCAATGTGGGTTTGGCAACTGTAGCAAATGCACCACTCTTATAGGGTATATTGATAACAGGAAGTTAGGAATGTGGAGGGACAGGGAATATATGGGAAATCTTTATACCTTCTTAATTATGCTATGAACCTAAAACTGCTCTAAAAATATAAAGCCTAAATAAAATTAAAAAAATAAAGAAAATCAGAAAACGATTCTATTTAAAATATCATCAAAAATTAAAACAACTTGGAATAAATTAAACTAAGGAGGTATAAGACTTACATACTGAAAATTAATAAACATTGCAGACAGAAATTAAGGAAGGCCTAAGTAAATAGCAAGACATAATGTATTCATGAATTGTATCAGTTAAAACTTTTCAGATAGTAATGCTTCCCCCAAGTAATATAAAGATTCAATAAAACCCCTATCAAAACTCCAATTATTTTGCAATTTATCTAATTTAAAACTTAACTACAAATGTTATCAAAACTGTGTGGCACTGACATAAGGATGAACATATAGATTAGTTGAATAGAATTGAGATTTTAGAAATAAGCTATACACCTGTGATCTACTGATTTTTTTAAGTTTATTTATTATCATGAGAGAGAGAGAGAGCGAGAGAGAGCGAGAATGAGAATGCAGGGGAGAGGCAGAGAGAAAGGGAGAGAGAGAGAATCCTAAGCAGGCTCCACAGTGTCAGTGTGGAGACTGATGTGGGGCTCAAACCCACAAACCATGAGATCACAACCTGAGCAGAAATCAAGAGTTGGACACTTAACCAACTGAGCCACCCAGACACCCCTGTGGTCTTTTGATTTTTGATAAAGGTATAAAGGCTACAAAGTTATTCAATGGAGAAAGAGCATCATCTTCAACAAATAATGCTCAAATGGTATCCATATACAAAAGAATAAATTTGGACACTCACCTCACACTGATAAAATTAACTCAAAATTTATCAAAGATCTACTTTTTAGTGCTAAATCTATAAAACTCTTAGAACAAATACAGGCATTTCTCATTCTTGTATTTGACCATTGTTTACTAAATCTGACACCAAAAATATGGGCCCCAAAGTAAAAAATAGATACACTGGAATTTACCTAAATTAAAAATTTATACATAAAAGGACACCATAAGAACAGTTAAAATACTTCCCATGGGAGTGGGAGAACATATTTTCACACTACATATCCACAAAAATCTAATATCTAAAAAAATAAAGAATCCTTATAACTCAAAAAAAGGGAAAACAACCCAATTAACAATAAGCAAAAGATCTGAATAGATACTTCTCCAAAGATGATATATGCATAATACACATGATAATACACATACAAAGATAATCCATGTCATTAGGGAAATTTAAATGAAAACCTTATGAGATACCACTTCACAGTCACTGGGATGGCCATAATCAGAAACCAAGAAACAGCAAGTTCTAGAGAGGGTGTGGAGAAACAGGAATCCTGATACTTTGCTGGTATAAGTGGTTATTATTGAAAATAATTTGGTGGTTCCTCAATATAGAGTTTTCAGTTTCACCACCAAGTATACATCAAATAGAACAGAAAACAGATGTTCAAAATTTGTTCACAAATGTTTATTGTAGAACTATTCACAATACATAAAATGTGAGAACCCAAACTGATCAATAGAAAACAAACTGATAAACAGAAAATAAATGTGGTATACCTATAAAATGGATTACTCTTCTTCCATAAAAAATAATGAAGTATGGATACATGCTGTAATATCAATGAACGCTGAAAACATAACATGAAGTAAAAGAAGTCAGATACATGGGGCACCTGGGTGGCTCCATTAGTTAAGAGTCCAACTCTTGGTTTTAGCTCAGGTCATGATCCCAGGAGTTCATGAGATCAAGTCCTGCTTCCGGCTCCTTGCTGACAGCATGGAGCCTGCTTGGGATTCTTTCTCTTTCTCTTTTTCTCTTTCTCTCTCTGCCCCTCCTCTGCTCATGTGCTCGCTCGCTCTCTCTCTCTCTCTGTCTCTCTCTCTCTCTCAAATTTAAATAAATATTTAAAAGAAGAAGCCAGATGAAAAAGGTCACATATTATATGATTCCATTTATATGAAACATCCAGAAAAGGCAAATCCAAGAGATACAAAACACATGAGAAGTGACCAGGGACTGAGAGGAGTTTCATCTACTCTGTTTAACGGATACAATTTCCTGTTTGGGGTGATAAAAAAAATTCTGGAATGAACTAGCAATAGGTGCGCAACATTATATATGCCCTTAATGCCACTGAATTGTATGTTTTTAATGGTTAAAGTTGTTAATTTTATATTATGTATCTTTTGCCACAATATAAAAGAATATACAGAGTTATTATATATTCACAAATCAGATTTGTAGGAAACAGAAGAGATGTGAATATGATGCCCAGATTTCATCTCGAAAAAAAATGAATAATGGCCCAGTTAATAGGTCAAAAACATCTTTGCAGGGGAAAGGGACAATTAGCTTGAGTTTGAAATTTTAAGGTTGAAATTTTCATAAAACTTATAAATAGATGTGATAAGAAATCAGTTGGATATGAAGAATGTAGCTGAGGTGGGGGATATGGACTACAGATATGGTTTAGGGAATCATAAATGATCCCTGAAGACATGAGAGTGTATGAGATCATCAAGACTATGGAGTCCTAAGAACGTCATTTAAATGTTAGAGGAGAATAAATGGCAGATATTTTTGGCAGATAGACTCACAGTAATAGGAAAACTAGCAGTTTAAAAGCGATTGAAAGGTGGTATAGTGATTTAATGAAGGAGAGAGTAGTCAAAAGTATTGACTGCTAATTAGGCTTCAAATATTGCCTAAGAGCAGAGTCATGTGATTTAGATTAATCAATATGCAGTCATTGTTGATCTACCTTTGAAAGAAAGCAGTGATTGGAAATCTGACTGAAATGGTTTTGAAGAATATGTTGAGTTTAGGGCAGAAATGGAGGTAGGGGAAGTATACCACTCAATTGAGAATGTTGGCTATGAAGGCTAGTGAGATTAGAACTGTATTTTGGGTAAATGCAGCGTTGGAAGAATTTTCTTGTTTGCTGGGGGTAAGGGGCGGTTTGGAATGGAGACAATTATATACATTTTAAAAAATAGTTAAGTAGCACACTTCCATTGAGAGAAACTGTCAGTAAGTTAATGCTTTTTAGATGCCAGGAAGTGAGGACAGTTTGTATGAAATATAATCAAAGAGCTAAAGAACGAAATTACATAGTATCATAAACTTACTATTTCAGAGACACACAGCTGTTCTTCTGGGAATACATAGTGTAATATTTAAGAAGTATATGAAAGCTAGCATAGGTCTCATTATATGTTAGAAGATTTCATTAATGGAAAAATTGTAAATCTATTAAATATACATTTTTGTTCCTTCTTAGAATGAATCACTGATATTAATAAATATATCAGCATCCACCTGCATATAATTTACCAGAATTTTAATCACATCACTTAATGTTTATAGATAGCATCCAAAACACTTCCATTGAAACCCAAAATATAGCAATGCTTATAAAGCATATTACTGATGTATTTAATGAATATTTTGCTAAAATGATGCTGAATGTACAATTTTTAATCTAAACATCATCTTCTATGCATTCTAGGTATGTTGAATGAGAAGGAAAAATAACTTAAAAGATAACAAAAAGGAAGTAATATATAGTTTATATACATATAATTAAAAATAAAAATACAGTTGTACTTTAATCTGACATATAATGTGACACTATCTGTGAGAAACACAGAAGAGGATGATAAACATACATTATTTACTTCTGCAAGTGTTGCATTTCCCAGTGTGATCTGATTTATTTGGCTTATCAAAGTGTTTAAAATACATTTTATAAATATGTAAACATTAATAAATAATGTCATTTTTAGTACCAGATGAAGTTAAAGAGGAACTAATTTTATTTTTTAAATTTTTTAATGTTTATTTATTTCTGAAGGAGAGAGACAGACGGACAGACAGACACAGAATCTAAAGCAGGCTCCAGGCCCTGAGCTGTCATCACAGAGCTCAATGCGAGGCTCAAACTCACAAACCGTGAGATCATGAGTTGAGCCAAAGCCGGACACTTAACCAACTGAGCCACCGAGGTGCCCCATGAGTAGCTACTTTTTAAACTACCAAAAATATAGAGAATTATTATATGTACTCTGTAAGATAAAGTATTGTGAGAAAAGAAATAAAGTGTTTACTCACAATTGTGGATGGTTTAGATATCAGTATAGAGCACAGACAGTAAAAATTAATGGCTAAGAGCATAGACTTTGATTTCAGACTGAGTTTCAGACAGTCCTGTATAAAGTCATGGCTCTATATACCAAATGACTGATCCTGGGCAAATGATATATCCTATTAAATCCCTTTCCTCATCTGTAAAATGGGTTAGTAATAGTAGTACCTATTTTATACTTTTACTTTATAAAAAAAAGAAGCAATCACATTAACTACTGTAATACATGGATAATATTTTAAACTGTAGTTTATTTTATTACGCTACTAATCTTTTGCCAAAAATTAGGTGCTTTTGTTATACCAAAGACAGTAGTATGTAAACTTGTAGGAAAAAGAATGAGAAAGAAAATTGATTAAGGTGGTTGTCTCCATAGAAAAAGTCTTATAAGCAGAAAAAGTACAAGTAACCTACCTCAGTTATTCCTCTGACTCATCCAACAATACGTATGATAATTAAATTGGCTTTCTTTAGATCTCCTTACCTTCATTTACTTTAAACCTAGTTATGGTATTTAATCAGATATTGAGCCTGACTGGCACCTTGTATAAACCATGAACATTTAAAAAAGAAAATAATTCTTGTGTGGGATTTCAAGAGAACATGCCCTTTGTTATAGTAACTGGGGACTAATGGGTTCCCATATTTTCTTTAATAATAACTAGTTTGCTCCTCTGACCTAAAGTCAGGAAGTAGAAAATTATTTGCAATCATAACTAAAAAGCTGTGTGTGCATTTAAATTTCATTTTTTGTGTGTGGAAACTACTGGTCTGCTAAACTTAATATTGAATAAAATTAAGAGCTAGAAGGAATCTTCAAACTACCTTAGGTTAATTTCTTTATTTAAGAGACAAAAACTAATCCCAAATATAAAGGAATACTTCTAGGTCACACAAGTAATTAATGGCATAAGCAAAATTAGAACTGGCCTAAGCAAAATTACAGGAAAACTGTAAAACAGTTTTCATTTATGGTATTATGCTTGACTCATTTTTTAAAATGATCAATAGATATTTATTGAGAACCGACTGTAATGTCACAACCCCTATCTGAAGTCCTTGGAGCTAAATAAATCTTAGAATCTGAAATTATTTTAGGTACATTTGCATATACACTAAATACCTGAAATTCTGTAACAATACTGGTATAGTACCCTTCATTTTAAAAATATATATTCCTACAGTGAAATATAGGACCAATCACATTGAGTGGGATAAGACTAGAAACAGTCACATATCAGTTTAGATCAAACTTGGTCAGCAAATGAATGATAAAAATATTTTTTTTATTTACAGCTATTTGGTTGTGAGATTGCAGCTAAAGTATGGTGAGGACATTAAATAGTTTCTTATCACTTAGAAGATCAGGAACAAAGCAAGAATGACCGCTAGCACCACTTCTTTTCAACCTAACGCTGGAGGTTCTAGCAATGTAACAAAAAAAGAAAATAAAATAGATGATATTTCATTTGTAAAGGAAGAAATAAAAAAAAACCTTCTGATTCACAATGTGATATTGTATATAGAAAATTTTACAGAATTAACAAAGCAAACAATATTTTGTAACACAATAACTTTTTTAAAATGTATTTCTATATGCCAGCAATGAACAAAACACAATTAAAATTATTTCTGAATAAAGTTAACCTAGAAGGTGAAGAACATAGACTCTGAAAACTATAAAACATTGATGAAAGAAATTGAAGACAACACAAATAGAAAGACATAGCATGCTCAAAGATTGGAAGAATTAATATTGTTAAAATGTCTGTACTACTCAAAGCAATCTATAGATTCGATGTCATTTCTATCAATATACTAAGAGTATTTTTCACAAAACTAGAAAAAATACTAAAATTTGTATAGAACCACAAAGGCTCTAAATAGCTAAAGCAATCTTGAGAAAGAAGAACAAAGCTGGAGGTATTACACTCCCAGATTTCAAGCTGTACTACAAAGCATTAATAATCAAAATAGTTTGGTGCTATTAGGAGAAAAAGAGACACATGGATCAGTGCAACAGGATAAAGAACCCAAAAATAAATACACTTATGGGGTCAGTTAATTTACGACAAAGGAGGCAATAATATACAATGAGCAAAAGACTATATCTATAATAAACAGCGTTGGGAATATTTATGTAGAAGAATGAACCTGGACCACTTTCGTACAAACAATATGCAAAAATAAATTCAAAATGGATTGAAGACCTAAAAGTGAGGAAAAAAACCATAGAACTCTAAAGAAAAACAGGCAGTGATTTCTTGGACATCAACCTTAGCAATCTATTTATGAATATGTTTCCTCAGGCAAGAGAAACAAAAGTAAAAATAAACTATTGGGATTACATCAAAATTAAAAAAAAATTTTTCCACAGTGAAGGAAACCATTAACGAAAAAAGGCAATGTCATGAATGGAAAAAAATATCTATGAATGATATATTCATTAAAGGTTAATATCCAAACCATATAAATAGCTTATATACCTTAACACCAACCATCATCATCATAATCATCATTATTTAAAAATAGGAAGAGGACCTTAATAGGCATTTTCCTAAAGAAGACATACAGAAGGCCAAGGGACACTTGAAAAGATGCTCAACATCACTAACCATTAGGGAAATCCAAATCAAAACCACAATATCACCCTACACCTGTTAGAATGGCCATTATTTAAAAAGACAAGAAATAACTAGTGTTAGTGAGGATGTGGAGAAAAGGTAACCCTAGTGTACTATTTGTGGGAATGCACACTGGTACAGCCACTGTGAAAAACCATATAAAGTTTCCTGAAAGAACTTCAAAAGAAAGACATACTGCCTGATCCACTACTGGTATTTACCCAAAGAAAATGAAACCACTAACTCAAAAAGATATAAACATCCCTATGTTTACTGCAGCATTATTTATAATAGCTAAGATATGAAAATGTCTCTCGATAAATGAATGGATAAAGAACATGTGGAATATATACCATGGAGTATTACTCAGCCATAAAAAAGAGTGAGATCTTGCTATTTGTAACAACATGGATAGACCTAGAGGGTATTATGCTAACTGAAATAAGTCAGTTGGAAAAAGACAAATACCATATGATTTCACTCATATGTGAAATCTAAAAACAAAATGAGCAAAAAGCATAAACAGATTCACAAATATGGTGGTTGATAGAGGGAAGTAGGGGGAGAACAAAATGGGTTAAGGAGATTGGAAAAGAAGGAAAGAATAGAAAGAAAGAAGAAAAAGGCATACCTGCCAGATGGACCCTTGACTGGTATCTGGGAATTAATTTTACGAGTATTTCCACCATTCTCTAAATGACAATGGTGGATTAATATGCCTAAATGTTTTGTGCAAAAAATAAGGTTTATGCTGAATACTGGCCTTCCTTCTGATTGTCTGGAGTTGGATACATGCTAGGCAAAGTATGTCTACATGACTAACACCAGTAAAAAATAAGGTCAATTCGTCTCTAATGAGCTTCTAATAGGCAATATTCCACATGTTTTGTGACAGATACTGGAGGACTTAAGCACCTCCTGTGAGTCCACTGTGAAAGTACCCTTGGAAACATGATTTTTTTCTGAACTTCACCCAGTGCACCTTTTTTCCTCACATGTTTTGCTTTATGTCCTTTCACTGTGATAAATTTTAGCTATCCCTTATGCTGAGTCCTGTAAGTCTACCTAGCAAATCATCCAACCTACTTTTAGTCCTTCGGAACCCCAACACAATCAAGTTTAAGAACTAAGTCTATACAATTAAAAACCAGGAGCAAGTCTTCATGTTGTTGAGTTAGGTAAAGACTTTTATATGTGTTACCAAAATCATAAGGAATAAAAGAAAATTTGATATTTTGAAATTCATCAAATATTTTTTTCATTTAAAGATACCATTAAATCAAATAGGTAAGTACAAAATGCAAGCATATAGTTGCAATCATATATCTGATAGAAAACTTTCATCCATCCAATAAATGGACATTTAACCAAATAAAATATTTGAATGGCTACTAGGTACATGAACAGATACTCACTTTCATTATTCATTGAAAATTAAACTTACTAGAAAATACTGCCTCTTCCCCAGTAGAATGACTACAAGCAGAACCAGCACTGATGAGAATAAAGAGAAACTATAAGCCTCAAACTTTGATGTTGGGCTGTAAAAAGGTGGAAACATTTTTGAATAATTGTTTGGAAGTTTCTTGGAAAGTTAAATATAAATTTACCATCTGATCAAGAATTCTATTCCTGTATATCAACCCAAAATTAATGGAAATGTATTTCCATATAGATACCTGTACATGGATGTTTATAGCAGCATTCTTTATAATAAGCAAAAAGTAGGGGACACAGTAGTGGAGAGAAAAGCAATGTCCACCAATTGGTGAATAGTCAAATAAAAGGTGGCATATTCATGCTATGGAATAAGATTCAGCATTAAACAGGAACAAACACATGTTACCATACAGGACCTCAAAATCATGACACTAAGTGAAAGAATTCAGACATAAAAGACCACATATTGTATGACTAATGTATCTAATTAGTTCAGAAAAGACAAATTTATAGACACAGAAAATACATTAATATGTGCCAGGGGTTGAAAATGGGAAGCAGTAACTGCAAGTAAGTCTCAGGTTTCTTTATCAGATGAATAGAAATATTCCAAAATCAAGTTTTAATGATGGTTGCACAACTGCAAATTTACTAAAAATTTTGAATTATATCCTTAAAATGACTGATTTTTATTGTATAGAAACCATAACTCACTATAGCTGTTAAAATTAAAATACTATGGCTTAGTATGTGTATTTTTTGTAAATTTTTCTTATGTGCTTGAGAATGATGTGTATTATTCAATTGTTGATTACACGTTAATGGCATTGTTCAATCATATACCAGGGAAATACATCTTGTCTTTTGCTTTATAATCCTCTCAAATTTTGCATTATTTATTTTGAGGATATTTTATTGAATACACTTAAAATTCTTTAATATTTTCCTGTGAATTAAACATTTCATTTGTATTTAACCTAATAATGAGTTTCATCTTAAACTTTTGCTTGAAAAGAAAAGTTACCTCAGATTTAATTAGGCTAGCATTTAACTTTTGGCATTTGAGCATCTCAATTTTTTAGCAGTATTTTGAGGTCCCAAATATGGTCTATTTTGATAAATGTCCCAAGTGCATTTGAAATGAATATGTATTCTATTTTTAATAGGAGAGTATTTTATAAATATCAATTAGGTAAAGTTGATCTAATAATTCAAGTTTTCTATATCTTTAATGATTTTTGTACTTAGTCTATTATTGAAAAGCAAATAGTGAATTCTGAGGCTCTTACTGTTGATTTAGTTCTTCTTTGAATTCAATCAGCTTTCATTCCATCATTTTAAGTAGTATTAAATACCTATGTTTGTTATATACAGTATGGTAATGACAGAATAGTCTTTATTTCTGGTGGAATTCTTTTTTCTAAAATCTGCTTTGTCTAAAATAGCCATAGCCACTCCAGATTCACACTGATTAGTGACAGTATGGTATATCCTTTTCCATCCTTTTAATTTAACCCATTTGTGTTTTTATATTTAAAATGTGTTTCTTTCAGGCAGTATATATTTATAGCTTGTGTTTTTATTCAGCCTAAAAATCTATTTGTTTAATTGAGGGTGTTTAACTCAGTACATTAGTTGGATTGATATATTTGCATTTTACTAAAATTCAAAACATGAATTCAGCAGGAAAAATCAAAGGAATCAAAAGCGGGTTCTTTGAGAAAAAATTAATTGATAAGCCTTCAGCCAGTAGAACGAAGAAAAAAAGAGAATATCTAAACTACTCTATCAGAAATAAAAAAGAAACATCTCTACAGATCCCATGATATTAAAAGAAAAATAAAGCAATATTAAGAAGAGCTCAGGGAACCTGGGTGACTCAGTGGATTGAACCTCTGATTCTTGATCTCAGCTCAAGTCATGATCTCATGGGTTTGTGACTTTGACATCCACATTGGACTATGCACTGTCAGTGTGGAGCTTGCTTGTGGTTCTCTCTCTCCCTCTCTCTCTATCCCTGCCCAACTCATGTGCCTCTCTCTCTCTCAGAATAAATAAATAAACTTAAAAAAAATAAAAAGAAGAACTCTATGCCCCCAAATTTGGTAAGCTAGAGAAATGGGTCAGTTCCTTAGAAGACACAGCTACTGAAATACACGCAAGAAATAAACAATTTCAACACACCTAGATCTACTGAAGAGTACAACCGGTAATTATCTCCTCTCTTGGTGTATTAACTTGAAGTTTTTGTTTTGTTTCTATGTCATAAACAAATAATGCAGCTATTACAGTCTGCATTCAATAAATATTATGCCACTTCACAGAGACTGTAACAACCTTAAAATACCACACTTCCATTTCTTTCCACCTGATCTTTGTCCTCTGTTGTGAAACATTTTAAGTTTACGTGTTATTAATTGTACACTACATATTTTGTTGAAATACTCAAATATCTTTTAAAAATTAACCTAAGTAGAACTCTTCCATATATACCAATATAATTCCCAATAACTCTTCAGTTATTCCATCTTTACAGATTCATATTTCTTCCTGGTTTCATTTTTCTTCTGCCTAAGAAGAGCATTTTGGCACTGTAGGTTTTCTGGCAATAAATGCTTTCAACTTTTGGATGTCTGAAAGAAACCTGATTTTTACAATAGAGGTGAAATATTTTCACTGGGTACAGAATTATCTTTTATTCAACTACTTTAAGACATTGCCCCATTATATTCTTGCTTGCATTGTTTCTGATAAAAAATCTGCGGTTATTTTTAAGTTTGTATCTCTAAGTGCTATCTGTGTTTCATTTTGAATTGTTTTTTATTGTTATGCCTTCAAGTAAACTAATCTTCTGCAATATCTAGGCTATCATTAATCTCATCTGGTGTATTTTGAATTTCAGATGCCATAGGCTTTACCTCTAGAATTTCAATATTCATCTTTAAATATCTGTATGTCTCTAGATTTTTAACATCTGAAGTATAGTTATAATAACTATTCATCATCTTCATCTGATAGTTATTATGTCCTTTTTAGTTATGGATATGTTGGTTTTCCTGCAAATTATTGGTCATACATTCCTGCTTCTTTGTATGCCTGGTACTTTTTTATTAGATGCCTCTTCTTGTTAATTTTACATTTTTAGATTCTAGTCACTTTCATGTTCCTGTAAATATTCTTCAGCTTTGTTCTGGAAAGCAAGTAAATTACCTTGAAATGGTTTGATCTTTTTGGCTTTATTTTATGGTTGGTCAGTTTTGGCCAGAATCTTGTTTAGACTAGGACTTATTATCACCTACCTCTGATGCAAGACCAGGGGGTATGCCACCCAATGTTTCAATAAGCAATGAGGTATTCCAATTTGACCGATGAGCTCCAGCTGTGTACTTAGTCTTCTGTGAGTTCCTAGTACTCTATTTTCCTATTTTTGTGGCTGGTTCTTTTCTAAGTTGTGACTCTTTCTTCCAAAGATACATTTTGATCAGTACTCTGCCTACTACTAAAGAGAAACTCCATGTGGATATGTGGAAACCTTGCTCTCTGCAGTTCTCTGCTTTTTATTACTTCATATGTAATCTCTTGTTTATGTGGTTTCTCTGGACTCTAATATCCATCTCTTCAACCTGTGTAATCTCTTGTCTTCCACATCCCCCTGTCATGCCATGGAAGCTATCAGTAGGCACTAAGCTGAGAGAACAGTAGGGCTCAAATTGTTTGTTTCCCATTTCTCAAGACCCTTGTCCTTCACTCTCTGATGTCCAGTGTTCTCTGAACTGTTGGTTATATATTTTATCCTTTTCATTTTCTTTCATCTCATTTTTTCCCCACTTGGGAGGATAAATCAAGCCTCTCTACTTTCTTGATGTGCAAGAAACAGAAATTAGCCAAATGTCAAGCTTTTGAAGTTCCTTAGTTAATAAAATTTATTAGCCTCTACTAGTCTCTTTTTCCTTCTTTCTCTGGATTCTTTTATATTACTTGAATATTTTCATGACTTGATTTTCTGTCTACTATTATCTTATTTACTCAAACTGTGATTTTTTTTGGTAGTTGCTCCAAGGAAGTGCTATCTAATAGAAACAGTGTTTCCTGACAGTTAAAGTTTTGTGGTATTTACAGTAAAAGCAATATAAGAAAGAAGTGGACTTAATTTTAATATATTTTCTGTAATTCACTTATATGAGATATTATATTTTCAAATCAGTTAAATATCCTCTTAATCATTTTTTTGTTTTTTTATTTTATTTTTTTAATTTATAGTTTATTGTCAATTGGTTTCCATATAACACTCAGTGCTCTTCCCCACAAGTGTCCTCCACCATGACCATCACCCCCCCTTCCCCTTCCCACCTCCCCCTGCAGCCCTCAGTTTGTTTTCAGTGTTCAAGAGTCTCTCTTGCTTTGTCGCCCTCCCTCTCCCTAACTCTTTTTCCTCCTTCCTCTCCCCGTGGTCCTCTTAATTATTTTAATATACATAAAATTATTAAGATTTTCACATTTTTCATTCTAAGTTGTTGAAATCAGGTGTCAATTTTATCCTTACAGTATGTTTCTTGTTAAATGCTAAAATGTAATTGGAAATATATGGTTTATAGTTCTATTTCATAAAATTTACAATTGAATATGTAGATTAAGAACCAAGTTTTTCTACAGATAGGGAAAGATTTTCCAAAGACTAAATTAAATACAAAAAAAATCCATTAATACTCATATCCATAGAGACAAAACTCGTTTATCTGAAAATATATTTTTCTAAGTTAAGTGAATTTACTAACTCTTATGTAAACGTGGTAAACACTAATTTCAAAGGAGTAGTGTGTGTGTGTGTGTGTGTGTGTGTGTGTGACTGTTTTTAGAGCAGAGAAGGTGATCCACAAAACAAAAAGGCAACATACTGAATGAGAGGAAATATTTGTAAATCATGTATCTGATAAAGGCTTAGTATCCAAAATATATAAAGAACGCATACACCTTAACAAAAAATAAACAGGTGATTAAAAAATGAGTAGAGGATCTAAATGAGCATTTTTCCAAGAAGATATGGCCAAGAAGTACATGAAAAGATGCTCAACACTATTAATCACCAGGGAAATGCAAATAAAAACTACAATGACTCATCACTTCACATCTGTTAGAAGAGCTATGATCAAAAAAGACAAGAAACAGCAAGTGTTTGTGTAGATGTGGAGAAAAAGAAACACCCATCCACTGTTGCTAGAAATGTAAATTGGCATAGCCACTATAGAAAAAAACTGCTTCCTCAAAAAAATTAAAAATAAAACTACCATATGTCCCAGTAATTCTATTTCTGGTTATTTGAGGAAAATGGAAATAGTAGTTCAAAATGATATATGCACCCCCATATTCACTGCAGCATTATTTACAATAGTCGAGATATGGAAACAACCTAAGTATCCATTGATGGGTAAATGGATAAAGAAAATCTGGTACATATGCACAACAAAGTATTATTTACACATTAAAAAAAAATGAAATCTTGCCATTTGTAACAACATGGATAGACCCCAAAAGCATTATATTAAATTCAATAAGTGAAAGACAAGGAAAGACAAAACTGTATGTGACGTCACTTACATGTGGAATCAAAAACAAACCAAAAAATAACAAACTGTGTTCAGAGATATAGAGAATAGATTGGCAGTTGCTAGAGGTAGGGGGTGGGTGAAATGGACAAAGGGGGTCTAAAGGTACAAAGTTATAAAATAAATAAGCCCTTTGGATTTAACAGACAGCATAATGACTATAGTTAATAATACAGTATTGCATAATTGAAAGTTGCTAAGAGAGTAGTTATTAAAAGATCTCATCACAAGGAAAAAAATAACTATGCATAGCGACTGATGTCATCTAGACTTATTGGGGTGATCATTTCACAATATATACAAATAATGAATCATTACTTTTCAAAACTGAAACTAATATGTGTGTTATACCTCAATAAAAATCTACGAAACTGAATTTATCATGACCCCAAATTTTTCAGCTTTTGTAGATTTCACAGTATAAGTACACATGTGTATAACAGTTTCAACTAAAATCAGCTCTATGTTGATTAATGTTAGAAAAATACGTAAAATTGTAATACATTCTTGTTTTGAAAAATTTCAATTTCAATATACATTTCATATCTGTCTATTTAGATAACAAATAAGTTTTCCTTTCCTTGAATTTAAAATTGAGTTCATTCATATGCAGTGTGATATCTGTGAGAAAAGAAAACATGCTGCCATTTTTTGTCTTTTATTATTAAATATTTGGCAGACACTCCTTGGTTTCAAGAAAATCTGCAAGTGGAATTAACAGTACAGTAAATCTTTTTTTAAAAAACTTTTCCATGTTGAACCTGAGTCAACTGGCAAAGAATGTAAGATGACTGAATTCATTGTCTTCTATTTCTTCTGCAAGTTTCATAAACTGTTAATGATTCATAGCATCTGTCATATGGGCTGAACAATTTTCACAACTGTATCCATGACAATTTTAAGACTCTGCTTCAGGAACTAAGCACAAACATTTTCAATATGCATAATGCAGTAGAACAGAGCAATAAGGAAAGCATCAGTCCCTTCTTTTACCATCCCAATAATTATTTATATTTTTGACCTAATATAACAGAAGCACCATCTGTTGAGATAAAATGAAGTCTCTTATATCTAGCTTAAAATATTTAACAGAAGTATTACAATATAATTCCAACACATATTCAATTTTTTAGACTGTAAAATGACTGTAAAATTCTTTGTGAGTTGGAAGTTTTTTTGGTGCATAATTTCCTTGGAAGTATTACATACACAGCACCCATTACATTATCTAGCTCATGAAAAGCTAAAGAGACTGCATATATGGTTTCAAATTTCAATACAGTCATCTTTAGGTCTTTTTACAATGGACTTGTATTTTACATATATTTGGTGACAAAATTGAAGGTCAAACACTTATTTGTAGGCTTTTTAATATTTCCTCACAATTTTCTACAAAAATTTTAGTAACTGAAATAACCATTGATTTTACAATCTAAAACTGGTCTTTTCTCGTGAGAATAGCACACATTTTATACCTGACTGAAAGCAGGCTCTCACGAGAAGTCAAATCTGCAGATATTAAGACACTTCCTGTTCGTTTTGCTTCCAGGAACTCCATGATCAACTAGCCAACATTTTAGTATTGTGCAAATCAGACTATTCTGATTGCTGCTTTGGCTCCACCACCTACCATCTATTATGGTAGCTACACTCGCCTTTTCTTTGGTGGTTTAGTGCAGCCACTTGGCCCCTGCCAGCTTGTGACCCAATTATTCTCATTGTATTGAAGTTTCCCAATGCAGTGACCATGGCTCCCACTGTAAGATCTGGCCTACAGACAAGATTTATCACAATCTTTTTCAAGGATGCTAGGATTCAATTCCCAAATTTATTTCTCACAGTGGTGGTTAAAAGCTTGTCTTCTGGTTATTCTCTTTGTGGTTAATTTACTCTGCCATTTCAATCTCTTAAGCCTTTGAATTATATTCTCAACATTAAGCCAGGGCATATCTGATCTTTCTAATTAGTGCACTGTGGGTCACCTTTGGTCCTTGTTTCAGCCAACCAACCCAACTATTTGAACCCTTTCTAATTTCCCAAACTGCAACATTAAATACAGAATTTCTAACAGGCCTCATTAATAAATTCAACCTAACCCAAATGTATGTTCCTTCCACCGTTATCTCAAGCCTTTGTATCTATTTCCACATATATTCCTTGAATTTTTGTCTGTATAAGGTAGAAAATTACAGCAGTACTTTTGGACTGTAACATACCTCCTCATGGGTTACACCTTATACCTCTCATTTAAGGTTCTGCTGGGACTTTAAAATGTTTTTTAACATTTATTTATTTTTGAGAGACAGAGAAAGACAGTGTGATCAGGGGAGGGGCAGAGAGAGAGAGAGGGAGACACAGAATCCGAAGCAGGCTCCAGGCTCTGAGCTGTCAGCACAGATCCCGATGTGGGGCTCAAACCCATGAACCGTGAGATCATGACCTGAGCCGAAGTCAGACGCTCAACTGACTGAGCCACCCAGGCGCCCCTCTGCTGTGACTTTAACTTATAGTTCTAAAAACAAAGAAGAGAGATATAGATGGGAATTGAAGACATAAGCATTGTCTTTCATAACAACTGCGTCTGGGGAACCATTACAGTGTCACAGGCAATGAAGTGAATCCCTTCAGATTGGGATGCTACCACTGAGTGTGGAGAAACCACTACCCTTGGGAATAGGGTCTGCTTTTATTAGGGGAAGAGAGGTCTCTTCGACTGGCAGAGAAGACTCATCAGAATTTAGGGCTTCAATATCCCTAGCCTCTCCAGGATTTTCCCTCACGTCCCCGTTCCAACTTACAGGGCCTCATTCTTTCCCAAACATGCTCTCACTTTAACAGTAGATACTCTATAAGGCTGAAAATTCAACTTGTGTTGTAATTCAGCTGGTCATCCAAATAGATTCTGTATTTTATTTTTAGTTATATCAATTCTGGCCTACAGAAAAGAAGGCAATCCTTCATGACACATATAGAAGCTCTGAGGTCATTTAGGTCATTCTTGGGTTGGCACTTTGAATCCCTGAGTTCATCCTTTTCTTGCACCACTTTTGGCTGGGAATATTAGGAGCAACCAGCCAACCTCACTATATTTGTTAGTTTTTCAAAAATGTTTGAAAGTATCTCTTAAGTGGTTAATTAGGAATATCCAATGTAGATATATTGTATATCTCTATTGCCATATTACACTATGGACTAATAGTGCTCTAGTCACTCCTAGGAAGACAGTCATTAACATCTTTAAATCCAGTGAAATTAGAGATCCAATTCCAGAAATCCTAGAGCCGATGCAGGAAGTTCACCCTTAACCCTCTGTTCCTCTAGAAAACACTCTCAGTACCAAAATCTCTGTTAGTCAAGATAGCTATCATTCTCTCCATCTATCTATAGAATAAGGAGGTGGCTCATAAGATTACGGAGGCTAAGAAGTCCTAAAATGTGTAATCCCAAAGAATGGGAACCAAGACAACCAGCTTTTTCAGATTTTTTTCTCCCAGCTTTTATGGTTTCTGATATAATATTAGCATTCATATAATTTTCCCCTGTCAATAAGGTATTATTTTTCTCTGGATGCCCCTAAGTTCTGATATTTGTTATGATTTTTATCTATTCCATTATAATATACCCATGTATAGGTTTTTTTTTTTTTTTAATGTAGCTTCTCTTGTGTTTAGTCATCTGTTGGTTGATGCTTTTCATCTATTTTGGAAATTTCTCTGCCATTATCTTCTCCCATATTTCATGTGTTCTATTTTCTCTATTCTCCTGAGATGAATTATGAGTATGTGAAACCACTTTATATTCTCCAGAAGAAGATGATTTCTTTTTTAAACTAATGTTTTCTCTTTCTGCTTCAAGATGATCATTTGCTATTGACCTGTATTTAATATTCTGTTGATCTCATCATTTTTACTACTGTATTGTATCAAGAATTCTTTTTAGGGCATTTTTGTTAGTTTAAATATTTCCTGGAATGCTCTCTCATTTCATTCACATTGCTTAGGTATTCCACTAGATGCCTAAACATTCTATTGGAGGTATTTTAAGGTCTATGATAATTTCCAACATCTGGAATATCTTTGTGTCTACTTCTATTGATTGTTTACTTTATCAAACATGTTTCATTTTTTTTCTTTTCCATGGGTTTTTGTGTCACATTTTTGTAAAATTTCAATAGGGAGTGACGTAAGTTAGATTTATCTCCAGAAAGGGACACACTCCTCTTCTTGTCACTTCCTTATTGGAAAACCTAGAATCCCTGATGAGTTTCTATTATTTTTTTATTCTCAGCCTCGGTTTTTTGGTACAACCTCTACAGTTCTGTGGACACTAGTGGACAAGTGTTTTAAGGGTACCACAATTTTTCTCTCTATATATGGATTCTCTGACCCTAACCTGCCATTTCAGTTAACAAATGGCAGATAAAAGCTTTGTGATAAGTAGGCTGCTTGTCCTTATTTTAAGCTATTGCAAATACCTTACCTTTTTTTTCAGTCATGGATCAGAGTACCCATGGATCCTTTCTATTTGAATTCTCTTAAGTTTAAATCATTTTTTTCACTTTTACTTCTCTATGTTCTCCATGATGGGTAGGAAATAATAACTAAGTACTTTATTGATTTGCCTTGTTTCTGTTGTTAGGACAAAAGCAACATTCTTTAACAACTTTCTACTCTGACCCAGAATATACACATTTAGTTTTTAATTTCAACTCCTGTTTTTTATCTCTTATTTCTAAAAAGTCCTATTTCATTTTATTTAAAATATTCTTATTCATGAGGTCCCAATGTTCATTTTTACTTTTGTTTCCCTTACCTCCGGAGACTTGTCTAGTAAGACGTAACTGCAGCCAAGGTCAAAGAGGTTGTTACATGTCATCTCCTATAGGATTTTGATAGTTTCCTGTCTGACATTTAGGTCTTTCATCCATTTTGATTTTTTTTTTATTTGGTATAAGAAAATGGCCCAGGGGGCACCTGGGTGGCTCAGTCAGTTAAGCATCCAACTTCAGCTTAGGTCATGATCTCACGGTTCGTGGGTTTGAGCCCCGCGTCAGGCTCTGTGTTGACAGCTAGCTCAGAGCCTGGAGCCTGTCTTTGGATTCTGTGTTTCCCTCTCTCTGACCCTCCCCTGCTCACGCTGTCTCTCTCTCTCTCAAAAATAAATAAAAACATTTAAAAAAATAAAAAAAAAGAAAGTGGCCCAGGTTCGTTCTTCTGCATTCCCCCCCACCAAACCGTTGATTGTTGAATGGATAAAGAAGATGTGGTATTCATATATACAATGGAATATTACTTGGTGATCAAAAAGAATGACATCTTGTCATTAGCAACAATATGGATGGAATTAGAATGTATTATGCTAAGTGATTTTACTTTCTCAGTTAGAGAAAGACAAATACATGATTTCACTCATATGTGGAATTTAGGAAATAAAACAGATGAACATAGGGGAAGGGAAGGGAAGGTAAAAATAAGATAAAAACGGAGGCAAACCATAAGAGACCCTTAAATACAGAGAACAAACTAAGGGTTGCTGGAGGGGTGTTAGGTGGGGGAATCAGCTAAATGCTTGATGGGCATTAAGGAGGGCACTTGTTGGGATGGGCACTGGGTGTTATATGTAAGTGATGAATCACTAAATTTGACTCCTAAAACCATTATTACAATATACGTTAACTAACTTGGATTTAAATAAGCAATAGAAATTTAAAAATCTCTATTCATTTTTAGTCTGTTGTTGTTGTTGTTCATTGTGTTATTCTGTTAACTGTCCATGTTGGTATCTTCAAAGTCCAAATTGTGGATCCTAGGGATGATTTAGTTTTGCTCTCCATTAGGGACTAGAGGGCACTATTTACCCCCTTTAAATATTTGCCTAAATTTCAAATCTTCAAGATTTGCAAATTTCTTGTCCTACCTTACAGCTGGCACAAAACTTAGGTTAAATTCTTGCTCTGACATTAGTATTTCTACCCATGACAACCCAACTTTTCTCTTTATGTCTCACATGACCATTTTAAAATAGTTATTTTTTTATGCTTTTTATTTGTTGTTGCTTAGTAAAGTCCCCTAACCACTTGAGCATTCATGAATTCAATTCAATAAATTTTATGACAGTTTACTCTGAAGCTTGTTTATAGCTTCCTATAATAAAAGACTAGACAGTATTATTTTCTTTTTTGACTCCAGAGCATTTATCACTAAGTCTCACAACATAGAGAATACATTCAAAAAGTGTTAAAAGAATGGAAGAGTTAACATAAATATTAGGTCAAGTAGCATATCAATCCCAGGGAGAAAGATTATGAATAACTAGATCTATTATAACCTCTTTTACATAATTATCACAAAATAAATTAGATTTTAATAGAGATTAATTTTTCAATATATTTTATTGATAAGATAGCAAGGAAGCAAAAATGAAATGCTGGCTGAGTAATTTGGTAAAGTAAGATGGAAGTTCGTAGAAAAATCATGATTGCTAATAAAGATTCCTGGATCAATTAGTGCAGCATCGAACATGTTAGAGGGGTTGTTCTTTCCAAGGAAATAGAGTAGCAATTTCAGCTCCTTAAAATATATTCAAATATTGAGTCCAAAATTCCAAAAAGACAAGTGCCAGAAAGGCCAGGGCACAGTATCACAGAACACCAACAGAATTGTTATAGTTGCCATATCTATGGTCTTGAAATGTCACTGACACTAAGTTGAGTTCTTCGATTTATAAATTCAATCTTTCTTTTGAGTGAATTCATGGTATTTAACAAAGTATTTTAATGAAGTTATATTAATGGTTCCGTTTTAGCTCCAATTACAACAAAGTATGCAGAATTAATAGAATTTGAAAATTATGCATGACCAAGTTCACCTACTTTTGGAAAAGCTAAATTATAATGAATAGAAATGTAGACTATTGACCAGCAATGGCATTCTTAAATCGTTGAAGTGAATTTTTAAAAACTATATTCCACATGGAAAAAGATTTAACAGTTCCAACAAAAGTCTAGCTTGTGTATGTGTGTGTGTGTGTGTGTGTGTATAAACGTGCAAAACCTCAAAATTGAAAAGTTTTGCATTATAGACACAAAAATAGTAAATACAATGGTCCCCTTTATGAAACGGCTCTTCTTTAGCTCTTAGAGTAAAACTAGCTTTACTTCAGGTGGCTTGAAAGCATTCTTAAAACAGCTTTCAACCCTACTAATAGTATACATCCCACATTGCCCATTAAGACTTTCTCAGAGAATAATTTTGAGATGAAAATATATGGGAAATTTGTGTTTTAAATTTTCGTTCTTACCTGCTCCTCACTTCTGAATGCAATGGATGTTTTAACATTTCCCCTAATGCCTATCAGACACCTGCCTTAAGGATTAGAATTTGAAAGAGTGAATAAGCAGCTGTAGTATATGTAAACCAACAACAAAAGGCTGTTTTTGTTTTTTTTTAAATGGATTCAACAGGAGCAGATTTTTCATTTGGGGTTTGCAGCTCTAATATACTGGTTCCCAAACTAACAGTGCAATTCAGTAGATCAATCTTAATGCAGATATGGTAAAGAGTGTGGTCATTTATAACAGGTGATTAGCTTCCCCAGCCATTTGGCTATCAGAAGCAATAGTGATCAGTGATAGAGAGGGAAAATGGGTCTCATCGAAAAGAAAATCAAGCAGTTCATTAATTTATGCCCTTTTAAACCCATAAATGCTTTGTAATTCCTAGATTTTAGGGAAGTTTTAAAAGTCTGGTCTAAAATGCCACAGGCACAGTAGCAGAAACATTTAAAGCTGTTAGAGGCTTCCAGCAGATTGTATTATTTATTATGTGCAGGCTCTGGAGGCTAAGAGCAGCTGAAAGGATTGTAGTGCCAACAGCTGAAAATGAAGATTCTCTAAATAAAGGGCCGGTTGCCATTTAGCCTGATGTGCAAAGAACCAAATATACAGTACAACTCCTGTGAAAACGAAAATGAGTCCTACTATCCTTGTGTTACTCCAAGTAGAAATGTTTGTCTGTTATTTAATCATAGGGTGTTATTAAAAATAGATGCTTTTTTCTCCTCATGAATGAAAGGACTATGATGAACAAATAAGGAACTAAATATGAAAGCACATTTTCAATTAAAGAGCATTTGGCAAAATGTATGTTATCTTTATTAATATGGCACATATTAAAAAATGTCATTCATATTTATTTTGTGCAGATGCATTTTCTAAATTCTTAGCAAGTTTTGAGAGCAGTTTCCTTTCAAAAATGGAAAACCGCTTTTCATCTGTATAAGCCCTCACATCACTGTTAGATAGGAAGCACTAGATTGAGTTGACATTATGGCACAAAAGGGTATCAAAGAAAGAATATATGCTTCCCAACTTTCAATTAGCTCAACCCTCTTTGTCTAGGCTCACATTTAAAACTTGGGAAATTTGAGTAGCTAACCTGTGCTGACACTTTTTACTAAAAGAATTGCATTTGGTAAACTCCAGAGAAAAAATTGAATCAAAATAATTGAAAGGTTTATTGTCCATCTCTCTTTAAAATCTCTAGAGAGTAGCCCCAACAAACGTGTTCTTTGCGAACTCACATTTTTCTAACTCTAACAACAACAATATCTAGATTTGTGATTCGGATATAGGTAAGACATACATGCTTGAATCTCTCACATTTCTAGATTAACTGAAAGCCCATTTTAGCTCTATTATGTTTAGAAATTCTTATGGTCTCAAAAATGTGTGCCTTTGCTTGTGCCTTGGAGGAGGGATATCTGGGTAGGAAAGAGTGGGCCCAGTATCTGGGTAGGAAGACAGGGAAGGGGTCTGGGGTGGTTGGAAAGAGCAATCCTACTTATTCCAGAATATTGTGAGAGTGGGCCTCAGATGAATGCCTTTTGGGCCTGAGAAATGCCACAGCTGCTGCTGCTGGAGGGAGCCAATGTGGCAGCTGCTTCAAGCCAAGTCTGGAAGGACAACTTCCTCATTGCTAAAGCCAGTTTATGGGGGTTTCTTTGAGGAATAACTGTCGTACCACTAAGTATAACATAAATTCAAGGGTGTTCTGTGACCATAGGATCTAGGTTCTTTATAGTTATGGACTTTTAATTCCCTCTGCAGCTCTATAATGATCAATGGGATTTTTCATGAAGATACTAATGTTTAAGTGTCACAGTTGCTCACTAGCACATGTTTTTGGGTTTTGTGATGCTTATAGTTATTTATCTTTTTTTTTTGGCTTTGATTTTAATGTTTTATTTATTTTTGAAAGAGCATAAGCAGGGGAGGGGCAGAGAAAAAGGGACAGAGGATCTGATGTGGGCTCTGCCCTGACAGCAGTGAGACTGATGTGGGGCATGAACTCACAAACTGCAAGATCATGAACTGAGCTGAAGTTAAACCCTCAACTGACTGAACCACCCAGGCACCCTTCATTTTTAGAATTGTAGTTGCCTTTCTTCTCATGAAAGCTTTATTTTCGTACATACTTTTTGTTTTTTTAATTTTATATCTTTATTTTGAGAGACAGAGACAGAGAGCAAGTGGGGGAGGGGCAGAGAGAGAGAGGGAGACACAGAATCTGAAGCAGGCTCCAGGCTCTGAGCTGTCAGCATAGAGCCCGACATGAGGCTTGAACCCACAGACCTTAAGATCATGACCTGAGCCAAAGTCGGATGCTTAACTGACTGAGCTACCCCGGTGCCCCTTTTCATACAAACTTTGTATCGTGTTCCTTAAAAGTTATCACCAAATGCTGTCTTTAGAAATAAAGAGAACTAAGGCAAGAAAGACAAACTGCACTTTCTCTGAAGAATATGTCTGAATTTGAGTTACTGGTGCAAATCCCCTATTCCTGTGTGTCTCCTGTCTCAGACACCATGTAGACCCCCATCTCAGCCATGAATTGTTCATGGAGTAGAAATTAATACATTTTATTATGCTCAATAATAAGAACCCCATGCCAAATTGGCCAACTGTACATTCAGATTCACTCACACAACCACCTATAGGGTATTTGATTTAATTTCGTTTATCTTTGTAAGTCCTCAATTATTGACTTTATTTTTTAGTTTTATATCTTTAGTGTCCTGTGGTTTCTTGCAAGGATCTCTCTAGTGAGTAAAATTATTCCTTCATTCAAAGTACAGATGAATGTCTAGGGAAAGCATACCTCTGCCTCAGGGAATTGGTTTCCTGGGAAAATTACAAAAGTTTATCCAATTGTATAAATGTATCAGAACTCCAAGAATAGGCTAAGAAGCAAATCTGGAAACTATTACTTAACTGTCCATAGAAAGCACTGAGTTTCCTAAAGGAACACAGTCCAAATTTCCCAGATTAAGCCAGATCAGTAGAAAGCCACATGCCTAGATCATAAAACACTGGTCCCTGATGGAACTATCTTTATGTGACTGGGCTGTGGTATATGAAGAAGCTAAGGATAATTGTCAATAACAGGGATGTTATTGGGGGTGTTTTTTCTTGATTAAAATGGGATCTTATTCCTGAAGATAACTGGGAAATCTTTCTAGTCTTATTATGAGAAATGGTCATACTCCTTAGAAATAAACTTTTAATCGTTATCATTTAAGTTAGTAAATGGCTTCCACTGATGGCAAATTCATGGCTCATCCTTGCAGGTTGTATCTGTTATTTCATAGATGTGTTTGTGTATCAATCCCACTTCTATCCATTTGTTTTCCCTTTGCATCCTCTTGCTTACCTTTTAAAAATGTTATTTTCTGAAATCTACAATAAAATGTCATCTTACTTTTTGAAAGCTACAATAAACAAAACAATTAGCATACCCACTTACAATCCAATATAAATAAGTAAAAGTAATATATTAAGAAAGCTATGTAACATGTTAAGATAAAGCAGAACAATGAGCCATGCAGGACATGGGCAAATATAGAAGAAATAAAATTTGTGTCTTATCTTAAAGATTAATTTATTTAGTGCCTCACAAGTAATAACCCCTTCATCCTAATAATGACTATAGAAGACGTATGATCTAGGTGGTGAAAGAAGACATATGCACATTAAAAATGCATTGCCACTTGTGATGAACACTGGGGGTTACATGTAAGTGATGAAGGACTAAATTCTATACCTGACACCAATTTTGTCACATATGTTAACTAACTAGAATTTAAATAAAAACTTGAAATAAAAAAAAGACACTGCCAAATATCAGGTCAAAGCGATAGGATTTTAAATATGCTAATATAAGTTATTCTGGAAAGGTAAATTGATATGATGAATTTTTCAAAAGTAATGAAAAGGGAGTGTCTGATTTCCTCTTTATTTGATCAACTGTTTACAGTATTTATTGGTCATATCCAATATGCTGAGTCTCTTTGAGGGCATACTGGGACAGTGATGATCAAAATACACACAATCTGCATTCTCATGGAGATTCAAGTGTGTGCACATGTGCACACACACACACAGAGATCAAATAATCACACGAATTCATAATTGTATGATAAATAGCATGGAGTAGTTTCTAAGTACCAATTAATAAGGATAGATTCTGGGGTTCAGTAATGAACAAGACAGAAAATAACCTATCCTCATAGGACTTTCATTTTAATGAAAAATATGTAAGTTTTATGGGGGAATAAATAAGTACAATAATTGAATCAAAATTAGAGGATAGAGACTGGTAGGGCAGGATGTTCTATTTTAGGTATCGTAATGGAAAGAATGTGTTTCTGTACCACTAGTTCATAAATTTCTTGGCCTTAGTCTATTCATTAATTTTTCTTTAGCACACTGCATCATAAATGAATGAGTCTTAAAGCTGAATTGTGGTGGGATGAGAGTAAGAAATGGATTGGGATTGTTACTGTTTTTATTTAAAAATAACATTACATAATTCACTAATTTTTAAAATAATATAATTTTATCTTCATAAAATGGCATTTATGGATATGTAGCTATTTATAAATGGTATATTGCTAAAAGGGGTAAGTTGTTACAAAACTTTGTACCTGACATGATTCTAAGTGGAGTCCAGTACATAGAAGGTATTCAACAAAAATTGTTGAATGAGTAAGGACTAAGAAAGTGGTATTTCCACAACATGGTGATTTTCAAATTATTTAAAATACACTTAAGCTATGCAGAGCTAGTTTATTCAGTCTTTACCTATGTCACACTGTCAACGTTGATCCAAGTATCATCCTCTTTTAGTCACTTTTATAATTTGCCTAGCAAGCAACGGTTTACAAAATCACATGCTCCTCTCAAAATAACTCTAAGAGAAACATATATTACTTCTAATTAATATACATGATAATAGACTTCAATGTACTGAGTAAAGCTGCCCAACTAGTAAATGACATATCTCAGACTGCTTCTAATGCCTGTGTTCCTTCCACTACATTATAATAGTCCACTCCCAGGCTTCAGTGAGATCCTGGTAGGTGACTGATGTGTGTTTAATATTGTGATCAGTGAGGTTCCCATCAACGTGTAGATAGGTTGCCAGCAGAATTATGAAGCCAGGTAAGAAAAATGCCAACAGGTTGCAGACAAGTAAGACCCAGGTCTAAAGACATAGCAGGAGAATGTTGATGATGGAAGGAGATATAAAAATTGGAAAGAACAGACAAGTAGGAGACAACAGGGTAATGGGAGTGGAGTTCTCCTCAGAAACAGCACTTGGAAGTCAAGAGCAGGCAGCTCTCCAGCCCAGTAAGCAGATGTGGTCTGCTGGAGGAAGTCAGGATTTAGTTACGGTGAAGAGGTGGAAAGCAGAAGACAGCAAATAAGGAGTTCAAACAAGGTTAACATCTGCAGATTTTCTTTAAGATTTGTGATTGTGGCAAACATCTAAAGTGCTCAGAAATTACAAAGCACTTTAAAACAAAGCTGGCTTTAAGTGAATGCTATCAAGGTGAATGGTTTCTACGCAAAATGAAATGAAATCGATGAAATAAAGGAAAAAGCTCTAAGGATAAAGAACATTTAAAGAATCTTGGACCCAAGAACATAGGTACCCAGTAGAGGAGCATGAGAATGAAAACGGAACTGTTCTTTAGGTGAATTAAAATAAAGTTGGTGAGTTGCTTCAGTGGAAGTAGGTATCAAAAGAATCCCAAACTTCTTTTCTGATTATCCATACTGATTTTCATGAAAATATTTCCTGAGTAGAAATGGTTAGATTGTCATTTTTCCTCTACTTGGGCTTTATTCTTTCCTAAACCTTCTTATAGGTACCTAAGTACCCGAGCCACAGAAAATACTTTTTTCTTATTTTCATGTTTGTTTTTCTTCTTTGCATGTAGTATCTTCAGGGAGAAAAAGAATAAAAAATTTTCATTCATTGGACCCTCTCTAGATGTCAAGTGCTGTAGACATCGTCTCATTCACCTATTATTTAAACTATTCAAAGCCTAGTTTTCTCTACTATAAAATGTAGAAAATAAACTATATTTAATTCATATTATTGTGATGATCATATGAGGTAATGGTATAAAGTGAATAAATCAACATCTGGTCTTTGTATATGTCCTAATCTATATGGACTTTTAATGAAAGGTCATTTACTATTATACATTGTAGCACAGCTTCTGGAAACTGGTTGCTCAGGTTCAAATCCTTGCCCTGTTACTTACTACTAGGTGATCTTGAGCACATTACTAAGCCTCTACAACTCAATCCTCTCATCTCTAAGGTTGAAATAAAGTAAAAGTTGACTTCATAAAACTGTTGAGTCTATTAAATGAGTTATTATACATAAAGCACTTAAAGCAATGTTTGGTACAAATTGACTGCCAAATAAGTGTGAACTCTTATTAGCCTACTGTGAAAGAAGTAATGGTGAATGATTGTAGACATAAGCCATGATTCTTTTGTTTTGCTTTGTTTTGTTACAGAATGCCATCTCCTAACTTGATGAGTTTTAGGAACCCTTCCCCAGGAAAAAGAAAATAATAGAAATTTTATTTATAACTGCATTTACACAAAATTTTTCATGTAATTTACGTATTTGTGAACTTTTGACACCCGTCTGTGGATGGCAGATTATGAAGCCCACGTTTAGAATAAAAAGTAAAGGTATGTGTTTTCCTTATACTATATATTATAAATATTGTAGCAAATATTTTACTTCCTTATTAAGACATTTATATGCGGGCAAAACTAAATATAAGATAACATGGAGAGGTTTGTAGTTGATATCACTTACCAAAAAATGTCTCTCAAAAATTCTCAGTTGCTGTATTTCTGGAACTTAGGTTTACTGAGGAAAACAACAGCATGACTCGGCATGACAAAAATAATACACGAACTCTATTCCTCAAATCATCCAACACCTGCCAAAGTAAGCAAAATGAATTTTGGTATTTTGCCAGCATTAAATTATTTGTAATGGGGTACAAATTTCTGTAAGGGTCTCCCAGTATTTAGGTAGTAGAATTTTAACATGGATATTACACTTAAGAACAAATCCTTCATCTTCTTTCCCAGAGAAAAAATTATTTTTTTATTAAACATTTTCACTTATTTTTGTGAGACAGAGAGAGATTGCAAGCGGAAAAGGGGCAGAGAGAGAGAAAGACAGTATCTGAAGCAGGCTCCAGGCTCTGAGCTGTCAGCACAGAACCTGACGCAGGGCTCGAACCCACAAACTGTGAGATCATGACATGAGCCAAAGTCGGATGCCTAACTGACTGAGCCACCCAGGAGCCCCAAGAATTAAATTTATTTTTAATATCGTTATGATTAAATTAACAAGTAATAGACACTTATTTCATTATTTAAAACCTGAGGATATTAAGTTTGGTTATAGTTCAAAACATATATTATAATTCACACCATGAGTTGAACTGTGTTTTTAAAAACAGTCTAAGTTCTGGAGAAGACAGTGAAATTTTCAGTTTTTTTTAAATGTATGTTTGTTTATTTTTGAGGAAGAGAAAGAATGTGACCAAGATAGCAAGAAAGAGAGAGAATCCCAAGCTGTCAGTGCAGAGCCTGACATGATTCTAAAACTCAAAAACTCTGAGATCATGACCTGAGCCCAAATCAGCAGTCTCATGCTCAACTGGCTCAGGGGCACTATCCAGGCACCCCTTCTTATATCGCTTACACAGTAAAAAAAAAAAAAAAAAAAAAAAAAAAAAAATCTAGTTTTCCTCTAATAAGAGAAAAATTCATAGCACCTGAGAGTAGAAATGATCTGTGAAATCAAGGTGCACTGTGACTGTGGATCAAAGTCCACGTCTTTGGCACACTAGCACTGAATTCCATTTTCTAATTAGAATCAAACTGTTGTAGCAGTTGAAATGGTTCTAGACTCATGAAGCACATGATATTTGTTATTTCCTGTTACCCATCTATCATTTCTGTTTTCCTTATCCTCCATATGGAGGCCCTTCTGTATAAGAGATAAAATTCAGTCCCCCACTCAACAGAGCACTGCTCCTGGTCATGTGTTGGCCAGGTATGCACCAGATCCCAAAATAATTCCCTAATTGGAAAAATTCTCATTTTTCTTCAATACATAGTTCAACTAATTCTCATTCAGTTAATAATAAATAATAGCATATTACCACTCTCACTAGCTTACTAAAATGTAAATAAATGTGTTTACATAATAATGTGTGGTATGTAATAATAAACTGCCTCCTAGGTTCTTGTTGTAAATGAGTTACTATACTTACAACACTTAAAACAATTTCTGATATAAAGGAGAAGCTCAGTAGGTGCTGACTATTATTATTATTGTATATAGTAGATTTCTGCAGAAGAAGATAATGGAG
>CM053568.1:39377909-39433404 GCA_028646485.1 Cryptoprocta ferox
GGGGGGAAGGGGAAGGGGAAAAGGTAAAGCGGGGTGATGGTCTTGGTGGAGGTCACTTGTGGGGAAGAGCACTGGGTGTTATATGGAAACCAACCTGACAATAAACTATAAAGTTTAAAAAAATAAATAAATAAATAAATAAATAAAAGCTCACTCCAATTAGAATATAATTTAAGTTACATTTCAAACTGATGATTGCTCTCACTGTGCCCTATATTGATCTTTATTATATTCATACATATCACTCTAGATATACATGGCCATGAGAGATGAAATAGAATCAAGTGCTAATAGTCTAACATATACTCTCTTTACGAAAGAAATACTGAAGAGAAAATAAATTTTGATTCAAAAAGGAATTGACATGTTAACAACTGATGCTATCTGAAAATAAAATGGGCCACTTGAGATGCAATAGGATCTTTGTAAAGATAGAAGAGCAGAACCTAGAAAATGGATTGTAAATGATATTTTATGAATAACAAAAAAACACTAGATGACCTCTAGAGTATTTCTCAGCTTTTCCTCTAGGTTTCTAACAAGTATTTATACCCAACACACATCATCAATCAAATCAATACATACTTGAGGGGCTCCTGTATGCCAGGTGAACTGAACAAGACAATGGGGGTGAAATGATGAACCAAATGGATTGGTTCTCTGTCTCATGTTCCATTGTGTTATCAATATATAACTAAATGTCTTATGTAGTTGTAAACTTTTGAGGACAAAGAAATAAGGAATTTGAGACAGTCTTGACACTGGAAACTGCCGAGGCAAAGCTCTATAATAAAAAGAAACCTTAAGTTTACAAAGAACTGTGGGTAGGGCATTGTCTAGTAAAGCAGGAACTTAACAAAGATTGAGGAGATTTATCTCATGAGGCAGCCAGTATGATCGGATTATGGAGAACTATAGGCCACATTACCAATTTCCTAGAGAGATTCAAGATTTTCTGACTGGAGAGTGCACCTTAGCTTTAGAATAGGTTTCTTGGCTAATAAAATATTAAAATATCCTATCATGCCCACTCAGAAGCACAAAAACCTAAAAGAGTAGTATCACAAATTAGGAAACAACAACACATTTAAAGAGGCTACAAGAGACGGTAAAATCAAGGAGAAAAGATGCACTATTTTGATCGAAGAAATAGTACGAAAATAAAAATGGTGATGGAGATGCTTCATGTAAGTCTCTAATTTTTCTGACCTATCAAGAAAAGGCCATTCCTACTCTTCATAGCATCCCTATACTCTAACTCTCTCTCTCTCCCTCTACCTCTCTCACCCTCCCTCTCTCATTCTCTCTCTTACACACAGACAAGCAAAAGAGCTTTTGATAAATTTATACCAAACAACTAAAGTCAAAGCCTGAAAGAGTCAAAATATTAAGATGATTTCTTGCACAATGACTGTGAAGAAAACTCTAACAGGGTAACAATGAAACAGATTGACACCAGATGCTATACATAACTGAATTCCCCGAACTGTGATGATCAAGCATGACATTTTCATGTTAGAAATGAGTTGGAGATAGATGCCATGTTTTTTTAAGTTTCTTTCTTTAGTTAGTGAGTGAGAGAGAGAGAGAGAGAGAGAGAGAGAACAAGTGGGGGAGGGGCAGAGAGAGAAAGATAGAGAATCCCAAGCAGGCTCCATACTGTCAGAACAGAGCTCAATGTGGGGCTCAACCTCACGCACCATGAGATCATGACCTGAGCAAAAATCAAAAGTTGGACGCTTAGTGGACTGAGCCACCCAGGTGCTGCTGGAGATATGAGTCACATTTTAAGAAGTGTCTTTTTCTTTTGTCCCTTTTTTGAAGCTTGCTCTATTTGTCCTCAATTATGTGCAGATGGAAAATGTGACCAAACTTCCAAATAATAGCTTTTGGTTTCTATCTATCTATTGGCTTTTGGTTTGTTTGTTAACCCTGCTCAATAGATTTGAAATAATCATAATTTCGCAGATTTTGCCATACTAGTAACTTTTTAATCCAGTCTCTCAAAGGACATTTAAAACAAGAATTAAGCTTCAAGTCACCCAGTATTTGTACACTACACATTTCACAGATGGTTAAGCTGTATAACTGAGATGTTAAGTAATTTTCAAAAGTAGTCTGTTATTGGAAAAGTTTAATATAAAAATCCTGATGTGTGTTTGTACTAACCACCAGACATCTCACACTCGGCAAAATGGCATACAAGCCAAAATGAATTTGCTTTTCTTCCATTTCTTTATACAATAACTTATGAGCTCTTTCATGTTATGCCTGGAAGAGGATCTGTGGAATAAATTTAATATCACATCTACTTACTATAAAGTACATGCAGTGAAGCAACTACTTTACAAATATTAAAATAGTATCTGCTCAGTTTGTGAAATAGGATATGGGGATTAAAGAGTACTGTCACCATGATGATCACGGACTAATGTACAGCATTGTTGAATCACTGTATTGTATACTGGAAACCCCTCTAAATTATGTTATATGCATATATATGTACATACGTTATATGTATGTTAGCTATACCAGAATGAAAATTTAAAAGAAAACATAAAAATAAAGGGAAAATTTAAAAAATTCATTATTGACAACTAAAAATATTATGGAATGGGGTGCCTGGGTGGCTTAGTTAGTTAAGCATCTGACTTCATCTCAGGTCACGGCCTCATGGTTCGTGGGTTTGAGCCCTCTGTGGGGCTCTGTGCTGACAGCTTGAAGCCTGGGGCCTTCTTTGGATTCTGTGTCTCCCTCTCTCTCTGCCCCTCCCCAGCTCGCACTCTTTCTCTCTCTCCCTCAAAATAAATAAACATTAAAAAATTAAAAAAATAAAAATATTATGGAAAAATGGCAATATTTTATCTATCTTTTTGGTTCTAGGAGGAAGACAATTATGTCGGCTTCCCACAGCACTTCCCAAATTGGCATAATACAGCACAGCATCTGGTTTGTTGAACACTGGCCAAAGAAGAACAATTTCATAGAATTCTATACTTTGCAAAAGCATAATATGCTCCACATATGTAATATATCATTTCTATTAAAAATGTTGGTCTCTTTAAAATCTGAAAATAGAGTATTCTTGTAACCTGATTCAGTTAATGTGGTTTACAAAAAAATGTTAAATATTCTAACAGAAAATAGGTAAATTGACATAATAGACAAATCACCAAAGAAAGATACCAATAGTCAATAAGCATGTGAAAAAAGATCATTAAAATAATAATGATATTGACTTCATTAAGTTAATGAAATAAATGCATATGTGTCATTTTATATATATATATATATAATGTTTTATGTAAAACATATTTTATTGATAATACCCAGTGTTTTTCAATATGTGGATTTGTGGGACAATTTATATACCCTTGGTGAAGCTATGAGTTGGTACTGTAACTCCTGAGAGCAATTTTTAGGATATTTTAAAAAACTAGAAATATGCCCAATTTTTGAGCTAGCATTTCTATGTCTAGAAATATATTCCAATATGGGTTTATATAAAGAAAAATCTGAAAGAAAATTTATTGTACCTCTGTTGCCACAATACAACTAGAAACCTAATTAAATATCCAACAATAATTTATTTAGAACTGATGGTATTTCAACACATTTCTCTTTTACATAAACATGTAAAATAATGTTATGGAAGAATGTTTACTGATATGGTAAAAAGCTGACAACAGAGTATTTTTAAAAGTATTACAAAATAGTATTTACTACATGCATGAAAAGAAAGGGAAATTTGTATACCTTAATATTAATAGCAGTTATCCCTGTGTGAGAACTAATCATCTTTTTTTTTTTTTTTTTTAAGTAGGCTTCACACCCAGGGTATAGCCCAACATCGGAATTGAACTCATAACCCTGAGCTGAGATCAAGAGTTAGATGCTTAATTGACTGAGCCAACCAGGGGGCACTCTCCGCAATGCTTTCATGTTACTTTCTAAAAGTTTTTAATAAGCCATATTTATTTTTTCCTTTTACATTAGTTTTCAGAATTGAAGTACATTCTCAAGAAACCTTTAGTTTTATTCTTTCTTCCTATCTTTTTCAACTTCTTTTGAAAATCTTATCAAATCATAGAAAGTTGCAAATAAATGTACAGGGAGGTCCACTGAATCATTCTCCCAGGCTCTCCCAATGTTAACATTGTTCAGAATTATAGTACAATTTCAAACCAGAAAACTGACATTAGCACAAACTACAGAGACTTTTTAGATTGCACCAGCTATATATGCATCCTCTGTGTGTGTGGGTCTTTACATTTGGATCACATGTCGCCTTGCATAACTATAACCGCTATCAAGATACATGACCACACTGGAGTGCCTGGGTGGTGTCGGACATTGGCTCCAGTCATGATCGAACGGTTTCGGAGTTTGAGCTCCACATCAGTCTCACTGCTCTCAGCACAGAGCCTGCTTCAGATCCTCTGTTCCCCTCTCTGTCTGCCCCTCCCCCACTTACACTCTCTCAAAAATAAACAAACATTGAAAAAATATACATAACCATACTACTCATAGCAATTCTTCACATTACTCTTTTATAACCATGCAGCCTCTGTCCCTTATCACTTGCCAGTTACTAATCACTATCCATCTCTATCCTTATGTTATTTCACAAATGTTATATAAATAAAATAATGTATTATATAACCTTTTGATATTATTTTTTAACTCAGTATAATTTCCTTGATGTTTATCCAAGTTGTTGCATATATCAACACTTTATTATTTTCCATTGCTGAGTAATATTCTGTGGTATGGATACACCACCATTTGTTTAGCCATTTACCAGTGAAGGACAGGCAAGTAGGTTCCAGTTTAAGACTATTACAAATAAACCAGCTTTGAACTTTTGTGTGTAAGTTTCTGCATGACAGTAAGTCTTCATTGCCCTGGGATAAATATCAAAGGATCAAATTGCTAGATCGTACGTCAAACTCGGCCTAGTGATTACGTCATTCAACATTTCCACCAGCAAAGTATAATAAAGTTTCTCCCAACTTTGAAAAAGAATAAAGTTGGAAGACTTAACATTATCTGATTTCACAACTTGCTATAAAGATACAAAGATCAAGACATAGGTGCACCTGGGTGGCTAAGTTGGTTAAGTGTCTGACTCTTGATTTCAGTTCAGGTCATTATCTCATGGTTCAGGAGGTCAAACCCCATGTTGGGCTCTGGGCTGACAACAGGGAGAGACTGCTTGGGATTCTCTCTCCCCCCCACCTCTGCCCCTCCCTACCACCCTCAGGCGCAGGTGTGTGCACTCTCTCTTTTAAAATAAATAAACTTTAAAATATATAGTAGTAGCATAAGTATAGGTATATAGATAAACGAAAGAGAATTCAGAGTTCAGAAATTAACCATTACATTTCTGATGAATTGGTTTTCAACAAAGATACCAAGACATTAAATAGATAATGAATAGTTCTTTCATTAAATAGTTCTGAAATAATTGAATAGCCAAGGTAAAAAACAAACACATGCACACAAACACACGCACACTCTTTTCTCATTCCATATACAAAAATTAACACAAGATAGATCATAGACATAAATATAGAATTAAACCTATACAACTTTTGAACAGCAAAAAAAAATAGGTGAAAATCTTTATGATCTTGAGTTAGGCGTAGACCTCCTAAAGCACTAGTCATTTTAAAAACAGTATCTTGCACCCCCTTAGAATTACAAACCTTTTATTTCAAAACACACAACTTAAAATATAAAAACAGTCCATAGGCTGGGAAAATGTATTCACAAACAATGCATTTACTCTACCCAAAATATTTAAAGAACACTTACTACACAATAAGATAAACAACACAAATAAAAAAATGGACAAAAAGACTTGAATAAACATTTCACCAAATAAGCCCTATAAATAGTTGATAAACACATAAAAAGGTGCTCTATATCATTCATTAGGAAGGAAATGCAAATTAAACTCCAATGAGATAATACTTAATAGAATTTTTTACTTTATAGACCTTTATAGAATAGAATACTTTATAATCAAAAGGCAACCAATACCAAGTACTAACAAGAACCTGAAGAAATTGAAGCCTTCATACATTGTTGTTGGAATGTCAAATTCTGTAGTTACTTTAAAGAACATTTTGTCAGTTTCTTAAAATGTTAATCATGGAGCTACTACACAACCCAGCAACTCTACTCATAGGTTTGTATCCAAAAGAAGTGAAAGCATCTGTTCACACAAATACTTGTACATAAATATTCTTAGTGGCCTAATTCATGATGGCCGAAATCTGTGAACAACCCAACGTCTAATCAACAGGTGAACGCATAAACAAAATGTTGTATAAAATATAATTGGATATTTTTAAGCAATTAAAAGAATTAAGCACTGAGTCATACAAGGTGTATGAACCTCAAACGTGCTAGGTGCAAAATATTACATATATGATTCCAATTATATGAAATGAAAAGGCAGATTCTTTATATTATATTATTTATTAAAACTAGAAACAAGTTCAAAGTTGCCTGGGGCAGGTGTAGGATTAAGAAGTAATTATAAATGTGGTCTAAAGAGATGTTTAGAGTGGTAGAAATCTGTAAAAGCTGGATTGTGGTGATAAAAGCCCAACTTTACTGAAATTAGCAAATCAGACAGTTACACTGGCTAAATTTTATAATACATAAATTACACCTCATTAAGGGTATCTTTTTTTAAAAAAAAAAAGTCTTACATACTATTTCATAACCAGGAACTATTACTGAGAGGAAATTAGCACCAAAGTGAATGGATAGGAGTTTGGAAAAGGAGGCAAGAGACAGATTGGTAATGTCAAGGTAATTTTCTTTTCAAAGTTCTGAAAGCTATAGGAGATATATAATAACTAAAGGGTAGTGAATAATGCAATTAGGTTTGTGTTGTAGAAGGCTCCCTCAGTGGTATGGGGAATAAACTAGGCTTGGTCTATGGAACCCAGTGAAAAAATTATTGCAGAGTCAAAGTTAAAAATGATGAGACCCAAGAGGAACATGTGAATACCTTCAAGACAAAGCAGCAGCAACAGTCCTTGATGAGAAATTCAATACTAAAGAATGGAGAGTAGTATCTGGGAAAATTATCATTTGCTTAGGAAACTAGATGGGTGGTTATAATGTTAGGTAGCATTGAGGATAGAATTATTACTTGGACAGTGATAGTTAAAGAACATGAAACTAAAATGCATGACATCTCACTGGGATAGTTATTCAAGCTGTTGGATATATGAATGAGTCTGGTGCTCCCCACACAGTTGGTGGCAAGAGATTAAGGTGCAATCAATTTATATGTGGGAGTTAAGTCACTCTAAGGAAACCCAGGAAAAAGAAATGCAATGACAAGAACTGGGGGCCAACCACATGAGTCCTTAGCTTCAAAGCTATTTGAAAAGAAATAGCCAGAGAGGAAGAAAGTAATGTCTGGAAACCAACAGCCTTGAATGCCGTAGAGATTTTGAGTAATATATTAGAGAAGGATCTTTAGGATAGGGGAATGTATCAAGTAGTTATTTCTGAAGCAGTTTGTTTTCAAGTAATTTTTGAGATCCGGAAAAGCCTTTATTGCATATCTAGCATTTTTTTCTATAAAATAAAATGAAATCTGAGGTCTGGAGATCTTACAGGGATCCAGAAGAATAGTTTTGAAGACATTTGGCTGAGATATCTGTCTACTTCAAAAGTTTTACCTCACAAAATCAATTGTTTCCTGTTTTAAATAAAACAGCATTTATTTTTACTTAAACAAGTAATAGGAGTATACTCTTTGGGAAAAAATTGCAGATAAAACAAAAGACTTCTTGACAGAGTCTTACTCGTCTCTCCTGGGATAAACATTATTGGAATGCTATTATGTAGTTTGTAGGCTTTTAAGCATGTATGGTAGAAATATGTAGTTTATGTGTGTTTTTCTGTATAGAGGATATAAATTACCTATCACTCTACAACTGATTTTTAACTGAAGAGTATGCATTAAAATTTTCCCATGTTCAAACATTTAGAACTTCCCTATTTTTTCACTGCTAAATACACAGAATTCAGCTAGCTTACTTTTTTAATAATGTGATTAACTTAAATGGATGCATCATTCAACTGTCTGTTACCCTCGTATTTTTGCAATACTTGCACTTCATCTGTTTGAGAAGTAAAACATATTTACCACTGAGATCACTTTTATGGTTTTTCTAAATCTCATTCTGTGCCACATAGGTACACACTCTAAGAATTTGTTATTTAAAACACATGTCAATGCATGTGTTTGTTTTACTATTATATAATAGATACATATGTATACATGTATATGCTTTTTTATGTATTATTCTGTATCCATATAACTATTTCTCTTATTTACATACTTGATGTATGGATTCTCATCCAATAGGCTCATTGAGAAACTGGTATTTTTTCAAAAATAAAGTTTACTTACATATTTTGAGAAAGAGAGAGCATGAACAAGGGAGGGCAGAGAGAGAAGGAGAGAAAATCACAAGCAGGCTCTGCACTGCAGTTGTGGGGCTCAAACTCATAAACTGTGAAATAATAATCTGAGCTGAGGTCAGATACTTAACCCACTCAACCACCCAGGTGCCCCCAGAAACACTTTTTTGTTATTGATATTTTGTCTTTGGAATTTATTCACATTGATACTCAAGTTTTTGTTCTTGCATTTTAATGATAACATTTCAGTGTACAAATATGGCATAATTTATTTTTCTATTGGTATATATCTAGGTTGATGTCAATTTTCCATAATAAAACTGCTATTACAAATCTTCTTGTAATGCTCTCCTTAAACATATCTGATTTTTATAGGAGTATAAAAATGGAACTGCAGAGTCAAAGAGTGCATCATTTGGCATTCGCAATGTAACAAGCCATAAGAATTAGATTGTTTTTGTATTGTTCAGTTTTAAGAGTTCATCGATATTTTGAATATGCCTTATATTAGTTACATGTTTTACAAATGTTTTCTCTCAGTTGAGGGATTACCTTTTTATTCTTTTACCAGTAATTTTTTGCAAAGCAGGGATTCTTCATTTTAATAAAATCCCACCTATCATTTTTTATGGATTGTGCTTTTGATGTTATATCTAAAGAGTTATTACAAACCAAAGATCACAGAGATTCTCTCCTAGCCCCCCATCTTCTAAAAGTTTAATCGTTTGACACTTTGCACTCAGGTCAATGATCCATTTTAATTTTTTTTGAAAGGTCTAAGTTCTATGACTTAGTTTACTTATACACATGTGGAAGTCCAATTCAGCACCACTTCTTGGAAAAACTACCCTTTTCTCCATTGAATTCCCTTTGCTCCTTTGTCAAAAATCAGTTGATTGGGGTTATCTGAGTGCGTCAGTCAGTAAAATGTCTGAGTTGATTTCAGCTCAGTTCTCCAATTGTGTTAGCAATTGCATTTCTTTCGTCTATCTATATGAAATTTAGAACTCGGTTTTTGACATCCACAATCCACCATCACTTTTGAAAATATTCTAGGTGCACTTGAAGATGTGAAAAATGCATTCATAGAATTAGGTGCAGTGTTCTCTATCTATCAAGAAGCTTAATTTAAATAAGCATAATGTTTCTTGTTTTAAAAAATATTTTATGGAGACAAATAAAGCAAAACAAAACAGAATATTGTGATTCTCTAGTTATGTTTAACTTCTAGGTATTCCTTCTTCCTAGAATGCCTTCTTCTACTTACATTTACCTAAATGTTCCTAGTCTTTACAGGCCTAGCTTATATGCCATCTTCTCTGGGAGGCTTTCATGCTTCCCTAGTTCTAAGGACTCGCTTCATTTTTTAAAATCTTTAGAACTTAATTCCTAGTTCTATCTAATATGAAAACATTTAAGCATATATTTTATTCACGTATTAGATTATAGCTTCCTGAAAGTATGGAGTGGGAGGAATTCACGTTTAATTCCCAGAAATCCTTGCCTTGACTTTTTGCCTCAAAAAGCTTTTTATGTTGAGTGAATGGATAAAATAAAGACTTAATGTTTAAAATCAAGATCAATAATTCTACTTACAAGTTTTAGTCCATTTTTATAGTCTAATCTTCCTTTGTATTTCTTATCTTGAATAATTATCTTTCTCATTTGGAAACTAGGCTTATTTTTTTAACTTCTCTCTTGCCTTAATAAAATTATAGTTGTGTAACTCAAACCTTGAAGCTACTGGATTCTTTCAAAACCACTGTATTTTAGTTGTGTGGCAAAGAATTGCCAGCAAAAATGAACTAGAAAATATTGAAAAGGTCACATAGCTTTAGCACATACACATGTGTATAAGCTCTCAATGCTCCAATATTTTATTAGTGAATTTAAAGACCTAATGAGAAAAGAAAATGAAAACAAATGAATGTATTACCATGATGAAGTTTCTGAGTGCAGTGGAGACCAATAGAGCAGAGGAATCAAACCTTGTAACACACAATTACAGGAGTTAACACCTGAGTTTTTGATCTAGGGAATATTTTAAATTGAAAAGCCTCACTATCTACAATTAGATAAAGTCTATTCCTGAAAAATAGGATACATTAGTGAAAATGCTAACATTAAAATCTGCCCTTTTCAAACTTTCTGAATCATTGGGGAATATTAAGTGAAAATTGTTCTGCATACAAGTAAAGTGCACATCAACTCAATAATTCATTTCATAATTAACTTAATGAAGTAGTTAGGAATATTTAAGTCCTTATTTGATTCCATTATTCTTTCTCATCTCCTAAAATTTGAATAACTAGAGTGAAATTTTGAATTCCATCCAATTTTTTGGCTAGAAGTGGTGTTTAGGATCCCAATTATGCCATGGAGCTTTTATAGTGCCTCACGCTGAATATTCTGTCATTAATTCTGTGGTATAAAAGTACAACCTTATGTGCTTTTTATCTGTGAAAAGTGTACAGGAGCAGACAAAGCGATAGCCAACCCATATTTAATTTCATCTCATCTAAGTTCAACTCTATTGGAGTTCAACAAAGGAAAACTTTAGTCAAGATGAAGTTGTTAAAATTTCAGTGTCCCAAGTCTGATAATCCAAATAAGAAAATCTGCAAAGTGAAGTTGATCAAACAAAAAACTAACAATAAGATATGAATTGTTTAAGGAGCCAGAGCAGCATATATGGACAGACTACAACTCTGGGAAAAACTGAACTAACGCATACAAAGAGCTGTCCTGCTCCCAAAAGACCTGAATTCACAAGTAAAGGAAAGGAAAATATCACATAATTTAGTCAACGACACCAATTGTTGAAAAGAGTAAAAAGAAAGCTCTGTGCCTATAACCATGTGTATAAACTCACACTCTAATACGTGCAAATTAAAATTGACCTGTTTTCCTCCTCAGCTTACAATTTTTATTTCTTGTTCACAAAGTATGTATTAAGAACATTAGATACTATGTGTACTGAGCACTGGTGAATGTAATGTTTCATTTATTTAAACCAGAAAATGCTAAAATTTGTTTAGCACTTACTATGGATCTGATACTACCTTTGTTTCTGTAGCTAAATACCAAGATGCTTGAAATAAAACTTGTCTTTCTGTAACACAAAAGACATATTTTAATTGAAAACTCTTAACAATCTACTGTGTATACATTCTGTATTTTTAAACATAAAACAAACGGTCCTGAATCTACATGCTTATCTATGTGTAAATGTTCTTGGGTTAAATTGCACATTGAGGTTGTGTTTTGCATTAAGAATAGAATCTACAAAAAGACAAAATAAATTATCATTATACTTTCTTTCAAAATATTTACTTCTCAGCTATTATCGAAATGCTCCTATCAGTGCCTCTGTAAACAACATCACAGAAATTTATTTCATCATCAAGTGCTACAAAAACTCTTTTTAATCTCAAAAAGACTTAACCATCAAAAATTACTATTATGTTGGACTTTTCTCCTTCTCAGTGTTTTTTCCTCTATATCAGTGATTTTCAACCTCTCTTCTTTGAATCTGTTAAAATTCACCTCAATTATTTTGTGTGGCAAGGTAGGCAGTTATTCAGAAAATAAGAAAATCATGAAATACTATGTAAGTACTATAATGGAGGTGTGAGGGGGGTCCTGTGAGAGCCTAGTGGATATAGTCATGCCCTTTTCCCTCCCAGATAAGAAGTATCTGCAAATGCTATAATGTATTTAGGTAGGTGGGTAATTGGAGAAAAGCTTTGAGAAGGGTAGAAATGGGAAAGGTTCTTAGAATGAATGTTATGAATGCTAAGAAAATTATATAAAAGCAATGGTCTGCCTTCCGATAAGAGGTGAAAAGTGACTTAGTAACAATTATTGCATATGACAGGACATTTCAAATAGAACAGTACAACACATTTACCCTGTAATTTCAGTCCTAGATCCAAAAAAATATGATTATGAAAAATACCCAACATGCTTCATTTTATTTCAATAAACTGAGATTATATTTAATTTTTAAAAATATTTATATTTTAATATTGTTAGTTATAATGAAGTTTTAACAATTTATTATTTCGCCACATACAAAAGAAATTGTCCAACTATATTTGAGTTCTAGATTATGCCATTATGGAAACCCTATTTATCTAAGGCAATCAAAGTTTGTGGTAGTTATTAGCTAATTAAAACTTTGAATGACACATGAAGCTATAGTTGACTTTACTAATCAACAAAATACAATTGAATGTTTAAATGGTGGGTAAATGATTTCTGTCTTCAATCAAAACCCAGCCAAATTCTGTTTTCTACAAATATGAGTTGGATGTAGTATTATCTTTTCTTCCATACGTGAATTTGTAATACATAACAACTAAGGTGAGTAAAGGCTCTATTATTCAAAATTAATCAGAAAACTCAAACCACTTAAATGTTGGCATATACAGTGGCTCTAGTGGTGGATCCAGAACATATGTTAAGGCCTTATTACAAAAGATAATTTCTTGGAAAATTTCTACCCTAATCTGAAGATTGATTGACATCCAAGTGATCACCAATGTTCACATCAATAAACTCCATCTCAAAGATCCTTCTGAATCATTACAGCTGTCTAGAATTATTTTAAGGTGCTGTGATGTATAATGAATATGAACGTATAATTTAGTGTTAAAGTAGATATTCCACAGCTGGCTATATACCTGGGATAACTGTCTATGCTGATAAATCTCACTTTTCTATTTATGAAACCAGATTAACATATTAGAGATAATTAAAGTAAGATATTTGGCACAGAACATTCTATTATTATTTTTTCTTTTATTTAATATTGTACTGTATTTTATGCTAATTGTAATGGGTAAACTGAGTCAGCAAAAACCTATTCAAAAATATGCTAGAATATGTCTAGATAAAATTAAAATATATTGCCTAATAAACAGTAGCTAATAGAACAAATAATCTCAAAATCTAAAGGTTTAATTAGTTTATTTCTTGTTCAGAAAAATTTTTTGTGTTCATGATCAGCAGATAAATTTCTTCTAAGGAAATACCCAGGGATCCAGTATCCCTACATCTTAAGGCTTTTCTACTCTGAGATGGCTGGAATGAAAAAAAGAGCAAGACCACCAAACACAGAATATCTGGAATCAGAGCACTTCAGTTCACCTTCCAGAGTAGAACAAAGTTATGTGACCCTACCTAACTGCAAGGAAGTCTGACAACCTGGGAAAATTAATTTAGCCCAGGAATAAGCAGAAAATAGTTTAGAGAAAATCTAGCAGATTCTGCTAAATTATTAAATACCTAACAAATATATTTTAGGCATTTGCTAACAATGAAAATGTCAAGATGGATAAAATTGTTCTATGCTAAAGTTGGTTGGAAGAGAATAACATACAGGCAATTCTCAGGCAATGGTATAAGTAGCCATTTGTGTGTGAATTTTGTTGTATAACAGGAAATAATCACTATATCCAAGTAATCACTGTTTCACTATGAATGAGACAATCCTTATAACTGACTTTTAAAGTTAAAAAAGCAAGATATTTACACACAGACAAAAATAAGGAAAAGCACAAAATATTTCCAGAAAACATGCGGTTCAAAATCGTTAGGTACTTTGGGGTACAACTGTGAGTATAAAGTAACTTCCACAACTGAAAGAGATCAAGGACAAAGGATTGATCAGCAGAATCTATGCTTGCTATAATTAGGTGATTGTACTTTATACTATGAATAATAGGGCTCTATTAATGAAGTTTATAAAGACAGTGACATGAGCAAGAATCTTAAAAAGCATTAACAGTAGTCATTAGAGGAAATTGAAGGAAGCAAGACAAATTAAGTCATCCTAATAGTTCACTTGTCAAATAGAAAGGCCCTAAAGAAAGTGATTGGCAGTAGTAGTGAAGTCAAAAGGATTCAAAAAATAATAAGGAGTTAAAATCAACAGATTCAGCTGATCGGTTGGAGGAAGAAATACTGGAAAAAAAAATTTCAGCCCTAACTTTCAGTTGACCAAACTAATTAACTTATCAAAAAAGCATCTTCCTTAACTAGTGTAGACAAAGGAAAGGTTACTATTAATATTTAAATATTTCCTATTTTACATTATTAACTTATACTTTGATTCATTATCAAACTTATATTGCTTCTTACAAAATATTTATTAAATCTTAAATGTATAATTAGTGTATTGTTTGCCTGAAAATACAAAGGCAATTTTTAATAAATATTTTATTCTTTTGACATAGGTTCATTTTTAAGATAAATCAGATTTAACAATGAAATAAATGTGCCTTTTGTAGTATCAAAACATAAATCGAAAATATTTTAAGAATATTAGTTTCATTGCAGGATTTTAAGTATCTCCATGTTTTATATCACTAGCTATTTCCCTACCAGTCAGCTGAATTTTCTATCTGGCCACAACATGGATAAATGTATAATTTCTTCATCAAATTTTGGTCTAATATTGCATTTTCTTTTTTTGAATTTATATTGTTATGCTGACACTTAGAGTATTTCATACTCTTTATTTTTGCGGTAATAAATTAGAGGCAAAAAAATGAGTTTAAATGCTGAGGAACCAATTTTAGATAAAAGATTACCTAAAGCATTACATGGTTTTGTGTATCTAAAAGACTAATGGCCTGACAGTTAAAAACTGAATAGATTAGCCTAAAGATAAAGTATATATAGAAGTCCAGAATACTGGGTTATACTCATCCAACACCATGTTATCTCTGAATGAAGGGGCAATACTAGGTTGTCTCCATCTAAAGCATGCTTTAGTCAATGGGTGTTTGCTGCAAATGGCTCCTTTTAAAATATTATTGAGAAATGATAGCTACTGATGACTGTTTCATATGAAGAATATAGCTCATCCTATCAGAACCTCTAAGGAATCATTTAGCTTTGTTTTACCACAAATTTCTAAACATAAATAACCACAACACTTGATTAACCCAAGACGCATAAAACACTCTCTGGGAAACATTAACCTAACAAGATACCAGTGCTTAATTTTTCATAAGAAACTTGTTCTTATTCTTATTTCCTTTCTAATCCTACTGCCTAACATTTCAGTGGGTGAAAATTTCTGCAAAGTCTGAATTCAATGAAACTCTTACCTTTTCTCTCATATTTTCTATTATTTTCCCAACACACACTGATTTAATAGTTTATTGTTAGGGCTTCAATAGAAAAATGTCTTTTTCACTTCCCTCTGCTTCAAGTTTTCTATATTTACACATTTATCTAGTCAAAAACAGGACCGGCAAAGGAAGAGAAGAAAAGACTAAGAGGGGAAGGAAGAGGAAAAAGAATGTGAAAGTCTTTAAGTGCCAGTGGCTATCAGAAATAAAGAAAATAAATCTCTAACTCTAAAAAGAATGTAACCTAAAGGAAGAGACATAAGGTAAATTTTGTCTATACTAGGTGTGGAAACAGATACCAGGGTATAACGAAACCAAAGGATGAGCTTCACAGATAGATGGTTTTCATGTAGTAAAGGAAAAAAGAAAAAAATATTAGAAAAGTATGTAAAATTATCAGAAATGCTGTTGGATTTGACAATTTGACCCTAGAATGCTAGAATGTCACTGTATACCTTGGTAAGAACAGATCCAGTAACAAAATGCCATCAATTTAAATGCATAAAAATATAAAAAGAATTATGTAATAGCGTACAGCAGGATTTATTCCAGGAATACAAAGTTAGTTTTGCAGTCAAAATAAATAAATGTAATACACTACAGCAATAGAATAAAAAAGGAAAAAATGTAATTATTTTAATAGATGAAAATAATGCATTTGAAATGTTTTAACACCTCTTTGTGACTCAAAAAGGTAAAACAAAATGCCAACAAGTAGCAATAGAAAGGAACTTTCTCAACAGTATAAAAGATATTTATGAAAACCCATATCTAATGTAATACTTCATGGTGAAAGACTGATGTTTTTTCTTTAACATTTAGAACAGGACAAGGATGTCTGCTACTGCTGCTTCTATACAACATTCACTGGAGGTTCTAGTTAAAGCAGTTGGTAAGAAAATCCTGAGAAATGCACACACAGTTATAATAAACTACTTCAGCAAGGTTACAAAACACAAAATATAGTAGACATCTTTGTATCTAGATATATAAAAGGCTCTCAAAACTCCACTACAGAAAGATAAAAAAAAACTCAGTTAGAAAATGATGAAAGAGGGTCAACTGGGAAGATAGCAGAGCGGGAAGATCCTAAGACTATCTGGTCCCACAGACTAGATAACACTCACATCAGCCTAAGTAACCCAGAAAATGACCCATAGACCGGAAGAACAAACTCTACAACTCAAGAGAGAGAAGAGGTTATATAAAAGAAGGTAGGAGGGCAAAGATGCAGTCTGGGAGTGAAGCAGACCATGGTTTTCCATGATGGGAAGTGAGCTGGGAATTCAGACTATCACACTGGGGAGGCTACATGGGGAGGATGAATTACTTGAACATTTGGCTTTGAAAGTAAGAGGAGCTGAATTTGTGAATTCTTACAACCAGTGGGACTTAAATCTTGGAATTTGAAAAATCAGCAGGCTGGACTCTGAGAGCCCAGAGGGATTTAGGAAGCTGAGTCCCCCACCCTTAAAGAGACAGCACAAAGAACGTGCAGGAGATACAGCTTAGAAGCAGTAATTTCAAAAATGTCTGGAGCATACAGGATGGAGAGTTATATACTCATCTCAGAGGTGGCCTTGGAGAGGCAGTGATCACAGAGTCCCCTCCAGAAACAGAAAAGCTACAAGCACAATTTTCCTCCCAATCCATCAGCATAAACACACAGTCATCTGTGGGAAATTGTTCCATTGCCACACTCACTACCTAACTGGCTGACACCAAGCCCCACACACTTTCCGCTTCAGTGGATCCACACTTCCAAGTCACATTTGCCTCATTTCTGGCACTGCAGTTCCCTTCACCCAGAAGACCAGTTCAAACCCTACCAACACTTCATCTCTTGACCAGGAGCAAGCAGACCAGTGTGTACCTTCTTAAAATGCACCCTACCCAGCCAAGGATCAAAAAATGTCCAGAACAGACAAAGAAAGCCTCTGCAGATGATTGTACTGAGGGAGGAAGTGGCCAGGACACAATAGAAGGGCACATACAACACACATAGGAGACATTCCCTTAGGCACCAGGTACTGGGAAATGGGGGACACTGCACTGCAGGGATCTCCATAAAGCCATTAGCTTCAAGAGAAGGAGACATAGTTAACTTTCCTAACACACAGAAGCAGATACAGACAGGTAGACAAAATGGGAAGACAGAGGAATAAGTTCCAAATGAAAGAAGAAGACAAAATCACTTCAAGAGACATAAGCAAAACGGATATAAATGCCTTAGAGAGAATTTAAAGTAATGATCATAAAGACACTCATGGGTTTAAGAATGGAGGACATCAGTGAGAACCTTAACAAAGAGATTTAAAAAAGAATCAGAGATGAAGAACACAATAAATAAAATTAAAAATAGACTTGATGAAGTAGATGGCATGCTAGAGGAAGCAGAGTAATGAATTAATGACCTGAAAGACAGACTAATGGAAAGTAATCAAGCTGAACAAGTGATAGAAAAAAATTATGCAAAGTGAGAATAGACTTACGGGACTCAGTGACTCCATCAAAAGCAACAACATTTACATTATAGGTATCCCAGAGAAAGATAGAGGAAAGGGGGGCATAAAATGTATTTGTAGCTGAAAGCTTCCCTAATCTGGGAATTTTTATCCAGAAATATACATTTATCTACGTCCAGGAGGTACAAAGTTCTCCCAAAAAAATCAACCCAAGGAGGTCCACACCAAGACACATAGTAATGAATATGTCAAAGAGTAGTGATAAAGAAAAAATTATAAAAGCAGCAAAGGAAAACATGACAGTTACACACAAGGGAAACCCATAAGCTTCTCAGCTGATTTTTTAGCAGAAACTTTGCAGGCCAGAACACAGGGGAATATATACAAAGTGCTAAAAGGAAAAAATCTGCAGCTGAGAATATTTAGTTAACAAGCAAGGCTACCATTCGTAATAGAAAGAGAGACAGAATTTCTCAGGCAAATAAAAACCAAAGGAATTCATGATCCCTAAACCAGCCATCCAAGAAATATTAAAGGGGACTCTGAGTGGAAAGGAAATACTGAAGACATCTCTTTGAGTGGAAAGAAAAGATCATATGTGAGAATATTAAAGGTAGGAAACACAAAAGCAGTAAAAATAAATGTGTCTGAAAAAATCAGTCAAGGGATTCACAAACTAAAAAGGTTGTAAAATAGGACAACATATACCTAAAATGTATGGGGGGTGTGGGAAGGAGTAAAGAATGGGTTTAAACTTAAGTTACCATCAACTTCATATGGACTGCTATGTGCACAAGAAGTTATATACAACCCAACTTGTAACTGAAAATCAAATCAGTAATACATATGCAAAGTATAAAACAAAAGGAACTCAAGTATATCACTAAAGAAAACCAAGAAAGAAAGCAAGAAAAGAAATAATCAGAGAAAAACTATAAAAAGAACCACAAAACAAGTAACAAAATGGCAGTAAGAATATATATATCAATAATTACTTTGAAGGTAAATGGACTAAATGATCCAATCAAAAACATAGGGTGACAGGGTGCTTTTAAAAAAGACCCAATTATATGGTCCCTACAAGAGACTCATTTCACACCTAAACACATCTGTAATGAGGGGATGGAGAAACACTTATCCTGCAAATGATGGTGAAAAGAAATCCAAGGTAGTAATACTTTTATTGGACAAAATAGACTTTAAAACAAAGACTGTAATAATAGACAAAGAAGGTGACTGTAAGAATAAGGGGTAAAATCCAACAAGAAGATATAACACTTGTAAGAATTTATAAACCCAAGATGGGAACACCCAAACCATAAACAGTTAGTAATAAACAGAAAGCAACTAACTGATAGTAATACAATAATAAGAGTGGACATTAACACCCCACTTACATCAATGGACAAATTGTGCAAACAGAAAATCAACTAGGAAACAGTGGTATGAGGGACAAACTGAACAAGATAGATTTAACAGACATATTCAGAACATTACATCCTAAAACACAGGAATACAATTATTTTCAAGTGCATGTAGAGTAAATTACACATCTGGCCACAAAACAAATCTCAACAAATTCAAAAATATAGAAGTCCTACCATGTATCTTTTCTAATCACAACACTATGAAACTAGAAATTAACCACAACAAAATATCTAGAAAGAGTATACACACATAGAGGCTAAGTAACATGCTACTAAAGAATGAGTGGGTCAACCAAATTTGTCAAGAAGAGATAAAAAATTACATGGAAACCAATGAAAATAAAAACACAAAGCTCCAAAATCTTTGGGATACAGCAAGCACAGTTCTGAGAGGGAAGTTTACATCAGTACAGGTCTACATCAAGAAGCAAGGAAAACCTCAAACAACCTAACCTTACACGTAAAGGAGCTAGAAAAAGAAAAGGGACACCTGGGTGGCTCAGTCAGTTAAGCATCCAACTCTTCATTTTGGCTCAGGTTATGATCCCAGGGTCGTGGGATCAAGCCATCTATCAGGTTCCACACTTTTGGTGGGAATGCAAACTGGTGCAGCCTTTGTGGAAACCAGTACAGAATTTCCGTGAAAATTTTAAAAATAGAGCTATTCTATTATCTGGTAATGGCACAACTAGATATTTACCCAAAAATACAAAAACACTAATTCAGATGAAGACATCCACCCACATGTTTATAGCAGTATTATTGACAATAGCCAAATTATGGAAAGCAGCCCAAGTGTTTGTCAATAGAGGAATGGATAAAGAAGAGGTACTATATATATCCTATACATATGATATATATATATATATATATATATATATATATATACATACACATATACATACAATGACAATTATTCATCCAAAAAAGGAATGAAATCTTGTCATTTGCCATGAAATAGATGGAGCTAGAGAATATCACACTAAGCAAAATAAGTCAGTCAGAGAAACACAAAACCTTACAATTTCACTCATGTGGAATTTAAGACACATAACAAATGAAAAAAGGTGGGGAGAGAGAGAAAGATACAAACCAAGAAACAGATTCCTAACTACAGAGAACAAACTGATGTTACCATAAGGGAGGAGGTGTGGGGGATGGAGAAATAGGAAATGGGGAATAAAGAGTACACTTAAGATGAGCACTGACTAATGTGTAGAATTGGTGAATAACTCTTTTGTGCACCTGAAACTTTTATTATACTGTATGTTAATTACACTAGAATTAAAAAACTTAAAATTATTATATTTTCTTTTTTAAATTTATTTTGAGAGAGAGTTGGAGGGAGAGCCGGGGGCGGGGAGGGAGGGAGGACAGGGTGGAGAGAATCTCAAGCAGGCTCTGCACTGCCAGCATGGAGCCCAACACTGGGTTTAACTCACAAACTGTGAGATCATGACCTGAGCTAAAAACAAGAGTCAGATACTTAACTGACTGAGCCACCCAGGTGCCTCTAAAATTATTTTTTAAAAATAAAAATGTGTTTCAGAACCAAGAAAAAAGAAAATGGTCAAATATATCAAAAGACAGTGCATTGAAAAGCATATATAGATGGGAAAGAGAGCACATGAAAAGGTACCCTATATCATTTCCCTGATGGGAACCAAACTGAGAAGCACTTCAAACCTATACGGATGTTCAGAGTAAAAAAGATGGGGTAAGGGATAACAGCAAGTTTTGGAGAGGATGTGGAGAAATTGGTACCCTTATCACTCCTGGTAGTAGCGTAAAATGATACGGCTGCTTTGGAAAATAATGTCAGGTCCTTAAAATATTAAACATTAAATTGCCACATGACCCAACATTTCCACTTGTACATATGTACCCAATATAAATGAAAACATATGTCTGTATAGCAATATGTACATAAATGTTCATAGCACATTATTCATAAGAGCCAAAGTGGAAAAAGTGCAATTATTCATCAAATTATGAAAGGCTGAACAAAATGTAGTATATCCATACAATGGACTGTTATTTGGCCAGCCACACATAAAAAAGTACTGATAAATTCAACAACATGGATGAACGTTGAAATTATTACCCAGAATGGAAGAAGCCAGGCAGAACTGAAAATCATATGATTACTTTTATATGAAATATCTGAATAGGAGAATCTATAGTCAGAAGGTAAATTTGTGTTGCCTAAGCGTAGGGCACTGTGGGTTGGTGGTGTGGAAATGGCAAATGCTGCCCACTATTAAATATGGGGTTACTTCCAGGGGTGATGAAATGTTCTGGAAATAGGATAGTAATAGTTGTATAACTATAATTATACTGTAAACTATTTAATTGTCCACTGTAAATGGGAGGATTCTATGGTAGTTGAATTATACAGCAATATAAAGTTGTTAAAACATAATAGTTCCAGTAGACTAAAATAGGCTATGAAATGTATAATAAGAGAGTATGTGGACAAACAATCTATTGAAGGCATCATGCTCTGTCATATTTCACTGAAAATTACCTGCCCATTTTTCATTTCTTCAAATTCCACACTTTCACACCAAGTGATAATGCAGTGGTTATGAGTAATTTGCTAGGGCAAACAGTCCATACCGTGTTCTCCATGGATTTTTAAGCTGGCTACTCTAAAATTCTGCCAATTTCTAGCATAGAAGTACTTGCAAACTTTAATTTTAAAATTGTCTTTAGAAATGATTCACATTTTCCCAAGTTTAATGTATTTGGGCCTTGATAAAATTACAGACCCATGGTGCAGCTATTCTACATTTGAAAAACTCTCTAGCGGGTGTGTCTTTCTGATTTTCAATTGTCTACTTAACTGTCTGCTCAGAATGAAGTAAGTAGCAGATTTAGTATACTCAGGTTTTATTTTGATGAGTAATTCACTTGTTTTATCTCCATTTGAGATACTCCTAGTAAGTTGTATATTGAACAAATGTCTATGAACCAAATTGTCTTTCTCAACTTATTTTCATGATATCTTTGGGATTGTGTTCCCACAAGAAATGTTTTGTGGCTGGTACCTATCAACGACTAGCTCACACTAAAACCAGTTCTTTCTAAAATTATGCCATGAGTATTACCCATGGTCAAGACATGTTATTGAGGGGACTGTATTGCTGATGAATTTTGCAGAATCTTCAAAAGGACAAAGTATGTGGCACAAGGTTACAGCACACAGGATTTACAATCAGAAAGATCTGTGTTCAAATTATAGGTCCAATGAAAAATAGCCAAGGCAAATAAACAACCTAAGTGTCTATTGACAGATGAGTGCATAGTGTGGTGTACACACACACACACACACACACACACACAGGAATACTGTCCAGTCATAAACAATAAGGAAATATTCCCATTTGCAACAACATAGATGGACATTAGGGCATTATGCTAAGTGAAATAAATCAGACAGTGAAAGACACCTGTGGTCTGGTCTTGCTTAAGTAGAAACTGAAAACCAAATTCATTTAAAAAATTTTAAAGATGAGATTTGTGATTCCCAGAGGTAGGGATGGGGTATGAGGGAATTGAATAAAGGTAATCAGCAGATACAAAACTCCAGGGATAAATAAGTACTGGGAATATAATGTACAACATGATAGCCATAGCTAGCCCTAACATACGTTATATTTGAAATGTGCCAAGAGAGAAAATCCTAAAAGTTCTCATTACGGAGGGAAAAAATCATTTTTGCCAACATATAAATAAATACTTTCCTGCACAAGAGCCTAGGTTTTGTTCCTCATTGACAGAGTCCAGTACATTTTGCCTTGGTAGCAGTATACACTAAATAAGAGCAAGGATCTGGAGTCAGCCAGACCCGGGTTCCTGTCCTAGCTTTCTCACAGATTGTTTAGGTAAGATAATCACCCTGACCTTCAAATTCTTCATTTAACAGATAATTATTGTCCCTCATTCATAAGTTTATTGAAAAGACTCAATGAAGTAAATTATATAAAGTTCTGAGAAGAGTGTCTAACAAACAGCATTCAATGATCATAGTATTTTTATTACAGTTACAGCCATGGCAAATTCATACTCTGAGTCTTTTGTAGATCCGCATCTAGGTTTATGAAGATGGAACTACATCTGTTTCATACCTGAGAATACCGAGAATTTGGTTCAGGTAGAAGGTCATTTATCTAACTCACTCAGGAACACCAATTAATTTTTTCTAAAAAAAAAATGAAAGGCACAAACACACCCTTGCTTTTTGTTATTTGATGTCTGATGAGTAATCTTTCTGGATGGGACTCAAATTAATTTTAGCATGCAGATTAAGTGACACCCTCTTAGTATTTGAAAGTAGCATATACTCTTTACAACCTCTGACACACGTCTCCATTTTCCTGAAGACCAGGGTTACCATTCCACTCATATTGAAAAGATACTTTCCACTGCTTCTCAATGGAAAACAGTGATGCCAAGTAATGATAGTCTTCAAATGATGGCTATTTTTTCCTCAGTAAATTTCTCTTCTTGCCCTCCAGATAGCACACTATCTGTTGCAATACAGGTGGTTTTCCTATTTTTTTTTCTACCCAATACTGAAAGATTTTATATATTTTCTATCAAATAAAAGCCAGTCAGGATGCCTGACAAATGAACACACTTCATATAGCTCTATCAACCAGTTAAATATGTCAACAGAATGTATTTGATCTAGCACACCATCAAAAATGTTAAATTAGATGTTCCTAATGATCACTCCTAGGCTTAGTCCTGCCAGGCTGGGAAGTGGATGATATTCACAGCTCTCTGTCATAACAGGGAGATCATGGCAATTTTCTAATTTACAACAGCATGTCATAAGTTTTCAAGGCATAATTTTAAATAAACAAAGCCTAGGCATTTATACACTCTTAACCAACTCCTACATTGATCTTTCAGATGGGGCTATAGCCAGTCCTTCAGTGTGTATCAAGAGTTCCTAGATTTGCTTATAGGCCCTGGTCTCAATGCCTACCTGCCCCATCTGTCCAGTAATAAGGAAGAAACTTGTAGCCTTTACTGTAAACCATGTGTCTGCCTTCTATCATTAGAAATATTTTCATATTTAAGATATGTTTTAGGGTAAGACTCCTATTTCTGCTTGATTGTCCTATAGACTTATCTATATCATTGATACCACCAGTTCTCCTTTCCCTCCCCCAGAAAACATCACTATTAATTTGATGGTAAGTAGAATACCATTCCTTTAAGTACTTAATAAATTTTTTCAATATTAGGTGCAGCCTTTGTCCTTTTATTACTTTCCTCTTGATATGCTGGAATTATCTGAAATATATAAATAGTTCTGTAAAAACCTTACAACCATGGGAATTATTAATATTCAGAAATGATGTTTCTTTTTCTTTGGCTTCTGGGCTAGTTTAAAGAGTTTTAATTCTTCATAATGTGACCATTATGTGTTTTTTTTTCATATTGTGAAACTTGTAAGATTCTCAGCATCTTAAAAGGACACTACAATCTGGGAACAAATAGACATTTAAAAGGAAGAAGGCTTATTCCACTGCTATGTGACTACTGGGTGCTTATTAAATATTAGTTGATGTTCAAAAAGTTAAGTGAAATGTAATTACTTTCTGCATAAGGACACTGCAAAGTAGAACTTTGGCCATGCTTGAAACTGAAGGAAGTGATTTTCAAAATCAAGAATAAGGGCCTTCCTCATAATATTATATTGTTACCCTGGATGTTATAAAATGTCATAGAGGATAATTATGATTGTGACATATTAAAATATTTTTATGGTAACTGGATGTTTTGACAAATTTAGGGCTTGTTCAAAACTGAAAAACTTTTTTTTAAATACTCTGATAAGTTTCATTTTATATTTATTATTTGGGGTAGGAGTAAGATTACCAATAATAATTGATCTATAAAGATTCTATAAAATTCTATGTTAGCAAATGTGTATTTCAAGTGAACTTTGGCTCCAAAGTGACCTGCCTCTATAATAATTTGTTTATCTCAGATTGGTGATTAAAATTCACTCACCATTGAGCCAATGTTCATGCCCTCATTGTTCCTCAGAAACCTGTTAACCTGCAGAATACACACTAATTACATAGAAAGCACAATTATACCCATCTATACACTGCTGATATTTATGTAACTATTAGTCTAATATAATGTACCTACAAGGAACACTAGGAACTCTTTGACATCCTTCATTCTCAGGTTGGGATTCAGTAATAAAGGAAGGGCTGGAATTGACTTAAAACATTAGCCTTAATCTGTCTTCTCAGGAGAAGCAGATTGCAGCTCTGAAAATGTTGTACTTCTTTGTGATGAATGGGTATTTTCTCACTGTTAGGATCCATGTTTTAGATGTGCTAGTCTTATCGTACCTGTTAGAGGTGTTGTTCAAATTTTCTGTTTTTCCTAATTTTAGTGTATGTTCAGAGAAAACAGTGTTGTAGGTGGTACTCTGGACATTTATTTTCCACCTTTGATCTGCTATTGGTTTCTGCCCATTTTCCAAGCTTTGTTGTTCAGATAGCCTCCAAATTTTCTTTGTTGTTTGCAGCTGTGATGATTTCTCTTGATTTCGAGTGATAACCTGTCTGATTCAGACTTTGGAATCAAGAATACATTGTAGATGAGAGACTTGCAGTAAAATTGAAGAAATGTAAGCTTGATTATCTGCTTTTACTGCTAAATACAATGAAATCCCATTATCATTTACGGATAGACAGCCGGTTGACCATGACTTTGTTAATAAGACCAAATTAAATCTATTATAACCATGATTAAAGACCTGATTGAAAGCAAGTTTGGGGGATCCTTGCTGTTCTCATGATACATTAGCATGATGGGCAAAAGTAATTCAAGAAATGCTGCATAGGGTGGCTGCTTCTAAGGCAATTAAATAATTTAATGGAAAAGAATGACAAAGTCAAATCCCTAAAATATGTTTTTACATGGGCTGAAACAAGGGACACTATATAACTTTAAAAATCTGTCATTACTAGCAGCACAGCAATATAGTAGCTAATAATTAACTCAAGTTATTATTTTATAGGTTGCCAAATTACAATGACAATTGAATTTCCTGACTTTCCAGATCTCTTCTGTTAAAGTCAGTACATGGATATTTTAAATGTGGGCTCAACGAAGAGAAATATAGGCACACAGGACACTTCAAAACTCATGATTCCCCCAAAACCTCAGCACTGCCTGAGCCTCCTCTGTCAACTCAAACAGACTCTTCGTCACATTTTTGGTAAGTTTGTTTGTCATTTTAATGCTTTATAGAATGCTCAAATGAGGCACTTGCTTTTCAAGATCAGGTCAATTCTCACATACTCAACTCCTTAGTAATGGAATTATAATTAGAAAAATACTCCCCCTTATACCACAGATAATATAAAGTAAAGCCTGGAGAGAGGAACTTTAAGAAAAACACAAGTTTGAAATCATAGCAACATAATAAGCATAAAATGTAGAACACATAAGGAAATTGGTAATAAAAGTGATTTTCTAAAGAAGGAAAACATTGTATCAGGTTGAATATGCTAATAGTCAGTGCGTTTATACACATCCACATATTCTGGATACAACATGCCACTTTGAGCAGATAGGGTCAGTTCTAATACTTTGTTTATTTTATTTTTTAAAAACTGATTTGCTGGTGGGTCTTCTCTTTGAAATTAAAATGTCAATCTCATACAAAAGCTTTATTTTGAAAAATGGAAATTCAGATGTGGCTACGGCTAAGGACAATAATACATCCAAGAATATTTTCCCTCCCACACGTCTTTAAGATGCATGGATACGAAAGGAGCATTTGCATCTCTGAAAATTACATCTTAGGTTGTTCACTTCAGTGTAGTCATGTTGACAAGAGATACTACAGAAGAAATCAGGATAAGTGTCTATTAGGTGCCCACCCACCCCCAAAGTAATGTATTTTAAGTCACAGAAATAAGAACAAGGCAGGCTTAGTTAACACAACAAGGTGCAGGGTAGTAAAATAACCAAAATTATTTGATCCATGAGAAATGACTTCTTTATTATAGGTTACTTGACCATGGGATACTCAGAACTAAATGTAAATGCATCCCATTGATGTTCTATTTTCAATTTCCCAGAACTGAATCAATTCTAGGTTCTATAGCCCCTTGAACAGAGTCGAAGTTGGGTATACTTAAGAAAAATCACTACAGCAACTATATATTCAGTGTATTTTTAATCTAGTCTTTACCAAAGGTATGTGCAACCATTTTTTAAAGTTACTTATGGATTTAGATTATTAAATGCTTGCCAAAGTAAACACTATAATCTAGAGACCCATATTCTTTCTCTATTATTTTCCCGTATGCACAGAATTTATGGAGACTAGGTCATCAATAGATCCCAACATGAATCCACCTCACCATACCTCCTGTGGAATATCCAAATTATCCATTGTTTATTGAGTTTTTTAGTATATACTATAATAGCAATCATTAGCACCTGGGCAACCATTGCATGGGTTCTCTGATACTTAGAATGAATTATGGTTAGTATGGTTATTATTATTATGGTAGAAAGGGCCAAGAAATCTTTGGTACTTCTCTTTCCTAACTATTTCTAGGACTAGAAATATGACTAGATGAGAATTTAAGAAGCTAATGCCACCGTCAAAGACTTCAATATACATAGGAAAAAAATGTTATCTATCATTTTGCATTTTGCTCACCAATTTAGCTGATACCCAAAACATATGGTGTATAACTATTGACCTGGGGAATGTATCTCCCCACCCCCCGCAACTTAGTGGAAAACACCAGAAGCTATCTTGTTTATTTTAGTAGGAATTACAAGATATTTACCATCTTGCTTCTAGGGTGTCAGTTCTGTGCCATATTGTAAACTGTAGGGGCCTTAACTGTCTTACCATCTCAACAGCATTATGCTGGTCTTCTATACTGATGATTTAATGCTAAAATAACCTAAAATCTAAATACTTTAGAGGCTTTGTAAGACATTTGTATGATGAAGATAGGGAGATAAAGTCTTGAAATATCATTGAGACATTTAAGCCACGAAAGAAATAATGAGAAAATATATTATTGTTATAGAACAAAATAAGAATCCATGAATCCTAATAGATATAAATAAATGATAGAGAACAAACACTTCTTCCTTACAGTAGGTTCCCAACTAATAAATATAGAAGAAATGATAGAACTAGAAAATTACCATTTGGCATTCATCTTATTATTAGTTGTTTCAGACAAGAATCACCATAACCTAAAAATAGTGGCCTAAAATATGAGAAAATATTTCTAACTATCTCTGTAAGATACTTATTAATTACCATGGAAAATACAGTAGAAAGTCCTGGCCAACAAACTTTAATCAAGTGATCAAATTAACTTCACAATTAATGGGAATAGTTGAGGTCAAGTATCTCCCTCCTATGATGATTTCTACCAAAAGTCCACCCCTACAACTCTAATCCCGATGAAAATCAGGTCAACATAAATTAAGGAATAGTCTAGAAAATAAATAGCCATAGATCTTCCAAAATATGTTAAAGTCATGAGAGAAACAAAGAGATTACAGAATTAAATTTATTGTGTGACCGTGGATTGGATTCTTAGAAAAGATGATTTTTTTTCTAAAAAAGATGATTAAGGAGACAATTGGAGAAATTTGCCCATAGTCTCTAGTTTTGATGTCAACACAAATTCTCTGATTTGATAACCTTACTTTGATTATGTAAGAAAAGATCACGTTTCTAGGCAATACATCCTTAAGTATTCAGAAGCATTTTATCTTCAAACTTTTCAACTTTTGAAAGAAAAACTGAATATAGATATATGTATAAATACATATGTATACTCATACATATGTGTATGTATGCTCATACACACGAGTGTATACTCATGTGGTCTCATAATGTATGTGTGTGTGTGTGTCTATATGGATTCAGAGAGAAAAAAAGAGGAAGAATAGAAAATTGTATGTGAAAAATGTTAATATTGGTGGACTTGGGTAAAAGTTTAGGAGAATTTATTATCCTACATTTACAATCTTTTTATAATTTTTAAATCATCTCAAAATCCAAAGGAAAACAAAAGCCAGTTGGATTGCAATCTTGTGAAAAGTTGAAGAATCCAGTGGTTCATTCTAAAATATTCACTCTTAAGAGAAAGACAATTTGCTGAACATTATCACTGACAAAGAAGCACATTTGTTTCTAATTGCTTGAAATTAAGAACACCAACTGATACAGCAATCCAGAGAGAACAGCTAAAGACCAGATGAGACTAGAAAGAGAAGCAATGAATAAAAAATACCAGTAGTATCAAAACAGCAAAACACCGGTCTCTTACATGTCTTTTTTTTTTTTTTGCAGTTTAGACAGTGTCCATAAATGACTATCAGTTATATATACCAGTATAATCTCAAATTGTTTATTACCCTTCACATACCTCTTTGAAATCCCTTCATTCATTTGGTATTCTATACCTAATTTGTACCAATCATTGCATTAAGTCTTAAAATATCCATGAACAAAAGAGTCATACTTTCCACAATAAATATACAGTTTCAGGGAGAACAATAAAAACAAATAATTACAGAAATAATTATTTAATATTGCCACCATAAATCCTATGAAGTAAATGAAAAGACAGGACAACGAGAGTTTAGCAAAGGAAACTGGTATAGTTTCAGAAGACAAACGATTTTTTTAAGAATGTGACTTTACTTGGAGATTTGATAAATAATATCTGGTGTATTTATGGACACTCTATTTTTTAATTTTTAAAAAAAAATTTAAACATTCATTTTGAGAGAGCAATAGAGCACGAGTGGGGAAGTGGCAGAGAGAGAGGCAGACAGAATCTGAAGCAGGCTCCAGGCTCTGAGCTGTCAGCACATAGCCTGATGAGGAGCTCAAACCAACCAAGAGATCATGACCTGAGCCAAAGTCGAACATTTATCCAACGGAGCCACCCAGGTGCCCCTGGACCCTCTATTCTGATATATTCCACTTGATCATCTTTTCACCAATACCCCACTCACTCAGTTACTGAGCTTTAAAATAAATCTTCAAATCAAGTAATAAAAAGTCTTTAACTTTGTTCTTTCAGAAGCTTTAGTGATTTTTGGATTTTACATTTCTACATAAACATTCGAATCAGATTTTCAGTTCTTAACATGAACAATGTCTTTTGGAATTTGGATTGGGATCGCATTTAGATTCCTTTGGGGAGTGAAATTTTACAAATACTGAGTTTTCCAGAAATACAGTTGATGCACCTTTCCATTTACTTATGTATTCTTTAATTCACCTCCACAATGTTTTGTTTTCAGTATAAAGCTCTTTAACATTTTGTTAAATATATCTCTCCATAGATCATGTTTTTTTTTTTTAAAAAAAAAACATTCATTTATATTTGAGAGACAGAGAGAGACAGAGCATGAGCGGGGGAAGGGCGATAGAGAGAGAGACACACACAGAATCTGAAGCAGGCTCCAGGCTCTGAGCTGTCAGCACAGAGCCCGACGTGGGGCTGGAACTCAGGAACCATGAGATCATGACCTGAGCCAAGTCAGATGCTCAACCCACTGAGCCACCCAGTGTCCCCCTAAAATATCACTTTGGTACCACCAACTGGTACCACCCAGGTACCCCATCCATAGATCATGTTTTGAAACTATTATTAATAGTGATATTTTGGGGGACACCTGGGTGGCCCAGTTGGTTCAGCGTCTGAATTCAGCTCAGGTCATGATCTCACTGCTTGGGAGTTCGAGCCTCAATTCAGGCTCTGTGCTGACAGCTCAGAGCCTGGAGCCTGCTTCAGATTCTGTGTCTCCATCTCTCTCTACCCCTCTCCCACTTGCACTCTCGCTCTCTCTCACTCAAAAATAAATACACATTAAAAAAATTTAAAGAATACTGTTTTTTATTTTTACTTTCCAATGAATGGCTACTATTTAGAAACAATTAATTAGACTTCCACTTCTGCTTAAAGTATAGAGAATCCCAAAAACACATCAATTCTACAATAACAATGAACACAAATCATATAGTATAAAAATCCTAATTTTTCAGGCTATGAAGGAGCTTAGCTTCCAAGGTAACGTGAAAAACTGAAATCCAAGGTGTTCCAAACCTCTCCGAAGAGAGACAAGAGTACAAATTATTTTCCTTTTTGTAAAACAGTAGAAAGAAGAGATCATCACCATAACATCACCATAACAGCTGAAATCTAAATGAATTCTTAAAAGGCAAAATATGTGCTACCATAACCGTTTAGAATCCCAGGGAACCCTAGCTACAATGTCAGTCCACATCATTCATCAAACGTTCTCCCTGAGCCTCCACTGATTATTGATATGACAGATATGAGGACTGAAACACCTGAAAGAGAACCTGGAAAATGGTCTAGATATTCTGAAGACTTAACTACATTTAAAGGTGGTACTTCATCTCAACTCCACAGACCATTTAGAATGCAAGGTATAGGTTGGCTCCTGCTGGAGGATGGGCACAGAAACTGGTTGTGTCCTGGACATTTGTCAGGTACAAGGAAGAAAATGCCTATTGATGGGCATGGAACAGAAAAACAATCTGCCACTAACCCTGCATTGACATGAAGCAGATGTTATCTATTGCTGGAGGAGGGCTAGGAAATCCACCCATCTTGAATCCTGCACAGATATGTGACAAGGCTCTGCTGTCACTGCAAAGAAGCAGGAAGCTCACTAATGCCCAGGACCCAGCATAAGGTGGAGCTCTCCTGCTACTGCCAAAAGGGGAGAAACATGAAACCTAACTTGTTCTCTAAACACTGTACTGTGTAGAATGCAGAATTGTTTGACAGATGAAGAATGAGGATGTTGAGGGAGCCCTATTTCTGAGGATCAGGTACAGAAAACCTGCCTAATATTGAGGCAGGAGAAGGAAGAAATCCATCCCCCATATGAGCCTTGTGAATATAGAGTTATAACAAGAGCAATCTACCATTGGGTAGGGGACAAGACCACAAAAGGAAACCTGTATGTGGTGCAGAAATACAGCAAATGCCAAAATCCAATGGATCAGTTAGAATATTGAGAAAAACTCCTTAGCATTATAGTCCTCTCACTAAACACAAGGCTGGTGCAGAACATCACCTAAAAAATACAATTTAAGCGAAGGGGAAAAATAATTACCAACAGAGAGGGAGGGAGGCAAACCACAAGAGACTCTTAAATTACAGAGAACAAACCAAGCGTGGATAGGGCAGTGGGGGAGAGGGGAAAATGGGTGATGGACATTGAGGAGGGTACTTGTTGGGATGAGCACTGGGTGTTCTATGTAAGCTAATTTGACAATAAATTATATTCATAAAAAATAAATAGAATTTATTTAACAACAAATCTAAATAAAGCAACAACAAACTCATGCAAATTATATTGACTCAACCATCTATAATAACACCCTGAAAATAGAGGATTTCACATTTCTGGGCATAAATATTATTTTCTGTAGTCTTTTAGAGCTTTGTTGCCAAAAAAATCTGGCATTCAATAAAAATTATAAAGCTCAGAAAACATCAAGCAAGTATCATACATTCCCAAAAAACTAAATGGTCATCAGGGAAATATTTGGATGTAGCACAGAGATCAGAATGATCAGATGGGGACTTTAAGATGATCAAATACAGACATTATATGGCTACTATGTTAAATTAAGTATGGGCAACATAGTCATGGAGAATTTTAACAGATAGATAAAACTAGAAAAGAGCACTCCCAAAGAAATGAGAGAAATAAACAAGGTGATATAGGAGTTAATTCCATTAAAAGACTTAGCAGAACAGACTTAACAGAGGAAATGATCAGCTGACTAGAATGAAGTCCAATAGAAATTAACCAAACTGAAATACAAAAAGTAGAAATAGTGACAAATTTTGGTAAAACATCTGAGAGGTATGGGGCAATATGAAACAACCTAACATGTGAATTGAATTTCTGATGAAGAAAAGAGTGGGTATCAAACATATTTTAATTAGTAATGACTAGAATTTATATATATCTAGATATATAGTCTATAAAATATATCTTTATCTATCTGTAGGTATATATAGTCTATAAAATTTTATATATACTCTATAAAATAAATTATGTACACACATCCCCCAAGAAAAATCCACATATCTCAGAAGCCCAGAGAACCCCAAAAGGAACAACAACAAAAAAAAAGAACAGCAAGAAAAGGTAAGACACTAGTGGTTGCTTACCTGGGGCAGAGGCCAGATTTCATAAAATTTAGGTCAATGTTTAACAGATTCCTGAAGATTGACTGTGGGCTAGTGAAAAAATATATAACCATTATAAGCCACAGACACGGGAGAGGTTCTCAATCACTTGCAGGATCTTCTTCACAGATATAACCCAATGAAAAATCAGGGGCAGGATGACAGATCTGAGAAAGCTTCTCTTGTGGTACAGGGTGAATAGGGGAACAGTAACTACTGCTGGAAAAACACAAAACTTCACCTGAATCTGTCTGTCCTCTCCCTCCAGAGAATAAAAAGCTGAAGTTCCTGACAGAAAGAGTTAAAAAAAATTCTGTATTCCCTGGGGCACATATGAAGATCCACAAACACTACACTGTGTCCCTCAACTGGGTCATGGTACAGGAGTTCAATGACATACTTCTCAGCAATAAAAAGAAACAAAGCACTGCTACAGCAACAACATGACTATATCCCAAGTGCATTATGCTAAGTGAAAGATGCCCAACTTAAAAGGCCACACACTGTATGATTCAATTTATATGACATTCTTAAAAAGGCAAAGCTACAGAACAGAAAATCAATCAATGATTGCCAGGAACTGTGGGTGGCAGGACAGGGGACTGCAACCAGGCACAGGATAATGTGGGGGTTGATGGAATGTTCTAGATCCTGAACGTGGTGGTGGTTAGAGAACTGTAAGCATTGTATCTGTCTTTGACATTTTCAGTATTCCCCAATCTCATTTAACTTAGAAATGCTTCAAAAGCAATGGTATTATTGGGATTTATTAGTTTTTTTCAGAGATATTTAGTATCTACACATAAATTCCTTTTTAAGATATTCAATGAAAAATAATTTAGAAACTCAACTTTCACTTTAAAATTTCTAATTTGGGTTACAAACACTGAGGAAAAACTAGACATGCCTGCTAATTAAAAATCAAGACATCTCATTATAATATTTTTATATTACATAAAATATAGTCACAAAACCTTCCCAAGGACAATTCATCAATTACTACCACATTCCTATTTTTGGTCATTTTAGGCATTCCAGTTCTGGTTTTTAAGAAAAACTCTATATTACTAAGCCAACTGAGTTTGTAAAAGGCATTCTTCCATTAGACCTAGTTATATCTTTAAGGGACTTCAGAAATTACTCTTTCTCATAGAGAAATGGGACTATAATAAATAGTAGCTTTTACTTAAATACTAATGAGAAAAGTATGTATTTTTGAACTTTGAAATATATGGAAAAAAGGGAAGATGAACATTAAAATAACTTGCCATTCTGCCAAGCTGTGATATCCACTCAATATTTTGATGCACTTAAAATATTTATTTTCTATCCATTCATCTATTGATGGACACATGAGTTTCTTTCATACCTTAGCTATTGTAAAGAATACTGCAATCAACATTGAGGTGCATATATATTTTCAAATTGGGTTTTTCATTTGCTTTTTGTAAATGCCGATTAGTACATTTTAGATATATGGATAATGTGGTATATACACATAGTGGAATATTACTCAAGTATAAAAAATAAATGATATTGGCATTTGTGCCAGACAACATGGATGGATTTAAGGGTAAGTGAAGTCAGACAGAGAAAGATAACATGATTTCACTCAAATGTGAAATCTGAAAAACAAAACTAACAAACCAAAAAATAATGACTCATAAATACAGAGAGTAAATTCATGAACAAAATAAAAGACAGAAACAGACTCTTAAACACAGAAGTTGCCCTAGGGGAGGAGTTGGAGGATGGGTGAAATAGGTGAAGGAGTTGTGGGCAGCTGTCCTGAGGAAATGATACCTGAGGTGAGAATTAGAGCAAAAGGATTCAGCCATGCAAAGGGCAAGGGGAAGAGTGAGTTAGTCCAGAGTCACTGAGACAGCAAAGAACTTTGCACCAGCTGAACAGAGAAATAGGGCTCTGGGATTAGAGTTTAGTAATCTGTGGTGGGAGGAGGGTGTGCATACAGCGGGAAAAGGGAAGGCCAGGAAAAGTTAAGATGTCTAACATCTTATACCGAAAAGTTTGGAATTTTATTCCAAATTGGGAAGTCTCTGAATGTTTTATGCAAGGGTGTGATGGTTAATTTTATCTGTCAAGTTGACTGGGCTAAGGGATAGGTAGTAAAACATTATTTATGGATGTGTCTGCCTGGGTGTTTCTGGAAGAGATTAGCCTATTAATTGGCGAACTGAGTAAAACAGATGGTCTTCCCCAATGTGGATAGGCATTATCTGATATACTGAAGGCCTGAATACAACCAAAAGAGGGAAGCATGAATTTGCTCTCGCTCTCTCTCTCTCTCTGCTTGAGCTGAGACATCTATCTTCTCTTGCCCTCAGACTACATCACTCCTGGATTTTGGGCCCTTGAACATGGACCAGGATTTACACTATCAATCCTCTCATTACTCAAAGCCCCCTGGATCCTTAGGCCTCCATATTTGAGTACCAAATTGAGTATTACACCAACTTTCCTGGTTCTTCAACTTACAGATGAAAGATCCTGAAGCTTCTTGGTTTTTATCACTGTGTGAGCTAATTCCTAGAATAAAAATCATATATATATATATATATGTATATATATGTATATATATATGTGTGTGTATATATATGTATATGTGTATGTGTGTACGTGTGTACGTGTGTGTGTGTGTGTGTGTGTGTGTGTGTGTGTGTCCTGTTGGTTCTGTTTCTCTGGAGAACCCTAACACAAGGTTTCAGGTTCATTCCCGAAACTAGCACAATCATTATTCCCTTAACTGGAATTTCTTTTGGCATGTGGTAGTCTCCCTTTATCCACAGTTTGGCTTTCCATGGCTTCAGCTACCTGTGGTCAACTGTGATCCAGAAGCAGATAATCTTTCTTCTGAAGGTCAAATAGTAGCCTGATGCTATGTAACAATATTTCTATTATGCACCTCACTTTATCCCAACACAGGCCATTTTATTATCTCACATGATCACAAGAAGAGTGCTTACAGTTCAAGAAGATACTTTGAGAGAGACCATATTCACATAACTTGAATCACACTAAGTTGCTGTAATTGTTATATTTCCTTACTAGTTATTGCTAACCTCTTACTATGCCTGATGTATAAATTAAACTATCACAGGTATGCATGATAGGAAAACACAGTATATAGAGTATCTGGTACCATCTCTGGTGTCAGGCATCAACTGGGGGTCATGGAACGTATCCTGCCATGGATAAAGGAGACTACTGTGTATCATTCATTGTCTCTTTCACTACAGGGTAAATTCTGTTGGGCTACAGCAGCCCACACCCATAACTTTCCAATATCAGAAACATTGCTAAAAACTTTCTACAATCCCACTCTGCTTCTCTGATACATTCTTCCTACCAGTAATGCTGCTGTGTGACATAGAACAGTCAATTAAGCATAGATCCCTTGTCATTTTAGGAATGCCATTCTAGTTACACTTATGTCATCCACATACTCTAGTTATATTTATTGAACAGAAAACATGTGCTAGACCTTTTTCTAGGTAGGCAGTGGAGAATAAAAAGGCATGGATCCTACTCTATGAATTTTACAGTCTGCTTAGGGAAAGAAAACATCTAAAACACCAACAGACAGACAGACAGACACACTCACACACACACTCACCAGAATCTTAAGTTTCAGAAAAAGAACAGAGTACCATGAGACAGTAACAAGAGGAAACAAATTTCACTGGTTTTGCAGGGAAGAGGAGAAGAATAAGAAATTGTGTTGTTGAGAAATTATAATTAAAATTGAAAATTAAGCAGATGCAGAGCTTGAGGGAATAGCATTCTAGCTAAAGGGAACAGTATGAAGAGATCTTAAGGCATCTATGGAACTCAAAGGTGACTCATGATTTTAGTGAATAAACAATAGTGGTATAACAGGCCTTTGTGGAGAAAGGCAGAAGCCAGATCATCCTCAAACTTCTAAGGCCATTTGAAGATTCATAAATTTTTTATTTGAAAAAATATTTTAAAAAAACCATTGGATTCCAAATGCAATGATATTTTAACAGCAACAAGACACTGAGGGATTTTAAGAAGGGCAATGGCTTTCCCCAACTGTAGCACAAGCCACCCTCACCCTAAGTTCATGAACTGCTTTTACTGATCTATTTTCCTGGAAGACATAGGCAAATTTATTTTGAATGTGCAATCAGTGTAGTGATATTTTCAAACTGACACCAAAACTAACAAATAGAGGAAAAAAGACATATTCCTGGGCAAAAGAAGAATAAATAATGGGTAAAATAATAGCAAAGGAAAGTTTATTTTTATTTCTGTTTTTCCCTAGAGTCTCCGATCGTCTCAATTTTATTACAATTAAAGATGATGCGAAGTTAATACAAATAGCAACCATTTCATAAGTCTTTACTGTGTCCTCTTTATTTGTTCTATAACCATATAAGGAATATAAAATTAGCCCAGTTTTCTAAGTGAGGACACTAAGGTTTGTAGGCAGCAAATATCAAAGTGATGGAGCCGGGTGGTGATGGCTCCCTAACAGCTTTAAAGTGCTCTGGCCGATTTATGAACAAATACTTTTATTTTGCTTTTTCCAATTCTGAGAAAAGTTAGAACTTCCACCCAATTTCTATTACAAACCTAAAAACCCCAGCCTTCGTCAAGTCTGCAAGGATTCCTCGAATTCATCTTTTCTCAGTTTGAGGAGGCTTACCTCAACATTTTTCCTACTCTCAGAGTGAGGATTCCTGGTATTAGTTTTCTCAGCTATGTCAGTTTTCAGGTTCAAAGTATCATGGAACAGCATCTATGTGTTAGACTAGATAACTATTTGAAACCCTCTGGGAGTAATTCTGTAAGGGCAATGAGGACAATGTCCATTGAGCACACAAGACTCACCTGTGGTCTCCTGAGTCACTAAGGCTTACTACTCTGTTCACTTACAGTCCCCTTCTCTCACATCTACCTCCTATACCATTCTCCCCAACAAATGCCACAGTTTCCACCATTTCCTGGTTCACCTTGAATATTAATCTGTCCCTAAACATATTACAGAAGCACTAACTGAATGAAGAAAGAATGTCAGCCACAAGGACTAGTGACTTAAAAAAATATTTTTTAAACCAAAGCCATAGGTATTTCTCAGATGGGAATTCGGGGTGTGAACTACAGCTCTTCTCCAACCCTGTAGCTCTCAAAAAATCCCCAATTGTTATTTACATTGTTACTTAGTAAGTCTTGGAATCAAGGACAGAGTCACATTTTTCCACTCTCAGTAACTTGATTCCAATGCCAGTCATCCACCTTAAATGCATCACCTCAGCTTTACAACTCTTGTGGCTCACACAATTAAAAAGGTTAGATTCAGTAAGTAAAGGGGCCAAATTATATGAATGGGAAAATGGTGATATTAAAAGCAGTTCTGGAATGGGAAACATGGGACCTCCAACCAACTCACACAAATTATTCACCAAGGCCATCAAAAATTTCAAACATGGCCCCAGACACCTTTTCACTCTGCTCTCACTTGCCTCATGAACTCATTTTCCTGACTCAGGACTGACAAAGACCTCACATACCATGGGTTACCTTGAACATGGTGCTTTGTAAATGAACTCCCACCCTAACATCAGAATAAACAATAAACAGGAAAAATCTAAGGGGGAGGGATGGAGAGATGGCAAGGCAGAATTAATTCTCTAGAGTCATCAAGATGAATCCCCACTAGTATGACTCAGAGCCCCAGGTTCCTAATGTTCTGTCTTCCGATACTGTGCCTTCAGATAAACACTCCAGAGGGGATCTAAGCCCTGTTGCCCTTATTTTGGTTTAAATTCCCATTAAGACTTTTAGCTGGCTGACAATTTCTAAATAGTCTAAATGTCTCCATAATGTCTTACTACTACTTGATTACTTGCAAACTCTACCAGAGGACATACAAAAGTCCCACAGGTTAAGGATTTTAATATTTCATACCCCACATGAGACTTTGGATGCAACTTTCCTTAGTGGCATTCACATCTGTTGTCAGATAAGAATTCAGTCCATCTTGAGGAATTTCTATAGATGTTTACCAGGGCCTCTTATTTTCTTTTAACTAGAGTGTAAAAATTAAACAATAAAAACCATAACTACCTTTCATGCAACGCTGTCACCTCTCCTCAGAATACATGTAAAGTGAGGAGCTGGTTTGTTTCCTTAACCTCTTATGCAACAGGATTGGCCTGGAATTCCCAGTTCCCTGGATCAAATGTGTTACATCAGCATTCTTATAAACTTTTCACCTTTTTCTCTTCACCCCAAAATAGAAGATCCAGGAACTGGATCTAGACAATAGACCCTTCCAGATATCCTCTGTAACACTGGTTTTCTCTAGAGCTAGGTCTATAGGCCGAATCCAGACATCACTCTGTTTACAAATAAAGTTTGATTGTAACACTCCCATAGTCAATTATGTACATACTGTCAATGGCTATCTCAATACAAGAACAGAGTTGAGTAGTCATTACAATGACTATATGTTCTGTAAACCTGGAGTATTTACTATCTGACCCTTTAAAGAAAATGTTGATCGATCCCTGCTCTGGAGGCTTTCTGAAGAATTTTCAATCTTTTACCTCATCACACTGACTCCCTGACAATCTGGTACTCCTCACTGTCCAAGCTAACAGAACTTTCTCTTCTCATGAAATTCCTCCAGCACTCCAGCCAACTCGTGTTTTTTGACCTCTGGAATCCAACAAGTCACTATGAACAGGGACCTTTCATGTTCTAATAAAACAGCATTATAAAGAAGTCCAAATAATTACCTTGACCAGTCTACAACATCTTCCTCAAACCCCTTAAATCTCTGGTTTCCTCATATTCCCTATCTCACTGCTTGGAAATACTAGGATTTGAGGTCTTAATTCATTTCTCTGGCATACTTTGAATATTATGCTTTTCCAAACAGGTTTGTTGAGATATAATTCACATGCCAAAAAATTTACCCATTTAAAGCTGACAATTCAATGATGTTTAACATATTCTCAAATTTGTGCAATGATCACTGCAATCTAATTTTTACATTTTCATCATCCCCAAAAGAAATCCTGCACCCATTAGCAGTTGCTCCCAAACACCTTACACCACCCTAAGTCTTAGGCAATCACTAACCTATTTTCTTTTCTATAGATTGCATTTATATGGAAGGTCCAAAATAGGCAATCTCACAATTATAGTCTTTTGGGACTAGCATTGTTCACTTAGCATAATATTTTCAAAGTTCATCCATGTTATTGCATGTACCTGTACTTCATTCATTTTTATGTATGGCTAAGTAATATTCCATTGTAAGGATATATTACATTTTTAAATCCACTCATCAGCTAGCTGGTGGACATTAGAATAATGGGAGCTATGAACATTCATGTACAAGCTTTTATGTAGATATATATTTTTATTTCTCTTGAGTACGTACCTAGAAAGAGAATTGCTATGTCATATAGTATACTATCTTGTATTTAACATTCACTGAACTCCCAAACTATTTTCCAAAGTCACTGCACCCTTTTACCCCCCATTCAATAATGCAGGAAGGTCTCAATTTCTTCAAAACCTCAGCAACACTTATTGTCTTTTCCATTATAGTCATGTTAGTGATTGTGAAGTGGCATCTCATTGTGGTTTTGATTTGCATTTTCTTAACGACCAACGGTGTTGAGCCTTTTTTTCCTTTACTTACTTCTCTAAAGAAGAAATAAAAATGGTCAACATCTATTAAATCATTTGTTTATGTTTTAGTTGGGGGGGGTTCCTTTTATTATGAAATTATGAGTTCTTTTTATGTTAAAGCTATGAGTCCATTACCAGATATATAATTTACAATATTTTCTCTCATTCAGTGAGCTGTTTTCCCACTTTCTTGATGGTATCAAGTATAAAAGTTTTAAATTTTGATAAGGTCAGTTGATCTATTTTTTTTTTGGTTGTTTGTGCTTTAGCATCATATCTAACTAATCACTGCCTAGCCCAAAGTGGGAAAGATTCACTTCTGTTTTCTTTTAAGAGTTTAATAGTTTTACCTCTTGTATTTAGGTCTTTAATCCATTTGGGAGTAATTTTTATATATGGTAGGCGTTAATGTTCCAACTTCATTCTTTTGCATGTGAGTATTAATTGGTGTTACTGCCATTTGTTAGCACTATTCCTTTCCAATTGAATTATTTTGGCAACTCTGTTCAAAGTACATTTAGCAGACATGTAAGAGTCTTTTTTCTGGATATTCAATTATATTCCATTGATCCACAGTGTGTCTGAGAGATGGATCCTCCAAATTTGGTTTTTTGGTGCCCCCAATATTATTTTGGATATTGTACAAAATGCTTTGCATTTTCATATGAATTTCTGGATCATCTTGCCAGTTTTGGCAAAAGAACCAGCTTGGATTTGATATGTATTGTTAAACACTCTTTTACATGTTCTCTGAGAAACATAGGATAATCTGTTAACATAATATATATATATTAAAGGATAACAAATTGGGGTTGGCTACAGTAGATAGAAAATACCTATTTGGGGGAGGAATGTCTAAGAAGGGAAATGCTAAGACCTCTGAGCACCACAGAAAGATTATTGCCACCCAGACTGCTAACATGATATAACTTTGGCATCACTCCATTATTCTAGGAAAATTTTATTTCAATCTAATAAATTTCTCATGAGGAGTTCCTCTTCTCTCTCCCTAGCATCTCTCATTGTTACTTCATTACCCTGATGTATAAATAACAGCATTAGCTACCATATGCATACCACTTATTGTTCAAAAGACAGTGTTTATACAACATATTTAATGCTTAAAACCAACTTAACAGGTAAATAATTTTAGTTTTATTGTACAAATCAATACCTAGGAGGCCAGTGAGTAATAGCTTTGTTATCCTTTGCTTAGGAGGAAAGTTTTATAGATGAGATTTGGACTCAAACTGATAGAGTTCTTATATTTAAACTCTTAATCAGTATTTAAACTTCCCTCCCATGAAGTATCCAATTACCAAATGTTTTTGGAATCAATTCATTCATCAAAATTTAGTCAAGTTTCAGCAGCAGTAACTATTTGTACTGCCTTTCTAAGTTCTCTGAGTGATCCTGAAACAGAGATCATAAGTCCACTACTTTTATATAGCTAAAGACCTAAAGAACCCTATCTATCATTTTATAAGAGCCTACACCATAGTAAAATTATAACATGTCTTAGATATGCTTCCAAATAGTCCATGAAGATGAAATAATGGATAGAATTTGAATAAACAAGGTTTTGAAAATTTTTGAAGACAGGGATGGATACATTGGGTTCATTAAACTAAATCTGCTTTTAAAAATCATAATGCCCAGACTAAAATCTTATTTTTCTTAAGCAGCAGATTTAAAGGTTTTTTTTTTTTTAAATCTCAAATGCATTTGGTTAAATAATGTCTCTTTTACAGAACTAGTAATCCTGAGGAAAAATAAAATAAAGTATGACACAAAGTAAATCCATAAATAACCAACATCAAGAGCAACTAAATTATTTAAAAATATTTAAATTGATGGTCCTAGGATTCCATGTCATTTTATTTTTTTTCTCTTTTATAGTTTATTGTCAAGTTGTTTTCCATATAACACCCAGTGCTCATCCCAACAAGCGCCCTCCTCTATGCCCATCACCTCCCTTCCCCTCTCCCCTCCATGTCATTTTAAAGGTTCCAGTTTTCTCTCTCCCTGTCCAGGCCATGGCTGCTACTGGGCTATTTGGTCAGTACCAACCTGCTTCAGTCATGCCCTAGATCCTAAATAATTTTTCTCCTGTTCTTATGAGCTGATCATTAACTTATTTGTTGTAATCACTTTACTGATCAGTCTGAACTTGTGAAGCTCAAGCTACAATTTTTCCCCCTAACACTTCCTTTACCCAAGCTCTGTAAACTCCCCTTTACTTTCTTTCAAATACTGAGCTGGCCATCAGAGAATTTGTTGCAGACCTTCAGTTACAGGCAACATAATAGACCAAGTGCTGTGCTCTGAAATCTATTATCTTTATTCTAATGCCACACTTTCCACAGGCTGCTGCTAGCAAATGACTGAGTACAGTAAGGACACTAAGGACACTAATGGACACCAAAGACCATTCCTGGGAGACATGGGAGTCTTCTAATAGGCCTTATCTGATGACTGCCCAAACACTTTGCTGAAGCTTATGTAGACTGCTGATCATGACATTTCCCTCCAAACTTCCTGCCCTCTCTCCTTCACTTGGAGTCAGTCCTGTGTTGTCATCTGACAACTAGTTCCCCCAAATTTCCTAGGCTTCCTCCCTACTTTCTCTCATTGATGCTTCCTTTAATAAAAATCCTTCCTTGTTTGATCACCGTGGCACTTGCTTTATGACTACATGACTACATATTGGACAGATTTCCTCCTAACTTTGAGTCACTTTTAAGTTTTTACAATTGTTTTAATGTCCAGTCTTATATGACACTTAACCTTCTCTCTTTTCTTCCTCCAGACTTCTGCCAAAGAAGCTTGGGGAGTGACGGGGTGTAGCTCTTTATTCTCAGCCTTCTTTATTCTCAGCCTTCTTTTAGAGCCTCCTTTGGCTGCTGCTCTTTCTTTCCTTAAGTAGTGACTATATGTAGCTCAACACTGACGTTTGTTGGAAACGTGGATTAGACATATGTGAGTTCCTTGAAGGACTTCTCCAGAGACCTCTTTTCAGCTGCGCAGTTTTCCAAGAGATATCTGATTCCAGCTTCATTTTATTGCACTCTCTGCCACAACTTCAACCTCTGTTCGTAGAATCAATTCACACACAAAACAACTTTCTTGGGTGGGGTGCTTACAGGACAGCTCAAGCTCATATTCTTCCAAGTATCAGTTAAACTGAGTGTGGGAAGCTGACTGCTACATGGCTGCTCATGTAGCCATGGCATGGCTCCCCAGCTACTTTTTCTACCTTGTCCTTTTTTCTCCCAGCTTCTCTATTGCTCTATTCAAAAAGGCTTAGATGTCAGATCAGCAAATCACTTAATAGAAACACTTCCAAAAGGGAAATGAAATGCCAGTATTTATTCTACTCTCTATTAGACTTCCCTCATCTCCACAGGTTATTCTCTCAGAACCACATTCCCTTAGCTTGTGGGTGGCAGACACATACCTTCTCTTCAACAGGAAAGGGTAGCATAAGACACATCACTAATTTCTAGGTCCTTATATAGGACTTCAAAGGAGTTCTTTGAAATATTTAGCCCCCCTGTGGCAGTTTTGTATAAATGACATAGAGGCAAGGAGATGGACAGTTTGAGTAGCAGAGCTTATTTGACCATGACTAGTCAGACCTCAATTATTTTGGGCTTTTATTAGAAAATGTTGAGTATTTGAAACTTCTTTGTCATCAGTTTAAGGTTCTATTAATCTCCATGACACAATTAAGCTTCATGAGATATTCTGTGATATTAATTTGCTCCCCTGCAAAGCCGAGATTCAGCCCTCTCTGACATTGTGTTCCCTTTTTATACTGCTAACACTTAATACTGTCTCTAGCTTTTACCTGTACCTAGATGCAGTTCACTGCTGTCCTCTTTCTGCATTTTCTAGATCTGCCATCCCTCTGGATTAACACAGGAAATAGATGGAGAAAACTTAGATACTTGCCTACATAAACACACTCCTTTCTTGTTGTTGTTGTTGTTGTTGTTGTTGTTGTTGTTGTTGTTGGAGTGAGATTTGAGTGATTATTACACTTTATCTTCTATCCATCCTATTTGCCTTGCATTTCATTAAAATTTGACAGTGCAATGATCTCCAAATTCAGACACCCCTAAGTTAGTTAAAAAAATCAGTTCTAGTAATAGTTTTTCTGTTCTTAATTATTCTGGGTGCCCCCAGCTACCGATTTGCAATTATTTTCTTTGTGAAAAGGAAGTCCGTTGTACAATATGATTCTAAGGTAAAGAGAGCTTTCCTCCTGTTTTCTTAAGCATTATTTCTCAATCATCAGCATGTCCTGAAAAATCTTGTTGTCTGCTGTGTCTGGGATGTTTGCTGCAAGGGCTCAACTCTCACACGACAGATGAAGCAGTAGGCTTAGCTCCATCTCGCTGCTTATCAATACCCACCTCTGTGTCTCCAAGGATTAGTGATTTCTCCTACACTCTGTCTGTCTCCAAGACATTCCCCATATTTTGATCTTCTTCAAATCAGTAACTATATCACTTCTGTAGGAATATTTGGGAATACTAGAATTAAAGAACCTACAAATTCACTTTTACTTTGTCAGACCAGGATTCCAAACCTGTGTAGAAAATGATATTATAGGGGCGCCTGGGTGGCTCAGTTGGTTGGGCATCTAACTTCGGCTCAGGTCATGATTTCGCGGTTTGTGAGTTTGAGCCCCATGTAGGGCTCTGTGCTGACAGCTCAGAGCCTGGAGTCTGCTTTAGATTCTTTGTCTCCCTCTCTCTGTCCCTCCCCTGTTCATGCTCTGTCTCCCTCCATCTCTCAAAAATGAATAAATGTTAAAAAAAAAGAAAATGATATTATAAGAAAAATGAAAGTCTTGAAGAGGAAATGAGGAGACTGCCTTTGCACTACTGTTAAGAAGCACCATTCTTGCTATTCATCACCGTATCTCTGTGATCCTTCACACTTCATGGATTTTTTCTTCCAATTGAACCTTTAAGTAAGCACCCCCACATAAGCTCAACATAGATATGAAGCTAATGGAGTGAAATTTCTCTAAGTAGAAAGACAGCAATATTCACAACCCAAATTAAAGAAGAGATTTTACATTTGCAGATTCAATAGTGATGTTAGTTTTATGAACATTTGAAATAGAAATATTTGTCTCTTAGTCCAAAAAATTTATCTCAATAGAAATCTTAGGATAATTTTCAGTTACCAGATTTAGTCCTCAACTGATTGTTTTCTTTCTTTCTAATTCAATATTGACAGGTAGTATTTGGAACCTTATTCATGGGAGAATTTAAAATTTCCACTGAGACACAGCCTACTAATAGAAATTTCCAGCTGAGCAAATTTTTTTTTTTAACCACAGATGGTGTTCTTTTTACTCCTTCTCTGACATGTCTTGTGAGACCCTGTTGGCTGCCCCACCTCTTTGCCCCTGTGACACAGCTCACCCCAGATCTGACATGTTTCTTAGCCGCTTTCAGGTAAAGGATCAGGAGTCAACTTTAGAGCTGTAGAATTCCTTAGTCATCAACATGTCTATTTCTCTCCAACAGCATTAAATTCTCCTTAATTTATCCACTCCTAGAGCTTAATTTTCATCATTAAAAAAATGCCAGATTGGGATGAACTAAAAACAAAAAATTATCTTTAAAAACAAACAAAAAAGACTTAGCAAAGGAAGAGAATGGGAAGAGAGAAAGAGGAAGAGCTCAGAAAGCTAAAGGACACAGAAACTCTAACAGTCTTTCTGACAAGAGGACTCTGGGCCAGACCAGCCAATGACCACTCCCCCAGATGATCAAAAAAACACCCTCCCCTTTGATGCTCCAGAGACAGTGGCTAATATATCACAGTGCTTCTAGCCCAGAAGTCTCCCACTTGTTACTGTACCTCTTTAGTTAACATCTTTCTGGTGATCACCATGTTTCTGTGTGTGCTCGGTGTGAAGGTGAAGAGTTATCAGCTCTGTATTCCCAGAATAAGCCATTTGTCACTTACTATGAAGAAGTTTGCCCTTCCCCACATGATTCAAATATACAGAGTATAATTTCTATTTGTGATTTGGCTCAATTTCAAACATAATATTTATTATATTTTCTCTAACATATTCTAGGAATCATATGTATTCAATATGGTACAGTGCAATTTTCTTAATATTTTCTTACTGACAAGAGAGCTTAATTTTCAGTGGAGGACATCTTACCCTTGGAAATAGTTTGAGTTTCCTGTTTCAATCACTCATGAAGGACTCCTCCTTCATCTCCCCAGGGTCTCTGTCCTCTTTCTGAAGGATAATGAAAAATGACTATAGCTACATCTATTGAACCCATGTTGACTGCCAGCACTGTAAGCAGTCGACAAGTGTCATCTCATTCATTCTGCAAAGTAACCTTATGAAGAAGAGAATATTCACTCTATTTTAGAGATTGCAAAACTAAGGCCTGAAGGTTAAAAAAAAATGTTATGAAGCAGAATATTTTCAGACTTTGGAACTTTTTCCCATGCATGTTTTTCCCCCTCATTATCCCTGCCTTTTTCGTTTGTTTGTTTTCCAATAAACTTACTCCTGAGAAGTCTTTCCCTGAATTTGTCTTTCCTTTCTTTTAAGACTTCAAAAAGTTTGGGTAACCTTAAACATATTTCTCAATTCTCTAGTCTACTTAACATCTATTAGTCTCCTTTTGTGTATATGTTTGCTAAGAAATTCTAGTGCAGTGAAATGCCTATGTACGTTACCATGTCTACATCTTGACAATTTCACTTGAAACCTTGTTCCCTAAGTGAATGTTCTCATCTTTAGACCTCAAAACCACTAATAGGCATAACACACATCACCAAACATTAATATAGACAGTGAACAGGGCCACCTACCCAATGGGGAAATAGAGCAGGTCAGACGATAAAGAGGAGTCTTCCTTTCCAGTACAGGGAAGTCTCTGGTCACCTAGACCACAGAAAAACTGGAATCTGGTTACTCCTCATACCCTTTCTTTCTGTTCTCACATTTCAAACTCTGACATTTCAGATTAATCCCACTTAATAACAACATACACATTTTTACCATGATTATATACAGTCAGTTGGGGTTACTATATTAACTATCATTAATTGAACAAGGCGAGTCATCACAAATCTGGTAAAATAAAAGGGGAAGAGAGAGAAAGATAAACAAAAGATACGATACTGAGGGGGCGCCTGGGTGGCTCAGCCAGTTAAGCATCCAACTTCAGCTCAGATCATGATCTCATCGTTCGTGAGTTTGAGCCTCACATCAGTCTCTGTACTGACAGCTCAGAGCCTGGAGCCTGCTTCAGATTCTGTGTCTCCCTCTTTCTCTGCCCCTCCCCTGCTCACACTCTATCTCTCTCTCAAAAAATAAACATTTAAAAAAATATATTGGTATTGAGAATAGTTCTTATAAAGGAAAAAAATGATCTTATTTCTAATTATCTTATTTCTGAAACATTTCCTCGGTTCCTTGAAGGAATAAACACGTTGGGGTGGGGAACACAACACAGTTGCCCCAGAAATAAGCAACCTTCTATTTCCTATTAGAAAATGTATTCCTATTGACAACTCTTCTCCCTACCCCCACTAAGGTTTCTACACAGCTAAGATCCTCCTACATCTTTCTATTTCTTATTAGGTATATGTTCTTTTAGAGGATGTCTATTAGGGAAGCCCATTACTCTAAGTCTGTTAATATTTTATAACACAATGGAAAAGTTTACATTCATCATTCAATATAATGTGACACTCTGGAGTGGGCTGAAAACACAGTCACACATAGGGTCTCCTATCTGGCCTGCATTGTAAAGTAAACATTGCCTACCAAGTCTGGGATACAAAGTCTGGCTGGAGGCAAAACCGACTTCCTCTATCTTGTTAAGTGGATCTGCAGATCTGTATGATGGACTGGGAGTGGGTTTCCTGGTTCCCATACATACAGGTGTTTGTCCTATTTCCATGATGTTTCTCAAATGCATAAGGTCCATAGTTGCTGTTAATATTTTCTTAGAGAGCTTTAAGACTGAATACTCAGAAATGTATTCTTTTTCTCCAACAAAACTGGGACAAATTTATTTGAAATTTTTATCTGGAATAAAGCTTCTTAAATGAAATACCTCTTAATGTTAAAACACACTGTTTACAAATCAGATCTTAAGACCAAAAAATCGTTCCAACAGTCCTATGTAGAAAACAATGGACTTGAAGAAAACATCCCAAGAGTGCAAAGGAGAGGCTACATTCTGTACATCCCAATAAAGTTCCTGCACACAAGTCTCTAGGAAACACCACCCTACTAACTTCCTCAGATAGCTTCCTTCCTGCGCTCCTTATCCACTGATACTTTATTTCTTTTTTAAAAATTGTTAAGTTTATTATTTATTTCTAACAGAAACAGAGAGTGGGGGAGGGGCAAAGAAACAGAGAAGACAAGAGAAGAGAAGAGAAGAGAAGAGAAGAGAAGAGAAGCGAAGAGAAGCGAAGCGAAGAGAAGAGAAGAGAAGAGAAGAGAGAATCCCAAGCAGACGCCACACTGTCAGCACAGAGATCAATTCAGGGCTCAAATTCACAAACCATGAGATCATGACTCACCTGAAACCAAGAGTCAGATGCTTAATTGAATGAGCCACCACCCAGGTGCCCCACCACGGATTTTTATTTTTGAAAAATACCGGTAACTATTAGACAATGGAAAATTTGAGTAGGAAGACAGGATATTAAAACACATTTTCAAAGTCAAAATGATTAGAAAATAATATATAGACAGATTAACAAAGAATAGTATTGCTACCATAGCCTCTCCTTGGGATCTCTTGCTTTAAAGAATAGATTCCACAGATTATTCCTACTGGATCATAACCCATTTATAGATATTTCAAGATTTTACATCATTTTGAAAGACCACTTCCGATTTTATGGGCATTCATGTCAGGTCACTGTATCTATTATTTCTGGGACTTTTACAACAAAGTCACCACAGCTGACTTTAGTTACCACAACTAAAATAAATAAATGAACCAGATTTTCTATGTGCCATGATATTAAGACACTTGACTTGGGGCAGAGGGGGCAGGTGAAGACTTCCTATATGCCTTACCCATTAGGGTTCTCCAGAGAGAAAATATATGTATGTATGTACATGAGTGTCTATATGTGGTACAGGACGGGAGGGGGGGGGGAGAAGAGAAGTGAGACATATACTCAGGTTATGTTAGATGAGTGTCAACTCAAGTCTTCTCTGCTCTGCATGTGCAAAATTAATTAAGTATAGTCTCTTCCCTCAACTATTTGCTAGTATCAAATCCTGTCTGCACATTCTTTAATTTGCTATTTTCCAGATTCTTTAGAGAGACTCTTAGATCACTGATTTTGAAATCTGTCTTCTTTTCAAAGATATACATTTTAGGCCATGCATTTCTCTCTAAAGAAGGTTTTTCATGCAATTGTAAATGGGAACAGTTTCTTGATTTCTCTTTCTGTTGCTTCATTATTGGTGTCTAAAAATGCAACCGATTTCTGTACATTGATTTTGTACCCTGCGACTTTGCTGAATTCATGGATCCATTCTAGTAGGCTTCTGGTGGAGTCAGTCAGGTTTTCCATGTAGAGTATCATGTCATCTGTGAAAAGTGAAAGTTTGACTTCATCTTTGCCAATTCTGATGCCTTTTATTTCCTTTTGTTGTCTGATTGCTGATGCTAGGACCTCCAGCACTATGTTAAACAACAGTGGTGAGAGTAGACATCCCTGTCGTGTTCCTGATCTCAGGGGGAAAGTTCTCAGGTTTTCCCCATTGAGGATGATATTAGCTGTGGGCTTTTCATAAATGGCTTTTGTAATGTTTAAGTAAGTTCCTTCTATCCCAACATTCTCGAGGGTTTTTATCCTCAGCCTCAGGCTGAATCTTGATGATCATAATTTTATGAAGTTTTCACTACCTTAGTGAACAAACACTAGATGCCACACACACTCTGTGGACATTTACATACCACAGGCTTTTCCTTCTGACTTGCATTTTTCATGCTCTTAGCATTTCATTCAATAATACAAGAGCATTCTTTGGGTTATTTTATTAGCAGGGAAAACATTTTAAGTAATTCCAGCTGTGATGTTGACTATCCCTAAGTCTGAAGAGTGCTTTTAAAACATTTCTCATGCCTTTTGCCATTGTTCTGTGGCATGTCATGCATCCTATAATATTCAACAAGACTGGCCCATGATGGTAGTGATGCCTCTGCTCATGCTACTCCTATTTGTTTAAGTTTATTTATATTGAGGGGGGGGGAGAGAGAGAATGCATGCACACATAAGTGGGGTAGGGACAGAAAGAGAGGGGAGAGTGAGAATTCAAAGCAGGCAAGCAGACTCCACACTGTCAGTGCAAAGCTCAATGTGGGATTCAAACAAACTGTGAGATCATGACTGGAGTAGAAACCAAGAGTCACATGCTTAACTGACTGAAGTCACTCAGCGGCTCCCCAATTCTCCATGATACCAACAGTCCTCATTTTTCAACTGGGTTGTTAAAAAGAGGTCTTGTTTTGAAGATGCCCTGATCACCAGCACTCCTCAGAGTCTTAAATTGAAGACGAACTGTTATTTCATTATTATGAAGCATACAGACCAATTGAGAACAACACTCAACCTAGCTGTCTCCTATTTGTCTCATTTCTATTTTAGGAACTTCTTGAGTAATCCCACATCACACACCAAACACATAAGCAGCAAACTTGAAAGAACAGAAGATCCAGAGGAGAAAGAGAAGAACCTGTGGGAACAAACCAACTAACTATAGATAAGATAATGTCAGTAATAGGGATAATGAGTTTCTAATAGTGCCCCATTCATAAACATATACTCAAATATGGATAACCTAGAAATATGACTATCAATACCTGACCAAATTCTCTTGACGTCAATTGAGAAATTTCAGAAACTAGCTCTAGATCATTAGAGTAAAAATACATTCCAAACACATAAAAGGTAACTTCCAAAATTTAAGTAAACAAGAAGTAGTTAAGAAATAAATAAAGCAACTTACAATGAGACTGAAAGACAATTTCATAGATATTCAGTCAATATTGTTGCTGTTATTTTTAACTTTTTACAACAGTAGTTCCTGTTATCCAAAATTTTTTACTCTAGAGATACACTAAGATATTCAGAAACATAAGGCTTATAAAATTGACTTGTGATTTGTCTGAGTCACCCTAGAAGCCACATGGCTTGGTACACATTTCCAGTGTTGCAGTACGTTTTATTTAATTACTATTGACCTCTTCCTTGATCGTCATTTTCTTTGAGCTTGTTTTTAAAATAGGAAGTAAAAGTTACCTGACTGTCATAGAGAGCCTCGTGTTTGTGGGGCTCCCATTGGCATATAATTAAATTTGTTTTTCTACTTAATTCTTTTTTATGTCAAGTTAAATATTAGACCAGCCAAAGAAATTAGAAAGGAAGAAAGAAGTTTTTCTCTCCTGCAGGTTTGGTGTCCCACATAGGGCTGTGCAGTGGCTGGCCACTGCTGAATTCAGGGCTGCTGCATGGATCTCTCACAGAAGCTGGCAGAAGAGAGAGCCATCATTGTGTCCCAGCCTCCCTGGATTCCACAGGGATTGAACGTCCCCAAAGAAATGTGATGTGACCTGTGATGTACTATTTTGGACCAGTCGGAAAGTGTGAAGGGCTTCCGGGCCTTTGTTGAAAGGGCTACCGCAAGAAACAAGCCAAAGTACACATGGTGGAGAGTCCCAAATTCACGCATCAGGGAAGTAAAATAATCAAAGTCACAACAAGAAAAACCGAGAGACACCATTAAAAGAACACTTCCTGAAACGACAGGCCCTGGACAGTCAAGGAGCCTCCTTAAATAGAGCAATACTAACAGGTGCACAGTGCATAACAAGCTTTTAAAACTGACAAGAGACAGAAAGCTAGCCAAAATGACAAAATGAAAGAACTCTCCTCTAAAGAAACTCCAGGAATAAGTCACAGACACAGAACTGCTCAAAACAGATTTAAGCAACCTAACTGAGCAAGAATTTAGAACAATTGTCATAAAATTAATCACTGGACTTGAAAAAAGCATCAAAGAAGCTATTGATACAAAGATTAGGTACCTTCAAAATAGCTGCGCTGAGTTAAAAAAGACTATAATTGAGGCACATAATAAAATGGAGGCAGCCTCTGCACAGATTAAAGAGGCACAGAGAAGAATAGGTGAATTAGAAGACACAGTTATAGCAAAAGAGGAAGCCAAGAAAAGAGAGAGAAATTGATACAGGAGCACAAAAAGAGAATTCGAGACCTGAGTGATACAATCAAATGGAACAATATCCATATCCTAGGAATTCCTGAAGATGAAGAAAGAGAAAAATGTCCTAAAGGGTTGCATGATCAAATTACAGTTGAGAACTTCCCAAATTTGGGGAAAGAAATAGACACTGAAATCTAAGAGGCGCAAAGAACCCCCTTAAGATGTAACTTGAATTGACATCGGCATGACATATCATAGTGAAACTGGCAAAAGATCAAGATAAATAGAGAATTCTGAAAGCAGCTAGGGACAAAAGGGTCCTAACATACAAAGGAAAACCTATCAGAGTGGTTACAGACCTATCTAATGAAACTTGGCAGGCCAGAAAGGAATGGCAGGAAATCTTCAATGTGATGAACAGGAGAAATATGCAGCCAAGAATCCTTTATCCAGCGAGCCTGTCATTCAAAATAGGAGAGATAAAGGTGTTCCAAATAAACAAAAATTGAGAGAATTCGTCACCACCAAACCACCCCTACAAGAAATCCTAAGAGAGACTCTATGAGGGAAATGTTGCAAGGAATACAAGGTACCAGAGACAACACTACAAACATGAACTCTACAGAGAACACAATGAATCCAAACCCACATTTTTCAATAATAACACTGAATGTAAATGGACTGAATGCTCCAATCAAATGACACAGGGTAGCAGAATGGATAAAAAAACAAAATCCGTCTATTTGCTTGTCTACAAGAGACTCATGTTAGACCTGAAGACACCTTCAGAATGAAAGGGGATGGAGAAATATCTATCATGCAACCGGTAGTCAAAAGAAAGCCGGAGTAGCCACACTTATATCAGACAAACTGGACTTTAAAGTAAAGGCAGTAACAAAAGATGAAGAAGGACATTACATAATAATTACAGGGTCTCTCCATCAGGAAGAGCTAACAATTATAAACATCTATGCGCCGAATTTGGGAGCACCCAAATATATGAAACAACTGATAACAAACAGAAACAATCTTATGGATAAGAATGTGTTAATTGCAGGGGACTTTAACACTCCACTTACAGCAATGGATAGATCAACCAGACAGAAAATCACTAAAGAAACAATGGACCTGAACGACATATTGGAACAGATGGGATTGATAGATATATTTAGAACTCTGCATCCTGAAGCTAGGAAATTCACCTTCTTCTCGAGCGTGCATGGCACATTCTCCAAGATAGATACATACTGGGGCATAAAGCAGCTCTCCATAAATATAAATGAATTGAGATGATACCATGCCCACTTTCAGATCACAATGCTATAAAACTTGAAATCAATCAGAGGAAAAAGTCTGGAAAACCTCCAAAAATGTGGAGGTTAAAAACCACCCTACTAAACAATGATTGGGCCAATCAGGCAATTAGAGAAGAAATTAAAAAATATGTGGAAACAAATGAAAACGAAAATACAATCCAAAACTCTCTGGGATGCAGCAAAGGCAGTCCTAAGAGGAAAGTATATTGCAGTCCAGGCCTATTTCAACAAAGTAGAAAAAGCACAAATTCAAAATCTATCAGAGTACCTAGAGGAACTAGAAGGGGAGAAGCAAGAGCACCCCAAACCCAGCAGAAGAAGAGAAATAATAAATATCAGGGCAGAAATAAATAATGTAGAATCCAAAAAAACAGTTGAGTAGATCAATGAAACCAAGAGGTGGTTTTTTGAAAAAATAAACAAAATTGATAAACCTCTAGCCAGGCTCCTCAGAAAGAAAAGAG
>CM053568.1:39433904-39470141 GCA_028646485.1 Cryptoprocta ferox
GATGGTCTTGGTGGAGGTCACTTGTGGGGAAGAGCACTGGGTGTTATATGGAAACCAACCTGACAATAAACTATAAAATTAAAAAAAATAAATAAAATAAACACAGACAAAAAAATAAATAAATGGTCTCTTTGATACACAATTTCCAATAATTCTCTATTATCTATAGAATCAAGTATGCTATAGAATGAATTCATAGCCTTATATCCATTATTCTTCACTATCTGTCCAGAAAGTTTCACTACTCATATTCCTATCTCATTGTTTACATGATTAAATTCCTCTTTCTAGCTAACCTGCTCTTAAAATGGTTTCTCAGTTCCATGACTTTTTTCTCCCATTAGTTAGTGTTTATATTACATACAATACCCAGGGCCCATCACAAATGCCTTCCTTAATACCCATCAACCATTTAGCTCATCCCTCACACACCTACCATCCATCAACCCTCAGTTTGTTTTCTATAGTTAAGGTTTTTTTGTTTTTTTTTTTTTTTTGGTTTCCCTCTCTTTTTCTCCCACTATTTTTATCTCTTTGGTTCTTAAATTCCATATGAATGCAATCATATGGTATTTGACTTTCTGTGACTGACTTAATTCACTTCCCAGGATACTCTCTAACTCCATGAGCATTGTTGCAAATGGTAAGATTTCATTCTTTTTGATGACTGAGCAATATTCCATCATGAGTATATGTGTGCATCACACATATATGTTGGAATCAGTGAGAGATATGATATATGAATCCATTTTTCCTTCCACTGGGTGTCAGTGTCCTCACATCAATTTCATTGTTGGTACTTAGCTCCTCTGAGTGTGATTTTTTTAATGTTTATTTATTTTTGAGAGAGAGAGAGAGAGACAGAGGGGGGGAGAGAGAGCGTGAATGCACACGTGCAAGAGAGAGCGAGCCAGGGAGGGGCAGAGAAAGAGGGAGACAGAGAATCCAAAGCTGACTGACAGCAAAAGGACCCATGCGGTGCTAGATCTCATGAACCAAACTGCGAGACTGTGACCCCAGCCGAAGTCTGACACTTAATGGACTGAGCCAACCAGGCACCCCCTCTAAGTGATTTTAATGTCTGGCACATATTTTTCATACTTCATGGTTCTAAAACGCAAGTCAACCATTTCTTTTGGTGCTTTTGAAATAAATCAGGAATCTTCAACACTGGAGGGAAAATCTGGTTGTCCTGGACTTACTGAAAATGGCACTATTCTCTTTTACTTAGGTACGAGCTCTAATTGATATGAGTCAAATATTGTATTTTCAGAACTTTTTCTTGTGTTCAAGGTGGCCATTGAAAGTATGAGGGACATCATTATTATTAAATTATTTGAGCACCACTATATGTTAGCCATGATGCTAAGTGCTTTACTTACATTATTCCATTTAAATTTCACAGCTATCCCAGGAAACACTGGTATTACCCAGTCTTGCAGAAAAAGTTACCAGCTATAAATTGAAGAATCTGAGGTTCACAGAGATTAACCAGCTTATTCACGTTTATATAATTACTAAGTAATTTGCTCTTAGCAAGATACAATTAATTTTCTTCAAAAGTTAGGAATATAGGTTGAAGAAAGAAAGCCAACCATTGACTGGCTTTCAGATAACCTTATTTTCTTCTATTGTAACTTTGTTGTATTTCACCTTATAATAATTAGGGAGATACTACTTGATTTTATGTCATCCTCAAACTAGGGAGCCAAAGGGAGAAATATATTCTGTTGTTGTTGTGTTAGTGCTATCATTGCCTTAAACCTAGTATTTCATGGACTGTTGTACTATAATATGCTTATCCTATCTATCATTACAAATATCAATTTGGGGGGAGGTAGATGTGCACAAATAGTCATTAGAAAGACAAATAGAAGTATTTTGTGTATCTCTGCCTTTATATGTTTTAGTTGCTATAGACTTCAAATATTTTCCACTATAAAACAAAATTTTACATGAAGTCCCACATAATAAAGGACAATTTTATTTTCCTAGGATGTTTCTACAAGTAACCAACATATTGGCCATTTTTTGGCATTTTTTTCACCTTTCAGGTGCCTCAAATGGCACAATCAATCAAATTGACCATACAACGATCCAGAATAGCCATTAAGAAACAACTCTGAGGTGAAATGCTTTGACCTTTATTAAACTTTAAAGATTCGCTTCCCTAAGGATCAATTCCTGACCCTAGACTTTACCTTTGGAAGTTGACATGCTGAGGCACTCTATCAATGTAAAATCTCACTGAAGTCTTTCACTTTCATAAGAGTTATATGCAGCTCTATTTATCATTTCCTTTCAGTGGAAAAATATCTCATTCCAAATACCCTTGAAATCTGTAAAAACTCCATGATAGGCCCTTTTTTAAATTTTGGGTTAAAAAACACATTTATAGATTTTTTAACGTAAAGAGCTACATGGCAGCTCTCCCATAGCTAATATTTTTCATATATACAATTCTTATTTCAGGGAAAAAAGAAATTGTTAGAATTGAACAGTAACATGAGGCCACAAACAAATGCATAATACTTATGTGTAACTGGAGCACATTGGTTACTCAAACTTCTTTGGAAGTATAGTAAGTACATGATATGTCTGCTATATGAAGGGCAATATTCTCCATGCTATGGTAAGAATATTGGCAGATGATTTTGGTTACAAAGAACACAGACTGATTCTGAATAGCCCCAGCTAAAAGGACTGTGAATAAAGAATTCAGAGAAAAATCTAGAAAATCAGGCTATGTCAGGATCCAAACAGCTAGTCACCATCAGTCTGCTGACAAGGAGTAATCCCACTGCCAGCACCATTACCACCTCCACCAGTCAGCTCTGACCACAGAGTAGATACTACATATTCTCAGTACTCTTAATTGCACATATGGACTCTGTACTCAGCTATAGCCATAGTTAAAATCACAGTCTGACCCTGTTCCTTCATTTCACCCCCTCCAGAATCAAAGTACAGAGTACATGTACCTCATTTACTATGTTTGGCTCATGCACCAGATGCTAAATGAAGGAGAGAGAAAAGGAAATGCATAAGATATCCCCTCGTGTCCTACAGCGGAAGAGGCTACCAAGATTACTCATATTTATGAAAGCCAAAACTGAGATGAATTTGTGGTGAAGATATACCCTATGTTGCTGTTTCCAACATAAAGGAGTGACATAAGTCAAAAAAAATTTTAAAGGGTCCCAGACAAAGAGTTCCATTTCAGGTAGCAGGTGATAAAAGGATATATTAGATGGCATTAGATATAAAGTTTGAAGGTGTGTAATTCAAACATTAAATGGAAAAATACCAGTTTTAAATGTTTTCAGGAAATAGAGAACACTTCAACCTGTTCTAGGAGGCAAGTATAAGCCTCTTACCAAAATATCACGAAGACATTAGAAGGAAAAATTAGAGACTAGTATCCCTTTTGAGTATAGTCACAAGAAATAATATTTAAGCAAATAATATATTAAAAATACATTACATCATGACCAGTTATATCTCATCTAAGGTATACAAGTTTAGTTTAACATTTGAAAAGTAAATAAAGTAATTTATGGCATTAGCAGAGTAAAAAAAAAATGCATACTCTCCTTAACAAATACATAAAAAGCACTTGGCAAATTCAATGCTCATTCATGGGTTCAAAGGAAATATTCACAGCACACTAAAATGTAAGACAATCTCTTCAATCTGTTAAGTATCAGCAATAAAACATGAACAACGAATATATACTTAATGTTGAAACACTGAATACTTTCACAAAGGTCAAAAACAAGTCAAGGTTATCAGTTACTTAATTCTATTTAACATTGTACTAGAAGACAATTAAATGAAAGGCATATAGATTAGAAAGGAAAAAGTAAAACTCTCTATTTGCAGATGATATTGTTGTACAAAAGAAAATGCTATTCAATTTATTAAAAATATACTAGAAATAATTAAGTCAGCATGCAAAAAATCAATTGTTTTTCTATATGGTAGCTGAAACTAGTAGAAATGCAATAGAAGAAATACCATTTATACTATTACCAAGTAAGTCAAATAGCTAGGAATAAATACAAGATCTTAAAATGAGAAATTTAAAAAGACTTAAGTAAAAGGTCAAACAGATTCATGTGTTGGAAGATCAGAAATTATTAAATTATCCATTCTCCCCAAATTTAGGTATATAGGATTCAATGTAGTTCTAGTCAAAATGATAGCAGAATTTTTTACAGAAATTGACAAGCTGATGTCAACTTTTATATAGGATACAAAATCTCAAGTAGCCAAAGTACTCTTGATAAACAAGAGCGAAGTTAGAAAACTTGAACCACCTGATTTCAAGACCTACTATAATTAAGGCGGTGTGATATTAGTCTAAAAATAGATAAATTCAACACATGAGTGGTCAGAGTCACACCCACACATGATTAACTGATTTTCAACTAATGTGGCAAGTTAATTCTGTGAGTTAAGGAAACTATTTTGGGACTAAAAAAATAGATAGTCATGTGGGGAGGAAAAACAATGTCAAACACTCTCCCCATACACAAATATTAAGTTGGGTTAGATCACAGACCTAAACATTAAATCTTGACTGTAACATTTCTAGAAGAAGACATAGGCAATTTATTCACAACACTGAGGTCAAATCATCCTTAGAGAGTTAAACATTTATTATGAGCATCAGTAAGGATTTGAAAAGTATGGACTTATGGGATACATGGAAAATGATACCTATATATCTATTACATTAAACATTGCTAAGTACTTCCCTATGTGATATTTGTCTGTAATAAAGCAGTGAAGAGTGCAGACAAGATTCCTGCTTTCATTGAACTGGAAGGAAGGAAGGGAAGAAGGGTGAAAGGGAGGAGGATGGGGAAGGGAAAGCGGGAGGGAGGAGAAAGAAATTATAAAGAATTACAGATAAACAGGCCTCAATTTTAATAGACAATTTTTTAAAAAGTTTTGGCGACTCTCCCTAGAAACAGTACAGAAGCTGGAATGAGGAAAGAAAGATCATGATAGGAGAGTGACTTCACCAAATGAGTGGTGTAGTAGACCCCAGTCTGTCTCCCCCGGAGATCAACAATTAGACAGCTATCAACACAGCTCTAGGAGAGCTCTGAAGTACACGAGAAATTTCAACAACAAATGGAACAATGAAATCTGAGAATACCTGCATAAAAAGGGAGACACCTTCATTTTACATATCATCCCATCCCCCAAGCCAGCATGCACAGTGCCAAAGGGAGCTCCTCAACTGGAAACGAGTCCATTTTCTGGAAAACAAAGAACAGGGGGAGCAACTAGATTCCCCAGCCTTTGGGGGCATCCCAAGAGTTCCACTTCTGTTTGACCTCACCCAGACCAGCAAGACCAAGACATACAGAGATGGCTAGAAAAAAAGGAAGAAAAGCAGAGGCTATCCATGGTATCCATGAAGCAGGAGCAAGTGCGATTCACAGCAATCTGCTCTGCAAACACAGCAGCTGTCACCACTGAATAAAACCAAAGGTCAGCACACATTTCTGTGAATCCTGCAGATTATTTCACCAGCTCTTACCCCGCAGGTATTCACGTTCGCGGATGTCACCAACTGGAGTCCTTTGAGCTCCTTACCCCCACTGATGACCCCAGTCCCAGGAATGCACTTGTAGCCAGGCTAGGCATCCCCAACTGCACAGTGCAAGATGACAGACCTGATCCCCATGAGTGACCCCCAACTCCATGTATATGCTTGAGGCTAGCTCCCTAGCCATGCACTTCTACATCACCTGTCTGATGCCTTTCCCTGGCCTCCAGTGGTGTGTGAATGCTTGCAAGAGACTGTGCAGCCATTAGAGAGCATGCTGACAGCCAGGGCCCCCACAGCTGCTTGTGGGCCCAAATCAGACACTGTTTTCTGTCGCTGGCCTTCACCACTGCACTCACCTGCAGCTAACCCCTGTAGCTGTGCACACGCATGCTTCTGCAGCTGCCAGCATGTCTCTACTTGGCTCCCGTCCTTGCCTCCTGCCCGACTCCACCATTGCGCATGTGTCTGTAATCAGCCCCTACCACTGCACAGACACCCATGGCTGGCTTCCACAGCTGAGCATATGCACACCAGTGATTCTGGCCAGCACTGTTTCCTGCCCGGGTCTCTGACAACTGGACCTGGAAGTGCTGCCAAGGAACTCAATAGACCTTGTATCCAATGTGGACACCCACAGCACTCTCCAAGGAACATATGGTGGCCAATGCTGTGAACCCCCAGCAACTTGAACAAAAGAGACCTAAGACTTCCCTGGACCTGGTGCTACCACATGTCCGCGCACTTAGCAACCTGCACCACCAGACACTATAATAAAAGAAAATTATGGGTCAATATCCCAGTGCAAAATAATGTCCCAGTGCAAAATCTCTCAACAAAATATTAGCAAACTGAATTCAAACAAATTAAAATATTATGTTATGAATGTACAAATGAACCATTGAACCCTTAAAATAATTATTCAACAAAGCACTAAATAAAAATGTACTCCATTTGTGACTCTGCAAAAAGACTAGATTACAGTTTCACAACTTTTATTTATTTTTAAAAAATCACATTTCTACTATGATTCTCTGAGATATCAAAGTTCCCTGAAGTTATCTTTCTTACCCAAAGTAGCTGATTCAGTGTATAATTTGGTATTCAATATCACTTTTGTTAAATAGGTAAAAACATTCCAGCCAGCTCTTTCATCTCTGACATTTTACACTGTATCGGTTGCCACTAAAGCAAGGTACATCTTCTTTATCATCAAATACAATTACTCTGAGTTTTATATCTATCTGTATCTTTCCATTCTTAATGTAAATCTCAGCAAGTTTAATTCCATGCAATTTGAGAAGGAAGTTTATCAACTGAGTTTTAAGTCAAAACACAGTATTAAAAATGGTCATTGTTTATATAATAGCACATTTACTGTTCATGGTATTTTTCCCTAATCAGCACATTGCAGCTCAGAATCATGTCTGAATAATGGGCAAGAAGAACTTTCTCCATTCTAAGGGCTTCCAGTTGTGGGGTGAAGCCATTTCCCCACAGGGCTTTCAGAAAAGGACTCTGGGAAGTCTGGAATGACTTATGTATGAGCATACTTCATTGGAGCAGGTAAGGGCTGTTTCCATCCCTATATAGGTAAACCAGAGGTGCTTTGAAGGAATCATTAAGAAAAAAAGTCCTGCAACAGATATACACACATCCATCTAAAAAGAAGGAAATCCTGCCATTTGCAACAACATGGATGAAGCTGGATGAAGATAGAGACCATTATACTAAGTGAAATACGCAAGACACAGAAAGGGAAATTGTGCTGATCTCATCTATATGTGAAATCAAGAACAGTCAAATTCATAGAACTAGAGTAGAATGGTGGTTGTCATCATTAAGTTAAAATTCTCCAATAAATACATTTTATTTCCTACATGCTAGCATCATTTGGAAAGACAAAATAGTATATTTGGATGAGTACCAGATTTGGAATTCAAATCCTAGTTCTATTACTAATTAGGTATCACCGAATAGCACACTTAATCTCCCCAAATCTCTTTGTTTATTAAAAAGGATATAGGAAAATCTTCTTTCTGTAACTCACAGGATTATTTTGGAGATTAAATTAAGATAATGAACCAAAAAACCACCTTATAAACTGCAATACAATTCAATACAACTAACAGTAATAGAGGAGAGATTTAGAAACTATGGAATATGTGTCTGATTCCATGGCATAAATGTTTTCTTCATTGCTTTGATGCCTTTCACTCCTGTTTCACAACATTTGAAAAAAGATAAGACCTATAAAGATCTTAATATGCACTTTGGTACAAGGTATACTTCACAAAGCAGACAAAATCATAGGACGAATCTGGGAGAAAAGACAAGATTGAATTATGAAAATCATGTATTTTGCTCATTTTTTAGTCAATGTCTGATATGTTTCAGGCACTAATCTAGATGTTCATATCTTAACAAAATTTAATTGTTTAAGGAGAGGATAAAGCCCAAGTTGCAGAGAGAAAAGATACACACACATATGCAGATACAAAACACATGTATGTAGTCATGTACATATAAATATAAATATGTAAACATGTCTGTGTTCATATTTCTGAAAGTTTTAGAAATTTTGAATTTTATGAAAAATAAACAAAGGAAGAGTATCATATGAGAGGTGGTAGGGTGAATCTGGCTCTTTTCATTAACATAGCTAAGAAAATGCTGTCTGAGGAAGGGATATATATGCACACACTTAAATGAGGTGAAAATCCTTCTGACCAACTCGTCTAAGAGCTTTCCAGTCAGAGGATTACAACAGCAAAGGAACTATCACTGGGATTCACTGCAAGTATTTGAGGGATGGTCAGACTCAGGAAAAAAAATCTGACAAGCTAGTAGAGGCCTCACAGGTGTGCTTGGAGGCTAATAGGTTACAAAAAGGGACTTTCATTTTTCGAAGATAACTCTGGCATATTTACAAAGAAACTGATTCTTGTTAAATAATTTAAGCTAATATTGTGCTAGTCTTGAAAGAAAAAGTTGATTGAGGTGTTGGCTGGAATGGTAGAGATTGAGATGATAAGGAATATTTGTAGACAGGATTCATTTTGCATGTAGCTACTACAAGACTTGTATATGGGTGGTGACACAGTGAGATAAATTAAGTAAGAGTAGCTCTAAGATTGTTATATTTTAATAAGAGGTAAGAGAGAGTGAAGATATGGCCATTGTATAGCTTAAGATCAGAGAGTGCATGTCTTCCACATATACTATTTGCACCTTATCCTAAATTTGTGAACTTACTCTAAGTCTTTTTGTTCTCAGTTTATTTTGTATTGATTTAATAAACCAAATTTTAAAGCATTTAAAAAAGCACTTTAATTTGGTCTTTGAACATTTGTATTCTAGGACATTGAGACAGTTTGCCCAATAGCATACTTGGAAGTTACCATTACCTCAGTGTAATTTTCCTTATGATAGAGATAATGGGAAATAATTTAATACCCAGAGGGATGTGGGGATTTTCAAAAAGATTTTAAGAGGAGAGATGATATACAATTATTATTTATTGTTGGTAGTGACCCATTAAGGGGGGGGAGATTATGATGCAAGTTGGAGAGAAAACTTATGCTCACACAAAATCCTGCATACTAACATTTACAGCATCTTTATTCCTTAATAACCCCAAAATGGAAGCAACCTAAATGCTTTTCAATGAGTGAATGCTTAAACAAACCATGTTACCCTACACCTTGGAATATTACTTTGCAAAAAATGCAACAGTTACACCCAACAACTTGTATCAAGGGAATAGTGGTCACCAAAGAAAAGCCAATCCCAGGTAATGTACTTTATAATTTCATTTATATAACATTCTGAGCATAACAAAATAACAGAAAGGGAAAATACATTAGGAAAGGAGACAGCTATTTTCATAAGAGGTAGCCGGAGGGATGATGGAACTGTTCTGTACCTTCACTGTGGTTGTGGCCACAGGAATATATACTCATGTCATAAAACCATGGAGAACTAAATACACACACATACACACACACACAAATGAGTGCGTGTAAACCTGATGAAATTTGAATAGTATCAGTAGATTGTATCAATGTTAACTTTTTTTATTTAAATTTGTTTTAATGTTTATTTAATTTTGAGAGAGATTGACAGAGCAGGAGTGGGGGAAGAGCAGAGAGAGAGACACACACACAGAATCAGAAGCAGGCTCCAGGCTCTGAGCTGTCAGCACAGAGCCCGATGTGGGGCTCAAACCCATGAACCATGAGAGCATGACCTGAGCCAAAGTCGGCAGCTTAACCGACTGAGCCACCCAGGTGCCCCTCAATGTTAGCTTTTTTATTGTAATACTGGAATACAGTTATAATAAGATATTATCATTGGGGGAAACTGAGTGAAGGGCAAACAAGATCTTTCTGTATTATTCCTTCCAACCTCTTGTAATTCTCATTTCAAAATAATTTTAAAGAATATACACTGAAAGAGGAAAAGAAAAATGGGAATAGAATCCTATGTCTGTTTGAAAATACTGAATCAGTAACTGAAAACCTTTCCACCAAGAAAGTTCAAAATCTGGATGATTTCAGAAAATTTTCCCACCGACTGAAGAAAGAAAGAACACCAATTTTAAATCTTCTCCTCCAGAGAATAAAAAGGGAAAACTCTGATGATATACATGCTAAACTATTTATTGGTGAAATGCAGTGATGATTCCAACTTAATTCAAAACACCTCAAATACAAGGTGAATAGAGAGATTACCATGCTTAGATATTGGAAAGCAACAGCAATAAAAGGCTAACTGTAGAAATTAGATGGTGGATATACAGGATTTCACTGTGCAATTCTTTCAAATTCTCTTTGTGCTAATATTTTCTTATGAAAATGTTGAAAAATGGGAAGGTAAAAATTAGAGGCTATAAATACAGACAACACCTAGGAGGTATCTTGCCACAAGGGGGTCTAGAGTAGGTGAGAAGGGAGAGTTTCAGAGACTGGCTTTAGAGGATAGTACAGAGAGTTTATATATGATGCTAGGTGTGAGAACACCACAATTCAAAATGTTACAAAACAATGAGAATATCATAATTATCTTATAAATGTAAAAAAAACAATTTGATAAAATTGAACACTCTTTCATGATAAAAACTCTTAGCAAACTAGAAATACAAGGGAACTAGATCAACTACCACATTTCTATCAAGTAAATCTATAGAATATTGATTGCCAACAACCTACTTAATGATGAAATGATGAAATAGTCAGCATTTTTCCTGAGGTTAGGGACAAGATAAGGATGATCCAGTACCATTTTTTCTATTCATCATTGTACTGGAAGACCTAGCTAGTACATCAGGGTATATATTTTTTTTTTCTGTTTCAACCATTTTTAATAAAAGAAAAAAACCTGTTTATAAAAATCATTTACAAAGAGATCAACTTATGCTGAGTACCTTTCAAAATTAAAACCACATAGTATAATTAGTTTGCATTACAGCAGTGCAAAAGTACAATTCACATTGACAATATGGTAAGATCCTATGTCACTTTGCTAGCTACCTAGATCGAGATAGAGATCGTTACTTTTTAAGAAATTCAAGCCACATACAAGCCAGCACCAAGGAAATGCTATAAATAGTTAGTAACCTTCCTCATTATTAGAAAGCTTTAAACCACCCTCCTGACTCCTTCTACCTTTCCTCATAAATCACATGGTCAAAAAGCCAATCACAAAAGGTAGCTTGACCTACACGAGGCTTCAGAGATTAAAGCCAAGTTAACTCAGAGTGTAATCCTTATTTAAGCGTATTATCTAAACTCCCCATGGATATGAGATGTGGAACTTTGACATACAGCAATTACAAAAGAGCCTCCTAAAATGTAGGCAGGTATGCTACAGCCTGGAGGTAATGTTTATCATAAATATCTGTGGACAATTTCAAGGGCTCATTGTTGGTAGGAGATCCCAGCAATTGCTGATTAAAGTCTAGATTGTAGGCAATGGAAGCAGACATCATATAAAGACATGCTGGAAAACAACACAATGGTTTTATGGCATTACTGACAATTAGAAGTAGAAAAGATCCCAGAAATCAGCTCCTTTTTTTAATTAAACATACGAAATCCAAGATGGAATGTATCTCTAGTTCAAGGTAAGAAACTTAGGAGATAACCTGAGACATGAGGCAAGAATCACGTTTGTTCATGCCTAGTTCAAAGTTCTGCCCTCACCAAGACACTGCCAGGAACCACCATGGAGAAATCCATATGTAGGTGCATACAATCACCTTAGGAAGAATTTGGCATCTGCCAGTGGAAGCTGTTCTGGCTTTATTCATGAATTTTCTGTTCCATAAAATGTTAAAGAGGGACCAGGTGCTGCATTCACATGAAAGATTCCAGCAATACATTGCTGTAGAATCATAACATCACCGATTAGACAACCTGAAATGCACTGAAGTAGAGACCGAGTGCTGTCCTTGAATGACTAACTGACTGGTGAAGCAGGGTCATGTGGAATGGCAATTTTCTCTTAAATGCAGCCAAAAACAATGCTTTGGGCTCCAAATGAAACATGCTGGAATATATATATTCACATTATAGCTATCACTTCAGCTTTAAGGTAATTAGTACCCATTCAATGAATGATTGATAAACTGGCTGAGATTTATTTCTGGAATGTCCCGAACCTAAAAAACAGATCATATCATTGCACATAGCATTTTTTCTATTCCCTCTTTCATTAGTTTTATAGATCAGAGTGGGGAAACATCATGAATTTAATGGGTCCTAGGTACTTTTGCCTTTGTAGGCTCCTTCCTCCATAAAAGTATGAAAATTATGTTTTTAAAGTACATTGGCATAAAACAAACATTTTTAATAACATATTAAAATAATTTCTTTCACCCAAAGTCTTGTTTTTCCTAATAAAAATTTTAAGTTTAAAACATTTTAATGAGCCCCTGAGGCACTGTGTCTATTGTGTTTAACAGGTATGTTGGCCCTCAGAAGACTGACATCTTTCCTTAAGGGCCATGGAACTGCCTTGGATTTCACAAATCAGCTAAGTCAGGATGCCGAAACTTGCTGAAATAGATATCTTCAATTTGTCATCAGTAGGAGCATTTGACTTATTTAAAGACCATTTTTCATACATTTCATACATTTTTTAAAATGTTTTATTTATTTTTGAGAGACAGAGAGAGACAGTGCAAGCAGGAGAGGGTCAGAGAAAGAGGGAGACACAGAATCCGAAGACAGGCTCCAGGCTCTGAGCTAGCTGTCAGCACAGAGCCGGACGCGGGGCTTGAACCCACGAACCATGAGATCATGACCTGAGCTGAAGTCGGACGCTTAACCTACTGAGCCACCCAGGCGCCCCAACATTTCATACATTTTTCATTCAGACCTTAGCCATGGCTAAAGAAAAATGGAGGGACCACTTTTGTAGATAGATATTCCTTGGCTAAAAGTGAAACTCTTGTACATTAGCTCTGGGGATAAGGGTTTCACTCCTTTTCTCAGCAAAATCACTTTATTTTGAGCATGACAGAACAGTTGAAGTTACAAAACTTAGATTTACCAATAACAAAATCCACAGTACTTTGCACTAAACTTTATGCTAATATATACTTTAAACATTATCTTTCCTTTAACAGGTCCCTTTATTTTATTACATGGTACTCATGAAGGGAAGAAAGAAAAATGTTCTCCATGTGAGGATTTAGAAAGAGTTGAACTCATTTTGCACAAAGAGTCTATCCATCAAGCATGTACCTCCAGCAATTCTTTTGGTCATATCAAGATGAAATGAACCAGAAATGAGTTCTCAACAGAACAAAACAGGAAAAATATAGAAAAGAATGGTAATTTTATTTCTTTGCAGTCTGTAATTGTTCATGTTTGATATTAGTAATTGGGAGTCCTATTACGTTCACTTATGTGATGTTTTCAAGGTTTTTTAAATTATAACAACAAAATTTACTTCTAAAAATATTGCGTATCAAAATTCATTGCGTAGGGCGCCTGGGTGGCTCAGTCAGTTGAGTGTCCGACTTCAGCTCTGGTCATGATCTCATGGCTTGTGAGTTCAAGCCCCACATTAGGCCCCGTGCAGGCAGCTCAGAGCCTGGAGCCTACTTTGGATTGTGTGTCTCCCTCTCTCTTTCTGTCCCTCCCTGCTTCACACTCTGTCTCTCTCTCTCTCTCAAAAATAAATAGACATTTAAAAATTTTTTAATTCATTGCTTGAAGACCTCCAGATACTAGCAGATATTTATGTGGGAGTATAGATAAATATATTCAACCTGTTTTTCTTTTGTCTTTCAATTTATATATATCCAAGTATATTCACACAACTAAAGGGAGTATGTCAGTGAATGTCCGCTTTGTTTCTTTCTATTTTGAATTCTTTTCTATACTAAAATACTTTTATGATAGCATTTTCCATTGTATAGAGTGATGTGGTGCTGCATGAAATAATCTCTGGAGGTGTTTGGCTTCTGCTCTTATGGTAGCAGCTTTAAATTTCCCCAGTTGTGTATCTCATAAAAAATTTAACTGGAATCAGGTGCAGTAATAAGTTGAACTTCTGGTTGAATGACACATAGTGATTTAATCCAGAACCCAATCATGTTCAATTCATTAAATGAAGAATGCTTTTCAATCTTTCAGATAAAGTTCACAATACAAATCTGGAGAATATGTACTCTAAATTCAGCTGTTTCTTTGAACTTATCTTGTTTGCCTGTTTTAAGACTCAATCTGGATTGGGTCATATGAGGTAATCTCTCATTTGGGCCAGATACTAAGGGAAAATAAATCAGAAGGAAAAAGGTGAAATTGAACGAGGTAACTATAGAATAGAATAAATAAAAGCAATGTATCTCATTAAAGAAACACCAATGAGTAGCTCAAGAACTTGCGCTTTGCTTTGTTTTCCCCTCCTTAGACCTAATGTTACTAATCTCATTACTATGTAGCGCTCATTAAGGATTCTTACCACTGTCTATATCCTTCCTGAATTTCTTAGGGGAATTAGGAGATTTATGAACTCCATGGTAGCTCTCCCATGTTGGAGAGAGTAACACCAATGTGCACATTTCACTAGAATTCAAGGACCAGGCAAATCAATCAGAAAGAAACTCCAAACGATGGTGACTATGGCTCAAATTCAGGATATTCTCCCCCAGAACAAACAAAAAAACAAACAAAAAAATCACTAAACTGTTTCCATCATTATTTTGAATTAGCTACAAGGTACCAAAACACATCTAAAACTCAGAAGACTAAGATTCTTAAAGAATTGCTACATTGTTTATAGAGGATAAAGATCACAAACATTAAAACGTATAGGATGCATTACATTCTGTATAATTTATGGAAGAAAGATCAATATAATGAGTTGTATTTATGGCCTAGAATGTTTATTTCGTATATTTGCAAGCAAACAGAGAATAGTATGTCAAGAATAATAGGGGCAATTCTCCTTGACTTCAGCTAGATTTGTCTGTTGTGAATCTTGATAGTCTTCTTTCCTGGGGCATCAGACTACCCTTCACTGGGGAGTTGGACACCGAAGCATCTCCCTTTGTTAGGCTGAGTAATCATAGAAATATAAAGAGAAATAGGATCATATTCCTGTAATCGATTCTTATGCGCAACACAGATAATTCTTTCAACAACATATTGGGAAAATGGCAATCCGGCTTTCAGTTAAACACGTGAGTGATGGGGAGCTCACACCTAACAAGGCAACATAGTCAATCACTGGATATTTCTAATTTTCTAAGCCTTGATGTTAGACTGAAGCATGTTTCATGTTAATTCTGTATGTTATTACTTCAGGAGCTAGACATAATAAGCATTTAAATGTCAAAAAGCAGCTCTCAGTTTTCCGCTCATCTGTTTTCTCTTCCAATTCTTTCAGCAATTCTAGATGGGTAGTTTCTGGTGTTTCTTCACTATGCACTGTATTTTCCTCTAAATAAGCTCTCTTTAGTAACTTGATTACAAAATATATCCCCCTGCAAGAACAGAAACATTTCACAGACTAGTAGTGGACAGAGAATTCTTGCACTGTCCAACAACGAATATATATATTAGTGCAGTTATTTGGGGCCTAAAAACAAAGAAGTGAATTCTCATTTTTTTTCTGCCATTCACATTTCATTTAACTTTTGGAAAATTCCCTATTATCCCGAGGATGCCAGGGAATTATTACATTTATGACAAGATATTATAGTAAATCTCTTTGACATTTAAGGATAAGTCATGCCAAATAGTAACAAAGTAATGGTAGAAAGGTAGTGATTTCTATTCAGCCTCTGAAAGGAGAATTTAAAATGGTGTCAGCAAGCTGGTATCAATGTTCCTTTCAAGTACTACAGAAACTGAAGCCAAAATTTTAGAAGCTCTGCTTTATGAGTTCATGTCTAGGAGCCTAGCATATACTGAGATTCTGAATGATACTTTCATTGATTGCTGCTTTAAATGTTAATTTCGCTGGCTTTGCCCTTCATATTTCTACCTCTTTTTGCTACTCCATGGCAACTTATAACACTGAGCTCATTTACAATTTATTGTTAACTTTGTTAAAATTTCATGGAATGACAGTCTAGTTGGTTAATCCATGGAGCAACTAAATTTGGTGAAGTTTCACATTTTCTCCTCAGGTGAAATATCTCTGTTGAAATTCTTTGTGCTAAACAAAGAGTTGATAACCCAATACAAAGCATGCTTATGTTGCTTTAGTTAATAGTATCTGTGCTTTTAAGCAATATCCAAGGACAGTCTCATATGAGCACGAATCTCACTGAAATAGAAAATTATGGAAAGCTGACACAAATTAATACAAATAATTCCTAGTCTACAAATCACACACCCTTTATACTGTAGCTAAACTATTTCTAAACTACAAATCTGGTTATAGAAGTCCTTTGAACAAACCTCTAAAGGACCATGTTTAGAGTCGTGTCTATGGATATTTCACCTTCAGAGATGAAAAAAGAGTAGATGACAGCCTGTATACAGAAAATTTCAGCAAAATTATTTTTACCTGGCTAAAGCCAGAATAAATGTAAAAGTCATACTGAATTTTCTTCACTTTGAACAAGTTAATTGTAGTAACTTTTGTGCTACACAAGAATGTTTTCAATTTTGAAATTAATATCCACCCCAAGCAAAATCGAACAGATGAATCCCTTGAAATCAGCAGCTACTTTTCTAAATGGATCTTCAGGGTAAAAAAAAAAAAAAGCCAGAGAATTAAGGAACCCCAGTCTTTTCAATACAACAGTCTTATATAAGACAGACCACCATCTGATCTTACTTGTTTGAAAAGAGGCAGTAAAAATGAGACACCATTTAATATACGGTTGTGCAGATCTTGCATGTTTGGAATCTTTGAAATAATTCCAATATTTAAGCAGCAAAAAAATTGGGACATGGAAAAATGTCAAAGTCCACAGGGGCTCTACTCAAAGAACATCCATGATCTGTCACATCAATCTAGAGCAAAAATAATTATGTCACTAAAGTTTTCTACTTTGAGTTCAGCCTTGGGTCCAGGATTGGAAGACATTGGGGAACAGGCAAATTTTACTACTAGACTCAATTGCAAGACATGCTTTACTTAAACGTCTCATGTTACATATACTCAATTACAACCTTCAATTCTTTTCGTTGCCTTAGAAGTCATCTGCAATAAATGTCTATGAATAATGCTTCTACAAGAGAGGTCCATGTCCTAATTCCTAGAACCTGCAGTTATGCTACCTTCCATGGCAAAAGGGGTTTTGCAGGTGTGATTAAGTTAACAATCCTGAGATGATCACATTATCCTGGTCCTTATAAGTAAGAGGAAAGGAGGAGGGGTCAGAGTCAGTGAAATGCCTAAAAATGCCACTATCTTGGCTTTGAAAATGGAGGAAGAAATTACTTGCCAAGGAATGCAGGCAGTCTCTAGAAGTTGGAAAAAACAAGAAGACAGATTTTCCTTTATAATTACCACAAAACCACATACATATAGCCCTGCAGATAATTGCGGGGGGGGAGGGGGGGAGGGAATCTGTGAAATCCTTTTCAGATTTTTGACTTCGTCAATTATAAGATGAAAATTCTGTGTTATTTTAAACCATTAAGTTTATGATAATTTGTTACTTTACCATTTAAAATTTAACATAATGGTATGACATCACTGTCAAGATAAAATACAAACTTTAAAGCATAAATGTTAAGTCCTTCCAGTCCCTTGTCCTACCAATTAATTAATTTATTCACATCTCCAAATACTACCCAACACACATTTAGTATCTAATATTAAATTACTTGTACTTCTTAGTTTTTTAATTAAACTTTATATTTTGAATTATATGTTCACATAGGGTAATAAGAAATAATACAAAGGGATTCCTTATCATCAGTTATAATTCCTTATAACCAAAGGGACGGGGGGGGGGTGAACCAAATAATTCCTCAAAATGTAACATCTTGCAGATTATATTACAATATCAAGAATAAGATATTGACATTTAAACAGTCTGAGGACAAAAACTCCCTTTTGAAGGTAGTAAAGCAGAAAGAAGACCTTGATGACCTTGTAAGCTTCTGACTAAACTACCTTGGAATTATCACCCTACTTCTAGGCTGCTTCTGATATGAGATAATAGATATCTGTATTATTAAAGCCTTTTTGAATTTTGAGTTTTCTGCTTTGAAGCATCCTAAATGCTCCAAGTTATGGCATTGCTTTAACCTATCTCTCTAGTGCCACCATGCCAATAGACATTACAAAAATAACATTTTGTAAAAACGGTGCTGTTTAGAAATGCTTGTCCTAGATTTCAGCATCACTCAATTTTGGAACCCACCACTCCATCTGAAGAACAAGTAAAATTCTGAACAAACTGGAAAACTAACAAATCTTAAATCCGTAAGAGAAGTGAGGTCACAGGACAAACCACTGCCCCCCAAATTGGAGAGAGCAACAAGTGACTAGAGAGAATCATTACTTACCGAAGCAGCAACTCACACACCAAAATGCCTGTGGGAACTGGTTTCAGGGTGGGGAAACCAGAACTGTGATTGACGAATTGCTGGAGACTCAGTGTGGACAACGCTTTGAGTGAAAAGCCAGGGGAATCACTCACAGTAGAGGGAACCCACACTTTTGTGGGTCTACCTTCTAGACTTGTGTCCAGTTTTTGAAATGGACATTGGAGAAAAAAACACCCTCCTGCATACTACAAGGGACGGGGCGGGGGGGCGGGGAACCATTTTGAAATACACCAGAGCATTCTGTTCTTAAAAAGGTTTGTCCCCAGGAGAAACTATTCAATCAGAGCCTAACCTGCAGGTGTCTTATCAGAGCTTAATTGGGCCTAGGGGAAGGGAAATAGCCAACCTCAGCTGGTTCTAGTCTCCCATGAGGAAAAAGGGAAATACTCCACTCCAGAGCCATTTAGCCTTACACATGGGAGAAGGAAAATGATCACTCCAGTCCATTCTATCCATCCTGCCCCTCTGAATGTGCTGGTGGGGGACAGGCTTACTGGAAGACTGAATCTTAGTCATGGGGCTATAGAATGCTTCACCTCCTCTGACATCTTACCACAGTGTTACTAAAGGCCTATTTACAACAAATTCTTTTACTCAGCATGCCATACCCAGCTATTAAGAAAAAGTTTTAAGACATACTAAAAGGTAAAAACAAATACGTTTTGAAGAGACAGAGCAAATATCAGAACCAAATTCAGATATGGCAGGAATGTTAGAATTATCAAATTGGGAATTTAAAACAACTATGAATGATATGCTAAGGGCCCTAATGGATAAAGTAGCAGCATGCAAGAACAGATGGGCAATGTGAGCATAGAAGTGGAAGTTCTAAGAAAATCCCAAAAAGAACTGCTAGAGGTCAGAAATACTGTTACAGAAATAAAGACGGCTTGATTTGAGGTTATTAAATAGGGCACACCTGAAGAGAGAATTACTGAGCCTGACAATATTTCAACAGAAACCTCCAAAAGTAAAAAGCAAACAGAAAAAAAGACTAAAAACCAGTATCTAAAGACTGTGGGACAACTACAAAAGGTGTAATGTATGCATAAGGGAAATACCAGAAGAAAAAAGAGGAAAGGTAACAGAAGCAATATATGAAACAATTGGGATGGAGAATTTTCCCCAAATTAATGTCAGACACCAAATCACAAAACCAGAAAAACTCAGGGAACTTTAAGCAGGATAAACACCAAAAAATACATGCAGGCATATCATTTTTAAGCTACAGAAATTCAAAGATTCAAAAAGAATCCTGAATGAAGGCAGAGGGAAAAAAATCATACCCATAAAAAGCAAAGATAAAACTTACATCATCTTCTCAGAAAACATGCAAGTGAGAATAGAGTGGAGTAAAATACTTAAAGTCCTGAGAGAAAAAAATATCCACCAACCTAAATTCTGTACCCTGTGAAATAACCCTTCAAAAGTGAAGAAGAAATACTTTGTCAGACAAAAATTAAAGGAATTTATTACCAGTATACCTGCCTTGCAATAAATATTATAAGAAGTCCTTCAAGAGGTGCCTGGGTGGCTCAGTCAGTTGAGAGTCTGACTTCGGCTCAGGTCGTGCACGATTTCGAGGTTCATCGGTTCGAGCCCCGCATCCGGCTGTGTGCTGACCGCTAGCTCGGAGCCTGGAGCCTGCTCTGGATTCTGTGTCTCCCTCTCTCTCTGTCCTTCCCCTGTTCACGTTCTGTCTCTCTCTGTCTCTCAAAAATAAATAAATGTAAAAAAGATTTTTTAAAAAATAAATAAAAGAAGTCCTTCGAGATAAGGAAAATGATATAGGTCAGAAACCCAGTTCTACATAAAGAAAGGAAGAGCACAGAAAAGGAATAAGTAAAGGTAAAATAAAACATTCATTTTTCTTATTCTTATTCCCTAGAATATTGCAAACTCTAGAGAAAACACTAAAAGAAGAGCTAAAAAGGACTATGACTGATATGCTCAGAGGAAAATAAGTCAGATAAAGACAAATACCATATGATTTCACTCATATGTGGAATTTAAGAAAAAACAAATGAGCAAAGGTGGAAAAAAAGACAAACTAAGAAACAGACTCTTAACTATAGAGAACAAACTGATGGTTACCAGAGGGGATATGGATGGGGGGATAGTTTAAATGGGTGACGGAGATTAAGGAGTGCACTTGTGATGAGCACTGAATGTTGTATGGAAGCATTGAATCATTATATTGTACACCTGAAACTAATATTACACTGCATGTTAGCTAACTAGAACTTAAATAAAAGTTAAAAAAAAACTATGGCACATCTAGAAATTGAATATTATTCATCATTGAAAAAGACCAAAAAGTAACAAAATGCCACAACAAAAAAACAGCTATCAAGTCATAAAAGATATGGAGGAAATTTAAATGCATATTACCAAGTGGAAGAAGGCAATTTGAAAAGGCTGCATACTGTATGATTTCAACTATACAGTATGCCAGAAGAGTAAATCTATGAAGACAATAAAATGATCAATCATTGCAAGAAGTTGTGGGAAGGGAGAGATAAGTATGCATAGCACCAAGGATTTTTAAAATAATTTTAATGTTTATTTATTTTTGAGAGAGAGACACTACACGAGCAGGGGAGAGGCAGAGAAAGAGGAAGACACAGAATCTGGAGCAGGCTCCAGGCTACAAGCTGTCAGCACAGAGCCTGACGAAGGGCTCAAACCCATAAATTGTGAAATCATGACCTGAGTGGAAGTCCGATGCTCAACTGAATGAGCCACCCAGGTGCCCTGCACCAAGGATTTTTAAGGAAGTGAAACTATACTGCATTATACTATAATGGCAACTATGTGTCATTATAAATTTGTCCAAACTCACGGGATGTACAACATCAAGAGTGAAATGTAGTGTAAATTATAGACTCTGGTGATAATTATGTGTCAATGTAGGCTTATTAGTTGTAACAAATGCAACACTCTAGTGGAAGATGTTCATAATGGAAGAGGCTAAGCAAGTGTGGGGGCAGAGGATATAAGGGAAACCTCTGTAGCTTCTTCTCAGTCTTGCTGTGAACCTAAAAGTGCTCTAAAACATAGTTGATTTAAAAAAAAAAAAAAGAAAACTGCCAGACTGCTTTCCCAGAATGGCTTTATCATTTTACATTTCCACCAGTAATGTATAAGTGATCCAGTTTCTCTACATCCTCATCACTACTCAGTGTTGTTACCAGTTTTTAACTATTATGATAAGTATGCAGTGATATTCCTCAGGGTTTAATTTGCATTTCCCTTATTGCTAAAGATGTTAAACATCTCTTCATGGGCTTATTTGCTCAGTGTATGCCTTCATTGGTGATATTTCTTCATGTCTTTTGTTCATTTTATAATTATGTTTTGTTTACTCTTGAGCTTTGAAATTTCTTCATATAGTCTATATACTAGTCCTTTGTCTGGATATATGACTTGCAAATATCCTGCCACCCCCCCAATCTGTAGATCATCTTTTCATTCTCACAACAGATTTTTTGTTTTTTTTGCTAAGCCAATATTTATAATTTTGATGAAATCAAAATGATATTTTTTTTCTATTGGATCAGGCTTTTGGTGTCAAGTCTAAGAACTCTTTGCCTAGATCCTGAAGATCTTCTGTCCTTTACTAAAAGTTTTAGTCTGACATTTTACACTAAACCATGAATCATTTCAATTAATTTTTTGTATAAGGTAGAAGACACAGGTCCAGATTCACTTTTTCTTGTTGTTATAGATGTCCTCTTGATTCAGCACAATATACCAAAAGTCTATCCTTCTCTAATGAATTGCTCTTGCACCTTCTCAAAACTTAGTTGGGCACATTTGTGTGAGTTTATTTCTGGGTTTTGGTTCTGTGTCACCGATGTGTCAATTTGTCCACTGGTACCATACAGTCTTGGTAAAAGTAGCTATATTAAAAGTCTTAGAACGGGTTACAAGTGTATTCTTTTTCAAAATACATTCACCCTGTTATATTTCCTTTGCCTTTTCATAAAAACTGAGAAATAATCTCGTCTATATTAACAATAAAATCTTGACAGGATTTTGAAGGAAATGTTATTAAACCTGTGTATCAGTTTGGAGAGAACTGGCATCTTTACTATGTTCAGCTTTCCAATCCATGAGCATGGTATCACTCTCCATTTATGTATATCTTTGACTTATTTCATCAGCATTTTGTAATTTTAAGCATGCAGATTCTGTACATGTGTTATTCCATTTATACCTAAGTATTTCATTTTATTTTGAGCAATTGCACTTCCCCGCCCCCCATTTTGACATCTACCAATTGATATGCTATTGATTTCTCCATGGTAATCTTGTGCCTTACAGTCATACTTGCTTATTGGTTACAGGATTTTTATAGGTCTTTATGAGGTTTTTCTATGGAGATCATCATTTTATCTACAAGTAGGTACAGTTTTTTTTATTTCTAATCAGTATACTTGTTATTTCCTTGCCTTGCCTTTTTGTACTGGCAATAACTTCCAGCGGTTGTTGGATAGGGTAGTGAGAGTGGATATATTTGGCCTGTTCCTGATTGCAGGTGAAACATATTCAGCCTTTCTCAATTAAGAGTTTTATTAGCACCACCTGGTGCCCAGGTGGCATGGTAGGTTAGCAGCCGACTCTTCATCTAGGCTTGGGTCATGATCTCCCAGTTCCTGAGTTCAAGCCCTGCATTGTGCTAGGTGCTGATGCTGTGCACCCTGCTTGGGATTCTGTCTCTTCTTCTCTCTGACCCTCCTCCATGTGTACTCTCCCTCTCAAAATAAATAAACTTAAAACAAGTTTAAAGTTTTATTAGCTGTAGGGTTTTGGTATATGTGCTTTATCATGTAGATGAAGTCCCTCCCTCCATTTCGTTCCTAGTTTTTATCATGAATAGATACAAATATCATTTGTATACTGTCAAATGTTATTTCTGAATTAGTTGATAGGATCATGTGATTTTTCTTAGTCTGTTGGTAAAGTGGGTTGTATTTATTGAACCAGACTTGCATATGCAGAATACATTTCATGTGAGTAGGTTCTGTGACTATTTTTATTCATTTCTGGATTAGATTTGCTAATATTTTGTTGAAGGTTTTTACACCATATAGAGAATTCATGGTTGACATGTCTTCTGATATTTGAAAAAATGTGCCAATTTCTTCTGGCCACCATCGTCTCAGATGAGAAGTCTGATTCAGTCAACCCAAATGCTCCCCTCCCCGCATGTAACATATTTATGGTAGCCATTACAGAAATGAGATGGAAACCCTACCCAAAATTTAGTTTAGATTTGAAGACTGACAGTGCCAAACATGCACTAAAAAGGTAAGAAAAGCTTTATTCCTCTCATAATGGTATTTCCTGGGAAGAGCATAGCGGATTTCCAAGCAAGTCCAAATATCACTTGAGGTAGCAGGAAATGGAGATCACTTGGATTTTATTGCAGTTTGGTATGTCAACTTAGATGCTGGTTCCCACACAGTCTACATCTTGGCTAGCTTCAACTTCCCACTTGCATCAAAGCAGGGAGTATCAGGCTTTCTTACCACGTGGCTCCTACATGGGACAGAAGAACAAGAGGGGTGGAGAGGTTCAAAGCTGTTAGCAGTCAAATGTCAAAAGTTGAGTCTGACTCTTTATTACAATATTGTTTCTCTCTAGTTGCCTTCATGATTTTTTCTTTGCTTTTAGTTTTCATATGTTTAATGGTATTGTTTCTTAGTGTGAATTTCTTTGGATTTATCCTTAAGATTTACCTACCTTCTTGAATCTGTACTTTTATGTTGCTGTTTTTATCACATTTGGGAAGCCATTATTTTTTTAATACTTTTTCCGTCCCAATTTCTCTCTCCTCTCCTTCTGAGGCTCCGGTGAAATAAATGTTGGGTCTTTGATTATTGTGCCACAGGTCTCTGGTGTGTTGTCTCTCTCTCTCTCTCTCTCTCTCTCTCTTTCAATCTACTCTTTTTGTTATTGTTGTTGTTCAGAATGGATAAATTATATCAGCCCATCAGTTAACTAATTCTATCTTATAGACCATTGACTCCATTTGCCTTGTTGCCTCCAATCGGCTTGTAAACTCAGTACCAACTCTGGGTCCTGCTGCCACCAAGGAGGAAGTAGGCAGAGGACCGATTTGCACTGCTTTGCTGCTGTAGGAGGGGGGTGGAAACTCAGCTTCTTGATGGTTTCCCACTCCCACAAACACCAACCATGGTTAAGGGAGACAAGCAGAGTGCCAATTAGTCTCACTTTATGGCTGGCAAGATGATATGCTCAGTCACTCAACTCACTTAGAAGTTGGGAGACAGTGAGAAACAGAATCTGACAATACCTCACACCCTGGATTGCCTATTTCAAGCAGTTTCCTTGATCAGAAATCTCTTTCCCTTTATATTCACCTGGAGAACTTTAGGTATTCCCACCCATCAGTGTTGTTTTGAATTTTCAAGTTGAGGAGTGCCTGGGTGGCTCCACTGGTTAAGCATCAACTCTTGATTTTGGCTCAGGTCATGATCTCACAGTTGGTAGGACTGAGCCCTGCATTGGGCTCCTGGCTGACAGTGTGGAGCCTGCTTGGGATACTCTCTCTTTTCTTCTCTCTCTGACCCTCCCCTGGCCATTCTCTCATTCTCTCTCTCTCTCTCTCTCTCTCTCTCTCATTTTCTTTCAAAATAAATAAACATTTAAAAATACATTGTAAATTTTCAAATCGAGAAAATCAGCATCTTGGGACTCTCATAACATTTGTAATTTAAGATGTATTTTTTTCTCTTTATATGCTTGTTCTTCACTAGACTATACATTTCTCAAGAGTAGTTCCTCAAGCCACAGCCCATATTAAGTGCTCACTATTGAACTGAACTGAATGGTTTTCTTAGGTTGTAAACATTATGTAAAGTTTGATATTTCTTTTTATAGCTGTAGTAATATACTCATAGGTTTATGTGAATTAGAAAACCTAAGAAATGGGATTAAAAATAGGATTAATAAAACCATTTCTCCCTAATTTGTTTATCCTTGAGTATTGTCCAGTTATTGCCAACTGAGAAAATTCTTGCTTCTCCCTTTCTCAGAAGAAGAGGTACAAAACAAAAGAATTTGGGGCAAGTTAAGAATGCTATTTTAGAGCAGACTTGAGGGGAGAAGAGGAAAGTGATAGGAATAATAAATATTGAAGGAGGTATTTTTTTTTTAGTTGGATCTAGGAATGGAAAGCTAAACACATTTTTATTATAAATCTTTTATAAAAAATAATTTCCTCTATTGAATTTTTTCTTACATGATCCCTCACTTCACTCCTCTGCAACTATTTTTATTTCTAACAAAAAAAAAAAAAGTCTTATGTGACTAAAAGAATTTGGTGTCAACCTATCGACAAAGTCAGATCATTACAATTCTTTTACACTGAGGAATTCATGCTGCTGCCAGTTTCTTGGATCTGTGATTCAAAGGCAGAAATATAAAACTGCTGCTACATTTGACTGGATTACAAAATAAGCAGCACAGTTAGCCTGGGTGTCAGAGAGAAACTTTAAAGTGCTAGAGGAAAAAAGGCATTCCTTTAGGGGTTGCTCCAGGAATTTAGTCTGGGATCTGCCAAGCATCAGCAACAGAAAGACTCTGTACTTTGCAGTTGTAGGGAAATTATAGGGAAAGTTTCAAATCCTGACTCCACTGCGTACTAGTGTGAAGCTGTTCAGGATATTTAAGTTCTCAGCCTCAATGTCTTCGTCTAGGAATGAAAATAATACAGATTTGTCAGGGTTATTATGAATTCATGTGAACTCATGTGAATAAGACGCTTTGTCCCAAACGGCCTATGGGAAAGTCCCAAAAATACAGAATATATATATTCTTTTATAATATTTGCTCTTTTATATGAAATTGTGTATCTCTACATCTGTTTAACAAATGGTAAATACAATGTCCACAAAACATGATGACTTTATTTGGTGAATTATAATATTGATGGTTTCTTAATTTCTCAGTTGTTTACTTCCAGTAACTAGGTAAAACCTAAAGGATGTTCAATTTCTTAAGATCTGCAGTTTGCAGTGCCATTTGTAATGATTAAACACACCTAAAAGTAAATTCCAATAGCAAATTTAGAATTAGAGCCTAGACAAACTATCCTTTTAAATTTAATATGCCAACCATTTTAATTTCATGAGTAAATCAAGTATACTAGATATAAGTTTTATACTTTGAATGTAACAAAATGACTAGATCTATAAAAGAAATTAAGGTATATTACTTTTTTCTATTTCTGCACAGGTATTTAAAAATGTAATTTCTCCACAAATTCAGAATTGTCAAACATTCAGACATTTTCAAAGGTCAAGGGAGAACTGTACAGAAACAAAGATATTATGAGTTATTACTATCAACAGAAACAGCAACCTCTGCTGTGACCATTCCTTGTAGATAAGACTTCAAAAGTCAGATCTGAAATGTATCAATTATTCATCGGTTTGTCTTTTTTTCTGGAATGTCCTACACTGGAGATTAAACTCTGAAGTGAGCCTTGTATTTGGAGTGGCTAACTAGCCAATGTGTTGTGTTGATCACTGTGGGGCACTGGATTTCACAAGACAAAGGCTTGGAAGACACACTGCCACTTTTCTGAGTGCCTAGCCTACAGCTACTATTGACAGGGCATGACTTCAATATTTTTTAAACAAATTATTAATGTTCATGTATGCATTAAGAATATATATGGCTTAGTGATGCACATTTTTGTTTTATAGGCTTGCTTTTTTTATTTGAGTCATATACCCCCTAGAAATTATAAATAAATAGGTGCTAAATATGCCTTTTTAGCCTTCTCTTAAGGGCAATTATGTCACAACTTAGTAACGTATCAGTATTGATGAGTATACAAAATGGTATTAAAACTTCAAGTACTTAAATGATAAGTGGGGGTAGAATAATACAATAAAGAGTGGTTAGGCCATTCCTCATGGTTTGGGAAAGGTTTTTATGGAATAAATTTTAACCTGAGATTCATAGGATAAAGATTTTTTTCAGACAGAAATGAAACGATCAGCCAAGCATTGAGATGAAAAAGGAACTGACAAAAATGAGAAACTGAAAGAAGGCCAAGGTGACCAGAACACACATCAAAGAGAGAGGAGACACAAAAGAATTTGAAAGGTGTATGGGGGCCAGACTGCGTATAATCTAATAGGCTGTGGTAAGGAATTTGTATTTGCAACTGGGTGACACCATGCAATTGGAAGGTGTTGAAGTTTTTTGCTTGTTTGTTTTAAAAAAGAATAACACTGTCTAATTCATAATCTAAAAAGATGACTCTGCTAATTTTTATGTTTATTTTTGAGAGAGAGGAGAGAGAGAGAAGGAAGGAAAGAAAGAGATGAGACATAGAATCCGAGGCAGGCTCCAGGCTCTGAGCTGTCAGCACAGAGCCTGATGTGGGGCTCGAAACCACCAGCTTTCAGATCATGACCTGAGCCAAAGTCAGACGCTTAACTGACTGAGCCACTTAGGCACCCCTGATTGCTATTTTTAAAAAAGATTTAGATGTGGGCAAGCTTGAGAGATGAAACTGGTTAGAAGGAAAGTTCTAAGATATAATTTAAGTAGTTTAAATTAAACTAGTCACAGGGTAAATAGAGAAAAATGAACGACCGTGAGATATATTTAGAAGGTAGAAACAATTAGAGCCGTGGATTGATTCACTTAGGAGATTAGTTTCCAGCTTGAGCAGCTTGATGGGTGGTTTTAACAATTACTGAAAGGAGGAAATCCCAGAAGAGGATCAGGTTTGTTGGATGAAATCAAGAAATATTTCCTTTTGGAAAATATTGTTTGATATTTCTATGAAGCATCCATTTGGAAATGTCAAGTAGTACAGTCACTGTGTAAGTCTGAAGGTCAAGGCAAAACTATACAGAAACAAAGATATTATGAGTTATTATTATCAACAGAAACAGCAACTTCTGTTCTGACCATTCCTTATGGATAAGACTTCAAAAGTCAAATCTGAAATGCATTAATTATTCATCTGTTGATTGAGGAAAAGTTAGAAGGAATTATGAGTACCCCTCCCCAAGAAAACCACAATGGACTCTCTTCTGGTATTATGCTCTCAATAAGTGGTTAAGTTATAAGTCTGGTCCTAATAATTCAATGCTTTCTGAAGGAACACTTGAATCCATGGAACAAAATAAGTCATAGCAAATCCAAAGAAATGAGAACCATTCTGGCAGACATTTCTATTTATTAACTACATATTTAACTATTTTTATTAGGTCAGTATTTAACTACTGCATATAGTCACCAACTACCAGAGTGATAGTACATATGAACAGGAAAGACTACTCTTACCATTAAGCTATCTTGCCACATGGCTGAGAGTGAGACCCTGCTTCACACGAAACAGTTATGTTGGAAAAATCTGACTATCTAGTATCACTATTTTGATAATTCCTACATTAGTCATCATTCTACTTCTGGCAGACTATACGGTATCTGACACATTATAGTATATCATTGTTGAATGAATGAATGAATGAATGAAGGTACCCTAAATTCATGAGTAGTAAAACTCACAAGATCTAAAACTAGCAAGTTCAATCTAGAAACTTTGTATTGTGTAAGTTTGCTTCTCCTGTTTTTTTCTTCTTGTTCTCTCTTAATGTGAATGAAAGCAACTGCTCTCAGAGTTTTGCTTGTGTTTCTTTCCACAAAAGCACACTCCTTCCTATGTGTCAAACATTGCTCTAATTACATTAACTGTATTTACTCATACATTATTCTATACTTCTCAAGGTAGTCCTCACAATTATCTTCATCTTACCGAGCACAGGTAACATAGATACTAAATCTGTAGAGATAGGATACCAATATCTCCTGTTTCTTCCTTTCTGTAGGATTCTACAGGGTTTTTTGTAATTTTAAGTCTTGTCTCCATAGCTTAATAGTCATATTTTGGCTGAGGTTGTGCTCAAAAATCTTGAACTTCCTCTCTCCAATAATCAATCAGCTTGGTTTGGTGAGCGCATTTAAAGATCAGACAGTTCTTAAAACTTTAATATTCATTTCTCGCTTTACTCTCTTGTGTGCACAGTTTCCTAGAAAGTTAGAGATTCATAGAGAGTGTATCTAGAAACTATTTTGTGTCTCTCTTAACTTCAGAATTTCTTGATAAAATTCTATCTGGTCCATCATTTACCCCAACCAAGATCACAACCTCAGGCTCTCAGAAATGTTGTTTTCCAGGTGCCCGGGTGGCTAAGTTCGTTAAATATCTGACTTTGGCTCAGGTCATGATCTCACGGTTTGTGGGTTCATGCCCCAGGTTGGGCTCTGCGTTGACAGCTCAGAGCCTGGACCCTGTTTTGGATTCTGTGTCTCCCTCTCTCTCTGCCCCTCCCTGACTTGTACTCTGTCTCTCTGTCTCTCTGTCTCTCTGTCTCTCTCTCTCTCTCTGTCTCCCTCTCTCTCAAAAAAATAATAATAAACATTAAAAAATTTTTAAATGTTGTTTTCCTTCATTGGTTTGTACTATATTCATCACTGTTATCTGCAGAGTCTTGTGTTTTCACATTCTACACAAAATTGGGTCCACACTCTCTGGCAGCACTGCTTCAAGTTTGTGCAGCCAGCCCCAACCTGAGAAATGAACAATTCTCAGCAACTGAAGGTAGGAGTAGATAGAGAATAGAGTAATGCCAGGCCAAAAGGTTAAAAAGACTCACATTTTTATTACCCAAAGCTGTACAGTTTTCAAAACTTAATGATTCTCAATTTCTTTTCTGCCTTTGATCATTTCCCCAGAATCCACTTTTTTTTCCAGAATTCTAATGCTCACGTGTGTATGTGTGTGTGTGTGTGTGTGTGTGTGTAGAGGATCACGAACCTATTCACTCTGCATAACTGGAAGTCTCAGTTCAGTATTTTAAAATGCACCTGAGGGGTGCCTGGGTGGCTCAGTTTGTTAAATGTCCAACTTTGGCTCAGGTCATGATCTCATGGTCTGTGAGTTTGAGCCCTGTGATGGTCTCTGTGCTGTCATGAGAGCTTGGAGACTGGAGCCTGCTTCAGACTCTGTCTCCCTCTCTCTCTGCTCCTCCCTACTTGTGCTCTGTCTCTCAAAAAATAAATAAACATTGAAAAAACCTTTAAAATGCACCTGAAAGATCCACATAGTATCTTCATATAAAGCACTCAGTACATTTCCTATCAAAGTGGGAAGTCCTGAATTAGCCTTTTTTTATTCAAATCCCACTTCAAGGGAGTAAAAATTCCCCCAAGGGAAAAATACTGTATGTTTTGATTAAGTTAACAAAACCAAAACAGATTTGTCATGTTAAACCATATTTTCAGTTTTCTTTCTAGTCAGTGTTATTAAATATAGCTACTAAATTATTATCTATCCTGACAGTTTCCCATAGTTGTACAATATTATTCATTCCTCAAACAATAGGATTTGAATGGAGGAAATTTATTCTTATGAGAAAGGTCGTAATTTGACAATTCTGAATTACATTCAAAAATCATTAATTATAATTACACTAGTTCTGTGTTTATGACCAAGTTAAGGCTATCTAGCTATAAAAATGAAAAATCAACAGAGTATTTTTAATCAGGAGGGAAATATTTTCCTCCATAAAAAAACAAATTATTTGAGCCCCACGAATACCTTAAAAGTATCTAATTACATACACTTCATATGCTGATTATAAATAATCTTTAATTATTCATTAAAGCTGGTCTTTGAGCATTTAATGTGCCACACATTGTTGCCCCAAAATACTACTCTTTGCAGTTCAACACAAAAAGCTATTCTATTATAGACTATACAAACCTAAAAAAGGGATTTAGGATATTCATTGTGAATATTTACAAAATGTCTATTATAGAGATAACCACTGAACTGTGAAAACATTATGTCAACTCTTAGCCAATTGGTGTTCAAAATTAACTACCTAGCATTTGAGACTAGGTTTAGTTTACATTCTCTATTTTCCCAGGATACCCATGCCTGAATCTCATAATTCATTATATTCAACACATAAGAATAACAAACACCTAGAAAGCATTCAATAAATGTTGAAAAAATGAATAAAACTCTACAAAATTTTCTTATTCATCTTCAAAGTGGACTTAAAATCAGTCTCAATACTGAATGCAGGTACTCTGTGTATCTTGGTGTTAGAAGTAAAAAATTTAATGTGTCCTTCTTTCTAGTCACCTTGGGTCCTGTTTATTCTTTTTCTAGCTCCTTTAGGTGTAAGGTTGTATTGTTTAATTGAGCTTTTTCTTGTTTCTTGAAGTAGGCCTACATCACAATATATTTCCCCCTTGGGACTATTTTCATTACATCTCAAAGACCATTGTGTTTTCATTTTCATTTGTTTCCACATATTTTTTAAATTTCTTCTTTGATTGCTTCATTGACCTATTGCTTGCTTAGTATCACATTGTTTAGCTTCTACACATTCGTGTTTCTTCCAGTTTTTTCTTCTGATTGATTTCTACTTTAATACCCCGTGGTTAGAAAAGACACATAGTATGACTTCAATCTTCTTATATTTGTTAGGGCTTGTTTTGTGGCTTAACTTACGGTCTATTATGGAGAATGTTCCATCTACACTTGAAAAGGATGTGTACTCTGTTGTTTGGGTGTGAAATGTTCTGTATATATCTGTTACGTCCATCAGGTCTAATATGCCATATGATCCAATAATTCCGCTGCTGGGTATTTACCCAAATAAAATTAAAACACTAATTTGAAAATATATGTGCACCCCTATGCTTATTTTTTTATATTTGAGAGAGAGAGAGAGAGAGAGAGAGAGAGAGAACGCACTTGAATGGGGAGAAGGGCAGAGGGAGAGAAAATCTCAAGCAGGTTCCTGCATGGGGCTCCATCCCACAACTCTAGGATGATGACCTGAGCTGAAATCAAGAGTCAGTAGTTCATCCAACTGAGCCACACAGGTACCCTGCACCCCTATGATTATTAAAGCATTATTTACAATAACCAAGTTATAGAAAGAACCTAAATGCCCACTGATAGACAAATGGATAAGGAAGATGTGGTGTGTGTGTGTGTGTGTGTGTGTGTGCGTGCGTGTATGCATTTCTGTGTGTGTGTGTGTGTGTGTGTGTGTGTAAAAATATGTAATGGAGGGGCACCTGAGTGGCTCAGTCAGCTAAGCATCTTACTTGATTTTGGCTCAGGTCATGATCTCACAGTTTGTGAGATTGAACCCCATGTCAAGTCCCAGCCAGCTTGATATTTTCTCACCCCCCCGCCCCTCCCCTATTCATGCTCTCTCTCATCCTCAAAATAAATAAACTTAAAAAAAGAAAATATATATATAATGGAATATTATGCAGTCATAAAAAGAGGTGAGATGGTGCCATTTGTGATGACGTGGATGGACTTAGCTAGTAGGCTAAGTGACCTAAGTTAGACTGAGAAACACAGACACCATAAGATTTCACTCATATCTGGAATCTTTAAAAGACAAGTGAATAAACAAAAAATACAATCAGATCTGTAAATACAGAGGACAAACTTATGGTTGCCAGAAGGAAGGGGGGTGGGAAGATGAGCAAAATGGGTGAAGGGGAGTGGGACATACGGGCTTCCAGTTATGGAATGAATAGTCATGTAAATAAAAGGCAAAGCATAAGGAATATAGCCAAAGATATCGTAATAGCACTGTATTGTGATACATGGTAGCTACACTTGTGGTAACCTCAGCATAACATACAGAGAAGTTGAATCTTTATGTTGTACACCTGAAACTAATGTAAATTGTGTGTCAATTATATGGAAATTAAAAAATTAAGAAATGTAATGTGCCATACACACACTGTGAGCTAGGCCCTGGATGGAATGCTTTCTGTAAATTCTCATTAAATCTTAATAGTAATCTTGTGAAACATTTATTATTACCCCTCTTTTGTAGTAAAATGTTAGGTATTTCTTGGACACAGAGCTAATACATACCAAAGCCAGATATTTTAATCCATTTGCTAGATTCCAAAGCCTCTGAACTTCATACATTACTTCCTCTCTGGAAAATTGTATAACAAATCACTTTAGAAAAGTCAAGCACTATATAAATATAAATTATTATTACTTGAAGAGAATCATGAATCCTAAGACACCCTTGAAGATCTATCCAAAATGAGTCTACTGTATTATTTCTTTCTTTGATAATTTTTCACTAGTTTGACAAAGCAGTTGGACACTTGAATAAAGTGTTCACATATGTTAATAAGTTGTTTCTGAAATTTGAGTTGGGAAATCCTGTTAGGTGAATTCACAAATGCCTTAGTAATAATACATTGTGTTGAATAAGACATTGACTTCAACCTTGACATAAAACTCCAGTGGAACACCACAAAGTTGAGGCCTTGTCCTCACCTATCTATCATCTTTATTTCATACATTAGATGACAACAAAGAAGGATACTTATCATATTTTAAGGGGACACAAAAATAGGTAGAGAGCAAATAATACATTGACAAAAATCAAGATTCAATATATCAGTGAGAAACTCCAATCCCAGGCTAATGTGAAGATAAGAAAATGTACACTTATATTTTTAAGCTCAAAAATAACTAACATAAGTCTATGGAAGAAGAAAAAATACTTGGCATGAGTTAATGTGAAAATTATCTGTGACTGCAAGTCTCCTAATGAGCTAAGGTGTGAGATGGTTGCTTACAATAGCTAGCCAATATTAGAAGTTTAAATAAAGGAATAATATCCCTACAGTGAAACAGGCTGACCAACTTTGTGCTACACAAACCAAACTTGATTATGTACAATTTGACATATTTAAATATATTGATAAGCCAGAACAAATTAAGAGGAAGAAGAAATAAGAGATAAAGCTAGTGAGGGAAATGAAAATATCTCAAATAGAAGCTAAGTGTAGAAATTTCCATGTGGCTTAGAAAAGAGCTGAATAGAAGAAAAAGCATGCAAGTTATTTTTCAACTATCTAAAAGATTTTTTTGTGAAAGAAAGGTTAGTCTTACTCTATGTGGCTCCTAAGAGCAGAGCTAGAGCCAGAAGTGGAAAAATGAGAAACAGATTTTGAATTAACATAAGAAGAATAAGACGATGGGTGCCTAGGTAGTTCAGTCTGCTAAGCAGCGACTCCTGATATCAGCTCAGATCTTGATCTCAGTGCTGTGGGTTCAAGCCCCGTGTTGGGCTCTGTGCTGGGTGTGAAGACTACTAAAGAAATAAATAAGTGAGAAGAAAGTTAGAGCTGCATAAGAACAGAATGTGTTGCCTTTAAAGACAAGGGCCTCTCTTGTCACTAAAGCTATTGCAGCAGAAACAGTGTGTGTGATACATTAATGCAGGTTTGGATTACCAAATAAAATTTCTTGGATTTTTAAAAATGGTAATATCAATGACTTCAATGATAATGGGTTACCCTTTATTGTATTTATAATTACTCTGGCTTTCTATTTTTTTGAAATTCATGTAAAAGATTTCTGAAAGTATGTAATCAGAAGTATGTGAATAGCATGTTCCAGTCTCTTCCATGGAATGTAAACCCCTTCTCCTGATCTTGCATCCAACTCTTGATATCACTCTGTAAGTTTCTTTCTCCTGTGAGTCAAACTTAAAAGTCATTTACTCTCAGTCTAGACATCTTCCATTTACTCCTCACTGCCCGGGATTCTGGCTTCTGTCTCCATCACTACATTGAAATTAAGCAAAGATCACCATAATTTCTATACGACTACATTTCAGCTCTTGTCTTACTGACTTTGGAACTACTAACTACTAACTGCCTAAAATTTCCTGTCCCTTTGAATTCTCTGAGCTAAAGATATCCCTTGCCATCCAAACTCCGGCTGGCTGAACTCAGGAACTAAATAGATTCAGATGCTAAAGGATACTTTTTAAAAAATTTTTATCTCTATTTCTCTGACTCCTTCTTCATTTTTTCATGGGTTAATCTACCACTCTTTCTGTTTCTCATTTCCCATTTTCTAGGATTTTCTCTTGCTCTACTGTTACTTTCAAGACTTCATCTATTTTCTTTTTAAAAAATGTTTTTAATGTTTATTTATTATTTTAGAGAGAGAAATAGAGCACGAGCAGGGGAGGAGCAGAGAAAGAAGGAGACACAGAATCCAAAGCAGACTCCAGGCTCCAAGCTGATTGCAGAGAGCCCGACATGGAGGTCGAACATGCAAACCACAAGATCATGACCTGAGCCGAAGTCAGACACTCAAGTGACTGAGCCACTAAGGTGCCCCAAGACTTCACCTATTTTCAAGGCTTCAAATACCACCCATACAATAATAACTCCCAGAATTATATTCCTAGTATTGACTCTTCCACTGAGCTTCTGTCTTGTAAGTACAACTCACTGCTCACCTGACCCCTCTGAACTTTAAACTCAGCTTATCCAAAATTGGACAAATCTCTGTCTCTCCTTCAAATCAAAGCTGTCATCACCAAGACAGTATGGTACTGGCACAAAAACAGACACATAGACCAGTGGAATAGATTAGAGAGCCCAGAACTGGACCCACAAATGTATGGCCAATTAATCTTTGACAAAGGAGGAAAGACTATCCAATGGCAAAAAGATAGCCTCTTTAATAAGTGGTGCTGGGACAACTGGACGGCAACATGCAGA
>CM053568.1:39470641-39499205 GCA_028646485.1 Cryptoprocta ferox
GGGGAAGGGGAAGGGGAAAAGGTAAAGGGGGGTGATGGTCTTGGTGGAGGTCACTTGTGGGGAAGAGCACTGGGTGTTATATGGAAACCAACCTGACAATAAACTATAAAGTTTAAAAAAAAAAAAGAAGAAAAAAAAAGAAAGACATAAGGACTAGAAATAGAGAAAAAAAATCAGTATTTGCAGAGAGAAATATTACCTACAGAGAAAATTGAAAGGATATATGAATAAGGATTAGGACTCATAAGATAATTCACCAAGTTTTTATTTTCAAAAAATATTTTAAATTACTTCCATTTGATGTACCAGCAATGAATACGTAATGCATGTAATTAAAATGCAAGAAGCCATCTAATATTACAACAAAATTTTAAGTACCTAGGAATAAATATAACTAAAAAAAAGTAAAATTTGTGGAAAAAATTAAAACTATACTGAAGATATTTTAAAAACACTTAAATATATGAAAAAATATACCATGTTCATAAAAATGTTAATATTGTTTAGATACTAATACTCTATATTATTCTATAAATGCAATAAATGTCTGATTGAAATGCTAGCAGAGTGATATTTGTTTTAGGCTTGTTTGGTTTTTTGTTTGGTTTCATTTTAGTTTTCATAGAAAGAATAAGATCCAAGAGCCAGAACATGTCCGAAGAATAAAAAATAAATAAAAAAAAGATCACATTTTCTGATGAGGTAAAAAGCTTTATTTTAAAGCTACCATAATAAGACAATGAGATATAGGAACAGTGGAAATAGATAAATAAAACAAAACTACATATGGAAACTTGATACCTTAATAAAAATTAATTCCAAAATATTTGAAAAGCAAAATACAATAAGAAATGTTTACAAATCTTTAGAAGACAAAAATAGAATAGCTGTATGTCCTTCAGATAAGAAAAGGTTTTTTTTTAGCTTGACTGAAGTATAATTGACAAATAAAATTATAATATAAAGTGTATATATATATATACATATATACATATATATGTGTATACACACACACACACACACACATTATGAAATGATTCCACAACTGAGTTAATAAAAACATCTATCACCTCACATATTTACTTTCTTTTTTTTTAATGAGACTACTTAAGTTATATTCTCTTAACAAATTTCAGTTATACATTAATCACCATGTGACACATTAGCACCTCAGAACTTAATCATATATAACTAAAAGTTTTTACTCTTTACCAACCTCTTCTCATTTCTTCCAATCACCCGCTCCTGGCAATCACCATTCTACTCTGTTTCTATGAGATTGACTTTGGGGGGAGGGGTGGATTCCACATATAAATGCTACCATACAGTATTTGTTTTTCAGCTGTCTGGCTTTTTTCCCTTAACATAAATAAGGCCTTCCAGGTTTATCCATGTGGGAAATGACGGGATTCTATTCTTTATTAAAGCTGATTAATATGCCATTGTAATATTTTCTTTATCAACCAGCCACTGAGAGACACAAAGGTTGTTTTCATACTTGGGCTATTGTGAATAATGCTACAATAAACATGAAAAGCACATACATCTCTTCGAGATAATGATTATATTTTCATTAGATATATATCCAGAAGTGGCACTGTTGGATCGTACAGTAGTTCTTTTTTTAATTTCTTGAGGAAACTCCATACTATTTTTCATAGTGGCTGTACCAATTTACATTCCTGCCAACAGTATATAAGGAATTTCTTTTTTCCACAACTGACATTTGTTTTCTCTTGTCTTCTTAATAATAGATACCCTAACACATGTGAGGGGATATCTCATTATGGTTTTGATTTTCATTTCCCTGATAATTACTAATGTTTAGCACCTTTCCATGTACCCGTTAGCCATTTACCTTCTTTGGAAAAATGTCTATGCAGGTTCTTTGGGAATTTTTTCATCAGACTGTTTTGTTTGCTGTGAGTTGTAGTAGTTTCTTATATATTTTGGATATTACCCCCTTATCAGATATGTGGTTTGCAAATATTTTCTCTCATTCCATAGGTTGCTTTTCATTTTGTCAATGGCTTCCTTTGCGGTATAGCTTCTTTGTTGGATTTAGTCCCACTTGCTGCCTTTGCTCTTGGTGTCAACTCCAAAAAATCATTGTCAAGACATTCAATGTCCAGGAACTTATGTTTTCTTCTAGGAGTTTTTAAATTTCAGGTCTTATGTTCAATATAATATTGAATTAATTTATACATTAATTTGTTGTGGCTTAATTTTTATGTATGTTGTTAGATAGAGAACCAGTTTTGCAGGTAGCCGTCCAATTTTCCCAACACCATTTTGAAGAGACTATCTTTTCTCCATTTTATATTTGTGGTGCACTGTCAAAAATTAATTGAACACATGTGCATGGATTTACTTTTGGGTTCCCTCTTGTGTTCCACTTACATGTGTGTCTGTTTTTATCCTAATACTGATAATTATATCTCTGTAATATACTTTGAAATCAGTAGCTTGATATCTCCAACTTTGTTCCTTCTTAAGATTTCTTTGGATTTTTGAGGTTTTTCATGGTTCAATACAAATATTAGTATTGTTTCTTCTATTTCTGTGAAAATGTTATTGGAATTTTGACAGGGATTACATTGAATTTGTAGGGTTTTTGCTGGGACATGGGCATGTTACTAATATTAGTTCTTCTAATCCATATCAGTGGCATATCTTTCCATTTAGTTGTGACTTCTTCTATTTACTTCATCAATATTTATAGAGTTCAAGTGTATAGTCTTTCACTTCCTTAGTAAAATTTATTCCTAAATATCCTATTCTTTTGAAGCTATGGTAAATGGGATTGTTTTCATAACTTTTCTCCTGATAGTTTGTTCTTAGTGTATAGAAACACAACTGATTTTTGTATGTTGATTTTGTATCCTGCAACTTTACATAAATTATTTACCAATTCTCACAGGTTTTTAGTTGAATTTTTAGGATTTAACTAAATATATAAGTTGAATACAATATAAGATTATGTCATCTGCAAATTTACTTCTTTCTTTCCAATTTGGGTGCATTTTGTTTCTTTTTCTTTCCTAATTGCTCTGGCTAAGACTTCCAGGACTATGTTGAATAAAAATGGTAAGTGTGATCATCCTTATCCTGTTTTTGAACTTAAAGGAAAACTTTTAGCTTTTGACTGTTTAATATAATGTTAGCGTGGGCTTGTTGTATGTGGCCTTTATTATGTTGAGGTACATTCCTTCTGTATCCAATATGTTGAGAGTTTTATCATGGAAAACTGTTCAATTTTGTCAAAAGCCTTTTATGTGTCTATTAAGATGATCATATGATTTTTATCCTCCATTCAATTAATGTGGTATTTCACATTTGTCAATTTGCACACGTTTAACCATCCATACATTCCAGGAGTAAATCCTACTTGATCATGGCGTATGATCAGTTTAATGTCCTGTTGAATTTGATTTGCTAATATTTTGTTTAAAATGTTTGCATTTATATACATCAGGGATATTGGCTTGTCATTTTCTTTTTGTATAGTGTTTTTTTCTGATATTGGTCTCAGGGTAATACTTGTCTCATAAAATGAGCTTAGAAATATTCCCTCTTCTTCAATATTTTGGGAGAGTTTTGGAAAAACTGGTATTAAATCTTTGAACATAGGATACAGTTCAGTGAAGCCATCTAGTCCTGGACCTTCCTTTGCTAGGAGACTTCTGCTTATTGACTCTCTTTACTCATTATTGATCTGTCCAGATTCTCTATTTCTTTATGGTTTGGTCTTGCTAGGTTGTATGTTGCTAGAAATTTATCCATTTCTTCTAGTTTATCTAATTTGTTGGTATATAATTGTTCATAATAAGTTTTTATGATCCTTAGCATTTTCAGGTTATCAATTGTAGATATCCTCCTCATTTCTGATTTTACTTATTTGAGTCTTCTTTTTTCTTAGTTAATCTAGCTCAAGGTTTGCCCGTTTTATCTTTTAAAAAAAGTTTTAGTTTCTTTGGTGTTTTTATTGTCTTTCTAGTCTCTATTCCATTTGTTTCCATTGAGATATTTGTTATTTTCTTTCCCCTACCAACTTTGATCTTAATTGGCTCTTTTTGTATTTTCTTCATGTGTAAAATTGGGTTGATTATTTGAAACCTTTCTTTTTTCTTAGGGTAGCTGTATTTCACTATAAACTTCTCTCTTAGAATTACCTTTTCTGTGTTTCATGAGTTTTTCTTAATATTTATTTATTTATTTAAAGAAAGCACCAGCGGGGGAAAGGAACAAAAGGAGAGAGAGAGAGAGAGAGAGAGAGAGAGAGAGAGAGAGAGAGAGAGAGAGAGAATCCTAAGTAGGCTCCATGCTTAGTGCAGAGCCCTACACAGGGCTCAATCCCACAACCCTGGGATTATGTCCTGAGTTGAAATCAAGAGTCAGACGCTCAACCGAGTCACCCAGGCACCCCCTACGCCTCATAAGTTTTGCTATTTGCATTTCCATTTTCATTTTTTCAGGGTATTTTTTGTTTCCTTTTTTATTTCTTCTTTAACCTGTTAGCTGTTTATGAGTGTGTTAATTAGCTTCCACATATTTGCGAATTTTCCAGTTTTACTCTTGTAATTAATTTTTGGTTTCATACTATTGTTGTCGGAAAACATGCTTCATACGATTTCCATCTTAAATTTCTTATCACTTGGTTTGAAGCCTAACATATTATATATTCTGGAGAATGTTCCATGTGCACTTGAGAAGAATATATATTCTACTGTTGTGGTTGGAATGTTCTATATATGTCTGTTAGGTTCATCTGGTCTAATGCATATTTGGGACCAGTGTTTTCTTATTGATATTCTGTGAATGACTGATCCACTGTTTAAAATGAGATACTGAAGCACCTTATATACAGATCACAGACTAAGATAAAATATTAGCCACTTATTTAAAAAAGTTCTTTAATGTTTATTTTTAAGAGAGAAGTTTTCCTTCCTCTTTTTATTTTTGGAATCATTTGGGAAGAATAGGCATTAACTCTTCTTTAAATATTTGGTAGAATTCACCTGTGAAGCCATCTGGTCATGGACTTTTATTTTTGGGGAGTTTTTTTTTTTTTATTACTGGTTTAGATTCTTTGCTGGTTATTGGTCTGTTTGAGTTTTCTATTTCTCTCTGTTTCACTTTTGTAGTTTATACGTTTCTAGGAATTTATCCATTTCTTCCAGGTTATCCAATTTGTTGGTGTATAGTTTTCCATAATATTCTCTTATAATTGTATTTTATACTCTTGGATTTGAAGAGCAAGTATTGTTAAAATGTCTATACCACCCAAAGCAATCTACACATTTAATGCAATCCCTATCAAAATACCAACAACATTTTTCACAGATGTGGAGAAAGGGGAAGCCTCTTGCCCTGCTGGTGGGAGTGCAAACTGGTGTAGCCACTCTGGGAAATAGTATAAGGATACCTCAGAAAATTAAAAATAGAGCTATCCTGAGACTGGTAGTCACACTACTATATATTACTGTAAGAATGCAAAAATACTAACTCAAAGGAATACATGCCTCTCAATGTTTCTAGCAGCATTATCTGCAGTAGCCAAAGTATGGACAGCCTGTGTCCATAGACTGATAAATGGATAAAGAAGAGGTGATACACACACACACACACACACACACACACACACTGCAGTGTTACTCAGCCATGCTTAGTAACTTAGTAAGTAGTAACTGCTTAACCGACTGAGCCACCCAGGCATCTCTATTAATACATGTTTAAAAACCTGAAAAACTAGTCAGTTTCTTGATGAAGGTATATCCTATTAAACAACTTTTAAAAAGTGAAAAAATGAAAAATTCAAGAATAGTGGTCACTACTGCAAAGATGGGGATTATGATAGGCTTCAGCAAAGATTACTCAAGGGGCTTTGAAGAAACTGGCAATATTTTGTTTCTTAAAGTTGGTATACATATGTTCCTTTGTTTTCATTTACTTTACATGTATGTTATAAATGTTATTTTTATTTCAATATTTATTAAACCATTAAAAACAGCCAGGATAATTGCAATATTTCTTCCTTCATTTAATATACGGTATAAATATAATTTGTCTTACCTTTAAAAATATACATTTTAGAATAACTTTAAGTGCTGTATAATCAATGATATGGCAACATACAGACTTGAAGTCAAGAATCACTTATTTTCATTTAAATTTAAAAAAACAATGTTTATTTATTTTTTAGAGAGAGAGGAGGACAGATGGGGAGTGGCAGAGAAAAAGGGAGACACAGATTCTGAAGCAGGCTCCAGGCTCGGGGCTGTCAGCAGAAAGCCCAGTGTGGGGCTTGAACTCACAAACCGTGAGATCATGACCTGAGCTGACCATGTTGCTTAACTGACTGAGCCACCCAGGCACCCCACTTCTTTTCAAGATTATAACAAGCTTTCCTAGCCACAGAAAGAACAAAAGCGACTTTGAAGTATTATTTTGAATACTTTTCCTTATTCATATCTGGAAGCTAGAGTTATCTATGATTTTTATCTACTATAACAATACTGATCTCTAGCAATTAAATGAGGGAAGAGGGTATATTAAGTGACCTAAAATGGGTAGTCTTAAGTGTAGTTATCTCTAGTGCAGTGATATATTGAAAACAAAGTCATACTTAAAGTTACCATAATAAAATGCTCCTTGCACTAAAATCTTAAGATTTGTAGCATTGTAAAACCATAGACAAAAATAATGTTGCTTTCCTAAGAAATGAAGTACAGCCAAGAATAGAAAGAATTTTGAGAAGCCAAACAAGCATATAGCCTAATGTCACCAAAACACGTACCTTCAATTTTCTTCAGAATTATTAGATACAGACAATACCTTACCTAATTTGATGTTCTAGACTTTTATATTTTATAGCCCAAAGGTCATCTTTTAAAATTTTATTAGAGTAGTACACCTGGGTGGCTCAATTGGAGTCTTGATTTTGGCTCGGGTCATATCTCATGAACTATGAGATTGAGCCCCGTGTTGAGCTATGCACTGACAGCACGGAGTCTGCTTGGGATTCTCTCTTTCCCTCCCTTTCTCTGCCACTCTCCTACTCATGCACACTCACATGTTCTCGTTCTCTTTCTTTCTCTCTAAAAATAAATAAATAAACATTTCACTCATATGTGGAATTTAAGAAACAAAACATGAACATAGGGAAAGGGAAGGAAAAATAAAAACAGAGAGGGAAGCAAACGATAAAAGACTTTTAAATACAGAGAACAAACTGAAGGTTGCTGGAGGGGTGTTGGATGAGGGGATGGACTAAATGACTGACGGGCATTGAGGAGGGCACTTGTTGGGATGAGCACTGGGTGTTGTATGTAAGTCAAGAATCAGTAATATCTAACCCTGAATAGTTAATTATATAATAAATATTTATTATAAAATATTTTATATTTATATAAAAATAACAAAATAAATTATAGAAAATTTCAAACTTAGACAATAGTAAAGGAAATAGCACTTTGAGTCCACATATACCCATCACCCATGTTTAATAATTATCAAAGCACGACCAGTTCTTATTTTCTCCATAATCTCGTACATTCACACACCATCCAATTATTTTGAAACAAATCTCAAATAACATTGTTTCACCTATAACATTTTAGTATATATGTTTAAAACACAATAGCTACCTTAAAAAATTTTTTTAAAATATTTATTTAGTTTTGAGAGAGAGACAGAGTGTGAGCAGGGTAGGGACAGAGACAAAGGGAGACAGAATCTGAAGGCTCGAGGCTCTGCTCTGTCAGCACAGAGCCCAATGCAGGGCTCAAAACTAAACAATGAGATCATGACCTGAGCTGAAGTCAGATGTTTAACCAACTGAGCCACACAGGCGCCCCCACAATAGCTACCTTTTACAACATAACTAAAATATCTTCATCATACCCTCCCCCCAAATTTAAAAAATAATTCCGAATATTACTGAATAGGTAGGCAATATACACCTTTAATTGATTATCCTACAATTATTTTTATTTTTATAGTATATTTGATCAAATTGATCCAAACAAGAGGTATACATCTTTTTTGGGTAATCTGGCTCTTAAGTCTTCTTACAATTTGCAGTTATTACTCCGTTTTTTCTTCTTACACTTTATTTTGTAGAAATCGAGGTTTTGTTTTGTTTTGGTTTGGTTTTGTTGTTGTTGTTGTTGTTGTTGTTGTTTGTCTCACACATTCCCCATAGTGTGGATGTGCTGTTTGCACTCTCATGGTATCATTCAATGTGTCCATCTCTCTCCTGTATGTATTACAAGTTCATAGTTAGATCCAGCATTTGTGGGACTATTCCACAGGAAGCACGTTGTACTTACTTTAGGAGGTACCTAACATCACTGTTGCTTTCCACTGATTAGTGATCAGTATTAGATCCCTATTTTATTAGAGATTGGAAAATGTTAACATTTTAATTAAGTTATTCCTTTTTCATGTATAAAATGGAATGTTTTATAAAGATATAACTTTTCTCATCTGCTATCTAGTTTTCCCTGAGGTACTGATTTTATAAGAAAGGCAGAATAAATGCTTATTTTTTAAACAAGTTTTAAAAATTAGTTAATTCTTTATATTATCCTCTAGTGATGATAGTGGGGAGAAGAGGAATTTCATTTTTTAGTATCATAATGAATTCATGGGTTTAAACACATTTGACATGCTTTGGTTTTATTCCTGTTACTATTTCTATAGATGCTCAAATTGTCCCATCTCTTGCCAGCAGGACAGTCTTTAAGTAGGTAGCCTGAGATTGGTTATAATGAGAGCGTTTACACCACAGAAATCAGCAAACATGAATCAGGCTTTTCTTCCAAGAAACCAGCTATCAACACTTACCATCTTACTCTTGGCATTACATCCTATATTGTCTCATTTATCATTCTCAAATAGCAATAACAATATCATTATCAAATTTTAGTTTTGTGGGTGAAATATATTTTATGGTTACTTCTGGAGGTTTTATGACTTCATGTCAACATATAGATATACACTTTTAGTAATTTTGATGGTCACAAGAGCATTTTCTATTTAATCCAATCAGAAAATGCTAATGGAAAAAGTATAACTTGAGTTCTTGTGTGCTCATAATAGTTTGTCTGTGGCCTTTATATTTGAAAATTAAATTGGCTGGATATAAAATCCTTGAGTAGCATTCTATTTCTTTGCACCTCTTAAATAGGACTTACTGTTTTCTGGAGTTGCAGGATCTTCACATGGTTTCTCCTGTTACTGGAGGTTGAGGGGGATACACTTTGCTGCTGACAGGAATGAAATCTTGTTCTCTACTTGACTCTCTCTAACAGCAACTAGTAAGTGTGGAGTTTGTGTGGCTAGTTCCAGCATGTTGAGGTGAAAGTCTGGGTTTCACACTTGATCTTCACTGTGGGTAGTATGTGGGGATGGGGTCTAATATTTTTCTGTGGTGTTTGGCAGGATAGAATAGTTATTTAAAAGTTTTTCGTCTTGCTAAGCTACCCTTTTCCTAATCTCTTTGCTAAGGAGATTTGCTGTGCGTTACTGGTTTCTTTAGCTCCATTTGCAGCAAAAAGAAAGCTCTGAGAACCCAATACCCTGTTATTCCTTGGATCCTAAGATCCCAGCCAGAATTCCCTTTCTGTCTTCTTATGTTCATTTTATATAATGTTCAGGTTTTTTCATTGTATTTAACAGAAGAAACAAGGAGAAATATATCTCCATCTTCCTGAAAATTGAACCATAAAATTCATTCTATTTTTCAAAGGAGTTTATAAAGTACTACCTATATTGATGAAATAAAATTGTACCATACTTTTAAAATTTTGTGTATCTTTGTTGGGTGTTTTCTTCCAGTGAATCTGTTATCCCTATTCTGGCTTCTTTTTGCCTTCTTTATTAATCTGTTCAGTCTTTTGGCCTTTGCTCATATGTATTGATAAAGATTATCTCTGACTTCACCTTTCTGTTTTTTATTTTTTTTTTACTCTTCATTTATTTTTGAGAGAGAGAGAAACAGAGTGCAAGTGGAGGAGGAACAGAGAGAGAAAGGGAGACACAGAATCCAAAGCAGGCTCCCAGCTCCAAGCTGTCAGCACAAGGACCCACAACAGGCTCGAACTCACGAACCTAGAGTCCGTGACCTAAGCTCAAGTCGGCTGCTTAACTGACTGAGCCACCCAGGCACCCCAGACCTCACCTTCTTTTTAGTAAATCAACTTTCAGCACTGTCTGTTCATTTCCCTGAATTTTTTTTAAATTTAAGGTTTACTTAGTCCTCAGTTTTTTGTAAGGTGTGTAACTTTTGTCTCATGTTATTTGCATTAGTTTTCTTTCTGCTCTAACAAATTCTCACAAGCTTAGTGACTTAAAAAACATAAATTTCTTAGAGTTCTGTAGGTCACTTTAAATGGTCAGCAGGACTGTGTTCCTCCTGGAGGCATTAGCAGGGAATGTTTCCTTGCATTTTTCCACTTCCAGAGGCCACCTGTATCCCTTTGTTTGTGGTATATTCCTCCATCTTCAATGCTAGTTGCATAGCATGCCCAAATTTCTCTACTTCCTTGACTCCAATTCTACTTCTTCCCTTCTTCCCTTATAATGACCTTTGTGATGACATTGGATCTGCTCAAATAATCCAGTATAACTTCCCTTTCTCAAACTCCTTAGCATTAAGTACATCTACAAAATCTCTTCGGGCACATAAGGTAATATAGTCATGAAATCCAAGGATTGGGACATGGACATCATTCAGTGGCCAATAGTCTATCTCACGTATCATGTAACTTCTTTATCTCCTTATTTATGAGCTCATATTTGACATATTTTATATTTGTATTCATTTTCATATCATTAAGTGCTGGGGGAAGTTTGAGTTATTTTCTTCTGTATAAAAATATTGGTCATTGCATAGTATGGTCTTTTTTTTTCTCTGATTTATATCATTGCTTTATTTTTTATGAAGCAGAGCTGTCTGCCCTGTGCATTTTGCCTGTTCTCTTCTCACCTGAATTTTGGTTTCTTGTTCACAAACACAGTTTTAGAGAGCTGGATGATTTCTGCTCTATCAACCATTCTATAACTTGAGGGAATTGTCAAAGAAAAAACAGCACTAAAATGAGCTTGCAGTTTGAAAATCGGGGGTCCTGCTATCTTGCTAAATGTCCTTACTAGCACTCATCACATTAGCAGGAGAATCCCCATTCTCATAGAGAGAGATGCTCCTGGTTCCTAATTTAGTGTCTGTTTTAGGAAGCTTTATTTCCATCAAAGAATCTCAACTCCAGGTTCATTTCCCCCTTTCACACTTTTCTCCCAGCAGCCATTGTCTTTACTACTCCTTCAGGAAAGAAAACAATAAAAGAGATCTACTCAGTTTTTCCCTCTCAGTGACAACTTGCAGGATTTTATTGACTTTTCATTATGGCCACTATGGGAAAGGAGGAGCAGGAATCAATCTGCACAGCACCTTCCTCTGTTTCAGATTTCTCTTAATTTTTGTTTAATGCAAGAGTAACAGTTTTTATAGCTTATTACATTAGACTGTGTTCCCTAGTTTGTTGCCTCTCTTTTTCCTTAGTATTTTTTGACTATCATTGCTGTTTTTTTTAAGTTACTCTGACCATTTTGTTGTGTTTTCCAAAAGGGAAATTCTGTGATGTTATTTCTATCAATGTACTCCCAATTGAGAAAAAAATCTCCATGACTCTTAGCTTAAATGTGAACAGAAATACCAATTCAGGATTTATTTACTGATGAATGAAAGTTGTGAGCTAGCGAGAGGTCAGGAACAGATACTTCACCCTCCATGTAGTATTTTTTCCTATTTTCAGGAATTATATTTTAATTTTAATTATCTCACTAGAGCACATTGCAAATAGGGGTCAAGCTATGTTTTCAACAGCTTTCACAACTATAATCTGAATTACAATTTAGTATAAATCATTCCTTTTTAAAGGTTTTATTTGAATTTAAGTTGGGTGAGAATGAAACCTATTTCTTTGGAGTAAGATGGATCTTTCATAGAATTACCAGCATTCATAATTAGAAGAGATTCTAAAGGGCACACAATCCAGTCATCTTCAAGAATATAAAAGATAGAATATATGCCAAATGGCCACCTCAGTGTGGTTTAGATATGTCATCACCTCCTGGGGCAACCCATGCTGTTTTTTGTCTGATTCTTATGCAAGTCTTATATATCCATCTGAACTTCTCAAAGTGACCGAAGTTTTGTAATTTCTCCTCTAAGGACTTTATTGATTCATTTTTTTTAAGAGAGAGAGAGAGAGAGAGAGAGAATCCTAAGCAGATTCCAGTGCAAGAGTCTGTCCCACAACCCTGGGATCATGACCTGAGCCAAAATCAAGATTCGGACGCTCAACTGACAGAGCTACCCAGGCACCCATAGAATTCTTCTTTATGATAATACTATTGATATTTGAGGGAATCACTCTTGTCTTCCTCAAACTGGGTATTAATTCACACCAAAAGTTTTTGAGTACCATCCTCATTCTAATGTCTCTGAGTGGGACACATCTGGTGGGAGTAAACCCTGTTAAAGTGGAGCCTTAAATATAAACACAGTACTTAAACATGCCTTTACCTGAAAAGAATATCACAGCCGCACTCTTGATGGAAGTGTGATATTTGTTTCTTAAGTTTCCCTGAATCATTGCAGACTCAGGGTGTTTAGCACTTTAGTGGTCATCTCATATTGTTGACTCAAATCATAGTCGCTACTTACTAAGAAACACTGCTGCTAAAAACCTTTTACCCTCTCCTCAAACTTTATGCAGTTGGATGCACATTCCAGTTTGCTTTCTCACATTCAATACTGCTAAATTTCATTTTTAGAAGATACAATCCACAAGGAGAGATGTGGAACCCTATGTTGTCATCCAGTGCATTTTTTATTCCCCTTAGCTTTATGTTACACTATATTTGAAGCATCTTTAATCATATATCAGTCAAGTCCTTTATAATGAGAGGAGCTATAAAGAAGGAGGAAAAAGAGAGAAACCTAGAAAGAGCGAAGGCAGGTAAGGAGAAAGGAGAAAAAAGGAAAAGAAAGGAAAATAGCTAGCATGTCAAGCCTAAGGGGACTATACACTTTATCTTTTTTTATGTAACCCAAATTCACGATCTTTAGCAAATTTGGAACAGAGAAAGGTGCAATCTTAATTAGAATGATTATAATCCCGCCTCCTCACATTCATTTTAGAGGAAACTATAAAGTACAAGTAAGCAAATGCATAAGTATGCTATTGCCTCCGTATTTACTTTGCATATTTCCTCAAATTACTAAAGGTGCTTGTTACACATCTTATTAATTATCCTCGCACATGCATGTGCACTTAAAGGAAGAAACAATTTCTATGTAGGCATTTTTTTCATATTAGGCTAGATCCTGGTATTCTTCTTTATTAAAGATGACAATAAAGAGATGGATGGAAAGATGATAGGAGTTATCTTTACAAGTAATTAAAATACTATATAAAACTCTGCTGACCATAGGGCAAATGTAGGCAGAAGAGACAGTGAGAAAGACTGGACTCAAATATGAAGAAGTAGGATTGCTGACATAAGCATGGTACTTGAATCTTTTAAAATTCTTTCAGAAATATAACTGAAGTAAGAAGACAACTTTAAAAATCCAAAACATTTTTTTAAAGGTAAAAACATGGAATTAGTAGATAAATATGTCCTGGAGAGATACTACACAGTATAAAGATCATTGTCAACGATATTGTGTTATAAACTTGAAAGTTGCTAACAGACTAGATCTCATTGTTCCCACTACAAAAAAGAAATGATAATTATGTAATGTGATAGAAGTTTTAGTTAATGCTATGGTAGTAATCATATTGTAATTTATAAATATATCAAATCAACATGTTGTACACCTGAAATTTACACACTATTGTATGTCAATTATATTTCATTTTTTTTAAAAAAGAAATAAAATTGTGATGACAAACTAGCTGCAGCTAAGCAACCTGTTTGAAATCAGAAAATGTACTAGAGAAAGTAGAGGAAAAGCAAAGGGCCTTGTGAAAGAGCTTGGATGCAGAAAACTCCAAATCATAATCAGGTATTCACTGCAAAGCTTCTCAGTCCATCCCATGACACAGCAGCAAAGCTGGAAGGGCACATGGTAAACCACCAATTTGGGTGAAAGTGGTAAAGTTATCTGGGAATCTGGGCTCTATGTCTGAAAGTGGTAAAGTTATCTGGGAATCTGGGCTCTATGAAATTGATTAACCAACAAAATAAAACACCTTCTCAGGTCAGTGTTCGGTATTGACAAGATATTTCTTGGATGGAATGAACCCAATTTGAGCAGGTGGATGAAAAGGATCAAAGGAAAGTGAAGATTCAGATAAGGGCTGGAGAGGGCTGAGGGGGGTGGGTAATTGTAGAGGAAGCTCTCAGAAAGTTGACCCCATACTTTTGATTTGTTGGTGAAATAACAGAGGTGGGGAATCGAAATCGGTGAAACAACAATAAATACCCTTGCTCATCCCTCATTCCTAAAAGTATAATATGGTAATTTTTCTTATAAGTGTGTAACAGAAAAGGTTTGAATCTCATACAAAGTCATTAAAATAAAAAAAAGAAAATAGGAAGAGGAACCTGGGGGGCTTAGTTGGGTAAGTGTCCAACTTCAGCTCCAGTCATGATCTCAAGGTTTGTGGGTTTGAACCCAGCATTGTGCTCTGGCTGACAGCTCAAAGCCTGGAGCCTGCTTTGGATTCTGTGTCTCCCTCTCTCTCTGCCCCTTCCCCACCTGCACTCTGTCTCCCTCTCTCTCTCAAAATAAATAAACATAATTTAAAAAATTTTTTAAACAAAATAGGGAAAAAACACCCCTATATATAATGAAAGCATGCCATTAACATTTAACCACATAGTAGATAAAAATTATAACAATGTTTTAAAATAAGCTAAAAAATTTAAAAAGTTTAATAGAAATTGATAATAAAATAAGTCAGCAAAGTAAAAGAAAAGATTTAATGATACAAATTTTAAAAAATAACAAATCAGAAACAGAAAGAAAACTTTTAAATATAGAATAATTGGTAAAGAATAATATTTGAAAGTATAATACATTTAGAGCCCAAAATATAAACTAAATAAATATCCATGGGTTCATACTGACATAAATGAAAGATTTAATAAATAAATTAGGCAAATAAGCAATTCTCCTAAGCCGGATTTCAAATGATTTATATAGATAATCTGCTTTCATGGAGGTTAAGCATAACTCCCCACTCTTTAAGCGTGAGCTGTGATAGTGATTTCCTTCCAAAGACTACAGTGAGGAAAGGGTGGAGGGATGGGGAAGAGTAACAAACATTACCTGAGAAAACGGGAAAACACTGTCTCAGCTAGGTGATCAAGATTGACATTTACAATGATGTCAATTTCAGTGTATATACTCTTGATTTATTATGAAGAAATGGCACTAAACCTTTGTAGTCTTCCCTTCCCCTAAAACTTATAATCCTGTCTAATAAGAAGAAAAATATAAGACAAACCCTAAAGGAGATATATACTACAAAATACCTGACCAGTGTCCCTGAAAACCAAGGTCACCCCAAAAAAAGGAAAATCAGAGAAACACAATGATTAAATATAATCCCAGGAAGGGTCCTGAAACAGGAAAAGAGCATTAGAACAAAACATGGGCTTTAGTTAATAATAAAAATAATGTATCAATATTGGTCTATTAACCAATAGACCAATGCACCATACTAATGCAAGATGCTAATAGGGGCAACTAGGTTTGGATATATGGAAACTCTGTGTATTATCTTCTCATTTTTTCTGTAAGTCTAAAACTGTTCTAGAACAATATGTTTATGTAAAAATATAAAAATCACTACAGCATGAAGATTAAACCAAACAGAACACAAGAACAAATACAATGATTAGACCACAAAGGAAATCAGAGATGTAGAGAGGATGTTAAAGCCAAAAAGCAATGAAGACAACAATAAAATGCCTCTACACATTTACTAAAATACTCAAACTCCAGAACAATGACAGCATCAAATGCCGGAGAGGATGTGGAACCACAAGAACTTTCATTCATTGACAGTGGGGATGCAAAACTGAAAGACAGTTTGGCGATTTCTTACCAAATTAAATCCAGTCTTACCATTTGATTCAGCAATAGTCCTCCCTGGTCTGTGCCCAAAAGAGTCGAACACTTATATCCACACAAAAACCTATACATGGATATTTATGGCAGCTTTTCTCATAATTTCCAAAACATGGGTGAAATCAAGATGTCCTCTGGTAGATGAATATACAAATATGATGTGGTACATTCAAACAATGGACTCTTATTCAATGCCAAAAAATAAATGAGATATCAAAGCATGAAAAGCCACAGAGAAACATTAAATGCACATTAGTAAATAAAAGAAGCTGATAGCAATACGCTACATATGTATGCAACCATATGGCATTCTGGATAAGGCAAAACTACAGAGACAATACAGAGATCAGTAGTTGCTGGAGGTTGAGGGGAGGGTTGAATAGGCAGAGGACAGAAGATATTTAGGGCAGTAAACCTACTCTGTGTGATACTAGACCATGGATTCAGCTCATTATACATGTGTCCAAACACTTGAAATGCACAACACCAGAGTGAACCCTACTGTAGATTTTGGGTGATTACTAGGTAGGTTCCTCAGCTGTCACAAAGGTACTACTCTGCTGGGAGATGTTGATCATGAGGGAGCTATACATGTGTGGGGGAAATCTCCATATCTTCCTCTCAATTTTGCTATGAACCTGAAACTGCTCTAAAAAATTAAGTCTTTCAACAAAAAGAAAGTAAGAAATAGATCCAAAGGATATTAAACAAAGTGGTAGCTATAGAAGGTAAACATAGAAGAGTGGTACTAAGTACTAGTCAGGGGAATAAACAATGGAATAGAAAAGTAATAAATCCATAGTATTCCACAGTCCCCCAAAACACTCCTGAAAACTACATATGAAAATTTCAAATTATGTGCCTGAGGAAAGTCTGTCAGAATGAGTGACCCAGAGATTTGTTCTAGTAAAATTTTTAGAAAAAAAAGTTCTTTGGGGCATTAAAACTTTACACTTGAGAACAATTAGAGGGCAGTAACAGGGCAGATTTTCCTCACCACTCAATAAGTCAGAAGAGGACATGTGGGAAGAGAACAAGTCAGAAGAAGACATGTGGGAAATTGTGACTAGGCAGTCCTAGAACTCCCAGCAGTTGGGGTATTAGCGGAGGCCTAATGGAAGTCCAAAGTCTCCCACACTGAACAAGAAACACCCTCCTCTGGTGTAATGGAGGCCAAGTGGGAAATCCAGATTTCTATATACATATGGCACTAAAAGCCCACCCTTCCCCCATAGGAGCGATTTCAGAGGAAGCCAGCTAAAATACAGGTTTAAAATAAGACTCAGCATTTCATAATATAATATGCCAAATACTTATGCTTTGATAAAAAGTTAGTTACCATACTAAGAACTGGAAAGATCTTAAACTGAATGGATAAGGAATCAATAGGTGCCACCACCACCATGGCAGAAAAGTTAAAATAATCTGACAAACATTTTTAAAGCGGCTAACATACAATGCTTCAACAAGCAGTCATGGATATACTGGAAACAAATGAAAAACCAGACAGTCTCAACAAATAAATAAAAGTTTCTGGAAGGAAATACAAGGCATTAAATAAGAATCAAATGAAAATTGTAGGCCTTTATATATAAAGCTGGGGGGGGGGAGAAAAAAACCTCAATTGGTAGACTAACCTCCAGAATGAAAGACACAAAGAACAAATCAATTAACTAGAACAAAGAACAATAAAAAATATCCAATTTGAGCAACAGGCAAAACAGACTGATTAACAAGAAATAACAGTCTATTATTGGCACCTATGGGACAATAACAGAAGATTGAAAATTCTTGTTACCAGGGGCTCAGAGGGAGGAGAAAGAGAATGGAGCTTAAAAAGTAGTCAAAGAAACAATTGCTGAAAACTTCCCAAATTTGAAAAAAAAAAAAAAACCACAGACACACACATACTTATTCAAAAAGTTGAACAAGCCCCAAGTACTAGGGTAAAATTGTACAGAACATGATACACTTACCCAGACACACATATGCATACATGCATGCATGCATGCACACGAGTACAAGGTAAATTGGGTAATCTGCATAATACTGGTGGATTGTATTAGTGTGAATATCCTGGTTATTATTTATTTTAATATTTATTTATTTTTGAGAGAGAGACAGCACGTGCATGCGAGTAGGGGAGAGGGAGAGGGAGAGAGAGAATCCTAAGCAGGCTCTGTGCTGTCAGAGTGCTTCTCAGGGCTTGATCTCACAAACTGTGAGATAATGACCTGAGCCGAAACCAAGAGTCGGACACTTAACCGACTCAGCCACCCAAGCGACCCCCTGGCTATTAATAATATACTGTATTCTGTAAAATGTAATCGCTGAGGTGAACTAGGAAAAAGTGTATAAGATATTTCTCTGTATTATTTTCACAATTGTATGTGAGTCTACAAATATCTCAATAGGTACTTTAATTAAAAATGTTTTTTTGCAATCCATTCTCAGTTTAGCTGTCATCTCCTCTCTCATTATCTTGTAACCTAAAGAACCTATAAGGAAGCTGGGAAGAGGGGTACTTAACGTTTCTCATATTCTTGAAATGACATTATGATAGAAATGGAGAGTAGGTTATGTTGCCAGTAGTTAAAGAAAGGGTGGGATAGGGGGAGGAGCTGTGGCTCTAGAAGGGCAGGGTGAGGCGTTTTTGTGGCAACGGAAATTTTCTGTTTCTTGGCTCTATCAATTCCAATACCCTGGTTGTGATATCATTCTATAGTCCTGTAAGATGTTACCCTTGGGGGAAATTGGATGAAAGGTACATGGACTCACTCTGTATTATTTCTTAAAACTGCACGTGAATCCACAATTATCTCAAAATTGAAAGTTGAGGGGCGACTGAGTGGCTCAGTATGTTAAGCGTCTGACTTCAGCTCAGGTCATGATCTAGCGGTTTGTGAGTTTGAGTTCGAGCCCCCCACCCCACCCACCCCGCACGGGCTCTGTGCTGACAGCTCACAGTCTGGAGCCTGCTTTGGATTCTGTATCTCCCTCTTTCTCTACCCCTCCCCCACTCTCACTGTGTGTGTGTGTCTCTCTCTCAAAAATAAACGTTAAAAAGTTAAAAAAAATAGAAAGTTGAATTAAAAATGGAATTCAGTCAACTAAAACAAATGTTTAGAAATTATATACCAATGATGGGTACTGAATCCATGAAAGGTAGAACAAAGCTTATTAAATACCTATGAAAGCTGTGATTTCAGATTATAAATTGACACGTGAAAATGTGAAAAACAAGAGTTTGGAAGTAATAAGTAGGCAGTTAAGAGGGGGTTGAAAAAGCTAAGTCACCATCTTTCACAGGAAAGGGATAATTTATAAATTGTCACTGATTCAAATTAAATCATGCAGTTTAGAAGTATGTCATCAGCAGATGGGAGTACACTTGTGAGCCTAGCATAACATATATGTAATAGGTCGACTTATAAAATATCAGAAAGCTTACTGTATATAAGTCCATCTTAAACTCGCATTTCATAAATAATTGATAAAAGCTTATGTAGTTCCCTATTAGAGTAATTAGAAATTACTAACTGCCTCATCTGCTTATGTAACTTAGCCGGCTTCCTAAATAGATAACTTGTTGCAAAAGGCTCCCCCACCCCTTTCACTGAGATCCGGCGGAGGCAAGGCCGACGTGTAAAAAGTCATGTAGTCACTATAGTCACTGCCTCGCCAGTATTTTAGGTGTTTAACTATGATTGGTCATTTTACAAGACAAAGAACTTTCACATGATAGGTTTCCATCAAAACTAACATCTATGTGTCACAATATAATTGGCTACTATAAAATGCTGTAAAATGTAGTTGGTTAACTAGATAATGACGTATTCTGCCTGGCTGAAATCCATAAAAGCTCACTGCTACCTTTGTTCGGGGCCATTCTCTGCACTTTTATCCTAAAGATCAGGAGATCAGGTTTGGCCAGGCCGTGAATAAAATCTTGCCTCGCTTCTATTAGGCGTTGGTGGTCTTATTCAACACCACCCTGTTTCAATATAGAGTTGTCAAATCACTATGTTGTACATCAGACACTAATGTAACCTTGTGTGTCAGCTTTACTTCCATTTAAAACAAAGTATGCCATTATTATCTTAAAAGTTTTATTATATTTTAACACCTGTTAATACCTAATACCTGTTAGGAAGATTATTTCTTCCAGAGAAGTTATTGAATTTCAAAAGTTTCACTGTAGATCTTTGTTGCATTACATTTAAATAAAATTAAATATAACCCTGCCTAATAACACAATACAATGCCTAATAATGTCCTTGGAACTGTGAAGGAAAGGTCGGGAGGTAAAATGTTGCAAGCAGAGTTAGTGTAGTCTCTGGAACTGTAGAATTAGATTGGAATCTTTGATTTTGCATTTATTAGCTGAGAGTCCTAGAGCAGGCACTGACTTTATCTGAAATTCAGATGCATGCCAGAGTCCAGCTCCAGCAGGTCCAGGGCTCCCTGAAGGATGGACTGTGTCTGTGAGAGAGAGGGAGAGAGCCTCGACTTTCTTTCTGATCACCAGGCAGGCATCTCTGCTCTGACCGGAGAGTCAGCTTTTTTTATGGAAAAAATGTATGGGGCCAGCACAGAAGTGGCATTTGCCTTAGACAATGATTTTTATTTATTTTTGAGAGACAGAGAGAGACAGCACGAGCAGGGGAAGGTCAGAGAGAGAGGGAGACACAGAATCCGAAGACAGGCTCCAGGCTCTGAGCTAGCTGTCAGCACAGAGCCTGACTCGGGGCCCGAACCCAGGAACACGAGATCATGACCTGAGCTGAAGTCGGCCGCTTAACCGACTGAGCCACCCAGGCGCCCCCAATGATTTCTGATGACAAATTTCTTTGGTATGTAAAAATTTCCCAGAACATAGATTGGTAGAAGACTCATGCATAATCTTTATCAATAGTGATTGATGTAGGTGATTTAGATGCTTATCATATGGGGAAGGAAGGTATCTTCATCATTCAAATACAAGGCAATGTTTTTAGCATAGCAAAAGCAAAAGTTAGTTCTCTGTGTGTGCAGGGGTCAATAGCCTGTTTTCTTGAGGGGAAGTAAAACAGGTTTCTCAGGAAATGTAATATTTGCTCCTATAATCACAAAAGAAGAAATTCCTATAATAAGTTCCCTCACAAGGTGCAATTAGCATATTTTAGGATAAGGGGACAAGTCACTCCCGATACCAGTCAACAAGGCACCTTGGGGGTCGGTGCTCAAGCAAAAATAATTGAGTGGGGGGTAGAGATCAGTAGCCATCTGACGGTGGGAGGCCTTGCAAACCCGCCTTACCTCACAAGGAGTTTTCTCAACTTTAGTGAGTTCAGAAATGGCTTCCAACAGATGCATTTTCTCTAAATTGGGCTAATACTGCTCATCCTAGGTGACTATTTTAGGCTTGCAACACAGTGCTTGGCAGGGACTCTACTCTCTGCCTTGACCTTAACATGTGGATTAATTTTTCAGTAACTATTAATTACTTCCTTCCCTCCCTTATTTTATTTCATTATATTCAATATATTTTTAATTTATTTTTGAGAGAGAGAGCATGCACATGAGTGGGGAGGGGCAGAGAGTGTGGGACAGAGGACCCAAAGCAGTCTCCATGCTGACAGCACAGAACCTGATGCAGGACTCAAATTTACTAACTGTGAGATTAGGACTGGAGCCAAAGTCAGATGCTTAACCAAGCCACCCAGGAGCCTCTATATTCAAAATATGTTGATTAAAGTCACAGGGAATTGCACAGTATATTTAGAATAACTTCTATTAAAAATGGCTAAGTGTTATGGAAAGAATCCCATTCCATCACCATCTTCTAACATCTAGAGATCTCTCAGAGACCTTCAAGCACACAAGCCTGACAGATTATAGATTACCATATTTTCTTATTGGAAATTTTGTGAAACTGCTTGGGTTTACCAGGGACATTTTTTCTTGTTGAAAAACATATTGAAAATCCCTGAGGTGGATACACAAAATATAAATTCAGAAGCAAAAGCGTTAATACTGACACAATGTAACAATTTGCTTTGCACTAGTGGACATTAGGTTGTTGGAGAGGATTAGCCAAACAATTTATATGTTTTACTTGCAGTCAGGTAGCATGTGGCTTACAATGGAAGATTGAACATCTGTCTGCCTTTCCCAGGCCCCAGCTGTCCTCCCCATATGTACTCACAGAAGTAAGGAAAACTTCTAAATCAAATTAATACAATGACAGATCATTAGGCAAAATATGGTACACTTTCTCTCATTATTCAGGGGTTAAAGAGTAAACAAATCTGTTTCCAGCGCAACTGACAATAGGGGCAAAACAGCAGTCCTACAGGTTTCCTGACGGGCTCCACAACTTCAGTAACTTTGTTTCACTGTTCTGCTCTGCCATCAATGGAGAGCCAATTAGCCAACTTGCTCTGCAGCCAGGGACTCCTTTTCTCAGCAGGGGACCCTCCTGAAACTACCCTCTGAGGCTATTATGAAAATCATCTGATCCAGAGAATTATTGAAGGACGAACAAGTAGTCCCAGTGATACCAAGTACAACGTTTGAACCACCTGCCTTCTTAGGGAAAGCCACCTCGACAGACTCAGTACATCTCTCTTAGCAGCTAGATCTATAACATAGCAGCTGACCTGTAGAACAGTTGATTAGCTGGCACCACAGGTGGCACATGGTCTACTTATCACAATTCAGGTGTGTGTTTTCATGACCCAGACTCCTGAAATTGTACGCAGAATTTGGTTGACCCATTACTTAAGACAGGGTTTTTAAAAATCAGGGATCATTTAGACAATTTAAACACTCCCAATTACTTTGACCTAATTGGTGTTTACAGAACACGACACTGACAACTGTGATAAACATTCTTTGCAAGGGCACATAGGATTCTAACAACGTACCATAATGAGGGGCCATAAAATCAATCTCAACAACCTTCAAAATTCTTACCTCCAACAGTGTGTATTTTCTGAACATAGTGGAATTAAATGAGAAATCCATAAAACCTGTTATGTAGAAAGTCACAAATATTTGCGAATTAAACAACTTCCTTTCACATACACAGAGGTCAAAGAACGAATCACAAGAAAATCTATGGAGTAGTTTAAAATGAATGATAATGCAACTACAGCATGTCACAATTTGTGGGATACTGCTTAAACACTGGATAGAGAGAAATTTATAGCATTAAATGCTTAGGTAAGATGAAAGTCTTAATATTAATGATCTACATTTCCACGTCAAAAAGATAATAAAGGAGCAAAATAAAATCAAAGTAAGTATAAGGAAGAAAATAAAAAACATAAAAAATCAAGTAGCAAAGAGAAAAACAATAGAAAGGATCACAAAGGAAAAAAGAGACTCTTTTTTTCTTGTTGTTATTTATTTTTGATACAGAGAGAGACAGAGCATGAGCAGGGGAGGGGCAGAGAGAAAGGGAGACACAGAATTCAAAGCAGGCTCCAGGCTCCAAGCTATGAGCACAGAGCCTTATGCAGGGTTCCAATGCACAAACTGTGAGTTCATGACCTGAGCCGAAGTCAGATGCTTAACCAACTGAGCCACCCAGGTGCTGCAGAAGTGACTCTTTAAAAGAGTGAAAATTGATAAATCCATAACATGTCTAAGGAATACTATTAACTAATTAACACTATCAGGAATAAAAGAGATATTGCTGATTCTGTGAAATTTAAAAAGAATAATGAGGTAAAATTTAAATGATTTAAAGCCAATAAATTTAACAAATTAGATAAAATGGACAAATTCCTTGGAAATCACAATTTACCAAAATGGATACCAGGATAAACAGAAAATCTTTAAAGAAATGAAGTCCATAATCAACATATTTCTCAAATATGAACAAAATTGTTTCACAGAAGAAATAATCACAACTCTATATAAAGTCTTTCAGAAAATATAAAAAGAGGGATCAGAAAACTCATTTTATGGGGTCAACAGAGCACTGAAAACAAACCATCAAGAGAAATCACATAAAAATTTACAAGTAGATATCCCTCAGGACCATAAACAAAGATATTTTTAATAAATATTAGCAATGGAATCTCATAATTTATAAATCAAGTAACATGTCATAATAAAGTTCAGCTATCTGAGGAGTAAAGCATGATTTAACATTTGAAAATCAACCAAAGCAATCTACTCTCTTGGTATAGTCAATGAGAAAATGAAGAAGAAAAATCACATGAGAAAAATTCATGGCAATACCATTCATGATAGTAATTTCCACAACCAAGAATAAATGAGAACAATATGGTATAAGGCATCTATATAAAGCCTATAGCTAAAATCATTCACTCCTTGTGGTAAAAAATGAGCTTTTTTTCCCGAAGATTGCAAAGAAAGCAATGATGTTTCCTTTCAGCAATTCTAGTCAATATCAGACTGGATGGAAGGTGTAGATTTTGAATAAAGCAAGAAAAAAATAACATGCCTAAAGTTTGGAAGGTAGAAGTGAAACTGTCTAAACTCATAACTAACCTGTTTGTTCTTGTAGACAGATGCATAGAACCATGAAAAAAAAAAAAAAACCAGAAGCCCAAGAATTGAGACAAATATGTACAATTGAGTTTTTTACAAAGGTGCCAAGGTAGAGAGGAAAGTTTGTCACAAATGTTCCAGGCATTGCTAGATAACTATATGGGCGGGAATGATTCTTGACACCTACTTTTCAAAACAAAATAAATAAATATAATTCAAGGTGGAATGTACCACTAAATGTGAAATCTAAAAGCCCTTGCAAGAGAACATGGGAGAATAGATTCACAAATTTGAAGAGGCAATGAAATTTTAGATGAAGGGAGACCATAAAAATCACTAAAAGAAAAAAAGCAATAATTTGAATTATGTTCAAATATCGAAATTCTGGAGTTCAAAAGATATAATTAAGAAAATGATTAGCAACCACAGAATGTGACAGAATATTGACAGTTCATATACATGACAAAGGATTTGTGTTCATATTCTGTAAAAATCTGATAAAAATAAATGATAAAAATCAAACAACCTAATTGGAAAAAATAAAAGACTCGAACACTTTGCAAAAGACAATATACACATAATTATACAATATACACACACAATAAGCACATAAAAAGTCTCAGCATTAGGCAACAGGAAAATGACAATTAATATCATAATGAGATATGACTCCACATCCACAAAAATGGCTGCACTTAAAATGACTGAGAACACAAAATTCGGGGATGATGCGGAACAACTGGAACTCTCACACGTTGCCAGTGAGAGCGTAAAACATCCAACCATGTGCAAGAACTGAAAGTACATTAGAAGGTTAAACACAACTTACTTTAGGACTGACAGAGGAAGTCATCAAGAGAATATGACTGCCAGTTGACGAAGGAGCTTTTGCTGCTAATTACCTGCTAAGAAGTCATTGTTTCCAGAAGAGCCGCTACCCTTCTTTTGTTTGTCACTGCATCCTTGTACCCACTGCAATGTCTGACACCTGGTAGGCAGACTTTTAAAACTGCTTTGAACTGATAAATGAATAAATGTGTCCTTTGACCTGTGGGGAAGGAAGGAAGTTACGCTCCATGATAGGGGCTACAGTAATACCTCCAGGTGAAATGAGTTAAAGATCTTCTCTTACCCACAGGCTAAAGGTATATTCATTCCTTTAATTCCTCAAACCTGTAGTGTATAGACATTAAATAAGCCTGAGTTTCAAAATCCTCCTTCGCCTTAGGAGAAAAACCAGAATCCCAGTAATATTCTTACCAAGTACAGGAATTCTAGTAGTAACAAAAAGCACAAGTCTAAAAAATCCAGAGTCGAACTGTGTTGCTTCTAATCCCAGTTTCTGAATGTTAAATGATCTTGTGCAAGGCACAAAATACATATCTCTGTCATTCTCATTTGTAAAATGGAAAAATCATTTTAGCACCTATTTCACAGGATTATATTGTAAGATTAAATGTGAAGAACTTAGCCTAGTGCCCAGCACACATTAGGTATTCCACATATATTATCTATAAATATTATTTCACTTTACCCTCTACAGAATGCCTAGATGTTGTCTCACATGTTTGCCAAAAGACAATTATCACAGGTGACAAAATGCACTCTATCTTTTCCTCTATTCCTTTTGTATCTCTGGTTTAAATTACAGTTTAGGTTTTCATTACTCCCAAAATGCCCTTGGTGGCATTTACTAGAAATGCCACCAATGTCTGCTGATGTGTGCACCAAAACTGCCAGTGCCCAGTGTCTGCTTATGCCAATATTAAGGGTGCTAATGACCTTCATTTAAAGCCAAAACATTCTTCTAATCACTGGACAGAGTTCTAGCATAGTTCCCTTTCACAGTAGAAGCCATAAGCATCAATGATATTAACATATATTACATTAGTCTTCTCCTAAGGAAAAAACAAATATAGGACACTTGATGTTCTTTTTCTCCTTTTTTGTCCCTCATCTTAGAACTGAAACATAAATTCATGGTTCAGGGTCAGAGGATATTTGAGAAAGAGATATTATTCTATGCTTATAGTTATTCCATCGGTGGGATTTCATCCACTGATCTTAAGTTAAATGTATGTTTCAGTTCTTTCTTCCCTTAGGAAGTGTTCCCCTATTCCCTCACCTCCCAGAATTCTGCTCAATAACTCATGTTAGGTAACTACTTTGAAGGCCTCACAATGATCGCCAGTTCTCCAGGTATAGTAAAATGTACCAAAACTTTGGGGTAGGTTCAGATTCGTCTCAATAATGGATCAAAACAGAAGTCACTGCCACGAAGTAGCTGAAGGGGGCCAGGGAGAGTTGAGAGAGGAGGAAGCCCAGAAGAATTCACAAATGCTTATTAGAAACTTTTAGGAGTCAGATTAATACCTATAACATTAAGAGAAGTGAGAAAATAATAATAAGGATCTGTTTTCCATGAGTGGTTGAAACTACATACTATTGTGTCCTGAGAATAGAACCCAAGTTTATAACATACAAATCACCAACATTTCAGAGAAAAGAGTGGTTCTCACTCAAGTGGTAAGGTGGCATTGAGATCTTGGGAAGACTATATGTTCTGAGTTACATCTTGACCCATAAATTCCCCACCCCAACTGTTAACCAGACACGTGTTGACTTTTAAAAGAAAAAAATGTAAATGACCCCTAAAAATATGTCTTTGTGCCAATGACCAAGACTGTGCATCTCTATTAACTTTTCCAACTAGCTCATCAGGGTCACACATGGGTAGGCAAGCATTCTACAGAGAATTAAAGGTTGACAAATCTTACCATACTACTGTATTTCCAAAAAAAAAAAAAAGATCCATTCCTGCAGAAAGCAACTAAAACACAAACATAATTTTCAGAAAATTACTTTGGAGTAGATATGGATATGACTTTATTCTGTAGAGTAAATTTTCATCTGTTCTCATCTTTAAAACTGGTCATGATGCTACATGTCAATAGTGTAAACTATAAAACAATTAAAAGGAATTAATATCTATTCCCCATGATAATCCTAGGAGAATTTTCTAATAATCCTATTGAGGTTGTTTTCATATCTAGAGTTTATTTACTTGCTTGACTCATAAATTGATATTCTGATCTAGCCTCAGGCTTTACAAATAACATCATTGGATAAAAATCCATATAATAATGTGGCATCAATGACAGCAGCATATAGTACAATATTAGATTTTGAAATGATGTATCAGTTAATAGGTTCATTTATAAGCAACAGAAACCCACCCCAAAATGGCTTTGAAATAAAGGGCATTAGTGGCACCTGGGTGGCTCAGTCAGGTAAGCATCCGAATTTGGCTCAGGTCATGATCTCACGGTCTGTGAGTTCGAGCCCCGCATTGGGTTCTGTGCTGACAGCTTAGAACCTGGAGCCTGCTTCATATTCTATGTCTCCCTCACTCTGACCCTCCCCTGCTCGTGCTCTATCTCTCTCGCCTCTCAAAAATAAATAAGCTTTAAAAGTTTTTAAAAAATAAAATAAAATAAAATAAAGGGCAATAAATGGCATTAATAAGTAGAAACAAAGAGACTTTTATTTTTTTTCTTTTGTAGTTTACTGTCAAGTTAGTGTCCATATAACACTCAGTGCTCATGTACACAAGGGCCATCCTCTATGACCATGATCTCTCATGGTTTGCCTCCCTCCCTCTCCCCAACTATTTTCCCCCTTCCCCTCCCCCACAGTCCTCTGTTAAGTTTCTCCTGTTACACTTACAAGTGAAAACATATGGTATTTGTCCTTCTCTGTCTGACTTATTTCACTTAGCATAACACCCTCGAGTTCCATCCACGTCGCTACGAATGGCCAGATTTCATTCTTTCTCATTGCCATGTAGTATTCCATTGTATATATAAACCACATCTTCTTGATCTATTCATCAGTTGATGGACATTTAGG
>CM053568.1:39499705-39658974 GCA_028646485.1 Cryptoprocta ferox
GTTTTCTTCTTCAATATTACTTTGCTATTCAGGGTCTTTTGTGGTTCCATACAAATTTTAGGATAGTTTGTTCTAGCTTTGAGAAGAATGCTGGTGCAATTTTTATAGGTATTGCATTGAATGTGTAGATTGCTTTGGGTAATAATGACATTTTAACAATGTTTATTCTTCCGATCCATGAGCATGAAATGTTTTTCCATTTCTTTGTGTCTTCTTCAATTTCCTTCATGAGTTTTCTATAGTTTTCATCATACAGATCTTTTACACCTTTGGTTAGGTTTATTCCTAGGTATTTTATGGTTTTTCGTGCAATTGTGAATGGGATCAGTTTCTTGATTTCTCTTTCTGTTGCTTCATTATTGGTGTCTAAAAATGCAACCGATTTCTGTACATTGATTTTGTACCCTGCGACGTTGCTGAATTCATGGATCTGTACTAGTAGGCTTCTGGTGGAGTCGGTCAGGTTTTCCATGCAGAGTATCATGTCATCTGCTAAAAGTGAAAGTGTGACTTGATCTTTGCCAATTCTGATGCCTTTTATTTTCTTTTGTTATCTGATTGCTGATGCTAGGACTTCCAGCACTATGTTAAACAGTGGTGAGAGTGGACATCCTTGTTGTTTTCCTGATCTCAGCGGGAAAGCTCTCAGTTTTTCCCCATTGAGGATGATATTAGCTGTGGGCTTTTTATAAAAGGCTTTTATGATGTTTAAGTGAGTTCCTTCTATCCCGACTTTCTCGAGGGTTTTTATTAAGAAAGGATGCTGTATTTTGTCAAAAGTTTTTTTTTTCATTTATTGACAGCATCATATGGTTTTCATATTTTATTTTGTTAATGTGATGTATCACATTAATGGATTTGTGAATATTGAACCAGCCCTGTAACCCAGTAATGAATCCCACTTGATCATGATGGATAATTCTTTTAACATGCTGTTGAATTCTGTTTGCTAGTATCTTGTTGAGTATATTTGCATCTGTATTCATCAAGGATATTGGACTGTAGTTCTCTTTTTTTGCTGGGTCTCTGTCCAGTTTGGGAATCAAAGTGATGCTGGCCTCATAGAATGAGTATGGAAATTTTCCGTCCATTTCTATTTTTTGGAATAGCTTGAGAAGAATGGGTATTAACTCTGGCTTAAATGTCTGGTAGAATTCCCCAGGGAAGCCATCTGGCCCAGGGCTCTTATATGTTGGGAAATTTTTGATAACTGATTGAATTTCTTCAGTAGTTATGGGTCTGTTCAGATTTTCTATCTCTTCTTGTTTGAGTTTTGGGAGTTTGTGTGTGTGTGTGTGTGTGTTTAGGAATTTGTCCATTTCTTCTAGGTTGTCTTGTGACTATTGCTATATTAAGGGAGGCTTATTGACTGTCCAGGGCCTGTCCATTCAGGAAGTGTTCTTTTAATGGTGTCCGTTGGTGTCTCTTTTTGTGCCTTTGGTTATTTTATTTCCCTACTCATAGTGATATTTGGGACTCTCCACCATGTGTACTTTGGCTTGTTTCTTGAGGTAGCCCTGAAAAGGAAAACAGACAGACAAACACATAGGGAACAAAAGCACTCAAACACACAGAGAAATCAAATAAACAAGCAAACCAAAAGGGCAAAAATAAATAAATACATAAAATTTAAAAAGGGGGAACAAAAACAGCAAAAGACAAAGGACAGTCTAAAAGCATAAAACCAGAAATCTCAGCTACAAATAATCAGCAGGGTGGAGACAGTGCTGATCGAAGACCATATACAAAGAGAGAAGTGACAGGGTTGGGGAGGAAGTGAAATTGAACACTGACCAGGGTGGAGACAGTGCTGATCGAAGACCATATACAAAGAGAGAAGTGACAGGGTTGGGGAGGAAGTGAAATTGAACACTGACCAGGCAAAGAGACTAAAAAGGCTTAATTCAGAGAGAGAAAGAGGAGAATATGGTAGGAGGTGATGAGGAAAAAAACGAACATAATGTTACCCAAAGAAACTATGTAGTCTGATTTTTTCAGTGAAAGAGAGAAAGGAAGGTAGCGATGGAGGTGTAGAATATGCATTGAGAGAATGGATTAAATGTGCCTGTTTAAGCAAATCAATGACCAGAGTGCCCAGTCCAGTGGAGAGTAGAGATAAGAATGAGATAAGGGAAAATATATCCGATTAGCAAGAATTGACCTAGAGTTAATCATGGCAATGCATCAATGTTGGTCTTGCCCAGAGCTCTGGGAATAAAACAAAAAAGAAAGGCAGCTCTCCAGCCCACTGGGCATGGGTTGGTGTAGGCAGGTCTCACCTCCACTGTGGGTTCCCTGGGGCACTCCCTGAGGCCCTGCCTTGGTGGTTGCGGGGAGAAAAATGGCGGTGCCCCAGTCCCTCCTCAAACCAAGCATTGCATCTTTTGGGTCCGATCTCCCTGCACCGCAGGCATAGCCAAGGTGGGCCGAGTTGTATTTCCCAAGACTCACCTCGGTCCGGATCTTAGTCCACGCACTTCAATGATACAGCCTCAAATATACTCCCACAGGCCAGTCAGCTTCCTAGCCTGGGATCAAGTAGCCCTTTCCATTCCGGACCAAGGTTTTTCTCTTCTCCAGAGACGGTTTATAGCAGTTTCAGCTGCTCTTTCTCTTCCCCTTGTCTCTCCATGGTTCTCCACGGAGGGGCTTCCTCCCCTCTGTGCCTGTGGGTCCCAGTCTGTTTTTATCTTCCCCAGTTCTCAATCACGCACCTATGAGACTGTCTTCTTAGTGGACTCTGTCTCTTTTCCTCCCAGACTCTTGCAGTTCAGTGTCTTATGGCTTCAGTCCTTCCTTGTTTGAGAGATGTGAGCGGGCAAAAAGTACAGAGCTCCCTATTTCTCCGCCGTCTCGCTGGGCCAAAGAGACCAACCTTTAGACTTGATTTGATTCAGGGCAACACAATGGCAATAAGACAGCTTTTCTCCATTCTTCTACTTTACCTTCAGCAGTGTTAACTTCATCCCCAAACTGCCATTCCTTTCAGTGACAATTTCAAGGACTATATGCACTTCTTTCTCATCAGCGGAAGGACAGACACTCTGAAAAATTCCTGATGAAACAGAAGAAACATATTTCCCATTAGACCATAATAAACCTTTTACCCAGTCTCTTAGACCTAATTGAGTCAGGGATGACAAGTTTTTTCTTGTTTTCAGATTATTGTCATACTGAAAATATTTTATAAACTATTATGGCATATTTCCATTTTAACATCTTCATGTAAGAATTTCACAGTGCTAGAAAATGATGACCTTTAAGTATGAAGACAGTATTTTGGTTATAGGGAAGAACATTTTTTCTATCACCTTCAAAATGTTGCCACATTCATTAACTTCTTGGGTTATAAACAGCATATAGAATCCATTTTTTATCCTTCAATACATTTTTATATCCACGATGCAGTAATCATATATTGATGAATGTAATAATTTGTGGAGAATTTAAAGATTAAAACTTTCCAGGCAGCACAATGATTTAACATCAACCAGGAAAAAGCTCCCTCAAAATATTGCTTTATGTAATTTTCTGCCCATTACCATAATGGCAAAGTAAAATAGTCCAACTTTATAAAGTATAGAAAAATATTTCACTTTCACTGTTCCCTTGATAATACCATTATTAGGATAATACCATTATTACCATTATTAGTAATCAGTTAAAGAGGAAAAACTTTTAATTTGGGGGGTAGAATCCTTTATAAGCAAAAATCAACTTTATCTCAGTTTACAATAAATTATTGAAGAAAGGCATTGATTCAAAATATTACAAAATATTTCATTGTTGTAAAAAACAAAATTAAAGTTAAAAATATTAGCAAATTGAACTAACATAAATCACTTACCAATGTACTTACCCTTTTTAACAAATCCATAATTCCAGATAAATAGGTTAGAAAAGATGTCCTTTTCCCCATAATTGGTCACATTAGCCTTGAATCACCAGGAAAACCATATAACTCTGTGAGTCTTAGGGTCTTCATCTATAAAATGAGAGAATTAGATTAAATGTACTTGAACATCTCTTCCCACCTACAAATTTATATAGCTTTGTAATCTTGAGTAATCCTTTGAGGAATGAGGTTTAACCTCAAGTTAGCTTCTAGATATATAAAGCTCTCCTTTAAGTTGCAAAGCTTTATTTTCACCATTTATAATAAATGCATTATGTTTCCCTGTCACCCTAAAATAAATATGAGTTATGACTGATAACACAATGTCCTAACTTCTTACTCTGCCTCTCAAAGTTGTCAGCTAGTGGACTAGATTGGCATGGATTTCTGTGCCTTGGCTCCTATTCTCTGCAACCATGGAAAGGACCCTGAGTCTCAAAATGAGGATTCCTGAACCTTCCCTTTCTCTTCTTCACTGTTTTGACTACTGAAGGGAATACCAGATAACAAAGTATATACATACATACACACACACACACACACACACATACCATGTATAAAGTAAATATATATATAATGCAATTATTTTTATGATGAACAATTTTTACTTTTTTCTAATGAAAACACTTGGCCATTATATAAAATATATCTTTCTTTAGAGAACTTGTAACCTCATGGTTCAAATCCTTCAATTAACTGACAAATTCTACAGTCATTTTGTCTCATTTCTAGTTCGCTACTTATTTTCTAATTGCATAGGGCCCAATATTCACTTTGTTTCTCTCAGAGTTTAGAAGTTTGACCTTTTAACAGATGGAAATGAAAATCTACAGATGTCTCTGTTACTTTAGCAAATTTGCTATCACCATTCACTTTAAAACACTGGTTCCCTTAACTGGGAAGGGGGTTTTGTTTCTGTTTTTTGTTTTGTTGTTTTTCTGAGATTCCCTAAGCTCCAGCCCTAGAGATTCTGGTTCAGTATGTCTGAGGTAAGCTGTTTCTCAAATTTCCCCCAGGAAATTCTGAAATCATCGAGTTTGGGAATTATTACTTAGCCCTCAATTTTAGTAGCTGCTTCTTATTTTTTTAACAAATATAAAATTTTCCTCTGATATTAATCACAAGTACTTACACAGCAAATTATAGATATCTAGAGAACTAGAGGTAACAACCTTTTGCAAAAAATTTTTTAAATTTTTTAATGTTTATTTATTTTTGAGAGAAAGAGAGAGGCAGAGCGCAAGTGGGGGAGGGGCAGAGAGAGAAGGTGACACAGAATCCGAAGCAGGCTCCAGGCTCCGAGTTGTCAGCACAGAGCCTGACATGGGGCTCAAACCCACTAACTGTGAGATCATGACCTGAGCTGAAGTCGGACGCTTAACCAGCTGAGCCACCCAGGCACCCCTGCAACAAAAATTTTAAGTATTAATGAACAGCAGCGCTAAGACAAAGTCAGTGCTGAAAAGTGAGTGGCTGTACCCTTAGAAGGCAATTGTTTTCTGCTGTATTTGTATTCATTCACTGGTAAACAGAGACTGGCTTATAACTGTTGTTATTACTAAATATAATATGGAAGATCTTTAACAAAAAGGTGGCTATGTAATTAATCAGTATTTTTGAGAAAATGTTTCTAGCAGATCTAAATGAAAGGCATAAAATGAGCTGCACAATTTACTGTAGAAACTCAAAGATTTCTATGCCTGTGCAGTTTTCCTTAAATAGGACAAAAAAGTCAACAAAACTACTTTGTTGAAAACTGAAATAAATTAAATTCAAAAACATAAGTGTAAAACAAGTACACTTCGTGTTTTAGGATATTTGAAGCACAAATAGATTTTACAGTCTATTCTACCCAGAGTAATTTATTATTAAATGAGATTTAATAAAATGTTTGGTACCAGGAGTGAACACCACTCCTTCCCAACTTAATACAAAACCCACATTTGGTTCTTCCAGAGTCCTTGATGTTTGTATCCACTGCAGAATATTTTTATGTGTTTTGGTTGTTTTCTTGGCACACACTTGTCACAAGCCCCAGGATTCTTGTTATCATGCTTCCGGGCAGTTGTTTTATACACCAGGAAGTCTTAACATTTGTACATATAACTGTCCCATAACATTCTGGGAGCTTTCGTTCTCTTTGAAAGATTGTACAAGATGCTATATCGGCAATCTATAACCCAAATCGGCCTGAGTGCTTCTCCAGACATCGCCACTGGAGGCTAGGGTGTGGTTAAATACATGCAGTTGAAGACTCACTTTTTTTAGGAGAAACACTGTTTCCACAATCACTCCTATCTGTCAAGTCTTAATTATTTAATGCGACATGAACTTGATAAGAGGGGTAAACGACCTTTGTCAGTATGGAGTTTCATGCGTTCATGAAAAGTTCAAACCCCATGTGAGACAGATGGATAATATACAAAGCTTTTGTATTGGGTGTTGTCGTGATCTTATATTTGGTTCAAGCTCTATTTTGGGAGAGGTAAGATAATAGCAGTTTCATAGCCACTTCAATAATTTCATCTATCTTTCAATTTGCATTTAAACTTTAATTTCTAAGAGGTGGAATTATTTTACTTTTGTCACCATATAATAAAGAGTAGCAAATTTAGTAACATTCTAATCGAAATCCAATGTTTGTAGAAATATCCAAGAGTACTGAACATTCTGGCTGGTTGCAGGTATCTTCCTAAAGCTTTTCTTATATTTAATCACACTCTGAGACATGGTTATTTCCTTTGTCTCTTTTAGATCCTTAACTGTAAAAAACATGTGAAATGTTTGCATCTTCAAATTTTCATCTTTTAAAAACTAAATAATTCCTGACTACTTAATATACTAGCTCTCTAACAGTGGACCTGATGGTGTCCTCAGATTATTTGAAAGGAGACATTTCCTGTAATTATATCTGCCAATCTCTCTGGCAAACCTGACCTAGGAAATGAAAATGAGGTTTTCTCACCCTTCAGGGATCCGAAGGTCAGAGGCAAAGAACAAAGTGCAATGGTCCTGACACTACACTGGGTGGAGGCCAGAAGGAGGAGTCCTAGGTGTCCAGGCCATCTCTGGGACCTGGGGGATTCCACACGTGCAGCTGGGCCGGGCCTCTGAGATCCCTGCAGCTGCCATGCAAGCATAGTGTTGAAACCTGCCCCAGGAGCCCAGGGCCATAGATGTTTAGTCACTGCCCATCTATGAACTGAGAATGTGTCCAGTAGATGAGCTTATGCTGAAGTCATTGACCTGAGACATATGCCTCACTTTTAAAGTTAGAGAAGGAGTTATGGCCCCTAAAACATGAATTATTAGCAGCGAGGATCCTTAAATGAAAGCTAGGGCTACTACCACAACACAGGGGATAGTTGGGAGGATAAAATATTTATGTCAAAAATAAGGAACTGGTTTATGATTGAGCTTAATCATGTAGGGTATAACCAGAGAACGGTTTTATTTTTCTACCACCAGGGCCTACACACACCCCATACTGCCTAGTTTACTTACCTCTGGGGAGCATCTTGATCAGATCTCCTGCTACTGTGTTACCAGATCCTGGACACTCCAATCCAAAATTTCCAAGTCCAATCTGACCTAGTTAGCTCTTTCTCTCTTGCTCTCCTCAGGACTCCCTGATAGAGTACAGGCTTCCCTAGGGGGAAAGAGAGGCATGAATTTGATTTTATTTTTCATTCAACTCATTTTTTTATTCCTTCCTCCACTGCTCTTCTGTTTCTGACTGGTCTACTGTCGGGAGCATGGGAAGAAGGACTTGGAGGAAGAAGGACAAAATGCTCTGTCTCAAGTGGTTTTGGTTTTTTGTTTGTTTGTGTTTTTTTATTTTTTAATGCCAGTATAATTAACATACAGTGTTATCAGTTTCAAGTGTACAATGTAGTGATTCAACAATTCTAGATATTATTCAGTACTCATCAGGATTAGTGTACTCTTAATCTCCATCTCCTATTTCACCATCCCCGCACCCACCTGCCATCTGGTAACCACCAGTTTGTTCGCCATATATGAGAGTCTGGGGTGTTTTTTTATCTCTCTTTTTCTTCTTTATTCATTTGTTTTGTTTCATAAATTCTGGGAAATGCAAGTCAAAACCACAGTGAGATATCACCTCACAACTGTTGGAATGGCAAAAATTAAAAACAAAGAAAAAACAAGTATTGATGAGGATGTGGAGAAAAAGGAACCCTTGTGCACTGTTGGTGGGAATGCAAACTGGTGCAGCCACTGTGGAAAACAGTATGGAGATTGTTTGTTTTTATGGTGGCCCTGGGTGCCCTCCATCATGGACAACACCCACAAGTTGACTTCTGGTTTCAAAACCCATTTGTGTGTTCTTTGGAATGTCCTCCTTCCCTCCTCCCTTTGAGAAACCTTCACACTGTCTTCCTTGGATACCTCCCTTTTTCCATCTCTTGTCCTTAGCAGAAAACTGGCAGCATCTTTCTGCTAAAGCCCCTGATCTCATGCCAATCATCTTGGATGAGTTGCTTTCTTTTTTTAGGTTTATTTATTTTTGAGAGAGAGCAGGGAGGGGAAGAGAGAGAGGGAGACCAAGGATCCAAGGTGGGCTCCGCACTGACAGCAGAGAGCCCGATGCAGGGTTTGAACCCACAAACTGTGAGATCACGATCTGGCCTGAAGTTGAATGCTTACCCAACGAAGCCACCCAGGTGCCCCGAGTGAGTTGCCTTTAAGGTTGCTGCATCTCAGGGACGCCTGGGTGGCAGAGTCAGTTAAGCATCAGATTTTGGCTCAGGACACGATCTCACGGTGTTTGTGTTTGAGTCCCGCATTGGGTTCTGTGCTGAAAACTCAGGGCTTGGAGCCTGCTTCATATTCTGTGTCTTCCTCTCTCTGCCCATCCCCTACTTGTGCTCTGTCTCTCTCTTTCAAAAATAAATAAACATTAAAAAATAAAAGTAATAATTTTAAAGATTGCTGGGGCTCCAGATAACACTTAGTTCTTGTTAACTTTTCTTGCTTTATTCTGCCAAAATCAGACAATTCCAGCCAATCTTCTGCCTTCAAAATTACGCATGCAAGAGATAGCCACCAACTTCATGGTGGGCTTAAAAACTCAAATTGCTGGGAATTAAGAACTATCTTGTATTAATCTCCAGTAGCTGCATGGTAAGGACTAGGATTTGCTGCTCTGCATCTATCCAGTCCAGAAATAGGATGCTTCCCCACTTCTTGCAGGCAGCCCACGTTTGTGTAGTGATTCTCTCGGGTTTCCTTTACTTACTTTTAGTTGGGGGAAGAGAGAGAGGAGCCTTCCCCTTCCTTACCTGAAAGGAAAGGAAAATTCCACAACTTCTTACTCCTATGAGTTTCTTCCATAGAAATTTTTCTCAGTGATTCTCCAGTCTACTCTAAATATTGTTTGGAGGTAAGTAGTGATAGTGCCTACAATGATGGTAGCAGGCTTTAGAATGCAGACATTCATGCTATACATTCTCTCAGTTTAAGTGTTTCATGCAGGAATGTATATTTGTTTGTTTGTTTACTTATTTATTTAGAGTGGGCAAGTAGGAGAGGGGCAGAGAGAGGGAGAGAGAGAATCTTAAGCAGCCTCCATGCTCAGCACAGAGCCTGAAGCAGGGCTCGATCACTGAACTGTGAGATCATGACCAGGTCCAAAATCAAGAATGGGAGCCCTCAACTGTCTGAGCCACCAGGTTCCCTAAGAAACAACAGGAATTTAAATAAGAAATAAAAGTGGAATTCATTTTTTCTGATTCTTTCTGTTGCTCACTTACTACTGCTACTGCAGCAAAGCCAGAAAGCTTAATTTTTTTTTGCTTTGCCTATTTTTCTACTGGCAGAGAAAAAAATGTGGAGAGAGTAGAGAGAATACTAAAAGGAATGGGGTACTAAATATATAATGGCTTCTATTATCCTACCTCCCGAGATCCAAGACTCCTGGTTTATGAAAGGTTAACCACATTCTGTGATGGCACTATAGAGCACGTGTGAGTACCTTTTATCTAAAAATAGAGTTTTCTGAAGAATGTAGAATTACATTCTTAGTTTAATATTTAAGCCTGTGCTCAGTGAGATTCTAAAACCCTGAAAACTTTTTCATCACAGGAAATAAATCAAGAGCCTATATTTAATACCACACAAAGAAGAAATAATCCTATACACACACAAAAGAAAAGAAAGGAGAAAAAGCACTCTTACAGATGTAGTACATTAAACAGATACTCTTGGCTTTTATCTTTAATGAGAGCCATTGAACAGGTGGGAAACATGATTTAATAAGCTTTGTTTTATATCTACATCAGATAGAAGACACCAAAAGCAAATGTGAACTCTTATCAAATACAGCAAGTAAATTTGAGCTTATCCATCCAATACTAGAGGCACTGAAACTCATAGGTTATATATAATTCCATTTTGATTATATGCACAGATAAAACAAATACAAAATTGTTTTCCATTTATACAGATAAAATAGACTTTCTCTTTAGTGAAACTCACTACAATGTTGAAATAATGTAAAAAAAAAGCAAAATATTTAAAGTACTATTTTGTCTGAAAAGAGGAACTGAATACAATTTAACAAATTATTAGTAAGAAAGTGACAATTAAAAGAGAAATTTTGTCTTTTGAAATTTTTTAAACTACATATGAATTTTAGATATTAGCTGCTTTTAAAAATAGTTGTGTCTCCTGGGAATAGTTCATTCAAGGTTTTAATATTCATTTTTTAAGACCATTGACTTATGACAAGAAAAACAATATGATTGGTATTGATAGTACAGTGTTTATGAAAATTAAAAATATAGTGATTACTGGAAAACATGCTTTGTTTTTTGTGGAGAAATCCATTATTACTGAATGCATCTGAAAAGCAAAGAAAAAAACAACAAAGCTTTTTATTTTTAATTAATTAAGTTGAAGGTTGAAATTACTTTACTTGCTCAGTTTGTAGAATTAAATGTCCCCAGAAATAGAAAAAAGGAGTGAATTATCAGATAATCATAAAAACAAGCTCCAAAAGGAGATTGTACAGTTAATAGCCTAATCATTTTGACAAAGAACGCTTTTAATTCTTAACCACCTTTCTATAGTGATGACAACTAAAAAAAAGCAATTACAGTGTTAGAATTATTTTTACACCTGCTGAGTCTGACCCTTTATGTTTCCATAGGGAATCCAATAGGGTTTGTGATGAATTGAGGTGGGATATTACACTAACTTTCTTTGAAGCTAATTGTGTCGCCACATTTACCAGCATCTAGCACAATAATTATCTGACCAAGCATTCTTTGTCATGAGCAATATGTACAAAATGTGGGGAATCAATAATAACTAGAAAATTGAGCTGGCAAAAAGAAATCATTATACATGAGTTGGAGTTACACTCAACTGTATAATAAAGATTTATTCTACAAGAAGACTTGTGTTAGCACAAAACTTTATGCAAAATATGAAGTTGTACTGTAGTGATAATATTTCATAACATCAGAAGAAAATGTATCTCTTTTAGTTAATGTTAAATAATAAAGCAACCCTCCACTTGTAACAATATGAGCCTTCAAACACATGTGGAATCAATTTCTTTTTAACATGATATAGTAGTTTTCTTGAACAGTAACTGTTCCTGAAGATGTCCTCATAAGACAGACAGTCAAAATTCAACCGATCATATGTATGGAAGAAAAAAGACTCTGCATTTTTTTCCTGCATTTGTGGGGAGTTTGAATGGGGATAAGGCTACCTATCTATGAAGCTTGAAAATTAAGAGGGGTTTTGCATAATCCAGGCCCACCCATGTTATAATAATAGATGCAAATTTTTGTAAATAATTAAAGGTAGGTAGAATAAAGTGATATTTTGTTAGCATAAGAACACACAAACCGTGCCAATGAATGTCATCAAACAGAATGAAAGTTTGGGGGATATTTAAGCCTATGATCAAACTATGGTCTTTTATCATCCTTCTCCATTCCTAGAAAATCTAAACTCTCCTCAGAAATATTCAAAAATAAGGAATAAAATGAAACAAATACCTAAGATAACATAAATGATTGTCAGTCTCAAAAAGCATAGAGGGCAGGAGGCAGATTCCAGACCAGGATGACTAGGGCAGACCGGGAAGAAAAAATGATTGGAAAGATGGTGATTTGAGGGGTGGCCCCGACAATGGTGTGAGTAAATCTATTAGGCCTACTGAGGAACAACTAGGGTGAGAAACAGCACCAATTCTCCATATTTTCTCCATAAAGTGGACTCTTTAAACTGCACGAGACAATGTGAAACTGGAATAGTGAATAGTCAATGAAAACTGATAAACAAAATAGAATAATTTATTTTTCTAGAATCTGTATGTAACAGATACATTACGAACACTCACACTGAAAGATTACCTATGATTAGAAACATAATTTATTCTTTCTCTCTTTCTGTACCTACAAAAAAAAGCTCAAGGTTGCTCTTGCTGGGATTCTTAGGACCCATGTGTGGTGCATACATGTATGCATGCTTCTGTGAGTGTGTGTGTGTGTGTGTGTGTGTGTGTGAAGAAAGACAGGATGCCATCAATTATTGTTAGTTCGTTTCACATGAATTATGCATATAGATTTTCTTCTAAATCCACGACCTTGAGACTTTGCACAGCTTTTATTTTCACCCCTAAGGATGTAATGGAAGTCACATTGTATATTCCTCAGGAAAGTCTCCCTCCAAGATCTGAACCAAAATTTACTGAAGCATCGGGGATTAAGGTAGTGAATAAACCTCTCATTTTCTAGTTCTGAACATTTTCAATGATTCCATTTGGCCAGATCCAAATGACACATCAAATTCTATACTTTTGTTCTTGCTTTACCTTAAAAACCATTTTTTGTCCGTTACTAGTCCGTCAGTTTTTTGTGTAATTGTTGGATTAATGTTCTGATTACTTTGTGTATAATTCATTGACATTTTTTAACTGGAGAAGGAAAAAAAACCTACTCGACAAAAGTTATATTGTCTTTGTGTATGTGTGTGTGCATGTGTGTGTGTTTTAGTAATTAGCTTTCATATTGCAGAAGTTAATGATCATCATTCTTCTTTTAAAAATTTTAAAAATTTTTTAATTTATTTTTGAGGGAGAGAGAGACAGCATGAGCAGGGGAGGGTCAGAGAGAGAGGGAGACACAGAATCTAAAGACAGGCTCCAGGCTCTGAGCTAGCTGTCAGCACAGAGCCTGACGCGGGGCACGAACCCGTAAACCCTGGGATCATGACCTGAGCCGAAGCTGAACACTCAACCGACTGAGCCACCCAGGCGCCCCAACTATCATCATTCTTGAGTTAAACAGAAGAAGTATTTTTTTGTTGTTGTGGAGTCTCATTCTTTCATTAAGATTTTTAAAACTCTCATCATTAATTCATAATGCATAATGAATCTATTCTTCATGAGTACTGGAACAGTGTCAGAGTATAAGACAGCCAGCTCTATCCACTGAACATTCAGTTACATGTGGTTACTTCAAGTACTTCAAGTACTTTGGTGTCAAGTAAGCCTGAATTCAGATGAAAGCTTTACCATTAAAGTATCATGGTGGGTAAACTCAAAATCTTATTCTTTTTTCAGTTCTAAAATAGGAATGCAACAGCAAACTCATAAGGATGCTGTAAAGTTAAAACAAAGTCTTTTAATTAATTACTCTGATAACACTAGCAAGGTCAACTGCTCTCATTGCTCCTGACACTTAGCTCAAAACCTTGTTAATAGTAAATGCTCTCTAAATGAGTGTCTATGAAGGGAATAAAATTTAGTGCCTGAGCTTGAGAAGCTGGTGCTTGACTTTGTATATCTTTTGTATTATCAGACTTTTGAATATTTTTTCTTCATTAAAACAGTTTCATTTCCATTATGAATTTCTAATCCCCCCTTGGCACTTTTCTGCTAGTACTTATCACTTTTATAGATTTATTCCTTTATTGTCCTTATTTTTTGTGGAAATTTGGGATGAAAGAGGGAGATAATTGGGTGATATTACTCTATCATGGTGAGCTAAAAGTCTCAATGTTTATTCTAATATAGGTGGCATGTACATCTGTCTGGTTTCTTGGATTTGGGAGTATAGTTGTAATTTCAATTATACTCAGCTCTTGAAAGAGAAGGCTTTCAAATTTGGCAAACAAGATGACAGTTCTCCACAGAGAAGACCCTCTGTAATAGGCCCCTAAGTTTTGTGAAATTTACCCATCCTGCCAGAAATAAACTGTGGGGTTATTTTCAGCAGTAGAATGCACATACAAGGATATACTTTAGTAGTTAAAACTCCATTACATAAAATATGGATATTTGATGATTCAGTTGAATGGTGGACATGGACATTGATGGAGGATTTACCAAGAAAAGAACAGTTCTTTAATAAGGAACGTTAATAAGTTCTTCTTTTAGTATGAAAATGCTATCCTTTCAAGTTCTGGTAAGTAATAAATACAATGACAGTCCAATTAGTTTGAATTTATGTAAATGTATTTAATGCCTCATTGTGCTAGGCAATATGAAGAAGAGAAAGAGGAAAAGGAAAAGGCTTTGTGCATATGGAGTTTACAGTCAGAGTTGGAGAGCTGTATATACAAATACATTTTTAAGAAAGAGGAATTAATAAATACCAAATGTATATTTATTTCCGAAGCCAATGTTTTCTATTTTTATGAAGTGAATATAGGGGAAGAAATGAGCCAAGTGTTCATGGAAAACGATCCAAATGCAATAGGCAGAGATGCAAGACACAGAAGTGGGTAGAGAAACAGGTTGAATGAAGATATCACACATGAGTCTAAAGAACATTATAGGATGAGAGGGGCACCTGCTGACAGTCGGACAATCAGGTTTATCTTTTGGCTGTTTCTAACTTATAGCTACCTTCCCCAAGAAAGAGAATGTACGCAATTGAGAAGATTAAATGTTACTCCTTGAGTATACATATATGTAGGATTTGAGCCGTGGAAATAATACCCTAGTGTGCCATTTTATGCTGTTAGAGAAAAAAATGTTTTCAACTTGATTCAGAAGTGAAAAGGCTCTCCAGAGAAGCTTTCACATACTCAAATCCAAGATGTATTTTTTTCTATTTCCAGAAGTGAGTAAAATCTCAAAGGGGAGAAACCAAACTAAATAAATCAATAAGAGGGTGGGAAAAATAGTGGAACAGCTAGTAGGATGGTGTTAGGAATTTGGCGATTTGGTAAATTCAATTTGCTGAGCTTATACAATACAGAGCAGAAACAAATGGAGCAGGTCAAAGAGAGCAAACTTCAACAGCTTTTATGCAAAAGACACCAGCATTTTTTATTATAAAGCTAATGGAGCTTAATTTTAAAAGTGCTTCATTTCTACTGTCCCCTTCTGGGGCTCTGGAATGGACTCTAACAATGTGTTCATAGAATTTTATGTCTTGAAAATTTTGAAAAACTATTTTGACCAAAGTTTGTTAACATTACTGTCTCTTTCCTCACTAACTTTCACCGTCATAGGGCTCTTCCTGTCAAGTCAATCAGCTTTGAAGTGGTCTCGTTATTAGGACCTAGCTAAAGTGAGATTGAGTTGCAGATGTCATATTTTGGAAGGATCCTATCCATGATTCTTAGTTAGATCTTTGTAATTAGTTAATTTATTTCTAGCCACCATGGGTAGCGACTACAGCCAATTACATCCAGTATAGTCAACCACCTATTGTACCAACTCAGTTTTATGTCCAATTTTGTTTTTATTTTATTTTGCTTAATGAGGATCCTCAGACTTGTATAAACTTCAATGGATGAAGCATAATATCTGAAATGGAGAAGTTGATAACTGATTTGGAGGGAAAGAACAGTCCCAAGAAATCAACATGATATAGAAACCAGTACAACATGAGAGTATTAATATCTCTGGGTTAGGAATGAGAAGACCTAATTTCTTGTCTCAGAAGTATATGATAGGTGTAATAATTTAAGATAAGGGGCACAATTTCATCTCTTTGGGCTTTGGTTGTGTTATCTATAAAAGCAAAAAGGAATTCCAACTTATGATTGCCAAACACCAGCCCTTAAACTGGTATTCATTCGTAACAATGTTTTTAAGGACAATTCATTCATTCACACATGACTGGAATGTTCAGTGAATATCTGCTATATGTCAGAGGCTGCTAAGTACTAGGGATGTATGGACTCTGCTTTCCTGCAGCTGAGAGCCTAGTGTTTTGGGAAGCGGGGTAGGGGTAGAAACATTAAACAAATAATCACAGAAATGGACACAGCATTACATACTGTGTTTAAGTACTTTAAGATAAAGTAGAAAGAGCCACAGGAGAGTACAATAATTAACTTTTCTGAAGGAGATCAGATAAAGCTTCTCTAAGAAAGTGTCATTTAAGCTGAGATATGTATGAACAGGAGGTAAGTAATGATAATGAGAGATTAAAGGCGGAGTCTGAAAGCCTTTCAGACAAGTGGCAAAGCATGAATAACATCCGGAAGTGGCTGGGAGCAGAGCTCAGGAAAGTAGTGGTCTCCTAATTTTACGTTGATTATGTACAACAATCAGCTGAACATTTTGACCACACTGTTTATCTAAGAACAGTATACACAGCCGCGCCTGCGTTGCTCAGTCGGCTACGTGTCCGACTTCGGCTCAGGTCATGATCTCACAGTCGGTGAGTTCGAGCCCCTGCGTCGGGGGTCTGTGCTTGGAGCCTGGAGCCTACTTCGGATTCTGTGTCTCCCTTTCTCTCTGCCCCTCCCCTGCTCATGCTCTATCTCTCTCCCTGTCTCTCTCAAAAATAAATAAACATTAAAAAAAAGAAAAGTATACACATACTATTGTATGTATATGGTATGTAATGTACAAAAATAACAAAAATATAAATGTTTAAATATTACATGACCTGTATAGAAACCTTTCCATTCAAAAAAAAAAAAAAAAAAAGCACTATTGTGAATAGATTATGCATTTTTTTAAATCTTGTTTTAGTACTTTGTCATACAGTGGATAAAAGTCTTTGCTCTGCGGCCAGTTTATTTTGGTGACTAATTTTAATAGCTATTATAGCTTTAAAACATAATAGTCCACAAAAGAGCATGTGTCAGGAAAGTTGCACGATTAGATAAATTTACACAAAATTACTATTTGGTTTTACAATCCATTTGCCTAGTAAGCAAAAGTTTTGTTAACAACCACCTAGCAAATTATGATTTTCTGGCTTCAGTCAGTTGTCTGGCAAACTAATCAGAGCATGTTGAATTTTTAATTTTTATAAAATAAATCTAAAATCCACAGAAATTCTGCATTTAAAAAATTCTGAGAGATTAAAGAACTTTGCTTCCATGGACATAAGGTGTGTAGAGATGAGAACATTTATAGTATACACATACTATATTATGTGGTATAATCATATAACTTTCAATGTCTATATAATAATGATCGAAATACTGTCTCAGAAAGAGCTTCAAAATAAGCGTTTCCTTAAAAAGAATGTATTGTTAGCTCTTTCACTCATTAAAACATCAATGTAGGGGCGCCTGGGTGGCTCAGTTGGTTAAGTGTCCGACTTCAGCTCAGGTCACGATCTCGCGGTCTGTGAGTTCGAGCCCTGCATTGGGCTCTGTGGGGACAGCTCAGAGCCTGGAGCCTGTTTTGGATTCTGTGTCTCCTCTCTCTGTTCCTCCCTGGCTCACACCTGTCTCTCTCTGTCTCTCAAAAATGAATAAATGTTAAAAATATTTAAAAAAAAACATCAAAGTTACCTCAAATAGGTAAATAAGCAATTTTAGTTTTAAAAAATTATGAATAGATTTAAAATTAAAGATAACCATTTGACAGAAATGAGCACATTATTTTTTGAAAAAAAAACTTGAGAATCCATCTTTATGTACAATAATTCTCCTAAGAATTTTGCCATGTGTTAATGAATGAAGTTTGGATGTCAAGAAGATTTTGATAGTCACTGTCCATCTTATTTCCAAAGATTTAGAAACACTCTATTATATAAAGCATTGTTTTTAAAAAGCTATCTCAATAAAACTTTAGTAAAAGAGTAAACCTATTTTTTTTAAATTTATTTATTTTGAGAGAAGGGCATAGAGAGTGGGGGGAGGGGCAGAGAGGGAGAGATAGAAGGAATCCCAAGCTGACTCCATGCTGTCAGCGCAGAGCCTGATGCGGGTTCCATTCCAGAATGGTAAGATTCCAGATTTCAGCTGTGACCTTAGCTGAAATCAAGATTTACACGCTTAACCAACTGAGCCAGCCAGGTATCCCAAAAGTAAACCTATTTTTTTTTTTAAAGAAAGCCTGTGTTGAATGAACTGTAGTGCTTTAAAATATTCTGGAAATTGACAGAAGAGTATGAGTGAAGCCATCTAGGAGTCCAAGTTTGCAAGCACCTGCTCTTTCCCAGAGAGCTCCTCAACCCTGTGATGGTATACCTCTGACCAGAGTACCAAGACAATAATCCTTACTGAAAATGTCAGTGAAGTCTACTTTAACAATTTTGTGGATGAATGGTAAAATAAATCCTAATATTTTCACCATCAACACAAAACAATATTATCTTGTGACCCCCTCTTTCCCCAGTGTTTTTCTTTGTCTCTTTTTGTAGACCACTGCTCTAGAACCAAAAGAAAGTCAGGGAAGTTGGAGGGCAAAGAGCAAAGTGAGTGAGAGATGTGGCTGGTTGAGAAGGCAGGGCAGAATGTGCCGTGGTAGGGCATGTTAAAGACTATGTCACAAGCGATAGGAGTAACAATCAACTACTGCATTTGGTGAAATTTTTAGAAAATTAAAATGTATCTACCAGATTGTCCTTTATTCTGTGTTTGTAGTATTATTATTAATATTAGCATTTGGTGTTAAATTTTTTGAATCAGTTATAATGTATTTTCTTTTTAATCTTATCTTATTGAGGTAAGAACACATAACATGAAATCCACCTTTTTAAAGTGTACAATACATTATTATTGATTAAAGGTATAAAGTTGTACAGCAGATCTCTAGAACTCACTCATCTTGCTTAACTGAAACTTGATGCCCATTGATAGTAACTCCCCATTTCCCCCTTCCTTTATCCCCTGGCAATTATTATTTCACTCTTTGATTCTATGAATTTGACTATTTTAGATACCCCATATAAGAGGAATCATACAGTATTTGCCTTCCTGTGACTGATTTATTTCACTCAGCATAATGTCTTTAAGGTTAATCCATGTTGTTGCATATTACAGAATACTTTTGTCTTTTTAAAGGCTAAGTAGAATTCCAATGTATGTATACACCATATATTCATTTTTTGTTTGTTTTTTAAAGCTTATTTATTTAGAGAGAGAAAGAGAGAGAACCCCAAGCAGGCCCCACACTGTCAATGCAAAGCTTGAGATGGGGCCGGAACCCACGAACTGTGGGATCATGACCTGAGCCAAAGTCAGATGCTTAACTGACTAAGCCACCTGGGTGTCCCCACCACATATTCGTTTTTCAATCATCTTTGCTTAAAGTGTTTGATTCCATAAAAAACTGACCAGTCTTTGTTCTCTTCCACCTCAGTTGTTTTTGCTGTTGTTTTAAAGTTTTAATCTTTGTAATCTAAATGTCTGAGACCCACTAGTCTACATAAAATCTATGATTCCTTTTACTCTCTAAAATTCTGGGTTTATATACTTAAAGAAAAAGATTGAAACCCATTGTGGAATAAGCTATTGCATTTTTGCTATGGTTAAGAAAAGAAATAAACTGTCCTTGTATAAAATGATTACTTATCATTAAATATGTCATATAAATCTATCTATATGTCCCAAAGGTTTGGACAACCCATAGATTACAAAGGTCTTTCTGGTTAGCTTTCTAGCAGCTCTTATACTGGATATATTTTTATTTATCCCTCATCAAGTGTGCTGATAACTACTTGAAGCTTTTAGAAAAGCATAAGGTAACAATATAAAATATTCCAAAAAATTGAAATACTTAGACATTTTTCATGTCTCCAAAAATTGATTATTCTAGGAGTGAGAAATCTTGAGAATTGAGTGAAAACCAGATGTTACTTTTTGCATATTTGTTGTCGGATAGGCACATCCTAAAAGGTAATGACTATGAAAAGTGGAAATGTATTTGTAGAACTTATTCTCTGGCATTATCCATGAGAATAAAACCCCAAACTTACATAAAATTTGTTTTTATAGTAGCTGATAGTTGTCAAATTGTCAACAAAAGCAAGAAAACCCAAAAAACAAACAAACAAAAAACTATAATGTTTGTTTGGGTTTTGTTTCAATAAATCCATAAAAATGATACTTCTTAGAATGATTTTAACATTTTACATTAATTAGTTTTTAACTATTAGCACTAGTATTTGTTGTTATAGTTTTCAGATATGTTATAATAATGTAGTAACATAATAATCTCAGGTAGGAAGATTTCATTTACACATAGCTAGAATGAGGTCTCATGCAACAAAGACCTCATTATTTTTTCCAACGTATCTGTGACATGTACTTATCTAAATGATATCAGAGATAATTAAAAGTAAACCTCACTTGTCAAAAAAAGATATTAAGAGTATAGGGTGTCTTGATGTCACACTTATTTTATAGGAGCAAATATAGTAATCACTATGAATTGTATTTTTTACAGGTTCTTATGTTTATCTTAAACTGCCTTTCACCAAGCTTTTGCAATTCCCATCAAAGATTGTCCACAAACTGTGCCATGACTAAAATATAAACACTCAACTTAAAAAAATAAATTTAATGTTTATTTATTATTGAGACAGAGAGAAACACAGCGTGAGTGGGGAAGGGGCAGAGGGAGAGAGAGAGAGAGAGAGAGAGACAGAATCCAAAGCAGGCTCCAGGGTCTGAGCTGTCAGCACAGAGCCCCGCGGGGCTTAAACCCACAAACCATGAGATCATGACCTGAGCCGAAGTCGGAAGCTCAACCGACTGAGCCACCCAGGCGCCCCTGTAAACATTCATATTTTTTAAAGGAGCGCATATTTGTGGTACAAAGAAATCTTAAAAAGAATGAATGTGTATATTATTAGATACAGTAATAAGATATGATAAGGTCATATCTGGACAAGTAAGTAAAAACCCAGAGTAAGCTGTGAGCCTTATTGATGCATTCCGTTTCAAACACCACTTTTTTAAAGCTACCAAAGAAAATGTAATTTTGCCAAAGAAAATGTAATTATGGGTTCAGAAGACATTGCTTTATCAGCTTGTAGTAATAAAATACTTTAAACATACTAAATAAAAATTCCTTTAAAATATTGAGCATTGTAGAAGTAGTAATGCGTGTTTGATTGCTGTAGTCCATTCTTCAAAGCATACAGTCAGGAATCTAAAATTCTGTTATGAAAAAGCCCTTGGCTGTTCTATTTCTTCTAATGGAGAAGTCAACACAATAAAAAAGAGCCAACAGTTTTTGGAGGAATGTGAATAGATTTTATTCGTAATTTCATGAATGCAACTGAATTTAAAATTACGCAGTTCATGGGCTATCCTGGCGGTTATATGTTACATTTCCGAGGGAAATGAACTATTAGTCTACCCACTGGTGAACTCAATAGTTCTCTTTTACCTAAATTTCCCTTTTAAAGTTTTTGTTTTTAATTTGAGAGAGAGAGAGAGAGAATCTTAATGAGACTTCACACTCGGCACAGAGCCTACACAGGTCTCAATCCCATGACCCTGAGATCATGACCTGAACTAAAATCAAGAGTCCAATGCTCAAACAACTGAGCCACCCATGCGCCCTTAAATTTCCCTTTTAAATTGAATATTTCAATGTATTATAAATATATAGGTAAGTATGTGAATATGAATAAGAATACCTATAAAAATTATCTATTAAGCAAATCTCAAATTCTATAGCATTTGAGTCATTAGATTTTTTAAAATTCACATCCACAATAGCGAAGCTCACTTTTTTTTTTGTTTGTTTTTTTAATGTTTATTTATCTTCGACAGAGGGAGACAGAGTGAGAATGGGGGAGGGGCAGAAAGAGAGGGAGACAGAATCCAAAGCGGACTCCAGGCTCTGAGCTGTCAGCACAGACCCCGACACGAGGCTCGAACTTACCAACAGTGAGATCAAGACCTGAGCCGAAGTTGGACTCTTAATCAAATGAGCCACCCAGATGCTCACTTTCTCTAAGGTTGGGACTGGCCCTAATGAAGTTATGGAAAGTAAGAACCAGAAGTTCATTCTGCTAAGGAGAATGGACATTTAAGTGCTGAGTTTTTAAATGTTCTTCTATAATCTTAATATAAAATTGATCTTGCCCTTGGATCCTCATACTTTCCCCAAAATTTTAGGTATATTCTCCATCTAGTTCCACACAATACTGAAATTGTCCTTCTACTTGGCCACATTGATCTCTGTGTCTTCTTAGTACAGTATTTTGAAGTACAATTGAGGGAGCAATGCTGCTTGAGAACCAGAAGATTGCTTAGTGGTAAATTAAGTCTTTCAAAGTCAACGAAATGTTAGCCATAAATAGGTTAAATTTCCATTCTTGATGATGTAAGCATTTGAACCAGCCAACTCTGATGTCTATAAATGTAGTATATCACCAGTAATTGTACATGAAGGTGGACATGTAGGCTGTATAATTTATAATATTATGTGAATTCAATCTCCACAGACAAATACTGAGGGCACTTAACACCAAATATATGATGCTCCCCCAGTTCTGAGAACATAAGAGCTTGTTAACTTTTGTCTATGTTTTAAAAAATATATTTCATTGCTCAAATGTAACTGCCTTCTCTGTGTTTCTATTCTGTTCCATTGATCTCTGTCTTTTTGTGCCAGCATCCTATTTTGATCACTATCGCTTTGTAGTATAATTTGAAATCTAAATTGTGATACCTCCAGTTTTGTTCTTTTTTTCAAAAATGCTTTGTAGCAGTATTATTTACAACAGCCAGATTATGAAAGCAACCAAAGTGTCCATCAATCAATGAATGGATAAAGAAGATGTGGTATATACAGACAAGAGAATATTACTCAACCATAAAAAAGAATGAAATCTTGCCATTTGCCATGAAATAGAAGGACCTAGAGAGCATAATGCTAAGTGAAATAATTCAGTCAGAGAAAGACAAATACCATATGATTTCACTCATATGTGGAATTTAAGAAATAAAATGTATGAGCAAAAAGAAAGAAAAAGAGAGAGAGGAAAATCAAGAAACAGACTCTTAATTATAGAGAACGAACTGATGGTTACCGGAGGGGAGCTGTGTGGGGGTGTGGGTTAAATAGGTGATGGGGATTAAGAAAGGCACTTGTTGTGATGAGCACTGGATGATGTATGGAAGTGTTGAATCACTATATCATACATCTGAAGATATTATAACATTTTATGTTAACTAAAATTAAAATAAAAGCTTAATATTTTTAAAAAAGTAACTGCCTTTTAAAAATTGAGAACAATATTTAAAACTTTTTTTTAATTTTTTTTTTTTTAGTAAATTTGTCCTTATCTTATCAAGATCTAGAAGAGCTAATTTTTTTTTAACTTTATAGTTTATTGTCAGGTTGGTTTCCATATAACACCCAGTGCTCTTCCCCACAAGTGACCTCCACCATGACCATCACCCCTATTCCCCTTTCCCCCTCCTCCTTCTGCCCTCAGTTTGTTCTCAGTATTCAAGAGCCTCTCATGCTTTGTCTCCCTCCCTCTCCTTCTTTTTCCTCCTTCCCCTCCTCATGGTCCTCTGTTAGGTTTCTCCTGTTAGACCTATGAGTGCAAACATATGGTATCTGTCCTTTTCCGCCTGATTTATTTCACTTAGCATGACACCCTCGAGGTCCATCCACGTTGCTACAAATGGCCAGATTTCATTCTTTTTCATGGCCATGTAGTATTCCATTGTATAGATGAACCACATCTTCCTAATCCATTCATCAGTTGATGGACATTTAGGCTCTTTCCATGATTTGGCTATTGTTGAAAGTGCCGCTATGAACATTGGGGTATATGTGCCCCTATGCATCAGCATTTCTGTATCCCTTGGGTAAATCCCCAGCGGTGCTATGGCTGGGTCATAGGGGAGTTTTATTGATAGTTTTTTGTGGAAACTCCACACTGTTTTCCAGAGCGGCTGTACCAGTTTACATTCCCACCAACAGTGTAGGAGGGTGCCCATTTCTCCACATCTTCGCCAGCATCTGTAGATTCTTGAGTTGTTCATTTTAGCCACTCTGGTGTGAGATGGTATCTCAGTGTGGTTTTGATTTGTATTTCCCTGATGATGAGTGATGCTGAGCATCGTTTCATGTGTTTGTTGGCCATCTGGATGTCCTCTTTGGAGAAGTGTCTATTCATGTCTTCTGCCCATTTCTTCACTGGATTGTGTGTTTATCGGGTGTGGAGTTTGGTGAGTACTTTGTAGATTTTGGATACTAGCCCTTTATCCGATATGTCATTTGCCACTATCTTTTCCCATTCCGTCGGTTGCCTATTAGTTTTTTCGATTGTTTCCTTTGCAGTGCAGAAGCTTCTTATCTTTTTTAATGTTTATTTCTGAGACAGAGAGAAACAGAGCATGAGTGTGGGAGAGGCAGAGAGAGAGGGAGACACAGAATCCGAAGCAGGCTCCAGGCTCCAAGCTATCAACCTAGAGTCCGATGCGGGGCTCAAAACCATGAACGGTGTGATCATGAACTGAGTCAAAGCTGGACACTTAACTGACTGAGTCACCCAGGTGCCCCGAGAACAATATTTTAATGGTTAAATCTAGTAACTTCTTATCAACATTCCTCTTTCCTGATCTCTCTGAAGGCTCTGGCATTATTGATTGCCTCCTCTCTCTGGAAACTCTCTTGGCTTCCAGGATGTTACTGTCTTCTATTCCTTTTTCTTTGAATATTCTTCCTCCCTTTCCTCTATTACCAACTTATTCTCTATATTTTTATTGAATTATATTTTCCCCATTTTTCTACCTTAGACCTTAGTTTCGGCTAGCTCCATACATTCTCTCTGGATGTGTACATAAATGCTGGCAACTTTCAGTTACAGGTACACATTTTATAGAATATACTACTTGAATATATTATAGGCATTTGTAATTCAATAGAACACAAACTTGCTACATTATTTTCTTTCTTAATGGCTCTTCTTTCTGAGAATTCTTTGAAGACATTATCAAGCATCTAGCAGGTTTTCATGATCTCTTTTTTCTAGTTGATTACAAAAAAAGTATATGCTCTCTTTATCTCTAATCCTCTCATAATATTATTTTCTGCAGAGGGATTTTTCTAGAATAGAAATCTATCCTCATCACACATCTAATCAAAATATTTCATTGGTTATCAAAACATAAAGGTGATTTCTGAAATCTTTAGCATGGAATTCAAGGCTTTTAAGAATGAAGCTCTACTTCTCTCGACCGCATTCCTTTGCTCATTCATTCATCAGTTTGGTTGTATCTGTCAATCTATTAGGCACTAAGAATATGAGGTCAAAAAAATGACAGTCCTTTTCCTGCTAGATCTTTTAGACTTTCCCACTTCCACTGTACCCACATGGACTGTTTTACCTCTAAGAATGTCTTGATCTTTCTTGCATCAGAACATTGCCTCTGTAATTTTCACTTACTTGATTGTCTTTGTATTCTTTGGTCTTTGTATTCTTTGTATTCTTTGAAGTGACTGAAATTGCACTATCTTTCTTCAAGTTTTAAATAATTTCTCCTACTTAAGTTTCAATAGAATGTTCTCCAAACTGCCCATTAATTATCACTGTAATTATTTAATATTACACAGAAACTAATATATAATATTACATTAATGTATATTATTATGTATTACAGGGACTAAAATAAGGTCTTTGGAGTTAGTAAAATTCAGTCTCAAGAACCGATTCTGTCATCAATTACCTGTGTGATTTATTCTAGGAAAATTACTTAGGCTGTCTGTGCTTCTCTTCCTTGGTATATGAAAAAGGCTTAATAGATCTAGTTATATATCTTAATCTAGATACCTTAATTTATATCTCTATCTCTACAAACCCATTTACTGCTGTAATATGTCTTTGATCAATGCATTTTATTTAAGGGCAGAGTTTCTGGTATGTAGATAATATATACACAGTTGATTCAATGCATCTCATAAAATGCATACCAATACCCAAATATGATTGTGCCCCAGTCCCTGTCCTCAACATTGTCCACTTTACTTGATTACGGTGCAGACATTAATAAGAATGGTTGGGCTAAATAAACAGCAGTGTTTATAACTAAACAGAACATGTGCTTATGTGGCATTTTAAGCAATGCCTATGTGACATTAGGAAAGTCATTTAGCTACTCTGAAGTTCAGTGTCTGAATTTATAGAATGAGAATGTAGGAGTATAGTTCTTTTCAGTTCTAAATTCTCATTCTAATATTTAATTCCATAAACTATGGAACTCTGGTTATAAAAGACTGTACTAATGATACCAGAAACTCTTACTGTGCTTCATTGATTTTAAAATTTTTATATGACTTTCTTATTTTATTCTAACAATTTTGTGAGATGAGCAAGTTTTTACTATTATCTTTTAAGATGTGAAAAAACCTATGATAGTGCTCAAATGATGCAGGCACATCAGATACCTAGTTAAAATTAGTTCTTCTCTTTTCCCTCTGTCATACTAGTGGTTTCCAACAGGTGGGCTCGGGACCCATTGGAGGTCTCAGGGCTCTAAATTGATTTCATAAGCCTTTAGTAGAACCAGTCTTTGCAGTTGTGATTGTGGGAATTTTTTTTAACATTTTGGTTTTTTTCAATCATAAGAAAAATCTACCTATTCATCTATCTATCTACCACTGACATTTGCTTTATAATTTTATGATAAGTGACACAATGTAGTTTGAAAATGTGGAAAGAAAAGCAACAGACCAAGCATCCAAGTCTTTGAATTCCCATCTCTGTTCTTCCTCGTACTTACATAGTCTGCCTTTTAACTACATCAAATTTCCCATGTGTAGAACAGAAAATAGCAGCCACTCAATGAATTCACCATGATGATACCTACATATATAAAAGGACATTAGAGCAATCCCAAAGTCCTATTTGGTCATTAATATCAATCCTCTAACTGTTTTTCAAGCCTTTTCTTACGTGGCTTACAAGCAGTAGAGATGCTAATTTATTATGTAAATTGAGGTTCTTACCAACTCTGAAAGTGCACAACCAGATAAGGGACTATAGAGAAAAGCCACGGCAGGAAATGGAGCAGCCATGGATTATCAAACTGCAAAATGTGGCTGTGCCACCAGCACATCTAGTAGAGACATGGATGTCCTCATAAATAGGAGATTTCTGAGCTGTTGTTCTACTAGACTGTGATTTCCTTCAGTAAGAATCTGCTTTTAATTCATCTTTATGTCCACAATATTCCATTATAGGACACAGAATAGGTACCTAATTAATATTTTGTAAAAGTGGAAAGAATGAATATGGGATGTGTGAACTTGGGCAAAATACTTAATTGTATCCATTGTAACATGGTACTAATAATGGTTACTTCACAGAATTATTGTAACTTTTAAATGTGCTTGGCATTTGTTTAATGCTCAGTAAATGTTAATTTCCTTTACACTAATCCTTAATTAATTAAAGAATAATTGCTATTTTAGTTGGGATTTTTTTGAGCAAACGTCCTAATCTATTAGTGTGCACAGAATATACTGGAAATAGCAAAAATGTTTGTGATTACAGTGCAAAATAATTTAAAAGGGTCACTGATGTAGAGAAATGATCTGAGGATAAAACTACATGAGTCGAGTGAGGTCATGCCGTTAAAGACTTCAAATTCCATACTCAATAATTTCAACTTTTCCTTTTAAGAAATGGGAAAGTATTGTAGTTGGCCAGTGCCGTACTTAAATTTATGCTTTAGGAATAGTCCATGAGCAACAGTTTAAAATTAGACTTCGAGGGTGCCTGTCCTCAAAGAGGTCCAGACAGGACATGGTGAGCATTGTTGATGGAGGCACTAGCATTGGGGATGGAGCAGGGTAGATGGAGGTAAAGCAAATTTAGGTACTATCTTGGTAGGACTTGGTAGGACTTACAGACTAGATGTAAGGAACGCAAGAGAAGGATCTGAGGATGTCTCTAATATTTCTAATTTTAAAATTAGGTGAATGACTGCTGTTGATATGCACCAAGATGAGAATAACTCCTATGACCATGTAACTGGATGAAGGTTCATTGGAAAACGATGATAATAATTGCTAAAATATAACTGTCATTTACTAAGCACCTAAACTGCCCATGCTCTATCTTATTTAACCTTCATACTGCTTCTTTGAGGTAGGTATTGTATTTAACATTTTACATATAAGAAAAATGAGGCTCAGACATACTAAGCGACTTGTCCAATTTCACCAAGCTGAGCAAGAATTTTGAGTACATGTCTGATTCTAAATGTTATGTCTATAAATTATATGCTACATATAAATTATATGTGTCATTAAAGATGTGGAAAATTAGTCTAATGAGGAAAAGGCAAACATTTGGCATTTTTTAGCCCTGAGAAGTAAAGACATGTTAATAGCATGAAGCTTTTTTATATGGAAGATGGAAAAACGCTTTTTTTATAGAACACAAAAAAGTCAATATTTCGGAGTTAGACTGAGGTAAAGTGACACAGATAAGTTATTAAAAAGAATTCACTAAGTCAAAGAAATCCAACATATTAAATCAAAACAGAATTAAAAAGGTTGAAAATCACATCTTTGGGGAATGGTGTATACAAGTGTAAAAAATGTCTTACTAGATTCACATCCTAAGAATAGTACTCTGGAAAACGTTGGAGGAAATGTATGGCTATTTTTGTTTTGAAAATTGTTCAATATACACATTTTGCTTAAAAACATGCCAGCGGTGGTTGTCCTATTTGACAAGAAAGAAGCAGCTCTTATACAGATTAGTAAGTAAATTTAAAATTGCAACAGCAAGGGGTGCTGGGTGGCTCAGTCGGTTAAGCGTCCAACTTTGGCTCAGGTCACGATCTCATGGATAATGGGTTCGAGCCCTGCATCAGGCTCTGTGCTGATAGCTCAAAGCCTGGAGCCTGCTTCAGATTCTTCATCTTCTCTCTCTTTTCTCTTCCCCCGTTCGCGCGCTCTCTCTCTCTCTCACGCTCTCTCTCTCTGTCAGTTAAATAAACATTAAAAAATAGATACAGTAAAATAAGCCAAATAAACCAAAATAAGCTGTAACTGAGCAAAAGGTATAAAAGAAAGAATATATATGACCAATAGCATATGGTGAACACCTTACCTATTATTAATCAAATAGAGGAAAATTAAAAAATAATAATACATTATTCATTAATTTTGCAAATATATTTCTGATACTATTTTCATATAGTGTAAGGGAAAATAGCTTTTGATGAGAATGTTCATTAGAATAATAATAAACACTTCTAAGAGTTTCCTCTTTGGCAGATATTCTTATGATTATTTTGCCTACTTTATCTATTAAATCTTCACAGCCATCATATGGAGTATGATGATAAGGAATCCCACTGTACAGATAAGGAAACTCAGACACATGGAATTAGCCTGTGGTCACAGGCAGTTTGACCCCAGAGTCTGCATTCTACTCCCCAGAAAGCTACATTCTAACTGAAGGGTAGCTTAAATGATCAGTTAAATGTGCAAACCCTATAACTCATCAATTCAAGAATTTATTTTCAAGAAATGATTAAGACTTTGACAAAAATTAATGTACAAGAGTAGACAGTGTAGCATTTTATATAATAGTAAGAAATCAGAACAACCCAAGGCCCAGCAATTGAGAATTAATTAATAATTATAAATCAATATTGCAGATGCAGTCTGTATTATAATAGTTAGATTATTTAATTTCATGGAGGATGATTGTAGTATGTTTAACTGGTAAGCAAACTGCAGGGGTGCCTGGCTTCAGCTCAGGTCATGGTCTCATAGTTCATGGGTTCAAGCCCCGCGTCAGGTTCTGTGCTGACAGCTCAGAGCCTGGAGCCTGTTTCAGATTCCATTTCTCCCTCTCTCTCTCTGCCCCTCCCCCACTTGTGCTCTGTTTTTCTCTGTATCAAAAATAAATAAACTATAAAAAAATTACAGAAGAGTCTATATAGTAATATCACAATCTTTAAGAACACAAACCTATACACACACACCTGAAATATTGGGATGTTTCTTTATAAAAGTGTTAACATGTTTATCCCTGAGTAGTTGGTGATTTTTAATTGCATGTCTGTATATTCTAACTTTTCCATGGTGAGTATGTTAAAACAAACAGTCTTTTGTCCCAATCGCAAACTCAGCACATGTGACTCTTCATGATACATAAGAACTGAACAAATCCAGCAGAAATATGAAGGGCAAAAAATTCCATAACTCAGTCAACAAGGTGAAAATCTGCATCTTTCAACAAACATCTGAAATATCTCTCAAGGACAAAGAAGACTTCCTCTAAATTGTATTCACAGGAGTAAACAATGGAAAGGCTGCTGTCTTCATTTCCCACTAATGTATCTATAACACTTGCTTTTAGTGGTTCTGAGAGTCTAATCCCTGTGTGTCCTAAATGATGGCACTTTCACAGCTTCCTGTGGTAGATAGATTATTCTAAATACTCAGTTTTTATAGTCTGAGGACTCTTTCCTGAGAATCCATTCTAAAGATTCTCCCTCAATTTCCTCCTGCTCAGTCTTCCTTGTCTCTTAGTAATTATTGATCGTTTCTAACTTCTGGAGCCTGACTCATCCTTCAGATGTTTATGGCAGCAAACCTGTATTGTCAGATATTTCCTTTGTAGTATCACTCATTCGTATCCTAATCAACTTAGTGTAACTTCTCTGTATTTTCTCCACTTGGGTTCAAACCATGTGGTTTTCCAACATGCTTAAAGCTCTCATTCGTGGTGTCGAGAATTAAAAATATCTTTTTAGAAAACATAATAGCTAGTCAGACTATGATTTACACACTCTTAACTTTTTGGCCCAGAGAAAATTTACCCAAAATATGAACATAATGAGTTAGCTTTCCCTTTGTATAGTAAGCAGAAATATGAGCAATTTATTTTCCATGGGTGATTAGAATGCTTTACTGCAAAGCTTATTGACCTTTTAAGCTGATATTCTGGCAGACAATGTGACATTCTGCCCAAGCCCATGATCCATGAGGTTTTCCCCATAGGTTGTTTTTAGGAGGAGGAGGAAGGATAATGTGCTGATGGCACCCAGGGATTGTTTTGCTGGACTATGTGAAATCTGTCTTATTAGGAAATACAGCACAGGCTTTGGAACCAGACAAGCCTGGTAATAAAGCCAAATCTGCCACTCACTAGCTGCATGATCATAGGTGCGTTGGGTAAAGTCTCAAATCTTTGTTTCTTTATTTATAAGAAGAGGATGCTAATATCTACCATATAGTATTTCTGTGAAGATTAATTAAAGCAATAAAGTATTTTATTATTCAGAAGATCTTCCATGAAAGTTTTTTGAATACGTTAAAGATGTAATTAATTTTTTGCACTTCATAGTCTTCTCAAGGGTAAAATGACAGCCCTTAAACATGAATTCAGATATTCTTGATAAGTGTTCCAGCGATGCTCAGTTTCTTTTTACACTTTCCATGGCTTTAAATGTTCATTCCAATCCAAATGAATGGTATTTCTCCACCAGAAATTATATTAAATTACTTCATTTGTTATTAGCATTAGTCATGACAACAACTGCCATTCAATAAAACTTACTAAGAAAATGATTTCTTATAAACAAAAATAGAAGTATACCCGGGGACTCAGCTATCTCTCTTAATTAGTAGGCACATGTCCCTTTATAGACTTGCCACCTGATACTCTCCCATGGTCCTTTAACACAGATTCATCTGTTTGCTTTCTAAATGTTGTCATTAATAAGTCAAATTATACAAAAGTATCTATGTTGACAGTATTCTTTCACTTTCCCTAGACTTTCTTTTTTCAAGTTTATTTATTGATTTTGAGAGAACGAGAGAGAGAGAGAACAAGTAGTGGAGGGGCAGAGAGAGAGGAAGAATCCCAAGCAGGCTCTGTGCTGCCAGTGCAGAGCCCGACTTGGTGCTCAAACTGAAGAACCATGAGATCATGACCTGAGCCAAAACCAAGAGTCAGACAATGACTGAGCCACCTGGGTGCCCCTTCCTAGACTTTTTTATTTTAGATAATAGTTGACTGTTTTGTGATTTTTATAATCATTTTTACTAGTTACATCCATGGACTTTGTGTTAGGAAGACCAGGGATATCTTTTCCTAGAGTTATCATAGATATTGTACAAATAGGTAAGTTACTTACCCTGTCTATATTTACATTCTTTATCCATAATAATAGTCTCTAAGTGATTATTTGAAGTATTTGTTTAGATAGTGTTGATAAAGGATTTAATACAAACCTTCCCATATTTTAAGTACTCAATTTAACTATTTTAATATTATTAAAATTCAATTTAAAAAGTCATTACATATATATATATATTTATTTACATATAATTTTGAGGCTATGACACGTTTTTAGGAAATCCTGCCATTTGTGGCAGTATCGATGGACCCGAAAGACATTATGCTAAGTGAAATAAGCCAGACATAGAAAGATACATACTATATGATCTCACTTCTTTGTGGAATCTAAAATAGTCCAACTATACGAAACAGTAAAATGGTGGCTCCCAAGGGGTTGGAGGAAGTGGGTAGGAGAGATAATGATCAAAGGGTACATGGTTTCAGTAATCTGGAGATCTATTATAGAGCATAGTGCCTATAGCTAATGATAAGCTATTGTATACTTAAAAGTTGCTTTATTCATGGACCTCCTTAACAAAGCCTTAGCAGTGCCAACCTAAGCTGCTAACCATAACAGTGTTTTTGCCAACTCTATGTCATTCTCCACTTTAGACTATACCTCTTTTTCTTGTCTGCAATACAAGTTCCCAGCCTGGTAGTATTTCCTCTCCCACGTTTTCTCTATCTTCTCTGAGTTTCAGCTGCAGAGGTTTTTTTTTTTTTATGGAAATAAAAGTGGAAACAATTTTTAATCCTGATGATCTATTCAAGATTTTCATGAATGGCAGTTGCTCCCATAAATATGAGATAATCTCATCCCAGGCTCTCTTTTCCATTCTTACCAGCTATTTATAATAAATATTGACACATTCTCTTTTGTTGTGCATTAGGTCTCTCTTCTCTCAGCAAATAACCTTGATTTTGTGTAACAAAAGTAAAAGTAGATAGCTGATCCAGGAATCAAATTATTTTACTCTTAGAACCCTGGATAGGCTTGAGGGGACTGTGTATATCCACTAATTAAAAATATGTATGTATTATTTCTTGTCAAATATACATCCGTTCTGCTGTGGATGCTTTCCACTATCTTGTGATTATATCATTCTTCATGGAGGAGCTTGCTCAGTTTCTCCTTTCTCCTCAAGCCTTCATGCTTGAGCAAGTCTTCTCTTGCTTACTGATTCACAGAGAGTAAGATTATTTAATATGATATTGTAATTTAATTTGTATGTATTCTGAGGGATGATTATATGCATTTTTTCAGTGCTTTCTCTAGCCTTAGAGGAAATGTGTTTTCTTTAAACCTACATCTTTCCATAACTTAGTTCTCAGCCTTAGCCTGAACCAAAAAGATGATTGCAAAGAGAAATAGAGAATTAACATGATGAAAATGAAGAAGTCCTCTTAAAGGGTGAGCAAAAGTTAAGCAGGTTGCCTTAGTTTTAGATACATCAAAAGCAGAGCCTGAGACTAAGGCTTATTTGCAGGTAGTTTGTTTGGGAATTGACCCTAAGCAGCACAGGTAAGGGACAGCAGGAAAAAAGCAGAGAAAGTAGGAAATCCATATGTTATAAGCATATGTTATTGGGTTGAACACAAAGACGAGTGACTGGTGCTTGATTATGTGGAATTTTCTTGGGAACTTTTTACAATATTCTCAAAACTATCCATACAGAGTTTGAAAGAAGAAACATTTATTTATGTTCACTATTGATCAAGAATGAGTATTTACCCAAAAAAAACCACAAAAACCCTAATTTAAAGGGATACATGCACCCCATGTTTATAGCATCTTTATTTATAATAAGATATGGAAGCAGCCTAGGTGTACATCAATTGATGAATGGATAAAGAATATATATGTGTTTGTGTATGATATTATTTAGCTATAATAAAGAATGAAATCTTGACATTTGCAATGGCATGAATGGAACTAGAGAGTATTATGCTAAGAAAAATAAGTCAGTCAGAGAAATACAGATATGCTATGTTTTCACTCATATGTGGAATATGAGAAAGTAAACAGGAGATGATGAGGGAAGGGAAGGGGAAAAAGTAGTTTCAAACAGAGAGGGAGGCAAACCATAAGAGACTCTTAAATACAGAGAACACTTCAGGAGGGCATTTGTTAGGATAAACACTGGGTGTTGGATATAAGCAGTGAATCATGATAATCTTCTCATGAAGCCAAAAGCACACTGTATACACTGTATGTTAGCTAACTTGACAATAAAAAAAATTTTTTAATGAGAAAAAAAGAGAAAGATAGAGACAAAAACAAGAAACAGATGCTTAATTGTAGAGAACAAAATAATGATTAGCAGAGGGGAGAAGATGGGAGCATGGGTTAAATAAGTGAGGGGGATTAAGGAGGGCGTGTCTTGATAAGCAATGCTGTTGTACGGCGTTGTTGAATCACTATAGTTTACACCTGAAACTAATATAACACTGTGTGTTAACTAACTGGAATTACAAAAACAAAACAAAACAAAACAAAAAAAAACCTTAAGAAGCCAAAAAAAAAAAAAAAAACCTGGTGAAAAAGAAAAAAAAAAGAAAAAAGAATGGCCTCACAGGGATCAGTTTCTCCTGTACTAATTCATGACTATCAGGCAAATTTCCACAAGCATCTCACATGGCAACATCAGAGAAACCCATGGCAGGATATGAAATGTACACACACAACCCCACATCTGAGTCAAAGTCCTTGAAGCCACTTACAAAACTATTGGCACACAGTGTCTCAAGTCAGAAGTGGGGCCAACAGGGTTTGAAGAGACACATAAGAAATGTCTAATTCACAGGTCAAGGGAAGAAAGAGAGGCATAAGGAAAAACAATACAGTGCTGTGGGACAAGATTGATTACAAAATAAAAAGTAATACAGCGAGAATACTCATATGAAACAAGGTAAGGTGAGACAAGAAACTAGAGGCGTTGATGGAGCTTTCATGCCATGCTAAGAAACTTATAAATAATTCTATAATTAATGGGAAATAAATGAATGATTTAAAGGGATGCAATCATTGCAATGTTTCAATCTGTAATAAAGCAGTTGGCAAGAATCAAGATAAAAAATAATGTTTGAAAGCAATAAATGGAATGACAGAAAGAAAAATAATATTTGAAAGGTTGGGGTTTTTGCTTCAACAAATGGAATATCAGGGCAGTGGTTGTAAACTAGAGGCAGTTTTGCTTCCCAAGGGACAGTTAGCAATGACTAGACATTCTTGTTTGTCACAACTGGGAGGATGCTGCCATATGGATGGAAGACAAGGAAGCTGATAATATTCAACACACAGAACAGCTTCCAAAAACAAAGAATTATCCAGCCCCAGTATCAATAGTACCAAGGTGGAGAAACAATAGATTAGAAACTTTATTTTAACACAGCCAAAGGACTTAAGTATACATATACATAGCTTGATGGCATTGAAGAAATAACAAAGCAATAAGGAATTATTAGACCAAGATCCAGTGGCAGAAGAAAAACCGAAGAGGATAAGGTTTTTTTTATGATGACGTTGAAGTAAGTTTGGTGAGAACATGTATCTTAATAATACTGAGTTTTTTCACCCCATGAACATGATAGAGTTCTAAATTATTTATGCTTTTTGAAATTTCTGTTAAGCAATTATTTGTAGCTTTTAATACAGAAGGGCTTCATGTCTCTTACAAAATATATTCCTAAGTATTTTGGATTTATGATACTCTTATAAATATTTTTTATTTCATTTTCTAATTGTTTGTTATTCACATGTAAATATAATTGAATTTTTGCATTGACCTTACTGAATTCACCTATTAATTGTAGAATTAAAAACCTTGTAAATTTAATTTTCTCCAGTAGATTTTTTATAATCTTATTATTGGATGATTGAAAGCACTCTGTTACATCATAAAGTTACTTATTCTGATTGTCCAGTTATTTTCAGACATTTCCAGTGGCAAAAACCTTTATTCAAATGAAATTTTAACTGGCAACCAAACAAATATATGAGATACATCAGAATTCCTCTGGCTGAAGTTGGTTTAAAGAGTTTTTGTGAGATGAGGGAAGCCAAACTTTGCCCGCTGAGCCCAGCAACCACTAATGTGGATTATGTGGGAACTTGTCAGAGCCCCCAAGTACTCCACGGAACATAGTTAGCCAAGCAATGCAGGTTCTGGGACCCTTGCATATATAATAAGAATTTAAACTTTAGGAAACAGTCAAATTTATTGAGTAATACATTTTTATTGAAAAACAATGTAACATAAACAGAGAAAGAGAAGCATAACTCTGCATATGGGGCTACTTTAAAAACTTATAAGGAATGTGGGGTAACTTTGAGTATAGGCAAAGCTCAGAATGGGAATCCAAGATAGTCTGTTATCTCTGGAAAATCCAAATGTCAAATTAAAGGTATGGAAAAGCAAAGACAATAAGAAAGGAACACCCGCCCCACCCCTCCAAACACACACTCTGTCCCTAGAGAGACAGAATAGCAGATTTTGAGACCAGTGGCAAAAATTTAAATCCTCGCTCGAATTCATACTATGTGACCTTGGCCAAGCTCCTTTAACTCTCTAACACTTAACTGGTTTATCTATAAAATAAGCTTTTTTGAAGTGATGAAAGTAAAGTACTTCTCACTAGCAAGGGCTTAATTATGGATTTCTTAAAAAGAAAAGTCTTCCCCCATCCGCCCGCCCTCCATTCAGCACCATTCTTTATCAGACTACCTCTCCCAAAACTGTACATGTATAAACTAAACAGTAATGGTGACCTTGTGCACATTTGATTTTTAGAAATTATGGCATAATAGCAAGAGCATTCATGCCAAATAAAAAAATCAATTCCAGGTAGATTAAAAACCTAAATGTGAAAGGCAAAACCATAAAGCTTTTAGCAGATAATACTGAAGAATACATTAATATATTTGGTAGAATAGAATTTCTTAAACAAAACACAAAAAGCAATAGCCATGAAGAAAAAGATTAATAAATTCAACTATGTTAAACTTATGATCATAATTTCACCTTCTTTAAAACGATATCATTTTTAAAAAGTGAAGAAGTACCATAGAATGGAAAAAGGTATTTGCAAAACATACAGCAGATAGAGGAATTTTATCCAGGTTATTTATGATAAGGAAGAAAACTCTAAAAAGTCAGACAACCAGAGAGAGAAAAACAGGTAAAAGACTTAAAAGGACATGACACAAAAGAGGGAGCCAAATTACTAACAAGCAAATTAAAGGCACTAAATTTCAGAAGTCAAGGAAATGCTAAATGATTTCATTTTGCTTAATATTAATCTATGTTAACAAGGATACAGAGCTACAAGAATTCTCATACATGGCTGGGGGAATTGTAATTTGGCACCTCTTTGGTAAAGTTCTTTGTTTACCACTTTGATAAACAGTATACCATAATCTAGAAATGTTGAAGATGTATTTCCAGGTATTCAGAAATTTCACCCCTGGAACCTGAGAAAAGACAAAACAAAACAAAACAAAAAAAGACCAAAAGTAACAAGACTAGAAAGAACCAGAGAACACCATCAGGAACTCCATTTCTACAGGCAACACAAGGGCAATAAGCTCATATCTTCAGTTATCACTCTAAATGTCGATGGACTAAATGCTCCAATCAAAAAACATAGGGTAACAGAATGGATAAGAAAACAAGATCCATCTATACATTGTTGACAAGAGACCCATTTTAGACCTAAAGTCACCTTCAGGTTGAAAATAAGGGGATGGAGAACCATCTATCATGCTAATGGTTGCCAAAAGAAACTCAGAGTAGCCATACTTAGAGAATCTAGATTTTAAAATACTGTAACAAGAGATGAAGAAAGACATTATATCATAATTAAGGGGTCTATCCACAAATATCTAACCACTGTAAATATTTATGCTCCCCAACATGGAAAAATGTATAAATTAATCACAAACATAAAGAAACTCATTGATAATAATACCATAACAGTAGGGGACTTCAACACCCCACTTGCAGCAATGGACAGATCATCTAAACAGAAAATCAACAAGGAAACAATGGCTTTGAATGACACACCGGACCAGATGGACTTAACAGATATATTCAGAAAATTTCATCCTAAAGCAGCAGAATACACATTTTTCTCAAGTGCATATGGAACATTCTCATGGATCACATACTGTGACACAAATCAATCCTCAACAAGTACAAAAAGATCGAGATCATACCATGCATATTTTCAGACCACAACAGTATGAAACTTGAAATAAACCACAAGAAAAGATGTGGAAAGGCATCAAATACTTGGAGACTAAAGAAGATCTTACTAAAGAATGAGTGGATTAACCAAGAAGGTAAAGAGGAAATTAAAAAGTACATGGAAGCCAATGAAAATGATAACACCACAGCCCAAAACCTCTGAGATACAGCAAAGGTGGTCATAAGAGGGAAGTATATAGCAATCTAGGCTTTCCTAAAGAAGAAAGAAAGGTCTCAGATACACAACCTAACCTTATACCTTAAAGAGCTGGAGAAAGAATAGCAAAGGAAGCCCAAAACGGGTAGGAGAAGGGAAATAATAAAGATTAGAGTGGAAATCAATGCTATCAAAATGAAAAAAAAAAATAGTAGAACAGATCAATGAAATCAGAAGCTGGCTATTTGAAAGAATTAGCAAATGAAAAACCCCTAGCCAGTTTGATTTAAAAAAAAGGTGGGGGGGGAGGGGGGAAGGACCCAAATAAATAAATTCAAGAATGAAAGAGGAGAGATCACAACCAACACTGCAGAAATACAAACAATACTGAGAACATTATGAGCAATTATGTGTAATAAATTGGGCAATCCGGAAAAAATGGACAAATTCCTAGAAACATACAAACTACCAAAACTGAAACAGGAAGAAATAGAAAATTTGAACAGACCCATAACCAGTAAGGAAATTGAATTAGTAATCAAAAATCTCCCCAAAAACAAGAGTCCAGGGCTGGATGGCTTTCCAGGGGAATTCTACCAAATACTTAAAGATGAGTTAACACTCATTCTTTCAAAGCTGTTCCAAAAAATAGAAATGGAAGAAAATGTCCAAACTCATTCTATGTGGCCAGCATTACCTAGCTGGCCTATGAGGCCAGCAAAACCAGACAAAAACCCCACTAAAAAGGGAACTACAGACCAATTTCCCTGATGAACATGGATGCAAAAATTTTCAACAAGATACTAGCCAACAAGATCCAACAGTACATTAAAAGAATTATTCACCATGATCAGTGGGATTTATACCTGAGATGCAGGGATGTTTCAATATCTGCAAAACAATCAATGTGATACATCACATCAATAAAAGAAAGGACAAGAACCACATGATCCTCTCAGTAGATGCAGAGAAAGCATTTGATAAAATATAGCATCCTTTCTTGATAAAAACCCTCAAGAAATTAGGACAGAAGGATCATACCTAAAGGTCATAAAAGCCATATATGAAAGACTCAACATAAATATCATCCTCAATGGGGAAAAACTGAGAGCTTTCCCCCTAAGGTCAGGAACCACAACTGGACTCTGATGCCCACTCTCGTCATTGTTGTTCAACATAGTATTGGAAGTCTTAGCCTCAGCAATCAGACAACACAAAGGAATAAAAGGCCTCCAAATCATCCAGGAAGATTCACCCTTTCACTCTTTTCAAACAAAATGATACTCTATATGGAAAACCCAAGAGATTCCACCAAAAAACTACTAGAACTGATCCATGAATTCAGCAAAGTCGCAGGATATAAAAATCAATGCACAGAAATCAGTTGCTTTTCTATACACCAATAATGAAGCAACAGAAAGAGAACTCAAGCAATTGATCCCACTGACAATTGCACCAAAAACTGTAAAATACCTAGGAATAAACCTAACCAATGAGGTGTGCAAGTGTGCAAGTATTGGCACACTCAGTTGTCCTCTGGTTCTGCAGGCTTCTACTCGTGTGTAAACCCATGTTCATTGCCAGCATTGCCCATACATATCCCTTCCACCCACTTGCACTGGCAGGGAATTTTTCAAACTTGTTCATCCTTTAAAAATAAAAGTGTATACATGAGTAGCAAAATTATAAAAGAACTCCAGACAATCATTTAAAATGAATTAGGAGATGGGGCGCCTGGGTGGTTCAGTCAGACAAGCATGGGACTTCAGCTCAGCTAATGATCTCAGGGTCCATGAGTTCCAGCCCTGTGTTGGGCTCTGTACTGACAGCTCAGAGCCTGGAGCCTGCTTTGGATTCTATGCCCCTCCACCCTCTCTGCCCCTCCCCTCCTCATGCTCTATCTCACTCTGTCTCTCAAAAAAAAAAGAAAAATTTTTTAATGAAATAAAAATAAAATGAATTAGGAGAGGGGCACCTGGGTGGCCAGTCGTTTGAAGGTCCAAATCTGATTTTGGCTCATGTCAGGATTTCATGGTTTGTGAGTTCGAGTCCCAAGTTGGGCTCCATGCTGACAATGCAGAGCAAGCTTGGGATTCTCTCTCTCTCCCTCTCTCTGTGCATCTCCCCTGTTCATGTTCTCTCTCCCTCTCTTCTCTCTTTCTCTCTGTCTCTCTCAAAATAAATAAATAAACTTAAAAAAATAAAATCAGTGTGGAGAGTAGCTGTCTCTGAGAGGAAATGAGAAATCATTTCGCTCAGGATTCTAAACAGAGAAATTACAAACAGCATCACAAAGTTCACTGAGTTATCCAGGTCAAAGCTGGTTCACAGTCACTGGGCAAGCAGGAAACATCTGTCTAGGGTGCAGGAGGGTCAAAGTTGGCTGGTAGACACAAAGGGAGTTGGGACATCACCTTGTTGAGAATCCTGCATCAGCAATGTGGCACGTATGTACAGACCATACATGCCCAAGACAACACTGGAATTAGAGAAACCCCTTCCTCTTGCAAAGTCTTTCTAGCCCCCTCTACCGACAACACTTAATACTGCATTGGCAGTTTAAAAACAAGGGCTTAAAGCTCTATTATTGCAGAGCAGATTTTAAAAAAATAAAAAGGTGGGTTTCAAGGTGAGAGGCAATCAACTGATAACTAGCACAGAGGAGATAGAGAGCCTTTTGTGATGTCAGTAATGTTCTAATACTTCATGGCAGTGATAATCACACAGGTGTTCTCATTACAACTCTTTTTATATTTTTATTTTTTATTTTTTTAATGTTTATTTATTATTGAGACAGAGAGAAACAGAGCATGAGTAGGGGAGGGGAAGAGAGAGAGGGAGACACAGAATCTGAAGCAGGCTCCAGGCTCTGAGCTGTCAGCACAGAACCCGATGTGGGGCTCCAACCCATGAACTGCGAGATCATGACCTGAGCGAAGTCAGACGCTTAACCGACTGAGCCACCCAGGTGCCCCTCATTACAACTATTTTTAAACTGAACAAGTATTATGCATGTTTCTATATGTTATATTTCATAATAAGATGTTAAGTTTACAAATAAAATCAGCATATATTTGATGAGTATTTAGCTAACTTAAATTGTACTATATCTCCTGTTGTTAACTAACCACAAAATCTTTGCTAAGCCACCTAATATTTCTTCATCTTGAATCATTGTCCTTAAAATGGAGATGGTAATACCTGTTCAGTTATATCAAGTGATTTTCTAACAAAAGACAAAAGAAAAAGGAAAAAATAAGGTAATATGTACTAAAGTGTTTTTGAAGGGCATGTAAACATGTATAATTAAAAATAAAAATTATTAATTTGTCAAAAATTTTGGAAACTCAACCTTTTGAAAAGAAAAGCGTATTACTCAGGGTTCTCCAGAAAAACAGAACCCATAAAAATATACATAAAATAAGTGATTAGCTCACATCATTATGGAGACTGAGGATTCCCATAATCTGTATTCTTCAAGCTGGATACCCACAAAAGCCAGTAGGGTAATTTTAGTCCAAGTCTGAAAGCCTGAGAGCCAGGAGAACCAATGGTGTAAGTCCCAGTTCAAGGGCAGGAAAATATCAATGTGTCACCTCAATAGTCAAGCAAAGAGAGTTCTCCTTTTCTCCAACTCTTTGTTCTATTCATTTCCTCAACTGATTAGATGATGCCCACCTACATTGGTTAGGACCATCTACTTTACTCTGTTCACAAAGTCAAGTGCTAATCACTTCCAGAAATTGCATCAACACCATCACAGACACACCTAGAAATGTTTATCCAGATATCTGAGCACCTCAGTCAAGTTGGCACAAAACCAGTCAAGTTGGCACATAAAATAAACGATCAAAAAAGCACATATTTATTTTAAAAGTGATATTACTACCAAAAAGACCAAGAAAAAGTCTATTGCTGTTCTTCTCATTGAGAATCAAGAGCATGTACACAATTATTTACACAAAAAGTAAATGTTTCTTATTGTCTGAAACATATTTTTCAAGCTGAAAGTGGCCCAGAAATTATCTAGTCCAATCCTTAGTTTGTAAATATGAAATTACTAATGCCCAAAATACTCGTGTGTTCTGTTAATGCATTCCAGAGTTAGAATCAGAATCCAATCTCCTAACATGCAATTTATGTTCATCCCAGAATATTTCACTGAGAATCTTAACAAATCCCCTAAAGTTGCAGAAAATCTATGAGTATGAAAGGAAGCAGCAGCTATGGTCTACTTCCTTCTTTACTCGTTTGATTTCTCCTCTTTTGAGTAGGTTTGAAGCTGAGATTTATTACCAATCAGTAGCCCCCGGCAGTGTGAGGAGAAGATGAGCCTGCCATAATGGAATAAAAAATGAAAAGTGTGATAAGATGTAATGAAGTGAAATAGAATCTCTGCTCAATGCCCAAATAAGACTGTCACTGTTTGGGTCCTGCAGCCTGTTGAGCTGTGCCTAGGTGGGCACACGTGAAATCAGGACTGTGTTGAGTGAACGTGCTGTCATTTGAGTCTCTGAAATCACACACTTCTGTGAGGTGATGTGAAGAATGAATGGCAATGCAATGTACACGTTACTATGATATCTAATCTTAAAGAAAATCCAGTTTAAAGAAAATCATTGAAGCAAAGTTTGGCTCTGCCTTGTAGTGACTGAGATATTTAAATAATAAGTTCTGAACCAATTCTACCACAGAGTTCGTTAATAGGTTACAAAACACACTCACAGACAATAATTACTACATTCTCATTGCAGAGTGGACGTATGCTACTGGGGGAACTGGGGTAGAGAAAGTGTTTCTTGCCTACCATCAGACACCGTGAGTCTTTGTTAAGTTTTGACTTGTATAAAAGTTGAAATAGCTCTGACATCCTCCATTACCTGTGGAATGTAAAATGCAGCCCTTCTGCGGCCGGATGACAGTGATAAAGTGCAAACTAATGGTGTTCACCCTCTGCACAGGCCCTGATGTACCTGGCCTTTTCAAAACAGGGAGGCTAATGTCTAACAAGTCATGTAAAAGTCATAGTGAATGAACCTTAAAGTAAATGCAACATAACACCCCTTTGCATTTCAGTTTTCCTTGAAATATCATCACTTTCAGTTCAGAGTCAAAGCCAAAAGCCAACGATTCTGGGTGAATTTTGAAATGTGTGTTAACTTAACCAGAAAACAATCCAGCAAAAAGAATGTTGAATCACTTGCTGTTGTTTGACAGTTTTAGCACTCACTTTTTGCTTTGGTAATCAAGGTACTGGAATTGGATTCAAGATACTTTCCCTGAAATTAGAATTCAATCATTTTTTAGTCAAAACCTAAAGCAGCGATTTATGAAAATATAGATTAGTTTCATCATAGAAAATAGTGAAGATGGAGGCTTGCTTTTTGAATTCCTATTATTTAGAGATGTTTTGCGTATATTATATGCAAAATGACTACATAACCTCTGAGTAGATCTATTTATATTTTTCTCTCATTTTACTGACGTGGCAGCTGATGTTCATAAAGGTAAAAGAATTGTTCAGTCATGAATTCAGTGTGTGGCAGATCATAATAAGAGCCCAGACTAGTTCACAATTTTTTTGTTTATTTTAAATATATAACACAACTCCGGATGAAAATGAGATATTGTGTTAATCACTATATTTAGAGCCGTGAAAACTGCATAGTATATGTTTGGTTGATCAGTTTAACCTGTATGCATCCCTTTCTGTAGTAGCATCCTGGGTTTATATCACACTTCTTAGACCAGAACAAGGGTAGGAAGCCAGGACATCAGAGAGTAGGTAGGAGGGAAGAAAAGTGTTTGAGAAAAATGGCACACACGATTAGTGAAGTAGAGTCTAGGTGATTTGTCTTTCAAGGCACATTACCATAAGAAAATAAAATTAAGAAAAAAAGAGTAGGACTTCAGAAAGAAAATAAAATGCTTCCTCAGCTCTGACCTAATCAGCCTAGGGGTTTTATAGTTGTGATTTGTGTCTCTCCACTTCCTCCTTTTAGAGATGTCTTAAATATTTAAAGGCTTCGTGCATTCTCCTTTAACAGAAACCTCAATAGAGAAAAGGCTATGGCTTGATCCTTCAATAATTATGAGTTATGGTCTTTAGCCCACATATTTTTCAAACTGTATTGAAATTGGATTGAAAAATAAAAATCACATATACTGAAGGTGTACAATGTGATATTTTAATATATGTGTACATCGTGAAGTGGTTACCAAAATAAAACTAATTAACATCTTCATCATCCCACTTTGTTACTTTTGTGTGTGTGTGTGTGTGTGTGTGTGGCTAGAACAGTTAAGATCTAAAAAGATAAGATCTAAGAAGATCTAATAAGAAAGATAAACCTGCAGGCTTCTACTCCTGACTGGCAATGAGATTCAGCAACAACAAGAACAACAACACATAGGTAATTGGGGTAATATAGGTATAGACTGTTGTTGTAAGGTATATAATTCCCCTGACCAACTCATAGTCAAATCGAGATCATATAAATTCAGAATGGTGTCTCCCATGGGTGTCTCCCATGCTTTTCAGGATGAAAGCATTTTAGAAAGCTGCCTTCATCTTGCTACTTCTCTAACATGAAAAATAAAGCAATATTATCTTCTCATTGGAATTACTCTGTACAATAAATAGGTAGTCTAATTTGTATAAATATATCCTTTCCCCTTGGAATTCAATAAAGTAAAATAAGACGAATGTGTTTTTGTTACCTGTTAAATGACACTCTATTCTGGATGTTAGTCATATTTTATTTTACTGTTTGGTGTGTTAAAGTAACTGTTTATCATCTTCTTAAAGACATATGTCTTTTAGACTTTGTTTTAAAAGTCAAAAAGGGGAGCCTGGGTGGTTCAGTCAGTAAAGCATCTGACTCTTGATTTCAGCTCAGGTCATGGTCTGTCTCAGGCTGGTGAGATGCCCATGGCAGGCTTCTCATGGAGCATGGAACCTGCTTAAGAGTCTCTCTCTCTCTCTCTCTCTCTCAAACAAAACAGAAAAAAAAAACAAAAAGACAAAAAGAACAAAAAACAAAAGTCAAAAAGTTAAATGTCACTAAATATCTTTATTTTCCACAAATTGGTTCCCATGCAGAATAAAAATACTAAATAGGAGTATAAGTAACTAACTGGGCTGTTTAGGAGGGTGGGACACTCCAGATCTGGATAATAAATTAATCCAGTTTAGTTATAGTAATAAGTTAGCATTTCCTGGAAAGTTCCAACATCTTTATAGCATTTTTGTAATGTTTCCTAACTTTTGGCCAATGCTATTTTTCTTTAGAATTACAGATACTGGTATGGAGGAAAAGTTTCAGGTTATATCATGATACAAAGTACATATTCCAAGGTGTTTTTGTTTCATAGAGGAATGTTTGTATTGTTCTGTTTAGTTAGCTTAGTTTAGTTGAGTTTTGTTTGTTTTCAACGGAAGAGAAAGAAAATATATAGATGTTGTTCCAAAACAGCACAGTGGAAAAAAAATACAGAGAGATGGTCAGAAGTGCTTGTCTGTGGAGATTTGAGGGATCCAAGCGAATCACCAGCCACAGCCACAGCCTAGCACGTTTTCTTCTGTTTTGACAGGAATAGACAAAGTATTAGTGAAAAGGATCACACGGTTACACTCAGGGTTGTTGATACCTCTTCAAGAAATAAAAATAAACTTGTTCTTTCTTCCCTCAGTTAATCATTTTCAGTTTGATGTATAGGTTTCCAAACATACAGGTCCACTGAGAATCTATTTCTACAGGTTGTTTTCTAGAGTGAGAAGGATCTTGAATCCAGCCTTTCTTAGGTAGAAAATTAGTTTTTCAAAGCTCAGAACAAAACTGTATCACAAAATATCATATCACTTTCTTGGAATGCATTTATTTCTAAATAAACTTTTTACAATTGTCATATGTTGATTTCTTACTCTGTGCTAAGTGCCTTGTATTATTTAATTTAATACTATAAACATATTAAAAGCTATCAGATATGTACTGTTACTGTTATTGTCTTGATTTTACAGAAGAGGAAGCCAGGACATAAAAAATTTAGGCTACTTGCTTAACACCAAATAGCTACTAAGTTACTATACGAACCCAGGCCCATCTGATTCCTAAACTTACACCCTCAGTGTTTGCTTTCTACTACCTCTCAAGAAAGAAGCATGGCCACGGATTTCAGTACAAGAAAATAATCTGGATGATATCTAACAGCTAATGAGTGCATTGGAGCAGTAGTATAGCATCTTTATTAATCGATTCTATCAAAGAAACTATAGCAATTGCTATGTAGAATTCTTAAGAAATGATCTATATAATTGTATTATCAGAGAAACAAGCAATTTCAAGTTAAAATTATGTTCTGTATATATTAGGGCATATATATCTATTATAAAAAGCTGTAGGCAAAGCTGGAATCAAGGATTATCTATCTAAATTTTTAGATAAATAAATAGACTCTAACCAAAGAAAGATGGTTACATTAGTTGGTATTCTGACTTTTTTCTGCTTTGGCCCTTCGGTATATCAAGCTTTCTGCTTCTACCCTGGGTTCCAGCAAAGTGAGCATCAGGAGCAAGAATAAAAAATATACTGTCCCCAAAATTCTTCTAGCTGGACTAAGCATCAGACTGACCTGAGACAGGTCAATGGTATAGTTTAACAGTATATATATATACAGGGAATCCACACAGACATGGGAATTCCAAAGACAGACAGCAAAATGAGGTATATGTGTCATGCCACACTAAGGAGAAGGGAGTAGGGGTCTGGACATCAAAGGGAAGGAATGCAATTCACAGGAAGATGAAAAATACTAGATGTTTGATAAACAAATGTTTGCAGGGACACTGAGTAACAATGGGACAGAGAGGATTTTGATCAAAGAGGTCTTGCTAGTTTCCTCTCTGTCTATCATGCCTAGTTCGTATCATAACGTAGTTATCTATGGTGAGAATTCTCTTCCTGGAGCAAGTCCTTCATCTAAACTCTTTTAGGCAATTGTGGAGGAAGTAAAGAGCCTTTTCTGATTCTGTGGGATTTTTATTGCTTTTTAACTCAAAATAATCCCCATGCAAAAGTGACCCATTTTGGACAGCCTGACTTTGGCCCCTACAAGAGTATCTGTTCGTATCCTGCACTTCTGTCTTCCTCCACCCGTGAGTTTGTCTTAGAACCCCCAGTAACTACAATCGGATATTACTCCTGTCTGCAAGCATCCCCATATACACCCTGAAAATTCCAGATTATCTGTTATTTTCTTAATATGTATTAACAACAAATAGCAGGTAAAGAGTCATGTAAACCTCTTTATATGTCTGATAAACTTTCACATATCATGGCAATAGTAATGCATGTCCTTATTGAAAATATTATAAACACACATTAGTATTAGGACATGCCAATAAAGCTTCATTTAGATTTTCTAAGAGGCATAGAGAGTTAGCATGGAAAGACATGTTATTTTTGAAATTTTAAATGATATCAAGGGCTCGGACATGAATAGATCATCATCATCCATCTGGTCTACTTGTGGCCTTCTTTTATATTTTGTCTAAATTTATGCGACTGGATTGTATGTTTACTTTAATGTAATAAACATATGTGAATATACCATTCCAAATGAAAGCCAGATTCTTTTTTTTTTTTTAAAAATTGTAGTCAATTTTATTGAGGTACAATTTATAGAAAATAAAGTGTATCCACTCTAAACATACCGTTAGATAAATTTTGACAAACACATGGTCTTGGGTAACTACCTTCACAATCCAGAAACAAAACATAACTTAAACCTGGATAGTTCCTTACAGCTCCCTTGCAAGATAAAACACTTCCCTCACCTTCACCCTGGAGTACTCTTTATCTGCTTCTCTCACTATAGTTTAGACTGTTTAGTTTAAGAGTTTCATGTAAATGGAATCATATACTAGGTACTCTTTCTTCTTTTTTCAAGTTTATTTATTTATTTTGAGAGGAGAGAGAGAGAGAGAGAGAGAGAGAGAGAGAGGAGAGTGCGTGCATGCCTGGGAGGAGCAGAGGGAAACGGAGAGAGAATCCCAAGCAGGCTCTGCCATGCTGTCAGTGCAGAGCCTGCTGTTGTGTGGGCTCGAACTCACAAGCCATGCGATCATGACCTGAGTCGAAACCAAGAGTCAGAGGCTTGGATGCTTAACTGACTGAGCCCCCCTGGGTACTTTTTATCTTACTTATTTCTTTTACCCCAATTTTTTTTTTTTTTTCGCGAGCCAGTCATTCCGTTACAGGTATCGGTGGTTCTAGGTTTCACACCCCTACCAGCAATGTATAAGAGATATAACGTGTATATCACTTCCAACGCGGGCTGCAATCAAACTTTTTTTAAAATTTTGCCAGGGCTTTATATGGCCCTGACCATGAATGAGGTCAAACATCTTCTAATACATTGACTAGCTACATGTATTTGTTTCATTGTGAAATGCATCTTCATGTTCTTTGCCCCATTGTTTTCTTTTAGTTGTTGCCATTACCTACTAATTTTATAGGCGTTTGTTAGCTAGTCTTGATAAAATTTCTTTTTGGCTCCTCTGTTTACTGCTGATAACTTTTTCCCATTTACAACTCATGTTTTTACTTAGGAGTATTTTTTGGAGTAACAAATTTTTAAATTTTTATATTGTCAAATATTGTTAATTTTTGTGCCTAAAATATGTTCACCAATATGTTCTACTAAGATGTTCACAGTTTTTTAAAATATTAAAATCTTTAATCTATCTGGTGATGATTTTATTTTTGTGGATAATCAATTTTCCAGTTTCACTTATCAAATCCTCTCACCTTTCCTTACTTTTGAGACAGCCCACTTCTGACATACCTAAATTTCTATGGATTTATGAGTCTAGTTCTTGGTTCTCTGTTTGATTCTATTGGCCACTTTTGTCTCTCTGTGCCAGTTACAGACTGTCTTTATTATTACAGCTTACAAAAAGTCTCAATAATTGATATGAATAAGCATATAATGAATTATTTATTTTCGAAATGAAGTATGAAGCAATAGTCAAAATAAATGAATTATAGCTAAATACAGTAATATGTATAAACATTAACAATAGATTATTATTGGGAAAAAAACGTAAATTATTACATGTAACATCACATACTTCTTAATGAAGTTAAAAACAACTGAGAAACATGTCTTTATGGGTAAATAAACAATTAAAAGAAATTATATAAAAAGAAAGTATGTAAGATTGTTCTTCAGGCTTATATCAGAAAATCCATAATATAATTCACCACATTAAGATATTAAAAGAGAAAAACAATATAACTATTCAAATAGGCACAAGGAAAGCATTTGATAAAATTCAACCTAAGTTCACAATTTAAAAAAAAAAAACTTGTATTAATACAGAAATAGAGGAGAACATCATTAATCTGATAAAAAATATCTTTGAAAGAAAAAAAAGAAGAGATTACTAAGCCCCATCCGTCTTCTACCAACCACTTTAGACAAAAAGGAAAAATGTTAAGCTGAAGTGGAAGCAAAACTGACCAAGTGGACTAAGCAATGTAATGATTACACAGCAGCTTGCATCATGTCGTAATTGAGCAAGGAGCTGAATTATCTCCAATGAGGAGAGTAATCTTTTCTCAGTTACTTGTAAAAAATGTTGTAAGAAGCCATACATCATTTTGGAGAGTCATCTCAAGTACTGAACTAAACACAGAAGATACTGAGGAGGATAAAAACCCCATGATTTTTCATGAGTACAGAGAGAAAATTGAGACCAAGCTTAGAGTACATCTGAAATGATGTGCTATCTCTTTTGGAGATGTTCTTGATCACAGTGCTTCTTCACAAGCAGAAAGCAAAGTCTTCTATTTGAAAGTGAATAGAGACTATTAAAGTTATATGGTTAAGGTTGCTGTTGGTGTCTACAGGAGAGGGATTGTGGATCAGTCACCACAAGCATACCAAGAAGCTTTGAAATCAGCAGAAAGGAAATGCCAATGGACTCATCTTATCAGATTGGGTCTTGTCCTTAACATTCTTATTATTTTACTATGAGGTCTGAACTCTTCTGACCAAGCCTGCTCTCTTATGAAGAAAGTGTTAGATGAGACCATTGCTGAACTTGATACACTGAGTGAAGGGTCATACAAAGACAGCAGACTTTGTATTTATGACCGAGAGACAATTTAACCTTGCAGACATTGGATACCCAAGAAGACAAAGCTGAAGCACAAGAAAGAGGGGGAAAGCAACTAGCCTTCCAACACTTGTATACTTCATTAGAAAATTTACATAGTAGACCATTTGTCATCCAAGCTGTCCCACATATTGGTTTTTGTTTATGATTTGTGAAAAATTTATGTTACTTCTGCTTGAATTTTTATCTTTCTTATGTGGTTTTATGTTTAATATTAGAGGAGCAGAGCCAGGTAACTTTTAGGGAGTTGTCTCTTTTTGTATTTATTTATTTTTAATTAAGTTTTTATTTTAATTCTAGTTTACTTAACATAGGGTGTTATATTAGTTTCAGGTGTACAATATTCTGATTCCATACATCACCCTGGGCTTATCATGACAAGTGTCTATTTTTATTTTGAGGTGCTAAGTATAAGGATGTGCAATTTTTATACAACTTATGTTTGGCATATCATACTGTGGCTTTGCAGGGGCCAGTGTTGAATCTGCCTCCATTTCTAAAATTGGTGTCTAGTGATTTGTTTGCTGACAGAAGTGGCTGTCATCGAAAAAGATATCCCAATGGATATTACATGTCGAATGAAGCGTATTTGTGGAATACACAATCTCAATGTGCACACTCTTCTTGAGTACAGTTGACACACAGTGTTACACCTGTGTCAGGTATGCAGCATAGTGATTAGACAACTCCAGCCATTATACTATGTTCATCACAAGTGTTGCTACCATCTGTGCCCTACAACTCTACTATAATACCTTTGATTATATTCCCCATGCAGTACCTTTTTTCAATGTGCACACTTTTGACTAGAGCTATAGAAGTGTTCCTCTACGGAAAGTTGTGACCCACTTTGCTCTGGATAAGGGCAGAAATAGTTCATATTTCATACTTTGTAAATTTACCTGTTGCGTACCTTCATTATTTTTACTACACTTATGTGCATCCAAAAGTTTTAGGCAACCTGAGAACAAATGTAGAAGAAAAGAGGCTATAAAATTGAATTTCCTGATATCCATTATTTCAGTCAATCACCACTAAAACTAACAAAACATGTGTTTAACTTATTTAGGGCTTTTCATTTTTGTGCTCCACATGCATGACTATAAACATAGTTAACAGAGAAATAACTTAAGATGATGGATAGCTTTCTTTAATTTTTCATGAAATTTTCCATATCAGTTCAAGCGTAGTTGTTAAGAACATGTGTATTAAGATGATGTAAGTGGACTAAACGTTTTATGACTGGACTCTAAAAAAAGAAAGGATGGCCCACTCTCATTCCTTTATTAACTTTTACTTGACATCATAGCCAGTATAATAAGATGAATAATTAGAGATATGGGGATAAGAGAGGAGGATAAAACTGTTTCTTTACAGATGATGTTACTATCACACAGAAAACTCAAAGTAATCTAAAAATGACTAGAAGGCAGTAAAGCATTGTCAAGATAACTAGATAATGATTAGTATATAAAAGCCAATTGCATTTTCAAACACTGTCCACAAATAAGTCAGATGTGTAATTAAGGTTTATAATAGTATTAAAAATTTCTAATAGCTAGAGATAATTTTAGTAAAGCCAAGCAGGTCTTTTACTGTGGAAAAATATACAGTTTTATTAAGAAACATCAAAGAAGAGCCTACAAAAATTTAGAGATGCACCATATTCATGGATAGGAAGACAAATTCATTTATAGATTCAATGTAATTTCAATAAAAATCTGATTTTTTTCTTCAGATAACTTGATACATTTATTCCAACATTTAATTTGGAAAAGTAACTTGCCAAGAACAGCCTAAGCACTCATATTCTGCTAGGGAGATTTACTACTTTGTCAGGCAAAAATGATCTGGCAAATAGGGCCAGATTCTAGTGTGTGTTAAGCCTAGGAGTTCAAGGACTGTGGAGATAGATGCACCCTAGGCTGAAGAGACCAAAGCACCGGAATCCCCACCAAAAGAATTTCCAGGCCAAGGCTTTGCCCTCACCACCCAGGAGAATCAACCTTAGCTAAGAGGAGTTGCTTGTTAGGTTGTAATTCACCAGCCATGGGGATTTAGTAGTGAGAAGGAGGAAAGGGACTTTCTGACACTTATTAATCACCACCTATTTTTCTCTGCTCTTTGTTTACTCCTGAAGACATCTAAACCAGCAAATGTGTCACCAGGTGAGGGAGTAGGCACTGATTGTCTCAAGACAACTGATGGAAGAAGCACCAGCAGAATTCTAAGGACCCTTTCTTTATTTTATCTTGTCCATGCTTCCTTCCCTCCCCAGGGTTTGAAAGACAAATAGGCTATGGCTCATGGGCATTTAAGAGATCCCTAACGCAAAAGGAATAAACATTTTTTGCTATGTTTATAATGGCAAATGATATAGAGTACAATACACAAAATTATGGGGACTTCCTGGAGTAGGAACAATTCCCAATAAATTGCTTGCACCTCTCCTACTTCCTTTCAATCAAGAAGGCTTATCAGAATATAAGAAAAAAGTGAAGATATTTAAAGGATAATCTTGACTCTGCTCTATTCTTAGGAAGTAAGTCACACACAAAGTCAAGTACTTTAATTATTTTTAGTGTGATAGGGTCATAATATACACACAACTCAGATATGAGAAAAATTATTTATTTTCAGTCACTGGTTTCATCTTCATTCTGGAGCTCCCATTCTCATTGGGAAATGAAAAAGAAAACTTAAATATACATTCGAGGTAACATCACTTCTTCCAGTTTGAAACACCTCACTGTTTTACTTAAATAGTCCACCCACAATGATGGGATTTGGTCTCTTTGCCTCTTTTTCTCTTATTGTGATATAGTACAACAGAAGTGTGAATAGGTATGTGAGTGTGTATATAGATAGTTATAGGTATAATACAGAGATAGATTGATATAGATATATTCAGATAGATTTAGCTACTTATAATAAAATTGAAACTCAATTTCACCAAACAACATGTATCACTATGTGGGATGAACTTGCATATCTCTAGTTTGTGCATTTAACCCCCAAACTGATTTCAAGTTGCACTAATACATTATGACCAGCAGTTTAAAAGACACTGATAATGAAACCCTGATCAACAGCAATTTATTTTAATGTAAATTAACTCTGGATTTCTATCTTCCCTTTTCTCGTCTTCCCCCCCGCCCCCCGGAATAAATTCACACTCTCAAGATGTAGGAACAGGGAGACATGAGTGCTGAGCCTTGTTACAGTGTTAACAGCCTACACCTGAGAAGCAAGGCATTACCCCCCCCCCCCAACATATAATGATATTTCTACTCTTCCCTCTCCAAAATTTAACACCAAGGAATGGTGGAAGATCAATTTGCTAAGACACTGGGTCCAACTACTTGGCACTCTCTCTCATTCTTTCTCTTCCAATTTCTTCCCCCAGCACAAAAAAAGAGCATTCTATTTCCCATTTTTATCCAGGAGCAATTTCCCTTAAGTCTTATCCTTTATCCTATCTTGGTAGTATTTGCTATTCCCATTGCTGAGTCAATAAGTCCTAGGCTAAAACCAGTCATCATGGCAGAGTAAATATATTAATAAAGGAAAAATCTTAAAATATTTCAAAAGTTGATCCCATTACTGAGGGAATATATTTCTTGTGATACACTTAAAAACTGCTTATGATATGGTCTATACAGAAAACTTGTAGTTGAAAATCACTAGAACCCAACACCTTCATTTTCTAATGAGGAGCCTCAGAGGGAGTGATTTTCTCAAGCCTGCTTCATTGATTCTGTATTGTCTACCTTCCCGTCTAAAAGGTGTGTCCAGAAATGTGTCTCTGGGCCAATTAGAGACAAAATAATAAGATAGATAAAATAAAATGTAAATATGACCAGACTTCCCTCTCTGTAAGCTCCCCCATCCCTTCTGCTTTTCCATCTCTACCAGTGACTTCTGCTCTCAACCTCTGACAAACTTCCCATCAGTTTGCCTTCAAAGCATCACACTAGGTTTAATTCAGTCTTACAATATCACTCCCTCAAACTAGAATATATTTGTCAACACACTGTATCCTAAAAATTCACCTTAAATATCCAGGGCTGCCTTAAAACTAAGGCAGTGCAAATATATTTACTGAAGCACAGAGATTTTTGTATTCATTTTCTAGTTGTACTCAGGTTTCTAACATGATACATTAGCACCACAGATTGAACATAGCCAATTCTAATAAAATAGGAAGTTTCATGATATATTTAATTATGTTATTTAAATTGATACTGCCCCAATTAAAATAATATTATTCTTGATATATGAGAAAGTTCACTTAGAAAACAAATATATCTGATTTTGAGATAACAGAAAGTACTGTGAATGCTTATAAATTATTTTTTAATTAATAAATATCTATAAACAAGAAATTAAGTGGATCTGATTTTACAATAATTACACTAATGAACAAAGCATCTCTACACTCTTAAACACCCACATGTTTAAGAAATAATTGTTTTTGTGAATGGCTGTGTGTTAATGAAAGAATTAGAGAACACATTCAACATGGTGCCTTGTAAACATACATTTTAATTTCTCCTTTTCTCACTTTGTCATGTTAATATGACAGTCATCTGAAGGAGTCACATAAAAGGCTTAGTCTAATAGCCAAAGTCAAATCAGGCTAAATCAAATATACCCACAATTTCTTAGAAACCTGATTTATGCTGTTTCATTTTTTTAAAAAGAGGAGTTAAAAACACTTGCCTGTTGCTTTTTCACCTATTACCCTTCTCTTTCCATCATTAGAAATCAGGACCAGTCACGGTAATTTTGTGATTGCTCTTCTGAAAGTTGCAGGGGATAAAAGCACTTGACCTACATTTTCCTTTAGGTTCTTCCTTCTGTAACCTGAAAGAAAAAAAAAAATCAGAGTTCACAGTGAGAACAATAATCTTTCCTGCACCACCTACACCTTTATTCGCAGGGTTCTATAATCAATTATGACAGCATTTGAAGACACTAATCAGTCAGACTGGAAGATTATTGATCTCAAAAAAAAAGCACATGAATGACTTCCTTTCCATTTTTTCATATCTGTGGGTAGTTCCAAACAGAAAACTCAGTAACATCAATGACTCAAAACCTCCTACAAATCGATGTGATAAGTCATAATACATAATAAAAGTAAAAGGCATAATGGAATTTGTGTGATACTATTAACATTTATGTTTGCTTTTCAGAGATGTTCTGGTTCAAGGCTTATTGTGTACAACTGCTCTTTTCTACAAAGGACTAAGGAGATTGGGGACCAGAAAGCATTTAGCTACAAACACTCCCAATGCCTTCTTCTGGTTAGATCCTTTAATATGTCATAGATTGAGCCCTACAAGCACCAGTCTTTAGCTCTAAAAAGACAACAGGAATTCAAGTTTGATTATGCACATAAGGATAATGTATCTAGAGCAGTATAAGATAATTCAGATAATGAGGTTTTGTTGCTTCCATATGCATGCTAAAAACCCAGTTTAAATTCAACCATCACATCCCTATAAGTAGCTAATTTTGTGTTATTCACATGTCTTATTTGTGTATCTCCAGCCCCTAATATAAGCCTGTCACACAGAAAGGACATTAAAATATGGGCTGAACTGAACAAAATAGAGGTGGTCTCACATGCTATTGAACTGTGGAGAGTTAAAAATCACAAATATCCCTGTATTACAAAAATGCCATCCAATTTATGAAATTATATTTATAAAACTCAATGTAAAACATTCTAGACACCAGCATCCTCCCCAAAGGCAGAATGGGTTATGATTTTTGAGATACTTGCAAGTAAATATCAAATGTGAAACAATAATACACAGTATCTGAGACTAAAGTCTAAAATAGAAAGATAGGAAACCACACAGAAATTCATAAAGTCTACCATTTTAAGTTAATTTATTTTGGGTTCTTTGACCTTTTCTCTGCACATAATCTGTGTTCTATTTGGTATGGCTGTTCCCTATCTTTAAGACAGGAACTTCATGGTGTTTTTAAAAGAAAGATTATCTGCAGGCATTCCTAGTGGTTGGCTTGCCAAGATGGTTGCCCTAGTAATAAAAGTCTTGTGAATTACACTCATCGTGTATTCAGCCATATAATTTTCTGCATCATCAGGGAGTAAAAATGAGTGTTTTCAGAATGGCTTTTCAAAAAAGTTGCTTCTTTCCACCTAGCATCATTTTAGACAGTACAGTTTTGAAATAAAAAAGGTAACAAGGAGGCTTTAGAATTTCCTTTTTTAAAAAATTTATTTATCTATTTTAAGAGAGAGAGCATGAGGAGGGGAGGGGCAAAGAGAGAAGGAGAGAGAGAATCCCAAGCATTGATCCAATGCTGACAGCATGGAGCCCCAGGAGGCTTGATCTCAGGAACCATTAGATCATGACCTGAGCCAAAATCAAGAGTCAGATACTTAACCTACCTAGCCACCCAGGCATTTCTAGAATTTTCTTTATTAAGGTCCTTTAGAGTTAAGATAGTTTCTCATCTATCTGGCTTTATATAAAGATAGAAGAAGAAAGGTGATATTTCCTTTAGAAAAACTTTTCTACCTCCATGGTAGACATGAAACTGTACCGCCCAGATCCTCCTTCCACATAACATTGCTCAGGTACAGAGTATGTTGTGAAGATGGCTTCCAACTGTCAGCTCCTTCAGGGTCAACTTTAGCTGCAGTGATCCACTTCAGTGTGATGGGGAACAACTCAAACAGACTCTACTCGATCCAACGCTCCTCACTGGATTAGCCAAGGCTTTCCTGGGCACCCCCAATGCAATTTCTCCCTCTGTCCAACACACTTCCTACTTTCTTCCTTTCACAGGTCTTAATCAGCAATAAACATACACTCTACTTTATTTTAGAATCTACTTCAGAGGAATCCAGACTCTGAATTCATGAGGAATCCTCATGATTCATGACGAATCATGACATTGAGTCTACAGTACATGCCAAAATTGGTCCATAGATGTGGGCAATAAAACAGAGTTGTGGATTACTTACTTTCCTTGTAGAGGAGGGCTCCATCACTAGTCAGTGTGGTGAGGAGGGCAAGAACACACAAACTGTCCTTGACACAGGTGGAAGTCCAGTTGTTAAGACATGAAGTGGAATGATATACTAACAGAAAGGGACACACTAATGAGTTTGAGTATTGGGTGATTATTGCTGAAGGCCACTGATGCATTACAAAAGGATAAAGAACAGCTCAAGATGAGTATCAGGCAATTGAAAAACAAGTGTGAAAAACAGATGATTTCCTTGATTTCATTACAAAGCTCTCATTTGCTACAGCAGAAGGGCAGAGGAAGTTAAGGAGCAGGCCCATGGTTTTATGGTCTACTTGACTTACCTACAAGGCAAATTAAATGCCAGGCCAAAGCAAGTCTGTTATGCCAGAGTTCGGGTCTTAGCTGGGAAAATTTGAGACAGACATCTAGGTGAATGCCCCTAGATGGGATGATGATATATGGGTGGATATTCCTATATATTCTGACTTGCCACCCTACTCTCAAACTTCTGAGCCTGAAGAAGTGCCCTGTTTCATCATACACAACCCTCCATAGACATAGACACACAAAAACAATATCTCCTGTTTCTATGTTAGAGGAAAATGCTGAGGCCTCTATCTTAAAAGGTAATAGGTCACTTTCTCAGAACTTGACCTCACCTCTTGTCTTGGCCACTATGCCAATAACTGGGATTCATTTACAATGTAGCCTTCCTGGGGCATTGTTAATTCTGATACGTAGAAAGGAGATTATATATCAAAGTAGTTGCAAGACCTAATCAGCACATAATGGCAGGAGCCAAGAGAGTAAAGACACAGCCAGATTCTGAAGGTGCTTAATAAAAGTTATTAGAACATAAAATTGGGTAGGAAAGAATTTGGGCATGCACTTACAGGACAGCAGATTTAACACTCTGCCAAAGAGCAGGTGCTGCAAACTTGCTATGAGGATGATACTTAGAAAAGTGAAAGAAGTGGTGCCTGAATTGTAGGAAGTAGAAAGGATAGCATTGCCATGGTAAATGGTGAAAGTAGGGATTAAAAGGTTTTGGGAAGTGGACATTTGGGAATGGGTATAAAATGTGTGCCCTAAACATCCTCCAGATGATAACATTCCCCAGGAAAGCCTAGAGGACACACTACCTACTAAGTCCATAAGGAATGGAATGGCAAGAGGATTGTCAGCATCACTAAAAAGTTTAGTGGTGGCTTCCTTTCTGGGCCAGTGTTTATGGTAGAAGAGGCTGTTATAGAACTTGTCTTGCTGAAATCAGTGAAAATGCTAGATCCCTGAAAAAGTAGAGGCCAGATGGTATGGCTTAAGCACCAGAGGGAAATGGGTTGCTATTGTAATGACCTGTAAGTTGGGAGTTGCAACCAATGGGAGCCTGATCTGTAGAAAGTTACTGACATGATGAAAAAAACCTCTCTACCTAGGGGAAAAATAGATGTGTATGTACCTTCCTCATCAGAAGAAATAAGGATGGGTAACTGAGTAGCTGAGGTCAGTCACCCCAATAAAAATAAAAGTCATGATTCCTTGTCTTATTTTAGAACATAACCAGTTTTCAGATGTGGAACTCATTGACTGAAAATGAATCCAAGTTTCTAGGAAGAAGGACATCATGGCAAGTATACAAGTAATGATTTTTCTGATACTTTTCAAAGAGATATATGGCCATTTGCTCAAGTAACTATAAAGCCTGAAAAAGGGCGATATCTAGAAATTTTGATGAATGTTGGACACAGTGTCTGATTTGGCATTGGTACCCAGAACCCTCTCTATCATTAGGGCTCCTATAAGGAGGTATCATATGCAAACCAAACAGTAAATGAAGTCAGCTTAGTGATCCCATTGAGTCTACAGACTTACTCAGTGGCACTTCCCTGGTCACCATATGTATATTTTGGAGTGACATGTTTGGCAGCTGGTACAAGCCCCACACTGATATTCCAGAGAGTGGAAGATAATCCTATAAGAGTGAAAAGCCTAACAACATCTATGCAAGTTTTTTTTAATGTTTATTTGTTTTCGAGACACAGAAACAGAGTGCGAGTGGAGGAGGGGCAGAGAGAGAGGGAGACACAGAATCTGAACCAGGCTGCAGGATCCAAGCTGTCAGAAAAGAGCTCGATGCAAGGCTTCAACTCATGAACCATGAGATCATGACCTGAGCCCAAGATGGCCGCTTAACCAACTGAGCCACCCAGGTTTCCCTATATGCAACTTTAAAAGAACCAGTGGTCAGATGCATGCTATATTATCTCCTTCACAAGTGGGAGACAAATTATTGCATTTTTCATATCCTACCATGTAAAAAAATGTACAGTGCATTTTTTAGATTCTGGTAGCATTTTTCAGTACATTTCTTCAGATTATGGTAGCAGCATATTCCACACCTAAGAATACTTCTCAGGCCCATATACTGAATAAAGTGAAATGCTTCCAGCTTTGAAAGGATCCCAGAACAGAAAAGGGCTCTGCAGCTGATCCAAGTTACAGTGCAAGAAGCTCTGATACTTAAGCCACATGGTTTTACAGATCCTATGATGTTGGAGACATCATGGCTAAAAAAATGCAGTGTATTATATGTGGTAAATCCCAGTGTAAAAATCACAGTTGAGGACCCTGGGATTCTGGGGCTGGACCATGCCATTCACCAGACAAAATCATGTTTTCTGAAAAACCCCAAGGGTTCTGGAGCAAGATCATGCTAAATAAGGCAGACAATTATACACCTTAAAAAAATAGCTTGTGGAATTCCTGTGGTCTAGTAGAGACAGAACACCTGGCCATGGTCATTAAGTGAGCATGGATGTGGAACTGCCCATCCAGAACTGGATCTGTCAGCCAACAAATCATTAAGTTTAAGTAGGCCCAGCAGCAACTCGACATAATATAGAAGAGATATATCCCAAATTAACTACGAAATGGACCAAAGGGCACAAAAAATCTGCATAGACAGGAAACCCAGACCACAATGGCATCCATCACTGTTGCACTAGTACCTACCCCTAAGCTTACAACTGTGGTCATATCAGGTTCCCCATATGACCCACTGAAGGAGAACAAAGCCCAAACTCGTATCAGGAGTATTTTGGGTCCATATATGGGTCCAAGCCCAAACTAAATATTAGTTGACTTAGGGATGGCCTTGTAAGGCTGCAATGAGGAAAAAGCCTTCTGATGGGCAGAGTTTGGGGCAGTACCACTGGTCATCCACTTGTGTTGAAAATAAATGACGTGAGATTAGAACATGTAAATATTATGGGGTAATAGTAAATGGACTGGACAACGTATTAGGGTCCATAAAGGGAAAAATGCAAGATTAGGGATAGGCAGATTTTGTGTAGTGGGATGTGATTGAACATGGTGGAGTGGGAATAAACCATGAAGATCTTTATATTACATATTGATGCCACCAGAAAATATTCACCATGGAAAAATCATCTGACATTGTCAATGGTTTCTGTCAACAGCCACCTCAAAGTAGATATGATAGGCATTTAATGAAGTGGCCATAATAGCAGATACATAAGTTCCATTCAGGCTGATAGAGCAAAAGACCATAGACCAGGTGACATACAAACAACAAAAAATTATTTCTCACTGTTCTGGAGTGGAAGTCTGAGATCAAGATGCCAACATTGATAGTTGAGAGCTCTCTTCTACGTCACAGACTTCTCATTGCATTTTCACAGGGCAAGCTAATGCACTGGAGCCTCTTTTATAAGGGCACTAATCCCATTCATGAGATCTCCACCTTCATCATCTAATCACCATTTGAAGACCCACTTTCTAATGCCATCACATTGGGTGTTATATTTTTAAATTATGAATATTGAGGGGACACAAACATTCAGAAGGTATGCATAGACCCAACAATATGGCTTATCAAGGCTCATCTAGCTATTGCCAGAACCTACTGGCAATAGAAAACAACTCTTAGCTCCCACTATGGTACTATTTTTCAATTGGGCTCCTTCTATACTGGAAGGCCCAGACATTTGTTCTCAAAGGAACAGATGCATATTATGATTTTTTTCTCATTTGTCCCCAGAACTTAGCACAACCTTGTAAGGTCTTACAAAATGTTTTTATATTGGCATGGGATCCCACAGCATCTCATGAGACCAGGAAAACATTACAGCAAACAAGATATGAAAGTGGGTTCGTGACCACAGAATCCACTGGTTGTATCATTTACTCCACTCCCCAGAACCTGCTGGCCTGACAGAACATTGGAATGGCTATGAAGGTAGAGATGAAGAGGCATTATTCTGTAAGGATAGAGTATCTTTCTCCACAATGCATTGAAAGAAAGAACTGCATATGGTACGATGTCACCCAAACAGAATGAACATATAAGTCCAGAAATCAAGGATTAGAAGTATGAATGATCTCACTTACCTTCATTGCCAATAACTCACTAATGGACTTTGTGCTCTCTGTAATTGTAATTCACACTCCGAAGGGTTAAAGATCCCACACTACAAAAGAAGTGCTTTCACCAGCAAATACAGCAAGAGCCCCATTGATTATAAACTAGGTGCTCTGATTCTGTCAATACATTTGTTTCTATCACAGTTTGAAAAGAAGCATACATATTGAGCTGTTTCCAGGGACCACCACTTTCTCCTCAGAAACAGAAGTTCACAGAAATCCTGGAGAAGCTGTGTTCTGGATGTATATGAAGAAGTGAACTCAGCAACAGTGAGAAGTATGGTAGATATGGGGATAAACTACCCAAATTCCTTTCCAAGGAAAGGTTTGCTGCCCAGCTGTAGGGAGGCAGTCAATAGACAAACACCAGTTGTCATCTCCTTCAAGGTCTGCCTCTGTTACAGAAGACATTTGAGGTCACACCATTTTCACGAGTAGCCATTTGGTAACTAAGCTAGGTGGATATATAAAGACCTAGCAATTCTGACACACTTCACAGATTTTTACATCAGAGCTCTCCAACAAAGCCAGGGCTTTGTCAGGCCTGCTTCACAATTCAACTGCTCCCTTTGTCCATTTCTTCTTTCTCCCCCTTCTTTCACAGGCAATGATAACCTAACAGGTATCTAGCACCCCAAACTCTGCCTCAGCTTCTGCTTAACAAGATTCAATCTTCAAAATTCCCAACCCAAATCCTCCATTTCTGATAATTAATGTTATCATTCTTCCACTTCTTGACTCAGCATTTCCCAAAATATCATCCTAAGAAACAACATCTTATCAAGATATTAACCTTCATTCTACCATAGGAGAAATGCATGCTCAAATGCTGGGTAAGGCTAAGTTAAATGTTTTCTTACTACATGACCAGTCCAGACAGTTTAACCTGTAAAGGAACTTATCACACACACAAAAAATATTTTCCATCTTGTGAATCCCTAAGACATCAATATCCCACCCATTGCCAGTAATAAAATCTCTGGAAAATAAGTAGTCATGTGGTGACCTTTTTCATATATTTTTCCTGGAGCAGAAATAAAACTTCATAAGTACTGTAAATCATCAAAGTTAAAATTAAAAATACCATTTGTAACAGGGTTATAAGGCTACTTTATAGCAGCTGTGATTTTTACCTTTTGGAAACTGAACAGAGAGAATCAACGAGCACAAAGAAAGTTTGAAGGATACATAAATGTTTAGTTTTTAGCAATTTTAAATCTCATCTATCTTCATTAATATATTTAGGTAATATTTTAAAACATGTTTGAGATATTTAATCAAATCTAATCTACTCAAGGATTTTAAAATCACATCTTAAAAAATGAAATCATATCTTGTTTCAGAATATGCATAACAATAATTTTTCAGTGGAAGATTACCATTTTGCATACACTCTTAAAAATATGGAAATGAGATAATTTATGTATATTATTTCTTTCTCAAGTGAAATTGATCTTTCCTTTAGCTTTAAAAGAATTTATAGATAGAAATTTTCACTTAAAAAAAATCTAGCTCTTTATATACATTTTTCTACCAAAATAGTCTTGGTTGACTAAATGATTAGTCTAAACCAATTGCATTCCCCTTGCCACTCTATTTTTAGAAAAGGATATGTAATGGGGGTGCCTGGGTGGTTCAGTTGCTTAAGCATCTTGATCTTAGGGGTCTGAGGTCAAGCTCTGCATTGGACCCTGCACTGAGCTCCACCGTGGGTGTGAAGCCTACTTAAAAATAAAACAATACAAACAAAACAATAGTACATGTAACTAAATGCAGAACAATGAGATGTGAGAGAAATTTTCTGTGAATCTTCTGTGAAGTAGGTCCCTGCTGCTTAGAAGTCACAAGAAAGGATGGACACCTCCTTCCAACGGACACTACCAACTCTAGATACGATGCCTGGAAGTTCTAGAATTGTCTTTCCACTAACTAGCGTGAGTATAAAGTCAAGATCTAGAGGGTAGAGCTAAGAGAAGCTGAGCCACAGTCTCCATATGTCATAGCTTGATTCCATCTTGCACCTAGACTTTATTTTATGTGAGATAAAACTTATTAAGACTGTTTGCACTGTTTTCAGTTACATGAAGTGTACAGCATCCTTAACTATAGAAGGTTTGTAATTTCTCAAGAAAAAAATATCATAAAAACCAAAACCTGGTTAATTTCCCATTATGAAAACTGATATATTCCATTATAAAGAATAGAATTGCTGAATTGTGAGGTAAACATACTACATAAATTACTGATTTAAAAGTATAGTTTTCAGAAGAAGTAACCAAACTTAAATAAGTTACCTGTTGTTGCTCTTCCCTTACAAAAAAAAATTAGATAGATAGATAGTAGATAGATAAATAGATAAACAGATAGATAGATAGATAGATAGATAGATAGATGATACATGAAGACAACATATTTAGGATATTTATCATTTTAAGAAGCCTTTGGTGAGGTCTTATTTAAAGTGTGCTATTGTTTTGCTTCATATATCATAAGGTAGGATTGATCCAGTTTCTGAGCTAGTGTCTTGTCAAATTATGGATGACTGGAAACTGGTGATTGTTTCTTGAAGATGATGACAGAATAGGGGTTTCAAAGTGGTCAGTAGCACCACCCCTGGTTTTCTAATACAATTCTGCATCCCATTGTGGAACCATAGATCTTGATTCTGATTCAAGTTATTTTCAAGAAAGAAAAGACATGATAAAGGACAGAGGGGGGAAAAGTTATATATAAAGTTTACTTCTCCAAATGGAAGAATATGACTTATGATTGCCGTAGAATACATGTAACCTAGCCTCTTTACAGTGGATCTGAACAAAGAATGTGGATGTTGAAATCTTCAGTTAGTAGATGGCTGTATGCTCTTTGAGTAGTGAAGTGTCAGACTGACTGGTGAAAGTCTCAAGAGACTGTATGGGTAGCCAGAGGCATCAAAATAGAGATAGTTTGAGGTAATGCATTAATATAGAAGTAATCAAAAATTTACTTAGGAGAAAATAGCCTTGATTTATTCACCAAAAACACAGGACATAGATTCTACTGTTATGATTTGGCAATGTTCCTTGAAGAGCAGATAGACTGCAGGACAACAGCAATCACTGAGTCTGAAGGAAAAGAACAAATAACAACTACTGGAACCATTTCAGCAGTCCAATAACTGCAATTATCTTTGTAAAGGAGCCATTGAGACCTTCAAAATAAGTATCTCCAAAACATCATGATGGCCAGAGATGCATTGTAGATAATTCTACACATCCATTTGCTTTGTTAAGACAAGAATATTCTGAGTTTGTATGCTCCAAAAATACTTTGAATGGGTTCTGTGGCATCTCTAGGATAATCAGAGCATGTTGTATTACCTTTCATAAAGAAGACTTTGCAGGCAAATCAACAGATCCATTCCATCAGTACTTCTTGAAGGGCTCTTGGTCTAAACCTATGGTCTCCATTAAGTTAATCTAGTTGAATTCCTCCTGGAGGTATCTGTGTGTGTGTGTGTGTGTGTGTGTGTGTGTGTGTGTGTAAGTAATCTTTGAATAAGTGTATAGTGTCTTTAGCTAATTGCCATTGTTAGAAATAGCAGTACTGAATCTAGTTTCATGATTTTTGTATTGTTTTTGTCTTTTTTCACCTTCCCCTTTGAAAATGAGCTAAGAATGTTAGCCATCAGCCAACACTTATTGGCCACCGATGTTAGGACTACATCGTGCAAAAGTACAAGAAGGCATACTATCACATTTCTTACCATGTATACTCCTCCTAAAATTGGAGTCCCTTGAAAGTAAATAACCTCAACTTTGTGTCCTTTGTCCCTAGCATACAGAGGTATTTTACAGATGCATAAATTAACAAAGCATTTCCTTTGCTCTATATGAGATATAGATCAATTGAGAAGGAAGTATGTGTTCTGTAAGATTATTACATATATGTCCGGTCATCCGGATACTAATAAATATCTTTATTGTTCTCCTGCATTGATGTGATTTAACATTCTCTCCTTACTCTATTTCTGAGGATGGTGACAGGCACACAGAAAAAGTAGACTGCAGAATTTCAAAGGCAGACTGGGTTGGTAAGACACAGAAATGGTTGACCTAAACCCTGAAGGAAGGATGGGATCTTGACCAAGAATGTAGGGGTAGAGGCCATTATGTCTCTGTGAAGGTATCAGCTGATGTTGTATTGAGGAATTATGGGAAATTCATGGAGGACCAGCTGCAGATGTCAGCAGAAATTATTAGATCTGAAGAAATATCTGGGTGAAAATTTTCTTCACTGGATATTTCTGCACTAATGTGTTCCTTCATTTTTGTGAGCAACCTAATAAAATACATATTCATACTCCAGTTTAAAAGAGTACAAGGAATAAAAATATATATTCTGTTTTTTCCCAAATTAGAATTCCCTTGCTAAAATATCATATTAAATTCATATAATTAAATATCTAAAGCGACTGACACTTATTATGAGAGTATTTTTCTTCAACTTAGCAAAACCTTATCTACTAACAACTATCAGCCACCATTTCTTGTTCTGTCCTCTGAAGGTACATCGAAAAAAACTTGGCAATTTTCTACATGATAACTCTGCAACTTTTTGAAAATATTTATCACATGTATTCTTGATCTATTTTTAGACTAAACACACACAATTACTTCACTATCTTATTTGTTTTCTTTGTGCAAATTTTTATGTATGGGATTCTTCTTAACCTATAAGCAGAATTAAAGGTAATATGGAGAATTTTTCTAGTTGATAATTATTAGTTCTAATAACTAAAGAGATTATTATCTCTCAGATCATGACAATACATTTTTATTTTAATTTATTTTATTGTTGTGACATTGCCGGTTATATACTTATAGGGATACATATTTAAATCTAATAGCAAAATATTTTCTAATGTTTTAAAGAAATTAATGTTTAATAGATCTGTAATATAATACTATATTTTAAAATTTTAATTAAATTTAATTTTTTAATTTAAAGAATAATAAAACTTCTAGTCCTTTCACATCACAAATTTTGGTATCTTTTTTGTTATTACATGGAGAATCCAGTAAAGTGATTCTTAAGAACTTGGAAATGTTATGGTCTACAATACATATTTGGTTAGAATAAAAATATACAGATTCATTTAACACACTTAAATCTGTAGTACTAAACTAAAATGTCATTAAATGCATTTGCGGACAACGTGACTATCACAAGAGGATTTTACCATGCAGTGGAGGTCTGACCATCAAAGAGAGAGGCAAGAAAGATTAATAAGAAAATCTTTAAATGGCCTTGTGGTTCTAAGAAAGTTTTGTCCAGGCCAATGCAGGATCTGTCAGAGGAGTCCTTCATGTCATGGGACTTTCCCTAGTATCCATCACACTGATTCAATGACTCCTCAGAGTGGCTTGATAAATACAAGGTGGTACAATCAGAGTGTTGCAGCTAAAGTCGTCAGTCAGTTACAGTCTCCCAAATAGGAGATCTGAAAGGTACATTTTAATGGCCACCATGCCAAGTCAGGTGGACCTTGACTATATACATGTGATGTTTGCTTTTCAATTTAAATGAACATATTGGCATTCTTAAGTTAATACAAAGGAAGAGAATGAGTTAGCCATGTACTCTTCAGTAATCTGGTTTTTCTTATATGCATCAATGATAATTAATTTTATATTTGTCATTTGAAATTGTTCAAATGTGTGCTTTTAAAAGATCCATCCTACCTGAACTTTGACAAAATATAATATCTGGGTGTGAAAAGCTAAGGAATAGATTGTAGATGATGATTTATCAAAATTTACCAGGCTTACTGTTACTACCTTGTGCGGCCTCCTAAAAGAGATGTTGATGATGACCTTTTCATGGTGTAGATATTTGCTGTGATATTGACCAATTGTGAGGATTGCTTGTTTTTCTTGTTAGAATTTTTATACCCCAGAGACTGACCATAGAATCATTGTATCAATTTTAGAAAAAGCCAAAGATATCATTGAGCCTGGCCTTCTAGTTGTAAGGGAGAGACTCAAAGAGCTTCGCTTATTAAATCAGTCATACAGTGAATTGGGGGCAGAAGTTTCACTAAAACTCATAACTCCTATTTCTTGGCCTGATACCCTTTTGGTACAGACCTTACTGTAATTCCTTATTATTCTAGTTAATGTTCTCAAATTTATGAGTTTTGAATATTGTTACCTCATAATTCTTATATATTTATTCTTCACTGATGCATTCATTTAACAAGATTCCCAATAAGCAGTTATTTGTGACAGGCCTTCACAGCCCACTGTAGTAGCCATAAGCCACGTGTGGCTTTTATGCTTTCAAAATGTGGCTCATTCAAATTAAGATGTATTCTAAGTGTAAAATGTTAACCATGAAGGCTTAGCACCCAAAAAATGTAAAATATCTAAAAACATTAAATATTACTCAAATGATAATATTTTTGGTATATTGGATTAAATGAAATGGATTATTGAAATTAAGTTTACCTACTTCTTTTTAATGTTTAATGTAACTACTAGAAAATTTAAAAATAAATTGGGGGGGGCATCTGGGTGGCTCAGTTGGTTAAGCATCTGACTCTTGATATCAACTCAGGTCTTGATCTCAGGGTCGTGAGTTCAGGACCCATGCTGGGCTCTGCACTGGGCATGAGGCTCACTTAAAATAATAATATTAATAATGATAATAATAATAAATATTTGACTCACATTACATTTTTATTGAACAGCTATTATAGAAAATTGCCATAGGTCATTTATTCATTGATTCAATGAGTATGCAGTGAAGCCCACCAAGTTGTTAAGTACTATGCATACACAAAATGTCTCTTATCTAAACATGACATTTTGTTGTTCTCATATTAGGTGAGATGATTTAGAATATTTTAGAATGGGAAAATTATTCTCATCATCATTAATTTTACTTAGTTTTAGCTAAGATTAGAACTCAAAGGCATGTTATCATCACTCTTGGAGCTAAAGTTATCTGAGGAATAAGATCAGGTTTACACAATACTATTGAACTTCTTTTCTTGAGCAACGTTTGGGTCGGCCAGGTTACAAAAGCCTGACCTTTTATTTGTGGACCGAAAATAGTTTAATTGCTTCTCTGATACCAAGTCAAACTATGAATGCAGTTTTGGATTATCATCTTGTTTGTGTCTGCTATGTCACTTGTTCTAGTTCTTTCCTTCCTTTTCAGTGAAGTTTTCCCTCTTCCAGAGGCATCACTTTTAGGAAGAGGATACAGGGCTGAACTAAGGAAAACTAAGTTGTCAAAATGGAGGAGATAATAGAAAACTGTTATTCTACTATCTTTTTATCATCTGGATTTTTCCATAATATTTTTATGATATTATATGAAACCATGGTCATATAGCTATCCTTGGGAGGACATTAAACTTTAAGAGGGCTAATAAAAAAATTGCCTGATGTAGAAATTCATAATAAACTATGAATTGTTGAAATTAAACACCTTGCAAAGGGAAAAAATTTTTGAGGAAAAAAAATAAAAATATAGAATGCAATTCTCTCTGTAAAATTAGAAAAAAGTCTATTTGAAACTGAATTAAATAAATTGTCACTTTGGGAGGAAAGATCCCTATGTAGCAAGTCTTCTTACTCTTTTTGAATGTGTGACAAGTAACTTATAAAAAACGAGCAGATGACATGAAAAAGTACTCTACTTATTTATTTCAAATATATATGCTGCTGGAAGAAGACTCCAGAAACTTTGTGCTCATAAATATGATAAATTAGAAGACAAAATAAACTGACCCCAAAAAATGAATATTAAAAAAGTGATAGAAGGGGGGTGATGGTCTTGGTGGAGGTCACTTGTGGGGAAGAGCACTGGGTGTTATATGGAAACCAACCTGACAATAAACTATAAAGTTTATAAAAAAAAAAAAAAGTGATAGAATGCTTTACTTAGTTGTAGGGCTCACCTCTGTGACACTCAAGAGACGATCTCACTTTTGAAACAACGGGTTGATTGAGTTTATCTCTGTTATGAGAGCTTTATAACTCAAGTAGCTTACTGCAACAGAGAACACCAAAAGTCATAAGTCTCTTAAGATAAATTCCATGGCTGTTCTACTTATTATGTACCTTAAGAGACTAGAAATATTTCTCTGTGATAGCTTTACATTTTCAAAAAAAGGGGGAAATGGAAAGGTATGCTGCTAGTTTTGTGATCATCGTAATATAAATCATACAAAGTTTTTTGATTTCCCCTTTCTTCTTTGGAAAGTTATTCACAGTGCTACTTTACTTGTGGGCTAAGTCTGCCTTATGCTAGAAGATTGTACTGCAAAAGTCAAAACAGAATAGTTTGTTCACTGCACACATGCTATTGAGGTTATGTTTTACTTCTACGAAAATTAATGTAGTCTCTTCTTACCAGCACTGTTGAGAACAAAGCACTGGAATGAGTCACCGTCATCAGAGGTGCTGCCACCTAGTGAATGGCGTCTTAACTGAGGAAGGTCCCATTTCTTGAGCAAATGGTGATAGAAAATCTGGACAATGATATGCAAAAAAATAAAAATAAAATAAAAATCTAGGCACAGACCTTGTACAATTCCCAAAGTTAACTTAAAATGGGTCATTGATCTAAATACAAAATGCAAAACTTTAAAATTCCTAGAAAGTAATAATGGGGAGCAGGATATACTGCCCCCAAAATACACCATTTTGACATATTGATTATTTTAAATTAAAGTTACTTAAGAAATAGCTGGTGGAAGAAGGACACTCTGACTCCCCTCTATTGTTCCCCTGAAAGCAAGAAATCAATGTCTCATGTGAAAGGTGCCCCTTGTGCCAGGAGAGTAAAAGGTATTCTTATCGCTAGAGATAGGGAATTCAAGGTTGTGAAGGCCATATAAACAAACCTTGTTACTTCATTAATTTGCTACCCCAAGCCCAAAGCCCTTTGTTCTGTCAATTTTTCATAAATTTATTGTTTATTTGTCTAAGAGGTATGCAAGCTTCCTGCTTTGGTCATTTCTTTGAGCCTTATATTTTGGGGGCTCCCATACATATGAAATTAAATTTGTTTTTCTCTTGTCAATCTGTCTTATGTTAACTTAATAAATAGATCAGCCAAAGAACATAAAATGAAAGGAGCGAAATGATTTCCTCCTCTACAGTGACATAGGAGAAAATCTAGATGATTTTAGTATGTTGATGCATTTTTACATACAATACCAAAGACATGCTTCATGAGAGAAATGATTGATAAACAGGTCATCAGTATGATCAAAAACTTCTGCTCTGTAAAAGACAATATTGAGAGAATTTGAAGACAAGTCATAGACAGGGAGAAAATATTTGCAAAACTCTCATCTGAAAAAGAACTGTTATCCAATATATACAAATAAATCTTCTAACTCAACAATAAGAAAGCAAAAAATCTAATTAAGAAATAAGCCAAAGGCTGTAACAGATGCCTCACCAAAGAAGATATCTAGATGGCAAACATGCATAAAAGATGCTCCACAACATATGTCATTAGGAAAATGATAACTAAAACAACAAGATACCATTACACAGTTTTAGAATGTCCCAAATCTGTAACACTGGCAACACCAAATGCTGGTGAGGATGTGGAACAATACAAATTCTCATTCATTGTGGTGGGAATATGAAATGGTACAGCCACTTTGGGAAACAGCCTGGCAGTTTTTTGTTTTTGTTTTTGCTTTTGTTTTTACAAAACTAAACATACTCTTAACATACATTCCAGCAGTCATACTCTTTGGTATTTACCCAAAGGAGTTGAAAGCGTATGCCCACACAAAACCTACACAAGGATGTTTATAGCAGCCTTATTCATTATTGCCAAAACTTGGAAGCAACAAAGATGCCCTTCAGTAAATAAATGGATAAATAAACCGTGGTACCTTCAGACAATGAAATATTATTTAGCACTAAAAAGAAACGAGCTAACAAGACATGAAAAGAACCTTAAATACGTATTACTAAGTGAAAGAAGTCAATCTGAAAAGGCTACATGCTGTGTGATTCCAACTGTACAGCATTCTGAGAAAGGCAAAAACATGGAGACAATAAAAATAACAATTGTTGCCTGGGATAAGGAGAAGGTGCGAGAGATGAATAGGCAGAACACAGAGGATTTTTAGGACAATGAAAATATTCTGTATGATATTATAATAATGAGTGTGTATGTCATTGTATATTTGTCCAATACATAGAATGTAAGAGTGAAAAGTAAGGTAAACTGTGGACTTTATGTGATTATGATGTATCATTGTAGATTCATCATTGGTTAAAAAAAGGCTATTCTAATGAATGATGTTGATAATAGAGGAGATTATGCATATGTAGCATCCAAGGGCATATGGAAAAAATCTCTGTATTTCCCTCTCAATTTTCTTGTGAACCTAAAACTACTTTAAAAGGTAGTTTAAAAATATAATAAAAATAAAATAACAAATATATAAAATAAGAAGGAACCATCAAAACTCTAAAGCCCAATTCTCAAAGTTAACCCATTCTCCAACATCTAGGCCATTACAAAAATTTATAAAGATACAGAACTTCCATTGTTAAACTTCCCTTCAAGTTCCAGAAAAGCAGTTTTCATTTCCGAGGGCCGGTGGCGGGGGGGGGGGGGGTCATGTTGAGAAAAGCATAAAAAAATGTCTTCTAAAGTGGCATAATTAAGATGGACCTGGCTGCTAAGTAATAGGGCCCTCCTTTATGAAGAAAATATAACTTCCCTTCCTTTCTGTTAATTAATGGAAATTGAGCTTTACCAAACTTGTAACTGGTGGAAAGTCAGGAGAATCAAGAGTTTATTATTTCTGTCATATCGAGGATTGATTTATCCAAAGTATAGAATGGTTTCCCCCAAAGCAACTCATTTCTGAAGTGCTAGCTATAACTTGGCAAGGTTTTGGCTTTTGCTTCGAATATGTTGTCTCACTGCTCGGATTAAAGCACCAGGAATGAATGGAAGGGTTTGAAGTGAGAAGAGAAGCCCAGTTATGTGACATAATCCTGCCTGGCACATAAATACTGAAATTCAGTTTGGCTACTGTAGTTAATCTGATCAATATAATAATTTGACCACATAAATGGTACAATAGTTTTTATGCCCTACTCTTCCAACAATCTGAGATCTAAGCTAAGGGAAGCTTTTGGAAAATTTATTTATCTGTAAATTGGGGCCCACCTATAATCTTAGTATGGACATGCATTGTGCTGGTATTGACATAGCTGCGGCATAGACCCTAGTGTCAAAGAGAACTAACTGGTTTCAAGTCTCAGCAATGTCACTCTAGGATTTGCAAAGTTGCCAAGTTTATGTAACTTCTAAACACTAGTTTGTTCATCTGATAATTGATCATAAGAATTATCCAATGAGTCACTGTGAGGACAAAATCTATTTGTTATTAAAGTCCCTTTACAAAAAGTACTTTTCCTGAGGCACCTGGGTGGCTTAGTCAGTTAAGCATCCGACTTGGACTCAGGTAATGATCTCGTGTTTTGTGAGTTCAAGCCCCATGTCGGGCTCTCTGCTGTCAGCACAGAGTTTGCTTCAGATCCTCTCTCTTCCTCTCTCTTTGCCCCTCTCCTGCTTGTTCTCTCTCTCTCTCTCTCTCTCTCAAAAAAATAAGCATTAAAAAAAGCAGTTTTCCTAAAAGGAAAGGACAGTGTCTGTATTTTTTTATTATTTATATTGAATATAACTGTATTCCTCTCAGCTACTCTATAATCCATGTATCCACAAAGGCAGTCACAGTGATCACAACATTGCTCTGACTTTGAGGAATCTAATTTTGAGGCAATAGGTAGCATGGTTTTCTTCATAGACATTAAAATATGTTAAATTAAATAACCTAACAGCAAAAGAAAGCTCACTAATGATGAGTTTATATGGTCATAGTGTCAATATGAGATTACAGGATGAAGCATTTAATTTTTGAACTTGCTATCAAAAGGGGTGGTGATGCAAATATTGAATAGTAAGATTTTATAATAATACTTCCATGATGAAGACAGCACAAATCAGATGCTTATTACTTGCCAAATTCTCAAAATAGCTTAGGTAGACAGAGGGCATAACATTAAATGCACTGGTATTGCTGATGTTATTTTTCAAACTGAATGTTGGTCATATTGCCTCTGTGTTGATGCTGTGACTCTAAAGGCAACTTGGTAATCAGAGATGGAGATGGAGAAAGGTGCTTTTAAAAGGTCCCAACTACCTGCTACACTCCAAAAATGCAGTAAGCCTGTTTATGGAATTTATAAATAATTTCGTTCTGCTGAGTTCTCCCACACATCATTTTGTAAAGCATTTTATGGGAAAACAAAATAAGAATTTTTACTATCACTTTTTTAAACTGAAAGGGCATAGACAAAATTTTGATATGTTTCATTTTTTTTCTTTGTATTCTTAGAGATGAGATGGTCATATATTCCTCTTGTCTCTCTAGATACCAAGAACTATGTCCCCACCAATGGAAAGAATGTGAATTTTCTTTCCATATTCCTGATTGAAATGCAAAGTGTTTTACTGAAGTGACTCCAAGGGATAAATCATGATCTTAAACTTTATCTAAGGTAATCAATTTGCATGTGTTATCGTAGAAAAAAAGTATCTGTCAATAGATATAGCCATATGCCATCAATCCTTGTGGGGATATGGGGATGAAATGCCTAGAAGTCTATCTTGGTAACATGGCAAGCTTTTATAGATCCACTTTAATTGTTTTAGCCTAGAGAAATTTCAGTGCTGCTTCATCTTGAAAGAAAAGATATAATAAAACCTTATACTGTAGAGTGCTTTCTTCTTATAATATTTGATGATATGCCACAAATATGACCTGGTTGTGCTTCACAGAGTCATTGAGCTTTAAGTATCAAATACTTTATTCCCTTATTACAGATGGTGAAAAATCATAACTTTAATAAACTCTCATAAGGGGACACAATAAGTTGATAGAGAAACTTAAAACTGAACTCAGATAAGACGAGACAGTATGACTTTTCTTCCATGTGTCATAAAAATGCCTTAATACATATTTCAGAATTCAGTTTTAAATACTTGGCATTATTGATTCCTTTGCTTTCTTTTGTGAACAATAGAGAGAAAGAAAGAGAGAGGGACAGAGAGAGGGAAAGAGAAATAGAGAAAGAGAAATCTAGTTCCATAAGAAATTAAGTACAATTATTGTATACATATTTAACCATTTTATATTGTGTAAGTCCTATTTACTTAGATTTTCAATTATGAGAATTGAGTTACCTTAGTTACGAATGTCTCTTATTCCAAAAGGCTTTTAATGCGGGGGTGGGGGGTGTGCAGGGATGGAGAAGAAATACATCCAGTAAACATAACTGTTAGAGTTTTGTTTAAATGGTCACTGCATCAATATCTCATAGTTATCATAATAAACTTTAAAATATATGAAAATCACCCTATATAAGGGAATTTCCATTAAATGAGCTTACTTAAATTACTGTACCAAACAAATAATCACAAAATTGTGATTGTATGGGAGAGAGAAATAATAATTTTTATGGGTTTAACACTTAAAACATCATTTATTGCATGTTACTTTGTGTGTGTATATATACATACTCACTTTACCCTCTGTTTAAGTAGGTTTGTTTTCATGAACTTGACCAAATTCTATATATACCAGTATTTCTGATTCCTGACTTTGGAAAAAAGGTGAGTGTAAGGGAAGAAGCCCAAAGCTCTATGACTTACAATTAGTCTTGGAATTATTTTCCAGGGAGGGACTAGGATTAATTTCTTTAATTCCATGAGCGGTGGATTATACATTCCTGAAGGCCTCTACAGAAAATAAGTGGTTCAGAGAAACTCAAGACTGAGGATTGTTAATGAATTTCTCTTAGTTTTGATATTTTAAAAGTATTACCTTATTTGTATAATAGTGTCAAAAAATAGTCCCCATTGTATTTGATTCATTAAGACCTTGTTAAATTATAAATATCTATATTTTCAAATATTATTCTGAATGCAAACAAAGTTACTGGAGTACAGCAGGTAATTATTTACTGACAGTGAATCCTTACTTCAGTTCCTTACACACCAATTTCCTCCTTCTAGGACAGTACAATGAGATCAAGATGAGATATCATACTACTTGCAGTGAGGTTTGTACTGCAGGCAAGGAACTCCAGAAATATAAATTTGGGTGGTTATAAAACAAAGGGGCAGGAATAGCTGTCCTTTCTCCTTTCTTGCATCCAATTTGCAAAGTTCAAAGACATAATAAAATACAATTACTAAATGGAGGACATGAAAACCAGTATTTCTTTGATTAATTCTAGGTATAACAAAGCATTATCCTTTTTTTTTTCTTTATTTTCTTTTGTCTTTTCTTTTCTTTTCTTTTCCTTTCCCTTCCTTCCTTCCTTCCTTTGTTCTTTCCTCCCTTTTTTCCCTCCCTCCCTTCGTACCTTTCCCCCCCTTTCTTCCTTCCTTTCTTCCTTCCTCCCTCCATCCCTTCCTCCTTTTCTTCCTTCATTTTTCTTTCCTTCCTTCCTACTTACCTTTTCTTCCTTCCTTCCTTCTGTCCTCCTTTCCTTTGATTGCTCTCTCTCCTTCTCTCTAATTTTGGAAGGTATCTTTGGTGAAATAATTTTTTATAGAAGTAAATATGTGTTTACTGAAATGTAAGTATTCTTGTATGAAAATTCAGTTATATCACTAAAGATATGGATAAGCATTCCTGAACATAAAGATCTTAAGTTTCAAACCAATTTGTTGTGTTATAAAGTAGTTTCAAAAATAGTATACCAAATTCATAGAAAATATTCATATTATTCATCCCTACCATTGCCACAAAATATGGAGTCATAGATGAGATACCAAGTTTTATGCCTTAGTATTTGTGAACTGAGGAAAATTGAATCTATCTTGTGATTTTGATTTTGATCAGAGTTTTCTTGTCTAAACATAATTTCCCCCAAGGTTTTAATTTCATTCACCCAAAAGGCCCCACTGCTTCTCCCGTAGGAACAATTCTCTAAACCAACCAATAAGCTGTTCCAATTACACTCTCAATTCCTAGGCTGTTAAAATAGAAACCAATTTATTTGGGGTATAGCAGTCAAAGAGTGCAACATAGTCACCTCCCCACTATATTTTTCCAAAGTAGGATATTTTTAACCAACTAAACAGCATGGGACCATGGGTTCTCTGAAGCATAAAAGAGCAAATGTGAAGGCTTCTGCTCCTTGCCAGACACATCATGGATTTCTGGACTTACCAAGTCAGCAATTGTCCTGTCAGTGAAGGCACAAAAAGCCTGACCCCATAACTCTTCTATAGTCTGGAACAGCTCTGTCAGCTGATATGGCGTATTAAAAAGTACCTCTAAATATTAGAAATTGAGAAAGTTAAGCATTTGGTCAACTCCCAGCATGATATGACTACATGGAGCAGATTAGCAATGACCCTTGGGAAGTTCCTTTCCTTATTCTTTATTAGAAATAGTCTTTTGTAGACTGTTTCAGTGAGGGGTCATTTGATATCAGCCATATCAAAGAAGTAGCACTAGCATGAGTGATATGAGATAAGGAAGTTACTACAGGAATTAGACCTTACACAATTCATGGAAGTTGCTTGCCTCTGCATATGGTGACCCCCTTGAAGTGCCTATAGGTTATGAGGAATAGCAATCAGGAAGAGAAAATGAGCATGTGGCAACACAAAGTAATAGCAAAGTGGCAGCCACAAGGACAAACTGAAACTATCTTCAGTCTCAATGACACGGGGTAACCTGTAGAAAAGCTAGAAACCTCACCATGGATCTGCACAGGTACCTGGCCCAGAGATAAAAGATGCTCAGGGAGATCTGGCAGAAACACAGCCCCACCTGAAAAAGGTGAGTCAGTAACACAGTGCTAATTTGCATGAGTTGCAGAAGTGTCTAGGGTCCTAAACAAACCTTCAGTATTTAATGGTTGATGCTTCATTTCCACCTTTCAAACTCATGCAAATTTTTCTTTTGGCCAACTCTAACCTGAGACCATACAGAGAAGGGGGTTTTAGAAAATCTTTTGGCTTAGTCAGGCTGATACAGTACAAAACATCTGGAGTCCGATCTTGTCAAATAGACATCCACGCAAACACCTTTTGTCTATATTTAATTCCAAGTAAAGACATTAATAAAAACCTTGCTTCTGCCCAGCTTGACCCAATCATCTTTATACAATGAAATATAGGACTCTCCATGGTGAGAAATTAAATTCCTTATGTCATTATAAAAAACTCTGGGGGTTATTCCTTTCTCTTCTAGCAAAGGCACACACACCCCTTTTCTTAGTGAAACTTCTTTCCGATCAGTGCTTAATTCTAACATAAGGGCAACTGGGAAGCTGTGAATTCAATTTACTTGATCAAATCCATTTACCCACAGACTTTGAATTTGGTTTTCATTTTGTTTCAAATTTTGACCCTGCAGCTACAACAGATAAGAGATTTGTTTTTATTTTATTTATTTTTTCCCCCATAAGGGTAGTCAGTCATAGGTTTCTGTTCCTTTATGTGGACCTTGTTCTGGGAATTTAAAGCATTGAGCTGACCATTTTCTTTCCCCAAGTGTTCCAATACATTCAGAAATAACTAACTAAGGCCATTATTGTTCTATTATTTACCTGTGGCAGCAAATACTTGGTTACCCAAAGACTTTCCTTTCATAGGCACTTGATTAAAGGTATCTAAAGGTTATAATTTAAGTAATTTTTTTGTTGCTCTATGTCATAAATTCTCAGTGTCCCCTTTGTCAGTGGCAACAGGGCCACTAATGCCTTTAACTCTGATCAGATCAAGAATTCCATTCCAGATAGACCAGAATTGATTCACATAGCCCACCCATAAATATTCTTTCCCCTGGAATCACTTGGCTTATCAATTTCTGTATCAGCTAAGCTTTGATCAGGGAAGCACCATTATTAGAATGGTAAGAAATAAACGATTATAAGATTAGATTTTACATAGTTGTGGGAACTGGTGAAGAATTCTGCAGAATGCTGTTCTTTCTGTGCCTGCTTGTCGCCCTAAAATCACTGAAGTTCTTCAGGGCCAATTCTCAGGAAGCATACCTAGACAGAAAGCAGGAAGGAGAGAGTAAGGACAGAGTAGAACCCATGAAGACGAAGTGACACCCGTGTCTGTCTCTCACCAGCTCCAACCTAAATAACCCAGATGACCTGCAAAAGAAGCTGGAGATATTTGCCCCAGAACTTCATTCAAGCCTGGTGCAGGACTCAGGGAAGCTGCAGGAAGGAGTTTAAGCAGGAGCTGAATTGTGCTCTCCTTGCTTTCTTCTCTTCTATTTCTGTTGTTTTTCTTTAGAGCATTGTTCTCAGAGGATGATGACATAAATAGCTAAGAGTCTAAGCTCTTAAACCACCTTACTTTCATTGAAGTTTTCTGTCCTTGTTTCAAATCCAAAATCAAATAGCCTATCTGCCTTTTCTAACATTTGCTAAGAAAACAGAACCTTGCATTGGTTTGGATGGTTATGATTTTGAGATTCTAATATTTACATGCTGAAATCCCAAAGGAATATGAACTTGAACATGTTTGTGGAGAAATGCTGCCTGTTCTTCCAAAGTAAAAAATAATTTTATCTTTTTCACTAGTTATAGAACACAGGTATGAGCTTGAAAGAAAAAGGGGCTTCTGAGACATTTAAAGAAACTAGTAAAGCTTATTTTCATAGGATTTTAAGTAATTTTATGGTCTATAAGCATCCTGAAAGTAAAGTTGTTAAAACTTCTACACATAAAATTCATCACAAGGGGTCCAGAATGCCATATTTATCATTGAAAGGAATTGTAGGTGTGATATAAAATATTATAAATTTCTATGATTAAAGCCAATTTGAAATATCTACCTACTAAAGGGGAAAATAAAGCAAGAAATTAGCCATCAAGTTTAAATCCATAAAATTAATTAATAAATCAAACAACTGATGTATTAATTTAGGACTGAAATTACTAATATATGGTATCATGTGAAAATTTACAGAAGTCCTACATATAGTTCCTGCCTTCAACCTGGCTCCAATCCACATAGGAAGCAAGAAGCTTAACATAGCAACAAAATACATTTTATCATATATTCCTTTCTTGACCATCCCACTTTGTTTGCTAGCTGGATGATTCCCTTGTCTGCTTTGGCGCTGATGGAATTTTCACTGAAAAGAGCTCTCTTTTATTCTATGTCAGAAAGGAGTCTTAGTTTTGTTTCCTCTTTGAAATAAAGCAATGAGGATTCAACTTTGCAAAAACACCACATACTTGAGCTTGTATTGAAAAAAATATTTTCTTTTTCCTTAAAGAGAGGGAAGGACTCAAGATAAAAAGAAGTGGTTTCTGTATAAATAGTTGTGTCTCAGAGCCACATATCAAGACTTGGCCTCTTCGATCTCAGCGCTAACAAAGTGACACCACTGGCCTTTGATGATTTGTGACAGTCATTGCATTTCAATTGTCCGAAACCAACACTACCCTCCAGCATTCTCCTCTTAAACATGAAAAGTCATTTATCAGCTCTGCCTGATGAGGCCTGAGATGATGCAAATCTTCAGCTGGCTTCTAGACCTCTTGGTGCCTGGATCTGTTCAGTGCCTCTACTCAGCCAATTTTCAGCATAGTTTAGTGTTAGATTCACACTCTCATTCTTTGGACAGTTCAGATAATTATTTTTAGTGCGTTTATGTTTAAGTATACCTGAACCAAACTAATGTTGACTGCAAACTTCTAGCCCAGCAATTCATGTAAGGCCTGTGAATTTCCCAAGCATTGTACAATAGAGCAGCAGTGGGAAACTGAGAAAGAAAAATGCATTGTGTTAAAATATAAGGATAGTGTCAGAGATAAGAGGCCCGAAGACTCATATAAGTGTTAAAATGTTGTTTTTGTGTGTGCTTGGAGAATAGCAGGTAGTATCCTTCAGGTTTTTATTATTTGTACTGGTTGAAGTTGATTTATATTTTATATATTACTTTAGTGTGGTTATTTCTGTTTTAAGCAGAGAAGTGGAAAAACTCCTGATAGAATCAAAGAAATCAATTTAGCAAGTTTTTTAGATTATATACTATTTTTTCCAACACTGTGATAGATTCTAAAGGGAATATAATCACAGTATACCTGTAAAATCTTCCTGGATTTAAAAAGCCTACGAACTTGGTAGACACTCAAGGCTAATAAACATTGATGTTCAGAGTTAAAATAATAAATACTAAAGGACCAAAATGCATGGTTCTGAGAAAATACATGCTTTTCTCAGTGGAAGTTTCCACTAGGATGTGGGCCTTGCAGCTCATACTGACCTGGCAGCTGCAAGGTCAGATCAAGGATGACTGAGATCCACATGTTAATTCCCTTTTGAAGTTGCCATGCCGCAGGGATCCAGACAGAGTGAGCTGAGCAGACAATGAAGCAACAAAGAGAATGCCCCAGCAACAGAGCATGACATCAGGGCATAAGTCTCTTTCACTGCTATGGCCTTCTATTTTCATGACAACCCCCAACTTTGGGTCTTGTGCTGAATTCATGTCTTCTTAGCACCACCTGTCTTCTCCCCTCAGACATGTGACCAGTCCCTGGAAGTTCCTCCATGAGTGTACTTCCTCAGAAGGCCTCCTCCAGATTGTGGGCAACTGTCATTGTCCGTTTAATCCCTCTTCTCTGTCTTCTCTTCAGAAACCCTAAATAGAGAATTCCCTGCCCCCCCAGTACTAAGGTGCCTAATAAATATTTACTGAATAAGGTGTTTAAAGGAGTGATGAGTCTCTGGTATTCTTTTATTTTATTGAAAAAAATGTAAATGTTTATTCTTGAGAGACAGAGAGATAGAGTGTGAGCTGGGGATGGGCAGAGAGAGAGGGGAGACACAGAATCCAAAGCAAGTGACAGGCTCTTAGCTGTCAGCACAGGGGCTCAAACTCACAAACCGTGAGATCATGACCTGAGCCTAAGTGAGATGCCCAACCAACTGAGCCATTCAGGCACCCCATCTGGTATTCTAATTAAATTATTATTCTATATTCTTCCCTTGGAGGACCACAGTGCTCTAGGCTTAAAAATGTCATTTTGAATTAGGGATCAGAGTGCAGTTTGGAAAAAAGGATGGAGCGAAGGAGTAACTGATGTCAGAGCCAGAGTCTTTGATGCCTGAAAGACCTCCTATAACTCTAGATCTCAGATTGTGGCAAAACCTCTTATATCCACACAAAACCCGTTTGGCAAAATATATGATTGTGCTAGATGCTGTTGGTCCCTAGTTAGATGCTCTTCACCACACAGATGTGACCATCTCCAGTTGCTAAAAATGTGGGCAATCCACATTTATCCACAGTTTCATATTTCCTTGAGAATGGTCCATGCATCCCAGCCACCTCCCAGAGAAATGCCTGGGAAGCTATGCATTTCTCCAAACAAAAGGTCTGCAAGCAATACTAACTCACAGGGAGTGCAAACATTGCCCCTATTGCCTGAAAGAGGGCCGAGTCTGCAGTGCCTCTCATGCTCCAGGGTTCTCTGTATGATCAGGCAGAGGCTACACTTCAGTTGGACCAGTGATTTCATATTTTAGTGTGTAATAGAATCCCCTGCAGGGCTTGTGAAAACACCAATTACTGGACCCCACACCCAGAGTTTCCGATTTCATAGATCTGGGCCGGAGAATCTACATTTTAGCAGGTTCTCCCGTAACACCAATGTTGTCGATCTGGGGACCACATTTTGCAAATCACTAAGCTGAACCCATATCTTTATCTTCCTCCTTCCCTTGTCTTTACTTGCTTCAGTAACTCCCTTCTTGTTTTCTCCTGAGAGCACTTTCTCAATGATTCATTAGCATAAGAATCCCTATCTCAGGCTCCACTTTTAAGGAATCTGACCTAAAAAATAATCTATGCTGTATTAGACCTGTGAGACTTTAAAACAATGTCCTTTTGCATATGTATGTATGTACACATGATGAAAAGCAGGATTGGGACCTGGAAAAAATGTGCCACCTAAATTTATTGAGGGCTACATGGGCTCTTTGTACACATGAAGTCACATTAACAGTAATAACCAAGGATTCTTTAGCTTAACAGTTCTTCCTGGAATTGCTTCTGTGACTCTTGCTCAGCGGGCATCAGCACCAGTGCACTGAGGCATCTGTAGTTGCTAAGGGACGTGAAGCTTAAAGAAAAGTATGGGAAGGAGAGATAGGAGTGAAAGCCTCTCTCCCATTTGTGTTAACCCTGTTAGAAGGATCACAAAGCACTGTTACAGGTGACTCCACATTTCACAGAGCTTATTGAAACTGTTCTTGCAGAAATGAATGTCAGTCCCCTTTTCCTCAAACCCAGAGCTCAATCAGTCTAAGAACATAGGAAAGTCACAGTACTGTTCTCAAAATGCTTCTTCCCTCTCACAACTCAGCCTTCTTTCCTGGGTCATGCTTATTTGACTCTCTTTTTAATCTCAGGTTGTGTTTTCATAGAAATCCCTCATTGCTCATGTAAACGCATGTGGTGAAGACTTACCCTTATGATTTCTCTAAGTCTCCCTGAGATTCTGACTGGGAACCACTGTACAAACTTGGTTTGTACCAGACATTGGACTTCATAGCTTCTTTTCTCTAAAGTATTGCCTTATGCTGATTCTCCTGATTTAAAAAACAAAACAAAACAAAACAAAACAAAAAACCTAGATAGAGCACCTGGATGGCTCAGTTGGTTAAGCATCTAACTTTGGCTCAGGTCATAGTCTCACAGTTAATGAGTTCAAGCTCTGCATCAGGCTCTGTGTTGACAGCTTAGAGTGGAGCCTGCTTCGAATTCTGTGTCTCCCTCTCTCTGCCCCTCCTCGGCTCAGCCTCTGTCTCTCTCTCAAAATAAATAAACATTAAAAATTGTTTTAAAATAAAAAATAAAATAAATCTAGATATAAAATATCAAGAGAGTAAAACTTATTATGTGTGTATATATATAATTATTATGTGTGTGTGTACATATATATGGGTATATATGTGTGTACAGATATATACATATATAGATATATAATATAGATATATAATTATATAGAGTAAGTGAAACGTGAGTGAGTTAAACCCCACAAGGCAGCTTACTATTTCTTTTTCCTTTTTATATGACTACCTAAGGCTCTGAGTTCACTCCAAGAATTTAGTGGCTAAGAAAGCCAATCTCCTACTCCTCACCTGGCAAGAACTCTGAAAAATTACTGCCCTACTTTAAGGAGAGGCAGAAAGCAGCAAAAATATGACCTGGGTTCATAGGGAGTATGGAGGAATTATTGAAATCTAAAAAAAGAAGAGTAAATCCACACAATGTTAATATGTTTCTGTTTGGTTGTGTGGCTGGTTTTCTAACTTCACTTTTTGCAACTTTCTATAAACTTTCCTCTGGACAAACACTTAGGAACCAGTATAGCATCAGTTAATCTCCAAATTAATTCACATATATTTGGTAGCAAAACTTTCAAAGCTGAAAACCATTTCCCCTGGGGGAACCATTCCATTCTAAGAAATCCACTGAAGTCACTAAGATACACTTGCTACCAGACAAAAGGGGCCTTGGGACTGATGTATTGGTTCAATTCAGAACTTGATTACATATAATTTTGATTCCATCATTTTTAAGTCTTGGCCAGGATTGGAAGACCCAGGCATTCTGTGATATTTGAAGGCTCTAATCAGGTAACAAAAGACTAACTCTCCTGAACAACCTGCTGTATAAATGAGAACAATTTAACTACTTGTGACATTTAGCAAGTTTTTATGTCTTAACCAGCAGCAGGATTCTTGCCCTTGTTTAAAAGTATTTTGTGATCATATACTCCTTTATAGAGTGAGTATTATATTCTAAAATAGGTGAATATGCCCTCACACGGATTATAAACCTCTGTAATTTAGGATTTGGAGGAGTGATGTTAGGGTGTCATAGAGTAGTTTATAAAATAAAAGTAAATATTTGATCAAATATTATACTGACAAATAAGTCTTCTTTCACATTTTTAGAAAGTTTGTGAAAACCTCTGCAACTCCCAAAAACATGTATGGACAGAAGGGTATGACTTTAAATCTTCACAGTCTCAGAGTCTTTCAGTGTTAAGTACAAGTCTAAATCATGCTGGGCCTGTTATCTAATTTTGTTACTTTATTTTGTCTTTCAGAGGCTGGTTTTAAGGGGCCATGCTTTATTTAATTGAACTAAATTCTAGATCAAATTTCTGTATAAACTGCTGACAGATTATGATGTGTTACCCCATAGGCTTTACTTGAGAAGAAACAGGATTAAATTATGAAAAGCATGAGGAAGTAATTTAAAATGTCAACTTAGTTCTAGTTGCTTTGGGAAATATTTTGATGTTTCAGTTTACTGGTTCAGTGAAAACATATTTGATGTTCATCATGACTGTTCATAAGCATAGTGCAGGAAAACATGAGTTTTCCCTTCTATAAAACGGGATCAAGGAATAAGATCTCTGGGCAGGTGGTAGGAGACATTATTATCTCATGGCACACAATTAGTCTGGTCTGAATTTCACCAAGTGTGGCAAAAACTATTCTCTAAATTTGGAAACTAGCTTAATTTTGCTTAATGTCATTTTTTATGTGTTGTTACATAAGATAATGTGACAAAGACTTTTTATTACGTCTCTTCTTCTTTCCATATGTAAATGGATTTAGGAAATCTCTCAAGTGTATGAAAGGCCCTTCAAATAGTTCATTCCTCTGAGAATTTGCAAGTATAATAAGCAAGATTCTCACCACAAACTTGAGAACACAATAGCTTTTTACATAGGACTCTATAAAGATTAGTGAGCAATTGTTTATATCAAAGAAAATGGGAGCCTGATGGAGTCAAACCAGGCATTGACCTGTTACTGGTTGGTCATGTTATTAGTCTTTCAATAAGCCCAACCATGGTGATGCTCTTTTTTACATAATGGATCTAGTTCATATAGAGGACTTTCAGTAGTATCATATTGAACATGACATAGTATCTATCAATACTGTTCAATAATGTCTATCTTTCAGATTCATAGTTAATAAAATGGAACATAATGAGCTTTTTCAAAGAAAACACTTCCTTTTTTAAAATTGTCTAAAACCCTAAACTGCTATTTAGAATGTTAATTTTCAAGCCATATGTAATGCCCAAAATAACTAATTGTGAATCTGATGACTTTATAATGCAGCTCCTAACTTTGTTATTTTAGGAGATATTTAAATATTTTCAAGATAACAAATGTATCATCCTTCTGAAAAGACTATAATTTTATAAATAGTGTTATATATTTTGTTTAATTCTAAGGGCAACTTATAACAGATTTAAAAATACCATTTACATATATTATTCCCTATAACTGCATTAACTATTTCCTTGGAAATTACAGAACCAAATATTTAAAGATGATAAATAAATCATACAATTGTTTCAAGGATTGTAGTTCTATTTTTAAGAAACATGTAAAAATGTTTTCATATCTCTGCAAAATGTTAAAAAAAATCATACTGAACAGCCATGTATAAAATATTGACCATGTACCAAGTAATGATACAGGGATTCATGGTCTCTACATTCAAGGAGTTTTCAGTTTAGTAAAAAAGAATAAAATAGACTTGAAATGGAACAAGTAAATGACTAAAAGAGACTAATATACAGTGACATACAGAAGAAAGAACCATTAGAGATTCTCTGGTAAATTTAGAGAACACTTCACAAAGGAAAGGAATGATATCTGCGCTTAGAGAAGCAGTATGCTTTGTGGTTATCAGCCTGGATTATGGTTCTTGGCCACTTAGGTTAGATTTCCAGCTTTACCACTTACAAGCTATATGATGAGCCAAGTAACAATCTCTCTGTCACTCAGAAACTCAGATGACAGTAATAGCACCTTTCTCATGGATTTTGTAGGATTAAATGCATCTAAACACATAAAATCTTTAGGACTGTGGTTGACAATCCTTAGTTCTAGTTTCTTTGGGAAATATTTTGATATTTGATACAGTTGACACATAGTGTTATTTAAGTGCCTAATAATAAAATTTGGAGAATGAGGAATAGTTTGTTGTGAAATAAACATGGGAAAAATACCCCAAAGTCAACAGTATCAACAAAGGTAAGGAGTTAAGAGGTTCCTTAATCCATGAAGGCTCTTTAATTCGTGGAGAAGTATGAGGATTTTATCTGATGGGTATAGGCCATGAATCATTGAACAATTTCTGGCATGTTAATAATCTTATCCTGGAGCAGTTTTGCAGCAAAAAATTGGGGGATGTTTAGTTTCAGGCAGAGAGACTAATTTGGAAATTATTGTGATAGCATAGAGGTCTGAATGAAGGGAGTAAGGATGAAAAATTAAGGAAAGTAAAAGGGAGATTTTATAGGTGGAATAAACTCAACATGATTGACTCTTGAGAGTTAGGGGTAAAGAGAAAAAAAGAATGTAGGAAATATATATTTATTTCTTGCCTACGTTCATTTTAAAGGTATAAGTAGAAAACTAAGACTATAAACAATGGAATGAAATTTTAATTATTAAAATAATTATGAGAAAGGATGGAATGGTGACTTCAAAATACTTCAAAAGAAAATATTTAAAATATGCCATATTAGTCAGCCCAGGCTACAATAACAAAATACCACAGCCAAGTGGCTTTAATAGCAGAAACTTATTTACTCACAGTTCTGGAGGCTGAGAATTCCAAGATCAATGTTCTGGCCAATTTGGTTTCTGCTGAGAAGACTCCTCCTGGCTTGCAGATGGCTGTCTGCCTCCTCAGTGTGTTCTCACTTGGTAGAGAGAGAGGAAGGTCTGGTGTCTCTCTTCTTATAAGGACAGCAGCCCTATCAGATTAGAGCACCACTTTTATGACCTCATTTAACCTTTGTCACCTCTTCACAGGCCGTTGTCTCAAGAACAGTGACATTGGAGGTAAGGGCTTCAACATATATATTTTGGGGAGACACAATCTAGTCCATAACAAAAGGGTTGGCTGAATTATTTTTTAAAGTTGAAGTTTCTTTTTTTAGTAGTTAGTATTTAGGAAAGGAAGAGTGCATTGGATGGAAACTTCATCCTGGAATCAAACAGGAGTTTCATAACTTAATATTTTATCCATACAGTTTATTCATTTGGATAAGTTCAATCATGTAAATTGAAAAATTGTACAACTTATCATATTGTATAATTGGGGCATTGCAAAAGATGACAGTTTAAAATGTTTCTTTATAAATTCAAAAAATTTTATGCTAGTTGCAAAGAAAGATTTTGTGAGTAAATGCCATGATTCATAAATGTAAGGCATTTTAAACTGGAAAGGACAATTGGGTGTGTTAATTTAAATCAATACTGTCTACTATTTTACAAAAGGAAGAAGGGAAACATATAGAGATTAGGTCATGATCTAATCACATGGTCAATGGCAGAGTTAGAACCAACCCTAGAACCAGAATTCCTTTTCTCCTTGTCCAGTGCTTTGGCCAGCACATGTCATGCATCTTTAGCTAAATTATGGATATTTTGATATGCAATTGCCATTTCCTGCTAATCAAGCATCTTAAGTACTACCTAAAATAATCATTTTAAATGCTCTTTCCATCTCGTTCCATCTGCTGTTTGAATGTTTTAAAAACCAAATATAGTCATTATAATGTTGACTTACTTATTTCTTTTAACATCATTATCAGGAAAGTCTACATTTCTCTTATAATGGGAGATATTAGGCTTTCTCCACCAATAACATTGACACTAATATTGGTCATATTTACAGGCTTCAGGAAGTAACAAAATATACTGCTTCACATTGCTGTCATATATCGTGGGAATAAAATCAAGATTATGTTTTATGTGGTCCCTACAGTTGCTGACACAACCCACTGGGAATTAGTGTGCCCCAATAAAGAATCCACTGAGGCAGTCCTCTGTCATTTATGGCCTTCTTTCTTGAGCAATCCTACAGCTAGAATTATATTCAACTCATTTCCCCCCACCCCCCACCCTTTGGAGACAGAGGAAAGAGGGCTGTGCATTTTATTTTGAAGTCATAACCATTTTAACCTGGAAACATTGAGTTTTTCATTTTTTCTGCCAAATATAAATTAAAAAATAGGTGAAATTCATGATTTAAATCAAATATAACACAAACCTATGGAAATAAAGGCAGGACATAAGCGCTTCTATTATATACATAGTTTTAATTGCTTAAACTGACCAGATATCAAAACAAATGCCAATGGTCCATCATGAGTTTGCTGGAGCCAGTGACTCTGCCTTTGGAGAAATGATTGTTTATCATCTTCTCCCAACCCCTCTCTTCCCAACTGCGCTTTCACTGAAGTTACATTGGCCCCTGAGATTAGCTATATTGGGAGAACTTAGGCCATGGACATCTGCAGTTGCTATAAATCAGGATTGTATCATCATCATCATCATCATCATCAACAACAACAACATCATTATCATCAGCAGCAACATCATCAACATTATTGTTACTTAATTTGGGGGAGAGCTGGTTTACCAGCATACCACTGCCCCCTCACATAACACAACATGCATGTCAAGTACATAAAAGGGAAAAGTTTCATCTACTTATAATGCTATGATAGAAACCAGAGCTGTAGAGACTTTGCTCTGAGTCTTAGCAAACAGTACCAAGATTCTTATCTTACTGCACCATCTACAGACATCCATTTTATTGGAAGAGGATGAATGAGGAAGATAAAGAGCATTTGAACTTCATTTTATTTTTATTTAAAGAAGATATTTTGAAGAAGGTTCACGAGTCCTATTTATATCTATTATATCCATATTAAGAATAATACCTAATATTTGTAGGTAGCTTTGTTCTCTATAAGAGTTAAGATAAACTTCCCCTGTTTAATACTCAGAGAAGCCTTGTGAGCCAGGTATTACTGTTCTCATTTCATTTATGAATATACAGAGACTCACAAAATGATATTCAACATCAAATTCAGAATTTCTATCTTGATGTTTGGTGTTTTTTCCACCACAACACAATAATTGATTATATACATTATGTAAATTATATTTTTCTGGGTGTACAAAAAGATTAGTCAAACTCTTACTAATAAGGTACCTGGGTGGTTCAGTTGGTTAAATGTCCAACTCTTGATTTTGGCTCAGGTCATGATCTCACAATTAGTGAGATTGAGCCCCACATTGAGCTGACAGCATGGACCTTCCTTGGGATTCTCTTTCTCCTTCTCTTTCTGCCCCTCCCCCATTTGTGTATGCTCTCTTTCTCTCTTTCACTCAAAAATAAATAAATAAACTTAGAAAAAAAAAACGTCCGGGACACCTGGGTGGCTGAGTTGGTTGAGCGTCCAACTTCAGCTCAGGTCATGTTCTCATGGTTCATGAGTTCAGGCCCCACGTCGGGCTCTGTGCTGACAGCTAAGAGCCTGGAGCCTGCTTCAGATCCTGTGTTTCCCTCTCTCTCTGCCCCTCCCCCACTCTGTCTCTCTCTGTGTCTCAAAAATAAATAAACATTAATTTAAAAAAAACCCTCTTACTAATAACTGGCCCCATCTTTCCTGTTCAACAATATTCTGCAAGAGTAAAACAAAATACATAAAATAAGTAGCCCTTCCTAAGAGTCCTCATCAGAGTAAAATTTCCTCTTACTAAAATTTCATAAAGTATTGGTATCATAAGAGCATAGCTGAAATGTGTGTGTGTGTCTGTGTGTGTCTGTGTGTGTGTGTGTGTGTAGCAACTGGCATATAGGCATTATTTGGGCATAGTAGAAATAGGACTCACAGTTTCTTCTTCATTTCTAAATTGATGAAATATTTCAGATTTTTATAATTTAATCTGTTTTGAGACAAATTTCAAAACTCAACTGACCCTCTGTGTTCTGCCATAAGGCATAATATGAAGGATGTATGCCTCTTATACTCTTCCTTGTAACTGACTGTTGTATGTTATTTTACAGACTAACCTATGTGACCAAAGGTTTGCATTTCTTGGGAATTCAGAAGAAGACGAAGACGAAGATGAAGAAGATGAAGGAGGAGGAGGAGGAGGTGGAGGAGGAGGAGGAAAAGGAGGAGGACAGGGAGGAGAAAGAAAGAAAGAAAGAAAGAGAGAGAGAGAGAGAGAAAGACAAGAATCAAATAAGGTCATCAAATTTTAGGAAAAATATAAAAATTTATGACAACAGAAATATCTGTGAATCTATAATCTCTATAATATAGTATAATCCCTGGGGCGCCTGGGTGGCTCAGTCAGTTGAGCGTCTGGCTTTGGCTCAGGTCATGATCTCACAGTTCATGGGTTCGAGCCCCACTTCAGGCTCTGTGTTGACAGCTAGCTCAGAGCCTGGAGCCTGTCTTCAGATTCTGTGTCTCCCTCTCTCTCTGCCCCTCCCCTGCTCACGCTGTCTCTCTCTCTCTCAAAAGTAAATAAAAACATTTAAAAAATAGACTATACTCCTTGCCACTGTACAGTTATGCAAAACAATTTAAACCAGGTATTATGACCCTGGTAATTCTTAGAACATGAAAGAATATTTGGGAATATAAAGACCTCTGGCAGTCAGCAAAGTTTTAGTATATCTGACATTAAAGATATTTAGATATTAAAAATGTATGATATTGCCAATTATCTATTATGATGATTTACACCATAACATAAGAGCAGACCATTAATGACTTTGAAGATCACTTGGTCCTTCTTCCACATTTACAGGTGAGAATACCAAGGCAAAAAGTGGCTGAAAGTCATAAAGTTTAGTTACTTAAGTGGGGCTCCATTCTTCCTTAATACAGTGCTCCTTCTTGATCATTACCAAATGCAAGACCTTCCTATTCATGATGTATCTGATATAAGAAATGCAGATAAATTGATTAGGTAGTTGTCACTTAAGTCAGATAACTTCTCTAGCCAAGAAGAGACTTCTGAGGTGAGTATATATTATTATAATATATATTCAGGTGAGTATATATTATAATAATATATATATTATAATGAAATTTTATTTTTTTAAAAAGCTTATTTATTTATTTTAAGAAAGAGAGTTCTCTATTGTGCTTGCACTAGCAAGCAGGGGAGGGGCAGAGAGAAAGGGAGAAAGAGACTCCCGAGCAGGCTTGGCACTGTCAGTGCAGAGCCTGATACAGGGCTCGATCTCATGAACTGTGAGATCACGACTTGAACCAAAATCCAGAGTTGGATCCTTAACCAACTGAGCTATCCAGGCGCCTCTAAACTATAATGAAATTTGAAAGACATAGGCCTGCCAATCAGAAAATCTGAATTTGGTCTTGGCCTTGCTAACCATAAGCTAGGCTTGGAGGCTGTTGAACAATTCTAGCTCTGAGGACTGTGAAAATCCAATAAGAAAATGTATATTATGTTGGAAAATTGTTAAGTCCTATCTAGACAAAGGATTATTGCTGATATGATTGCTTTAAAATGTTAGATATTGGATAAACATTAACACCTACAAAATGCTTGCTAGAAATGGCCTCTAGAAGCTTTTCATTCGGAGTGGGAAGCCAGTACTTACTCTCCTTTTAGATCTTTAGACAAGCAACGAATTATTATTGGGAAATCAAACATCAGTCAAAATGAGCTAACAACTAGGAGACTTTGGAACTTTTGTCTCTAGCATATAGATATCTAAATATTACATTTATCCAAGTCATGCATGTAATTAGCATTTATAAAATAAATCCTACCATGCTCTTGCTGTTTCAGTTTTTTGAAAGAAATTGGTAAAGGAAGGTGGATAATCTAGGTCCCCAGCTTGAGCTTCCCAGGTGATTGTTCTCAGTCTATTTAGAATTTGAATAATTTAAAGTGGGACCAAGGATTTCTTCGTCAGAGCACACACACAGCACTATTTCCTTTCCATTCCCATTATGTGCTGTGAGACCTGATAAGGGACATATGCTTTCTATATTTTCATCAGACTGAGCTCTGACATCACGGATGCATGGAGCTCGAGTAGTCCAACCAGCTAACTGTCTCCTGTCAATTGGCAAAAGGCAAGGGGAGCAAGATCCCAGGCCAGGCAAATACCATGTCTCCCAGTGGATGCTAATGTCATTACATGTCCTTTGTCAATCATTCAATGTGACCTCTCCCATTCTTCTTTTGTTCATATGCTAACTTATTTCATTGTATTCTTACATTGAATATATACCTGGCAAAGTTCTGGTTTCTCTAGCAACTAATTAACCTTCCAAGGAGAATGCAGTTTGTATCCTCAAAGTCTAGTGAAGAAAATATTGAAGGAAGAGACAGGGTAACAGGGATTAAGAGCACAGACCTGAGAGTAAGACCCCTTATGTTTTATTACTCTGCTTAGGGGTAGCTCAGTGGTGGAGAGGTCTCTGAGAAAAGTAGTGATTTAACCTCATGTTGCCTTGATTTCCTCATGTGAAAAGTGTGGTTAATAATAGTTCCTACCACATTAGGCAATAATGCATACAAAGCTCTTTTTGTAAAGTGAGGACATCTAAACAATGCTCTACAATGTCAATTGGAAATTTTAGATTTCATAGTGTAATACATAGTGTATTAGGCAAACTTCTAGATCAAATTGCTAATTTTCATATTGTTCAATTTATGAAATTCTGAAGACAGAGTTTGGGAAATAACTTTGTACTATGAATGGCATATTTATTAATATTTAGGCATGTTTAGTCTTTCATCCTTATGAGGTAATGTCCTTGAAAAGCACCTCCTATAAATATGTGCTGAGAAGCTTGGTTTCTAGACTAAAGTAATTTACACAATGATGCATCTTACTTAATATGTCTTGTGTGCTGCTTACTGAAAATCTATACAATTATTAAAGTGATGAAATGCTTTAGCCATACTGTAGTTACCTTAGCAACTTGTTGCAATGTAGGTTGTAAATAACTGCCTCTTTTATATTCTGAACAAATTAAAAAAAATGATCATGCCATATAGGCTACTTTAAAATGACTTGAAGAACCCATGTTTTGGCATTTTAGCTTCATTACAGCAATATTAATTTAGCTGCAACATACTGTAATTATGGTAATTTCATAGTTATCTTATCTAAAAATAATGTTCCTAACTCAATTACTTTTTAAAAAGTAAACTATTATCTATTCATTTGTTGAAAAATATAATGCTTAGCATTCTGCTTTGCAAAGGCACTACTGTAAGACAAATAATAAAATGATAACAAACTCCCTGCCTTCTTGAGCTCAGATTCCATTGGAAGAGGTAGACCAAAAATATACCAAATACATATTAAATAAAGTGAGATAAAATCATAGAGAGTGGCCCGGGGTTTGGCAGTGGGGATGAAGGAAGGTTTACAAGGAGGTTTACAAGGGGAATGATGGGAAGTTTATTTAGAGAATGGATCAAAAATTCCCTCTGTATAGGTGATACCTGGGCATAGATCTGAGTGAGGTGAGCAAGTCATGAGAACATGTTAGGGGAAATTACTTTAGACAGAGAAATAAGATCATACAAGCTCAGGAACAGAATGATGACTAGGATAGCTAGAGGTTAGTATAAGCTGACTAGATGTGGCATAATCTGGTGTAGTTTCCAAAATTTGCGCTAGTTGTGTGTAGAAAGGATGGAGTAGGGTGGGAGCAGTGAAAAAAGGAAAGGCAAATGTGGAAATTTTAGACCAATTAGGAAGAAACTGCTAGAATATAAAGAGAAATGCTGGTAATCCAGTCCAGGATTATAACAAAAATTATAGTAATTAGTCTTTCTCAAGGTATATTTGGGAGGAAGAATTCACAGGTCTTGAGGCCTTCTTTAAATCTAGGAGGACGGGATCTCTGGAGATCTCCTTTACAAATGGCAGCAGGTAGTATTTCCTGGAGGAAATATCATCAATTTGAGTGTTGACATTGACTTCAAAATCATATCACCCAATTTCTTAGCATCCTACCTGCAGGTGGTTATTTAGTCCTTTTGCATGCAGTTGTAAGGATATATTTTATTCTTCTTATATTAAACCTAAAATTGACCAACTGGTTCTCCCTTGGAAATAGGGACTAGAACAAATTTGCTACTTCTTTACAACCATCATTTCTTCTCACAGTGTTATATTCCTTGTCCAGGGATTTTTAAAAGGTATTCTGTGAAACATTATGGTCATATCATTTGGGAAAATCCTGAATTATATAAACTTCTCCAAAAAAGTCACCAGTAACCTTAGCAAAAATTTGAGATGTCCTTCACTACAGAAATCTTTCTATTTTGATTAACACTGCATTCCTAAAACATTTCCTACCTAAGAACACTTAGATTCTTTTTCTTCACATGAGACTCATTCATATTTCAGAAAAATTGTGTGTATGTCATATTCTTTGCAATTGACAGTATACATTTAAAAATATGGCAGATAATTTAACAAAACAATTCTGATGTGGTCTCAAATAGCAGCTTTTTCTCTGTGGCTTTTATTCCATGTAAACCTGAATCCGTGTTCCTTTTGAAGCAACTGAAGACTATGTAAAATGTGTTGTAACCACATCACATCATCAGTCAGGATAAACACAGATGTCCCCTCCAGTGAAAAGTTGCCAGAGTATTTCTTCCCTATGTAGCTGATGTTTCTAGCATCCAGGCTGGACCTAGAATTTTCACTGGATTTCAACAGGAGTGAAGATATTACCAAATCTCTCATTCTCGATTCCAGTTTTTAGTGGTGGCAATGTCTCTGTGCCATCTATCTCCTTTATGTATTTTATATCATCTACATTCCTTATATATATTGACCCAGGAAATGAATGGAATTTGAGCCAGAAGAAGAAGGACAAGGAGGAGGAGGAGGAGGAGGGGAAGCTGAAGACAGAAATGTAAGTCAGCTCACTAGAGCCCTATCCTGAGCTGATATTGGGTTGTTAACAAATGAGGTAACTGGGATTGCTTTCTTTCAAAATAAAATATTGCTTTATTATGTCTTAACCTGATATATCAGTCACTCTCTTATTTAAAAAGCACGTTTACTCATTGTTAAATATATGTACATATTTAATGCTCCCTATATTTTTCTAAATATTCTTATAAATCATTAAGTAAAAAAATATGCATTTTTTCTATGATCATGACTTCTCTTAACCAACTTGTATTTTTCAGGATTCGCCCCCTGCTGCCTTTTACCAAAGCAAAACATTTGCCAATTTTCCTTTTTAATCTCTCTCAGGTCCTCTATGATTTCTCAGAGTTTTCCAGGGGTAGCCCTGAAGTCACATTAACAAGTGCTTTGATAATGTAATTCTATGAACTTACAGTTTAAATCCCTTTATAACTGAAGCTGGCATTCTGCATGTTGCTATAGCGGTGGTGGAAGGAACATGCACAGCTAAGCAAAAGTGGAAAGGCAATTAGAAGTGAGTCATAATTAAATGATTGCAAGATGAGAACAAAAGATGGACACTTTAAAAGAAAGAAGAAACTGATTAATGTAACTTCAGATTTTCACTCTGTCAATTATGAGTGAAATAGACATATCTCATGCAAACTCTAATAAGATTTGAGGAAACTCTGCATACAAAATATTGTTCTGCCTTACCTGAGCTGTTAGATCTCTAGCAGCACATTAACTATATTATTTTTAGGCCCTGCCATTTTCTTGATCTAACACAAGCACAATAAACAATGAAAAAGTAAGAGATTATAAAGTATGGTGTTTGAAGGGAGGTCTTTCCAGTCTGAATGATATTAGGAACCATTAGAAGATTTATCAATTCATAAATTGCTGTTATAAATGAACGTTAGTCACCCAAATCATGGCATATATGACTCTTCTAATCATGTGTGTCTCTTATTCTTCCAATTAGTGTAGGTTAGTGATGTGATTGGATACAATAAAAGAGTTTTGATCATGAGAAATTATTTCTATTAATATGAATAAATTAAAAATGTCAGCACTTTATATGTTAGAATGCTGAAAACAAATCTAACTATAAAATAGCAGATAAACATCCATTTGGCAAGTCAGGGAGTTATTTAAATATTCATCAAGCACCTACTAAGTGCCAAGAGTTTTTCTGGGAACTGGAGAAACAAGTGTAGTTTTATCTCTGCCTTCACAGAATTCAACAGGCAATCTTGTCTAGAAGTCAGACATTTAAGCAAGTGCATTGTAATAGTAAATGACAAGAATAACAAGAGGTGCATGGGTAAGATACAGAGGTAGCTTTGGTGGAACATGATCAACTCTATCAAGGAAGGCAGGAATATTGCAAGAAAGAATATTATTTCAAACAAAATAAAGCAAGAATCTCCTTTTAAATGGGTAGTTTTTAAAATAGAGAAATCATATTACAAGTTATTATAGTTAAGAGGAAATGGGAAAATTAATTTTTTAATAAATTAGAGAGTAATCCGTAAGTTAAATGAACCACAAGTCTTAAAGCCAGATAAATTAGTTTGCGAATCCTGAATTTTCATTTAAGAGCATAGAACCTATGTTTCAAATTTCTCTTTCCTCCTTAATGTCTTTTTTTTCCAAAAAATATTTACTTTTATTGGTATCTATTATAAATTCCTACCTCAGGGGTCCTGGGTGGCCCAGTTGGTTCAGCATCTATCTCTTGGTTTCAGCTCAGGTCATAATCTCATGGCGTTGTGGGTTCAGGCTCTGCATCAGGCTCTGTGCTGGCAGTGTGGGGCCTGCTTGGAATTCTCTCTTTCCCCCTCTCTCTGCCCCTCCCTCACTCATGCTATCTCTGTCTCTCTCAAAAATAAACTTTAAAAAATAAATAAATAAATTCCTTCCTGAAATTTTAAGATAATGAATAAAGAAAATTAATACAAATCATAACACAGTTTGGATGAGGAAGCTAGAAATTTTATAAGTTGGCTTTCTGATGATCTAGGTAAGTATGAAACCAATGGTAGATGTGAAGATGGAGAAAGAAATCTTAGGTGTGGAAGAAAGTGGAGATGTAGGTAACAGGGAGGAGATTGTCCTGAAATATACAAAGGACTAAAACTTTTGTGAGTACAATTTTGGTACACTATTTTTAAAATTAGTTCCCAAAAGACCTAAATATTTAATGGCCCAAGGAGAAATATGCTAAATAGTATAAGATACATTTCCAAATCCAAATCCAAACCCAAAAGATTTCCTTTCTAATGCTATGGTTAAGGTAAACAGCACAAAATTATCAATGCTGTTTCCAAATATTGCTGTACGTAGATGCATATTTCAGAGGATCTAATTATCTACAATAAGCAGTAATGGAAGCAATGTTCTACAATAGAAGCAATAAACATATATCCTTTCCAAAGATGTTTTATTTGGAGCAAAACTGTCTTTGTACAAGTTAGTGTAATAGTGGTAACATTCTTAAACTACTGATCCAATCGTAGAAACTTTTAGCATTTATACATGTTTCCTGCTTGAGCTGGCAGCTGGCAATGATTGATTTCTATGTGTTATAGCACTAATCTTCCTTTGATCATCTCTCTGGTAAATAAAACATACAATGTCACACTATTTTGCTAAGGCTTTTTTTTTTTTTAAGACTGATGAAACAGATTAGGAGGTGTCCTGTTCATAGGAGGTTGATGAATTTAGTGGTTTAGTTACTTTTCAATAAAGCTTTCATAATTTTATCAAGGACATTTCAGGGTAACAAAAGATTAAACATGAAGAAGAGTAAAGGCCCAGGTGAAACCTACAAATGAGATTTGTTTTTGTGCTGACAAAACAACAACAACAAAAAGCAGCTAAGAACATATAAAGAACTACAAATCAATAAGAAGAGTATTGGGGCACCTGGGTGCCTCAGTTGGTGAAACGTCCGACTTCGGCTCAGGTCATGATCTCACGGTTCGTGGGTTTGAATCCCACATTGGCTCTGTGCTGACAGCTCAGAGCTTGGAGCCTGCTTCAGATTCTGTGCCTCCCCCTCTCTCAGCACCTTCCCTGCTTGTGCTCTGTCTCTCTCCCTCTCTCTCTCTCAAAAATAAATAAACATTAAAAAAATAAAAAAGGAGTACAAACAACCCACTAAAAAATGGGCAAGGGACATAAGTAGGCATTTCACAGAAAAGGGAATACTCATGCTAACAAACATATAGAGATGATGAGAATAATTTCTGATGACAGAAATGAATTCCATACAAAAGTATCATTATATAACATTTTGATTGACAAAAATGAAAGTCTGACAATACCTCATATTGCAGATGCTGTATATCCACATGATATCTTGTACATCTCTGCTATAAATGCAAATTTGTGCAAACATTTTGGAAAGGAATTCAATAAGCTCTTCTATTGTTGAACAAGCCTATCCTCTATGATTCAACAATCCACTTGTACAAGTACAGGAGCAGATGCCTACAAGAATATTCATGGAGAAATTATTCATGATAGCAAAAATGGAGAATCACCTACATGCATGGGAAAGTAGATAAATTGTGGTGTATTCATATAAAACAGCAGTCAAAAGAAATGAACTAGAGCCAGACTGAAATATATATATGCAGTATAACAACACATGAAAAATATAAGCTCCCAAAGCGTAAAAACAGTATAAAATTAAGCAAATAGATTAAATTATCTTTAGAATAAATATGTATATAGAAAAACAAATAATAAGGAAAGTAAATGATGAACATAAGGTTTAAGATTATATTTAGGAGAGGCAGAAAGATAGGTTAATTAAGGATGAAAAAACCAAGGGTTAGAGGTAAACTATTTTCAGTATCCAAACTTTTGTTATAGGTAATGGATTTATGGTTGTCTATTACATTCTTAGGGGAAAAAACTTTGTAATTACATTTTTAAGTAGGTCTTTTTCAGAACGATGATGAGTATCTCATAATCCAAGGATTAATATCAATAAAATTGTATGAAACTGTGGTCTTGTGTATATACAGATATACAATAATGAAAATACATGACACTGTGCTAATTATTCTAGACCCAGCAAATAAATTCATTTGTTAAATTTCTGCTGTCTGGTTGATTTTCCTATTTTTTGATATTCCTTTTGGATAAACAGAATATAGTATAATTTGGGGTAAGTATTAAAGTTAACTCATTTCTGAATAATTTATATTGCTGTGTATTTCATATAGCCAACCACTAACCTCTCTCTCACATGTCATAACCAATTCTTGATGGAAATTATTTGAGTACTGTTAGAGAGACCAAGTTATCTTATTATTATTTTGATGGACAAAGGAAAGAGCAAATCATAATCTCTTTAGTAATAAGGTCTCCTATCATTTAAAACTTCGTGGATTATGTTGTCATTCAACAATTTGAAGTACAGTGAGAAACAAAGGAAAATAAATAGTCTCCAGGATACTGTTGATCAACTTGGCCATGAAGTTGATGGCCAAGTATCCTCTCTATATCTATTGTTTATACAACAGAAACCTACTCAGCATTCATTTGAAGAGCTTAGGAAAAAACGAGACTTGTATCCCAGAAAAACAAATAAAAAGCATTCACTAAAATTTTACCATGTGTTCATTTTTATTTCAAAAAAAATCACTGGGTCAGGCAAGTGGGTCATTACTTTCTTGATATTTGTCAACACAGTTGGCAACGGAGTCTATCACTATGTTGCTTTATCTCCCCACTAAGAACACTTGTGAGTTGGCACTCTTTCAGAAAGACTCACATTCATCTTACTGTCAGTACACTTCTTGGAATAGAAGCTATACTTTGTCTTCCTGATGTTTGCAAACTTTAGAAAACCAGTGTCCACAGGCAGAGGGTTGAGGCACATTATACAACATTCAATTTAATGGTGAAATTTTTCATTAATGCTTTATGCTAAGTTACTGTCTTTAGGATAAAATTTTAGCAACAATTTCTTCAGAATTATATTCTATTAAGAGACATAATTCTGTTGACATAGGAATACGAAAAGAGAAATTAGTTAGAATATTTTAGAAGCTATAAATTTTCAAGGTGACAAAACCTCACTTTTGTGCTCCTTTGTCATCTTATCACCTGTTCTAAATGACGTTGCTACATGAAGATTTCATTATTTTAGACTTCAGATCATATTGTTCATACAATCATACTTTATTGAGAACATTTCAAAATCTATTTTTTGTATTACATGTATGTAAAACCAAAATATTCTAATATATTAATATTGGATACCAGTTAGGCAAGATAAAATTTAAGAAGAAAAAAATGTTTATAATTTGAAACAAAAGAACACAAAAAGTAAAAAAGAAAAATACTCTGGGAATATTTAAGAACAAAGCAAGAAGATGCCTCTTCTATTATTCTGTGAAAATAAACTTAAGCAAAAAATAACCAGTGGCCCAGAATGGATACCCTTTCTCTTTAGCTTTCTGTAAGTGATCTCCAATTATCAGCTACATATGTTGCTACATGGCTGAAAGGGAATATTTCCCTTACTCTGGCTTACTGTTTTGGTGATTGGCTAAAATCTGGATGAATATATGTTAGCCAAAGTACTGTGTGGGGACATCCTTGGAGTTGCCTTTCCACCATCCCCATCCTACTCTATTTGATGACTGGAGTTTCAGCTGACTTCTTGGATCACAAAGTGACCTTGAGAATGGAAGTTGGTGTAGCAGAACAACCACCATAGGGCACAAAATGGAGCCACCACACGAACCGTGACTGCACACAGACTTCTTTCCTACAAGAGAAATAAAGCATTATATTATTTTACGAATGATGGTATTCACAACTGAGCCTAGCCATTACTAATGTATGACCCAATGACAATATCTTATGCATTCCCAATATAATCAGGATACTATAATCCCCATATTCAATAACAAGAAAATGCCTCTTCTATTATTCTGTGAAAATGAACTTAAGCAAAAAATAAACAGTATTCAAAACTCCATATAGTATCATTCAAATGTAGTTCCAAAACCACTTCCAACTGTATTCCTTCTCTAATTATTTTGTCCAACCTCTGTTTCAATTCCTGTGCACGAGTACCCATTATATGGTCTCATCATATCTTGGTTCATCTAATCTTTGCTCATTTTCTATATCTTTCAATTCACCTTCATATTATTAAATACTACATCCTTGAGAAACCAGTTGTAGCCTTTAGGAATCTATTTCTGTAATCTTATTTCTCCATATTGCGGTTTATATACACAATGGAATACTACTTGGCAATGAGAAAGAACGAAATCTGGCCATTAACACCTATTTTTTGAATATTTATACTTAATTGCATACTGCCTTAAGATACATCTCACATTGTTTTTTATGTGACTGTTTAATGTTTCTTCTTGAATTTTTTGGGTATTCACTTGTAATGGTCACCCTTATTATGCTTTAATCATCATTTGTAACTATCTAGTAGCAAAAACAAACAAAAACATTCCTTCCTTGTTTACAGTGTTGGAAAACTATCATCTGGTTCTCTATTTCTCCCTCTCCACTACCACACATTACATTAATCCCTAAAGCCTATTATTTCCACCTTCTTCATCTCTCTGGAATCTCTCCACATTTTTCTGTATCCATTCATTGTCCTTAGTTCAGGCCACATCTTTAATTGGTAACTGGCCCAGTCTGCTACTCTTCATTCTTATTTCTCTGAAGTGACTTTATGAGACTGTGCTTATTAATGATACCCCAAGATTTTGAAAATAATTTATCCATGATTTTTGCAATACATTGTTTTTGTAACCTAATTGCAGCTGGCAAGTCTTTCCAATAGCCAGCTTCACGCTGTTTCTAATCATGTCTTTGCTGATTTTCCCTTCTGTATCAGCTTGCTGGGGCTTCCATAACAAAATATCACAGACTGGGTATCTTCAACTATAGAAATGAATTTTTTTTCTTGTTCTTCAGGCTAAAAATCCAAGATGAAAGTTTTTCTCTGAGACCTTGTCCTTCCTTGTCTTGCAGATGGTCACAATCTTGTGATTTCGTGCATATGAGCCCCTGATGTCTCTGTGTCATAATCTTCTCTTCTTACGTGGGTATCAGAGAGATTGGATTAGGCTCTGCCCCACCAGCTTCATTTTAACTTAATTACTCTTATTTTCAATTGTAGCAACATTCTGAGGTACTCGGGGATAGTTGTTGCATAAGCATAAGTTTAGACATCTGTCTGCAGTTACCCCAAAGGTAATGAGCTCTCTCTCTCTCCCTCTTTCCCTCTTTCCTTTTTCTTTTCCCACCTCCTTCCAGCCCTCAACCAATTTTTGGAAACTTTGCATAGGTTTGTGCCTATCAATTTGTATTCAGGCTACTGCCTAAACTTGTCCTTTGTGCTTCTGCTTAGGATGTATTCCTCCACGTAGCAGCCCCAGCATTTCCCTTCCTGACCTTTTCCCCTGTTCCTATGTTTCCTAAAATGAATTGCAGGGTCATTCTATGTGCCCCTGTGGGACCCTTGGTTATCCTTGGAAGAGTCTGAACAACTAACAAGTCTCAGAGCCAGAAATCAAACCCAAGGGGTCTAACTCCAGACTCTGTAGATTTAACCACTTACACACAGATGCATGAACCCAGAGACAAACTGTTTAGAAGATGACCACTACTGTCAGGGTGAATTTCAAACTACTTGGCCTGGTTATATGTGCCCCACCAACAGCTGGTCCCTGGGTAACAACTCTGGCGCATCTGTCAACTCCCATTCCAAGCACTGTTTTATGTTTAGGGTTTAAGGAAAAGACAAATTTGAATTAGGGTAGAAATAAAAGCTCTCTATTAGTTATTTCCTTTTTCTGATGTGCAAGGGAGAATGCCATTTTGAGATTTTATGTGATGGTTTTATGAATCCACTAACTGACAGACCAAGAGACAGTGCGACAGTGCAGGAAAATAAACACTGCTTCTGTATAAGAAATAAAATGGGCAAAAGTTGTACAAAGAGAGGACTTTTTTTTTCCTGACCACATTCCCTTGTCTGATTTCCTCACTCTTCAAAAAAATATATACAGTCACAAGGGTACCTGTTTATCTTAGGAGGATGGCAAGTGGCAAATCACTGACTGTTAGGTAGTTTCATCAGCAAAACACTCCAACTGCTTAAAGAAATATTTATTCCAAGTCTGTGTTTAGTTTCTGTTTATTGTTGCATGTGTTTTGAAATAGAAAAGCTATAATGGTTATTGAATTTTAAGCAAGTGACTTTGTTGCAAACAGAGCATTGTAGTTTAAAATAATGACTTTAACTTGAAGGCAATGTGACACAGTGGTTGAAAGCAATAGGTCTGGGTTTAAACGTCCTATACTTAATGGGCATGAGACTTTGAGGAATGATTAGCTTAATGTTGATCATTAGAAAAACAGTAATATTGCACAATTTATATTTTTTCTGAAAATTTAGTAGAATAATGTATATTATGTAACTAGAACAGGGCATGGCACACAGAGGATATTTGGTTAACGTTATTGCCATTTGTACATCTCTCTCTTCTTTTTCTCCCAATCAAGAGTCATGGACAATTTGTGGCCCAGGAGTCTGTGATTAGCAGTATATCCAAGCCCTGCTCTAACAGACGTTATAGCTAATACAGAGCCTTCTAGTGCAGTTTAAGGAACTGGGCTCCTAATCAAGACAGTCAAGGTTCGAATCTTGTCCGCACTACTTAATCAGCCCTCTTCGTGACTGTTTTCTCATCTATAGAATGGAGATAATAATAATGAATAGTTTTGCTGTATTAAAATAAGCCATAAATCTAGTTCCTTTAGGGTCATGCCTGGTACATAAAGGATGTTCAGTAGAGCTGGAAATAATTTGAATTAAGCCCACAACTTTTTGAGCAATTCATAGGACTAGGCTTTTCAAATCAGACTGCTATGAATCAGAGATCATAAGCAGTATCAACTTAAACTAAATAATTTCAAGGATATTAACAAGAGGTTCACCAAGAATGGCCCTCCAGGTCTTTCGTTCCTATAACAGCTGTGTTACTCTAGCCCAGAATAGATAAGTGAGGTGTGCATGACTTCTCACACTGTAGGCAGCATTTAAATTATGAAACATCTCCACTTTATTTATCAGAGTTAGAGAGCCGATATGACTTTCTCCAGGGAGCCATGTCTTGGTTCTATTCATTATAGGTAATCCTTAGAGACATCCAACTAAAGACACTTCAGTGATAGACCTCTTCTTCCTAGCAAATATCATTAGTCTATTTATCCAGAGAAGTCCAATTGACAAGATTAGATATGGTCATTTTGTATTATAGACTGAATATTTGTGACTCTCCAAATTGGTAAGTTGAATCCCTAACTTCCAAGGTAATAGTATTTGGAGATAGGGCATTTAGGAGGTGATTAGACCTAATGAGGGGGTTCTCAGGATGGGATTAGTGGCTTTGAAAAGAAGAGGGAACTCTCTCTCTCCATATGCACTCATCAAGGAAATTCTATATGAGAACACACAAAGAAGGTGACAGTGTACAAGTCAGGCAGAGAGCTCTTTCCAGGAACTGAATCATTTGACACCTTGATCTTGGACTTCTCAGACTTCAAAACCATGAGAAATACATTTCTGTTGTTTAAGCCACCCCATCTGTAGTATTTTGTTATCGCAACCGGGTCTAACTAAGACGCTTCTCTTTGCCCCAAGGTCTCTCTCTAATAAAGAGAATGAATGAGTTAAGTTACCACAGGCCAGATTCTCATCTTCCACTCCCGTGTCTTTTTAACTTTTTTTCTTTCAGTAATGGAGGAGATGCATTTATTATACTCTTCTTTCCATGCAATTCCTCAAGAATAGTTTTTTTTCTTTTGATAGGTAAAACTTTCACATGGTACGAAATACATACATATATATATACACACATAAATTCTTACCTCAACCTTTGACACCATTTGCCCATTTACATCTCAACCCTAACTACTTTCACTAATTTCTGGTGTTTTCTCAATGCACCTTGCAATTTTCACCTAAAAAAATATCAGGAAGGCTTTTTCACATCAGTATGAAGAGAACTTCCTTATTCTTTTCCATAGCAACATAGTCTCCTGTGGGATGGATGTACTGTATCTGTACTGTAATGATACAAAACTTAAAAAATGTTTTGTAATGTGAGACTCTGGAAATGACAAATACATCTTTGTAGCTTGTTCCTATGCCATTCTATATCCAATGTCCTCCGTGTTCTCAGGCTCTTATTTGTATTTTTTAATTGGAGTTGAAACACCTTACATGAGAGCCAGTCTCTTAAATTTATAAGTGTACAATACAGTATTATTAACTATAGGCACAATATTGCAGATCTCTAGAATTTATTCATCTTGCATTACTGAAATTTTATAACAGCATTCCCTTCTTTTTTTTAACATAAGGAAATCAACATGGAAATGAACAATGAAAAGTTTTCTATAGCTTTAAATTCATGGTGGCCCAATCCCCTTTCCTCAAAAACAAACAAACAAACAAACTTACAACTCAGCATTTGGCATTCTTGTGGCAATAATGCCTAGAAGACAGTATCATATTTTAACATGAGAACTACACTGCTTCAATGTTCCACACATAAATTGATATTGATTATATTGCCTTAGTGTAAGGAATTTATTGTCAATTTGACATATTCTTTTATTCCACATTATATATACATATATTATATATATTAATATATATATATATAATATATATTTCATTTAACCTTGAAAATTGAAAATGTGGTGCCTGGTTATTTGAATAGAGCAAAGTTGTTAATAGTTCAGGTTTCAGAGTCAGGTGCATATAGATTCTAATCCTACCTCATTTGTGATAAATAGCTTTGTGATCTTGGGTAAATTTATATAAGCATCAATTTCCCAACAATTTGAGGGTATACAATTTAGATCAGAGGGTTATAAAGAGGATCAACTGAAAAAATGTACATAAATCACATCATGTAGTAGTTACTCAGTAAATGGTAGCTTTCATCATCATCCCCAACATCATTATATGCATCTATTCTGAGATAGATTCTGTCCTGGATATTGAGGACAACAAAGTACACAACACCATCCTTGCTCCTGGGGCTTACAGTACAATGGGAAAGGCATGCCAGTAAGCAAAGCATAACTTTAATTTATAACAAGCAATACACCAGTAGATTAAATGCTATCTCCTTGGGAGAAAAGTGATCTGAAAATACATTTTCCCCAGCAATTATCTTGAAGAAATAAAAGGTTCAAGAAAGTCTCTACAGGAAGAGATACCATATACCAACTTCAATTTTCACTTGTCAAAGAATATAGGGAAATATATAACACCAGAACAATGAATTCGTTTTTTTTAATTTACTGGTGGGATTTGGAGGGCTCCTGGAGTACCTTTGAATCTCAATAATTTTTTCTTGATAATGTAGACTCATCTAAAGGTATAGGGAATGAGGTAAATCCACTGACCTTGAGATTTGCTTCTTTTGTTTATTGTCAACTATTTTTCCTCATAAAAGCAAAATGTGAAAACTGGGATGGAAAGAGTGATTCCTACCCTCACATCCCCCCCCCTTTTTTTTTGTATAACAACAAATGTGAGTTTGGTTTTGCAATAATCAAGTCATTGAGGAAACTACTTTTTGAGGAGAAATGAATGCTTCTTGAAGAGAGTCCATAAATCCACAGGTTTTTTTATTTCATTGAAGGTGCTTAAATGTCAGGAATATTATACCTCTGACTACCACTGTTGCCTACACATCTGATAAGCCAAAGGTTCAAGGTAAGTGAAAAAGACTCCTCTGTGTCTGGCACATGACTTTCCACAACGTTTTCCAGCACTGTAAGACAACTTTTCAGGTATTAAATGTGTGAAAGGCCTATGTTTATTTATTTTAAAGAGAGCCGTTAGTAGCAGACAGTGGCCTGCACAAAAACAGCAATCAGGAAGGAAATTACAAGCCAGAATCTTTATGAAGAGAAGTCGACTCTGAATTCTGAATTTTCTTTTACCAATCAAGTCTCTCCACTACAGTTCTGCAATTCTTGTCTAATAGCCACAGTATTTTATTATTAATCTGTAGGCTTATGTCTACAGAAACCATAAGCTAGATGGCCTTTGTTGGAAAGAGTTTATTATAATTATAGTTGCCACTTCACTTCATTACCAGGAACAGTCAATTATTACTTATTAATTATGAATGAGAATCAAAACTCAGAGAAGCATCAAATCTTGTGGCAAGCAGGCAATTTACAGATTTACACCAGCTTAAAAAACCATGAGAACATCCGCCACTTGCAATTCTGCAAAAAGTCCGTGTCCGTCCGTGATAATTCTTGGAATATTAAACCTAAAAAGTTGCTCCTGGCAAACTAATTCACATAGAAATGAAACGCCTCTTTATCCTTTAGTATCTCACCACCAAATTCATTATTCACTTCTTCATGCAGGCTCCCCGGTTTAGCTTCAAGCTCTTAACTGCATCAGAAGGAAAGCCAGTGCGTGTGACCGGCGCGCTCCGATTCCCCAAGTGTGGCTGTGTGAGTAGCCTTTTGCACAGACCCAAGTTAGCGAGAAGGTGTTTCCAGAGGTTCCCTGGTTCCCAGGGACAGCATAGACTGATCCATCATCCTCTCAAACAGACAGTCTTCCCTTGGTCTCTGCTTCCTCTAGAGTCGCTCAAACCGAACCCAAAGCAGGTTCTTTCCTGAAATTGGTAGCTATTTGGTCCGCAGACCCTGCGCGCTGCAAGGCTCACCTTCAAATGCTCTGGATCGATTTCTGAGCTGTGAGTAGCGCTGCTAGAGCTCCTATCAACACAAGTTTCATCTTTTGCACTAAATCATCCACTTGTTCCACTTTTGCGCCTCAGCAACTGTAACATTCGGCTTTCATGCACTGTCTTCCGGGCAAAGTCAGCTGCCTTTCAACTCGAAGCGGACTTCCAGAGCCAGGCAACAGCTACCTGAATGGAGACCTTGGCGGAGCCACGCGGCAAGAGTGGGGACAAAACAACCTGGCGCCTCCTCCTCGCTGGGCAACTTTGTGTTTGCTTCCGGCAGGTCCCAAGCTGCAGAGATTCTCCAAGCCCGGGAGTGAAAAAACCCCACAGCAATCCTCAGCCCGGCCAACCCTTGGGAAGGCAGAGTAACGCTCTGTTGGTATAGCGACCTCCCAGAGCACAAAGGCGAGCCACGGTTAAAGAAAACAAAAAACAAAAAACAAAAAACAAAACCCCACAAAACCCGGAGGATAAAAGTTTACTTTCGGCGAGCAATTCCAGAAGCCCAGTCTGGGTAAGACAAACTCCCGCTGGGAGTCTCCTACGCCGGGAAGGAGTGAATGAGCCTGGGGCGCTTCTGAGAGAGGAGTCTTTCCGGCTTTGGGCTCCCCAGCTGGGTGGCACTCAGTTATCCTTCCTGGCTGTCAGAGAAGGGGAAGAAGTTGGAACAGGAGCTTGACCGTGACCAGGACATCTAGTCTTGGGCAAAACCTCGGAAATGGCTGCTAAAGGGGCTGAATCTCCAGACTCCTAATCCCTCCCCTTCTCAGCTGAGCCCTTCACCTGCTACCGTCCAGTTTCCAATATAAGCGTAGAAGAGTGAATTCGCCCAGTTCCAAAAGCTAGGCGTCACAAATCCCTAGGCAATTCCTCTTTGAAAGATCTACCTGAGTTTCAGGGGCTCCTGGGAGAAATGTTACGTGATGGAGTAGGCAGGAAAGAGGGGATGAGGGGGGATTGTGTATTACAGGAAAATATTTATTGGCTCCTCTATTCGAAGGACCTCGGGGAGCCCCTCAGCTCCCGTGCTGGCTGCAGCAGCCACTTCAAAGCACCGCGAAAGAAGGGGCGGAGGTGGCTCTGGAGGGTGGAGATGGGGACGGGGTTAATCTTTAGCCCGGCGACCTCACTCAGGGTGCACAGTGAGTAACTAACTGGCTTCGAGGAAAGAAGCTGGGAGCCGAGATGCCGGGGGGGCAGGGACCCGAGAGGCGGCCCAACGCACTTGAGGACTTGCAGCGAGGAACTGCCTGCCAGCAGCAATCTGCTAACTAGTGAGGAGTGGTTGAGTCCTCCCGCCTCCGGCAGCCGGGAAGCCCCTGCCCTGCTTCCCACCTAGCGACTTCTCGCTCGCCAGTGGCCTGGGGCCGCCGGCGCGGGCTGGGTGTGCGTGTGTTGCTGCGCGCGCGCGCGGGGGTGTGTGTGCGCAGCCGGCGCGCGGAGCCTGGCCGCCGGGACCCAGCCGCCTGCCGCCTCCCTGGCGTCCCACCTCCTTGCAGCCAGGTCCTCGCAGCCTCCTCACCTGGCGCTCGCATCGGCTGCCGGCCGCTTGCTCAGCCCTGCTCGGCTGCCACTGCTTCCCCTCAAAGTTTCCTCAGAGCAGGCACCTTCGCGAAGGGCTGCCCAGGGAGATGGATTTCTGAAGCTGTGCCTTGGAGTGGCTCTTCATCTAGCACCTCTCAGCCTCCCCCACCCCCAAATCCGAGCAGAAGGTAGAAGATTTCCCAAAATCTGGGGAGAAAAGGGGGAGGGGTTTTCATCGAGAGAAAGAGAGGAGCAGCCACAACTGAGAATAGGCGCTTCTTTTCCTGCCTGATGCCGGGGAGCTGACCGATAGGCCTGTAGGGCGAAAGAAGAAAATTAAATAGAAAAGCCAAGTTGACCGAGGAGGGTCTGGGAGGCTTCTGGATGCCAGGAAGGTTGTCTCCGTCACCGTTTACACGGGCGTGAAGATTTAGAGGCGCCTCCAGTGAGAGGGCTTTTAAACCGCCATCACCTCCCGATCCCTTCGGAAGGAAAAGCCGGCAGAGCTGAGGCCGGGGAGGGGGGGCAAGGAAAAGCTTGGACGTGTGTGCAAGGCATCCTTGGCTTTGGATTTTAAGGACACTAACGGGAACGAACAGCATTTCAAGGTAAGAGGTAGCAAAAGCACCGCCAGGAAGAAGAATAACTTAAAATAGATGTTGGGGATGGGGTGGGGGTGGGGGTGAAACCAAGTTAGGATGAGCTCTCCGGTAGTCACCACGAGATTGCTCAACCCCTGCAAGTATTTTGGAGCGGATAAGTCAGGGAGTAGCCGGTGCCGCCGTGCCCAGGTGGGAGGCAGCAACCGAAGGGAGTGTTCTGGTGTCCTGACCTTACACTTTTTGGAACCTATTGGAAAAAGGTGTGTAGTTGGGTCGTCTTGTCTGGGCTGATTTATAGCGTGGATCCGTGTGTGTGTTTCCGGCGAGATTTTTTTTTTTTTTTAACGCCGCTGGCACCGCAGACCCATCCCCTCGTGGCCGCTCAGCGCTGTGGGCACTGGCGAACGCTGCCAGGACGCGGTGGCAGGTGAGCCTGGCGCAGGTGGGCAAATGGGGGCGGCGGCATCCGGCCGGCTGCTCGCGGGGCGCGCAGAGCCCACGCCGCCGCCTGGCTGGCTTCGTGCAGCGGGCGTCGAAACCCAGGCGCCGCGGGTCTGCTGCGGTTCCCTTCGCCTCCGCTAGAGGCTCCCAGCGGGCGCCGCCGAGCGGGTGGGTGTTGGGGCGCCGGGAGGCAGCGGGGCGAGCGCTGGGAGCGAGCGTGCCCGCGGGGTGGCGGAGCGGGCGCGGCAGGGGGAGGCGAGCCCGGCTAGGGCGGGGGACGTGAGCCGGAGTCCCGGCGCGCCTCCTGGCTGAGCGCAGAGCTGCGGGGGACCCGGGTCCGAGTCCGGGTTGAGCTCGGGAAAGCTGTGCCCCTGAGTCGGAGCCACTTCGAGGCTGCGCCCTGAGGGCAGTCCCGGGAGGTAACGTCCCCTTTCGCCACTCTCTATTCGCCTTGCGGTTCTCCGTACCTCCTTAGCCTAACACCCAAGGTGGGTGGGAGTGAAGGGTGCGGGTCTGTAGGGTCCGTATCTAAGGGTGCCTTCCAGTCTTGTTCCGGGGAGCTCCGTAGAATGTGTATTTGAACTCGTCTCCAGTTTCACCCTCCTTCTCCGAATATTTGACTGCTTTGAGGGAAGTTTTCTGCAGAGAGTGCCGGGTGACTGGTTTGGGGCCGGGCTGCTCCGAGGTGAGCGAGGGGACCCTCTGTGCTCCCCTGAGCCGCAGTGGGCTAGAGTGCGCGACTCCAGGGTTGGGGTGTGGTGAAGAAAAGAGTACCACACCCTCTTCTTTTCCTCCCCTGTCCTTTTCACCTGATGATGAGGTCTCACCATCTAGCATTTAACTGATTTCTTTTCCCAAGGGTTTGGCTCTGAGAACAGAGCAAAGCTGCTGGGAGACTTGGAGAGAGAGAGATAAGAAGGAGAGGGAAGTCATGGCTAGAATATCAGGGGAGGAAGGGGGGTGAAGTTAAGCTTGTGCCTAGGGTGGGGGGCGGGAGTGTGTGCTCGGAAATAGCCTTGGAGTTCCAGATTATTTGATGAAGTCTGATTCATTTCACATTTCACACTGTCTTTGACATAATCCTTGTTCATGCTACTGACAAAATTCATTTCTAATAGATATTGCCTTGAGCACGGTGGGCAAGAATATGTTTGATGATTGTGTCTAGGCCAAAAAATAAAAAAAGAGTGGGTATTGTGTGTGCTTTGGCGTGGTTACACCGTGTCTGTCAGGCAGCAGGAAGTGTATGTGATTTTCATTGTGCTGTGTTGTGTTTGTGCATACCATATGTGGTCATATTACATTCAGTAATGCAATTTCAGTCTTCCAAAGGTGGCTCTTCACAAACATGTCTTGTGATAATAAACCTCCTGCAGAATAATACTGAAGGGAGGCAGGAAATATGATGGGGCATGGACTGTCCTAGGAATACTGAATAAAACCTGAGATCCAGCATTTGTGAAATATGGGGCCACATACGGAAGGAGTGCAAAATATTTCTTTTTTCAGGGATGAAGCAGTGGGCAGCATTCTAAAAGAAGGGGATGTTCTGTAGTTACTACCATCATCATCTTGTAGCTTGCATGACTTCCAATACAGTTAGAGTGTGAGGCAGAAAAAAATGAAGCACTTCCTGCTGAAAAACCCTAAAATGTTTTGTGAGATACTGTCAGGTATTTCACCCTAAGAATTTAAATGGAATGGGCTACCTATTGGTAAGGACTGAAGTGGTTTGGTTACCCTGTTATGTGTAGGGCATCTGTTATTTTTGATCAAGGTAAATATGTGAGTTAATATTACATAATAAGTGTAATTTAGTGGGAGTGGAAGCAGGCCAATTTACTGATGTTTCTCATTCCAGAATAACACATGACATTATCTCAAGGAAGATTTATATAAAGTTTGTTGTTAAACGTATTACGTTGTATAGAGCTCTGGATAGAAGACAAGAACAAATATCTTGTTGAAATCTCAAAAAGGATGGCTTATGTTCTTAAACTGTTGTAGAAATTTTATTGTGTCACAAAATAATAGTTACTAACCTAAATATAGTTATCTGTGTGCATGGATACAAATTATTTGTTGAATTGAACTAACCAAGACAAATACATAATGAGGTCTCAGTTTTCATTGTGAAAGAGATCTCTGAAACCAGAGGAAGATCTGCTAGTATGAGGAATCTGTGAATATGATGCATAAAAAATGTTGTGTTTCTTGACACTTAATTGAATGAAACTAGTGAGGCTGGTTTGTAACCTCAAATTCAGTTTTAGTACTCTATCTCTACAAAGAGTTTTTTTCTCTCTCTCATAAATGTGATTTTAAAAGAGACCAAACATTGAAATGTTCCAGGGATGCCATGGACCTGAATATTGTTTTGAGTCCTCTGAAACTTCATGTCAAGAATAAGTGATAGGATGTCATCACAAATTAATTGGCTTGATGCTTCAATTAAAAACTGATTATTATCTAGCTCTGGTAGTCATTATGGTTGATTTCCTTTGGTCTCTAGATATTCTGTGAAAGGACTCTAGGTGGAAATGTTTTCCTGTAGTACAAGGAGAGGAGGTCACTATATGCAAAAAAAAAAAAAAAAAAAAAAAAAAGGCAACCTTGCCAGTTAGTGATTCTCCAGTTTGGTTGCATTTTACCTATAAGGCAGAATGCAGGCTTGTGAAGAAAAAACAAATCAGTTTTCTGAATTTACATGAATGTTTCCCTCTTTGTCATAACCCTCAACCTGTGGGTACTCCATTCATAATTTTGATGAGGAAGCATGTCACCAGACTGTTTCCCTTTATGGTTTAGGGGCTATTGCAGTGTAAAGAACTTTAAGAACTATCTAATCATAAAAGATCATATTTCCTGAAAGAAAATCAGTTGAGCTTTAAAAAGATGTTTGATGAGGAAATGAAAAGAGACAGGTGAAGTACTCCGTCTGACAGCATGTATCTCTATTATTTCTTCTCTCAGCAATGTTTTTAAAAAAATTAAATTTAAATGTAATATTACTATTTTTCCTTCTCCCTCTCTCCCTCCCTTCTTTCTTTCATTCTTCTCTTTTCTTTCTTTCTTTTGGTTAAATATTTCCTTCAGAAACAAATCCATGTCAAAATTATTGTTAGTTTACAATGATCAGTCCATAATTTTTTTAATGGGACATAATTTTAAAATATTGACTGTTCTATTTAGTTGTAAAATTTACATAGAAGAAACCTGCTAGCATGTGGGGTTGGTTCTTTAGGGAGTAGAAGTCATCAGCGGATGATTCTCTCTCACTTTGTGGGTACTTCTTATGTTTGGTTCCAGCTCCTTGTTTCTCTACAAGCGTGGACAGTAGTCACTGGAGGTGGATAGGCTGCCTGGAAACATGGTGCATTTGTGCTTTGAGTGACTTATTTCCATGTAGCTGATACTTTCTCCATGTGCATATTGGCCAATGTAATCAAATCTGAAACATTGATAGTAAGCAAATATAGTTGAGTTATACCTCTCAGTTTATACCTGGCTAGAAATTAGTAACCCATTTTAGGAAATCTGTAATGCCATCTAAGTCTTTAGTAAATGTGACTACTTTTGTAAGTGTCATTCAATAAATACCATTGCTAAATGTTTTTTAAATGTCCTCAGAGAGAAAATCTAGTGTCCAAAAATCTCCCAAGAGAAACGAATTCAGTGCCACCAGGAGGCAGCAAGAAGAAACAGAAATATCACTGGATTTGGTTTTACAAGGCTTGAATTCTACTTCTCTCTTACCACTAATGGTGTCACTTTTGAAAAGTGCTCTAGTTTTTTTAAGGCTCAGTGTTGAATTCTGTAAAATGGGGAAAATTAGTATCTACACACTTTCTTCTTGTATTTAAAACTTGACCACACTTAGCTTTAAGCTAAGAGAGGAAAAAACAAAAAACAAACAAAAAACAAACACAAAAAACCCCAAACCTTTCAGGTGCCAAGTAAACATTGTAAAACTTGATAGAAAAGTAAATGAACTCTATTTAAAGAATATCTATAAAATGTCCATAATGAAGCATGGATTTTGAAATACCTTTGATGAGAGTTATTGTTACTTTCCCCCCTGGGGGACTAGTAACGAGTATCATGAAAGTAAAATTTAAATTAATAGGTATGTATGTGAGATGCTTTCCTTGAAGTTATTATTAATATGGCAAAAATTATGTGATGCTTACTGTGAGAGACAGCTGAGCATTTAAAGAGGTATGACAATAAAAGAAGAAAAAGCTGCTTTTAAAGAAGTATGATGATAAAAGAAGAAGCAGAAGAGACTATTTTTGAATAATAAGGTTTTTAAATGGAGCCCTCCCTCCCTTTTTAAAGCATTCTGCATTTTTCTTCTTGTGAATACCTAATGGAATGCAAGTAGCAATTGCCATTGATTTCATTATTATCAGATTAGTTACCCATTTTGTATGAGCACTTTATTTTTTAATTTTTTAAATTTTTTTAATGTCTGTATTTTATTTTGAGAGAGAGAGACAGAGTGAGCAGGGGAGGGGCAGAGAGTGAGGGAGACACAGAATCTGAAGCAGGCTCCAGGCTCTGAGCTGTCAGCACAGAGCCCTATGCGGGTCTCGAATCCACGGACCTTGAGATCATGATCTGAGCTGAAGTTGGACGCTTAACCAACTGAGCCATTCAGACCCCCACCCCCCGCCGTGTATGAGCAGTTTAAAAATATTTCGCTTTGTAATGTTGATTCACTGATTTAATTTGTGATGTTGGACACAAAACTAATACAGTATCTTAGTTTTTACAATGGAATTTTCTCAGGAATGCTGATAGTCCATTGTCTTATTTTATTAAAAGCTAATTGTATCATTTATAGATTATTTTAATCAGGTGAATTAGTAAGAAAGTAAATGATAGATATTAAATGACTCATTGATTTGAATAAAACTTGAAAAGCCCCATTGAAATAATTATGTGCTCTTTTGATAAAGTATGAAGTCTGCTAAGATTTGGACTGGAGTAAATTTTGTTGCTTTTCTACATATAAACGCTAGTTAATATTAGGAACAGCTTATCTTTACCAGTTGCAAGGATAAGACAGATACCATTTTTTCCCTAGAATTTTAGTTTCATTGTTAATATAAACTACAAGTATATTTTCTCTAATAGTGTTAGTAAGACTAAATGTAAACCTAGGAACCTAGGCTAAAAAACACATTACATTTTTTTTACTGCAGGTGTAATAGAACATAATATCAAATTTTCTATAAAAAAGAATTATTGTCTTTACAAAAACCTTTACCAAATTTCAGTGTAGTGGAAATAAATGCAAAAATCTAAGATTCCCAGCACATTTCAGCTCCTAGGTATAGCACTAGAGAGTTTTTGAAATGGCTTCTAAATTGGACTGCATAAGAGGATTTTGTGTCTTCATACAATCTCATTCTATTATAATGTAACTATGGTTAGCTGCAAGATATCTATCTAGTAGCCAGCATGAAGGGAAGTAATTAGCATAAAAACTGTATTGCTCCTGGTGTACCAGGGGAGCCAACAACAGTGCCTTGTGATAAATGTTGATTTTGAAACAGTGGGCTTCATCTGTCAAAGGGAAAGAGCCTTTATCTTCTCAACTATTTTTTTATTGGGCTTTTGTATATTTTTTCTCTCTCCCCTCTCTCTTTCTGTCTCTGTCTCTATATGTACTTTGTACACTATACTTCATATATACTATGCTTTTATATATTCTATTGTATATATTATATCGTATATATGTTATATGTATGATATATTTTATATTAGTATTTTAGATATATTAGATAATATAGTCTTTTTTTATATATATTCTAATATGTATCTTATATATGTATTATAGATACACAAATCTCCTGTTAAGAGCAGTTCTTAGTCTTTGTGTAGGTATGTTCTTGACTATTACCCCTTGGTTAAGTATATGATTATGGATTGCAGATGGTTTTTCTTTATGGTTTGCCATTAGTTTCATTGCAGGTAATGAAAAACCCTAGCTTTGGCTTCAGTTAAATTCACATCAATTAATCCTCAAATACTTATTGACATTAAAGTGATTTTCTTTATGATTTCAGGATTGAATGGTGTATGTATATTGTCTTTTGTTCTTAAGAATCTTGTAAATCGATTTTGAGGGTGCCTGGGGGGCTCAGTTGGTTAAGCGTCCGACCTCGGCTCAGGTCATGATCTCACGTTTCGTGGGTTCAAGCTTTGCATCGGGCTCTGTGTTGAATGTTTGCGCAGAGCCTGGAGCCTGCTTCCGATTCTGTGTCTCCTTCTCTCTCTGCCCCTCCTCCGCTTGCACTCTGTCTCACTCTGTCTCTCAAAAATAAATAAATGTAAAAAAAAGAATTAAAAAAATAAAAGAATCTTGTGATTTTGTTAAAGACAGAAGGCGCAAAAAGTGCACATAAGTTAACAAAGAATAGTCTGTTAATTCATTCAGAAAAATCTTGTTAAGTATCTATTGTTCACAAGAGTACAGAGAGTAACAATAACAATATAAGAGCTGTATAACCTGGCAATTCAGGATAGGGTGAGAGGAGAGTGGCCTAAGGAGTTCTCATGAAGAAGGCAGGAAATTGATCTAAGGGTGAGTAGAATTCAAAAGACCAATAAATATATAACTTCAGAAATAACTGAAACAATTTGCACTGAATTGCAATAACTGAAAAAAATGCACATTTACACAATAGTGAGATAGTCTTGGTGATGAGTTGGTACAAAAATGTAAACACCGATAGATTTCCTATGTTGGTAATGGAGTGGGAGAACACTCATATATATAATTGGAGATATTATATATTGATTCAACCCCATTGGTATGAAATGTAAATACTTATTATTTAAATATCTATTACATTACAAATGTTCATAATAATTGGCTTCATAATTCCTCTTCTAGGAATTTATCTTCTGAAATGTTCTCTCGCATTTATAAAGATTTATTATGTATATAAAAGAAAAATGTATACTAAGTTGCTTTATATCCTTTAAAGAAATTGCATTTGTAGTTAAAACCTTCTGATGTCAAATCAGCTGATGAGTGGATACAAAAATAAGATATATGCATACCGTGGAATAATATTCTGCAAGAAAAAGGAATGAAATACTGATTTATGCTGTAACATGAGTAAAACCTCAAAGACATTATGCTAAAAAAGAAGCCAGACACAAAAGACCACGTATTGTGTGCTTCCATTTATACAAAATGTCCAGAGAAGCAAATTTATGGACTTTGCAAGTAGACTAGTGTTTGTCAGGTCCTGGAAATGGGGATGATAAGTTATGCAAAAGGACATGAGGAATCTTTTGGGGTGAAACAACTGTTCTGTAATTGGACTGTGACTGTGGTTGTACAAATCTGTATATTTACTTATAGTCATTGAATTGTTTATATAAAATGAGTACATTTTATGGTAAATAAATTGTATTTCAATACAGCTCTACAAATAACCACAATTCCGAACAAAGCAGTACTCCAAAGTCTTTCCACAAAGTAAACCCCACATCAAGATGACCTCACTAATAAAATGTCTGAACACTTAAGGAAGAAATAATACTAATTCTGCACAGTCTTTTCCAGGGTGTTGTAGAAGAAGAAACACTTCCTATTTTATCCCATGAAACCAGCATTGTCCTGATACAAATACCATGAGAAGGCATTATAAAAAAAGGAAAGTACAGACCAGTACCCTGCATGAACATAACATGAACAGTATTAATAAAACTTTAACAAATATAAATCAACAGTATATGAAAAGATAATACATCATGACCAAGTTTGGTTCATCCCCCAAATGCAGTGTTGGTTAAACATTAGAAAATCAATCCGTGTAGTTCACCATATTAACAGAATGAAAAAGAAAAACTACATGATCATCTCAGTAGATGGAACAAAAGTATTTGAGAAAATCCAACATTTATTCTTGAAAAAAAGCTCTTAGCAAATACTCTAGGTGTATAAGAGAACTTCCTCAGCTTAATATAGAACATCTCCAGTCAGCCTGTAGCTGATATAATATTTAATGGTAAAGGACCAACTGCTTTTCCTGTAATCTGAGAAGGAAGACAAGAATGTCTGCTCTCATCACTTCTATTCTATGTTATATTGGAAATTCTAGCCAACCAAGGCAAGAAAAATCTCAAAGAGGCAGACAGATTGCAAAGGAAGAGGCAGACATGCTCAACTGATTATTTACTGAAGAACTGAAAAACGAAAGAAAACAACAGCAACAACAACAATAACAACAACAACAACAAGCAACAACCCAGACATCCCATGGGAATATAGTTGACTAAACTTTGCAATACGCACAGAATGGATTCTGTTGCTAGTTTAGTGAGCAGGTAAATGGAATGTTACAGTTCTTTAAATACCATCAGAGAAAAATCTTTAGAATATATTAGAGATTAAGAAGAACAATGTAGTTATAGAACAATGCTTAGTCTATGGTAGATTGATTGATACAGTCAACAGGTATTTATTATATACCCCCTCTGTTTTAAGCACTGGGATAGGCCTTTGGTATATATTATCTGTGGGAAGGGGCAGATATAATTCTTCTTTTGAAAGACTTACAGGCTAATGTGGGAAAGAACTAATATGAAACTGAAATAAATTGAATATGTAATGAGAAATTGTGTTATATGCAGAAAAGAAACTAAGTAGAATGGCATGGATTTACCCATGAGGGTAAGGGGAGGTATGGGAATATTTTTCTAAGACATGTCTGGTACCTAGTGAGTACTCAGTAGAGAACTTTGTTTGTAATAAACTAATTCAAACCATTCTTCTTTCCCACCTCACTTTATTTCCTTTCATATTCAGTAACTTGCCTATCCACTGTTTAAGAAATACATACTCTACTTTCCTATCATACTGACTTACCCAGTGTTGTTACATGCATCTCTCATGTGGAATAATTCTCGTATCACAATCAGCATTCATTGAGCACCTACCCTGAACAAATGATTCATCTTAAATGCTAGGGATTCACAGTTGCTTAAGGCATATCCTTGTTTTTTAGTTAACCTAATTGATGCTTTTTTTCTCCATATGTAATTTTAAATTATTTTTCTTTTTTTCTGATTATAAAAGTAAAATATTCACATCATTGGAAGATTCAGCATTACAGAAATAACATAATTTACAAAGTGAAAGAGCTTCCTGGGGTCCCCTTTCACAAAGTAGGAAACTGTATTGCACGCAAATGAGAGAAGAGTGAGACTGTGTACTGTGTGGGTAAGAGGCAAGAGGATTAAGTGGTCAGGGACCAGAAAAGACATGAGAAGACAGGTGTTACTTGGGAATTTTAAAAATAAAGTGTCATACCTTATGCACCGGCACTGCTTCCTGTGATCTCCAAATCTTCAACAGAGTTGCACAAGTCTTAGTAACATTAATGCAACTGGATTCTTAGTACAGGCTGACAAAAGAGCTCATTTTTGTGGCAGAGTTGGGGCAACGAGGCAAAAGAGCCAGACTGTGGTGGGTTAGAGGGTACTAGCAGATACATACATCACAGACGCTCCTCCCTTGCATCTTTTCTGTGAGGGGACGTAGCCATCTAATGCATTTACCTGTGTCTTGGATACATGCCTTCCAACGTACCTCCTCAAAGTAATTGTCTGACCTACCTTTAAGCAGTGGAGCCTGTAACAGACTTTTATGATTTTGTACATGGCTTTAATTGATATTTTTTAAATTGTTTTCCATAAAATCTCATTCTACAAACTAAATTAGATTGATGGCATTCCATTTTTTTTAGTTTATTTATTTTGAGAGAGAAAGACAAGAGAGAGCGTGAGTGGGTGAGGGGCAGAGAGAGAGGGAGAGAGAGAATTCCAAGCAGGCCTTGCCCTATCAGCTTAGAGCCCAACTTGGGGCTCGAACTCATGAACCCTGAGATCTTGACCTGAGCTGAAACCAAGAGCCCTATGCTTAACTGACTGAGCCACCCAGGTGCCCTTTTTCCTGTTCTTTGCTAAAGAACTTTTTTTGACTGAAATTACTGGAGAGCATTCTAGAACATATATGTTAACAATCTTATTTTTGTACATGCTAAAATTAGGAAGGAAGCATTTATGGTGGTTCAGTTTTCAAGATTCTTGCAGGGTACTATATAAACTTTCAACAGAAATGTATTATATCTTTGGCAGAGAAATTATAATCAACATAAAAATGGATTATTTTGTCATTGATTCTTCTTGAAAATATGTATGAATGAGACTGATAAAATGAATGTGAAATATGAAATGAAATGAATTGTCCATGTTATTATAGGTGCTTATGGAGCTTAGCAAAAGCTGTAGAGTAGAGGTACATTGATGACTGTCCTGTTGGACCTGGAACTTTTGCTTCTCTTTTCTGTCTACAGGAGAATCTACTGTGGATTTTATAGAGAAAGGGATGAGGGGAGCAAAGCTCAGAAAAAGAAGGTTCAATGATTATGTTAATGTAAAGTTCAAGGGAGGGTACACAGTTTGATTCAATAGAAATTAATGATTTAAAATTATAGCTTTAGAATATGGATGATAATCAGATGTTTTATCACTAGTAAAGGTAGAAAAACATGGAGGAGTTTGCATTTGGGGGAGATAATCACCCATCTTACCATTTAGTTCTCCTTGTGGGAGAAGAAAAAATGTAGAATCAAGTGTACTAATTGCTTTATAAGAATAAAGTGCTAATGAATTTAATTAATAATTCATACTAAGTTTTGATATGTTGGAAACAGTATTTAAAAGTAAAATAATCTAGTACTTACTGATAAAACTGTTTAATTTTTTATGTATCTGCATGGCTTTGCACATTGGGAGCCCTCCACCTGAAATAGCCTTTTCCAGAATAACCAGTCAGGATCAATAGATCCTTTGAAAACTAGCCTAATAGCATATTCTCAATAAACTATTCCAGAAGCCCCAGACAAAATTCAATCTTTCTACTTTTATAAGCTTCTGTTATTATATGTTTTTTAAAAATATATTACTATTATTATTATTATGCACTGTTTCTTGTATCTTTCCAAACCATGGTGTCCTTGATGGTAAAAATTATATCTTATTTGTCACCATTTTTTAAAAATAATTTAGAATACCATCAGTTTTTATTCAGTATTTTTGGAATGGCTTGAAATGTGATATTTAGAACATCCTAGACAGTTTTAAACTATATCCAAACCATCATAATACTATTCCCAATTGGTAAAGGAGATGGTGTACAGTGGTGAAAAGTTTAAAGATTGGTTTCAAATACTGATTCTGCCATTGACCACTGATTGGTGGACCTCAAGCAATCTCTTAATCTCATGAAGTGTTAATTTCCTAATGTAAAATAGGTGTGATAACACCTTTCTGCTGTACACACCTTATATGGAGTTTGTGGTAATACAATAGTGAGTGAAATAAACTTGTATACTCCGTACCTATACAAATGAAGTCATTCTTGGATTAAATATATATTTAAAAGCCATTGATAAAATAGTTTCAAATGCAGTAATGTATATCACTTTTAGAAACAAAGTGGGGGATTTATACAGAAAAACAAAACCTTGAAATTCATTTCATTCTATTGCCTTTTTGTAATATAATTTCCTCAAATTTTCATATCATATCAATTTTGTTTTATAAATTATGAAGCAAAGGTAACAATACAGATCAAACAAGTGCAGCTTAACACAGGTTCTAGATGGATTAGTTGATAACTTTCGTGCCGTCATTTACACTTGGATTGAAGACTGTTGAACAACTCTTTTGGTGCTAAATAATCCTACCAGTGTTTACCCTCTCTTCAAATTACAGACAATTTACATAAAGTAATCTGTATTTTACTTTTTTATTTTGAACATTTGATCTCTTCAAGCACTTGTATCCTGTTTTCTTATTTGATACTTTCTAGATCACTGATAGAAAAATTCAAAGGGCAAATAGTTACTGATTTAATAGAAGTTTGCTTCTGGGAGATCCACTATTAATGTGTTCTGATAGTATAAGGGGTTATCACTCTATGCCTAAATCTAGTTTGTTGGAAATAAATTATGTTTTTCGTCTCTGCCCAACATTCCTATTTGGCTGATGTTACAGAGTCTAATCAGATTTTCTGCCATTCATTTTGCTGTGATGGAGCATTTTCGTAGGTATTTTTGACTTAAGTCAGATTCTTACAGCATTTTTAGCTTTAATTTTGGTTTCATGTATCTGAGAAAAATTCCAAGGTAGCTTAGCCTGATTTCTAAACTTTTTCCCCCTCATTTCTATAATAGCTTTTTATCTTAATGCTTCTGAGATTGTCTTTGTTATATGTGATATTTTTTCCCTGATTTTCCAAAAGGTATATTGATAGTTTTGTTTTTATTTGGATTCACTTTGAAGTGTTTTTTTCTTTTCTCACTCATATTCTTTCTGACCATACCATTCAGGGAAAATGCATTCATCTAGCACAAACTTGTTTTTTTTCATAAGTGTTTTTAAGCAAATGAGTATTTATCCCCTTTGCCTCTACTGCTCTCCATTTAAACCTGCTCATGAGGCTAATCCTTTACTTGCTTGTGAATAAAATTTCAGATAGGCCTAATATCTTATTTATTTACTATTAGAAAACAAAATGCTCTGTGGTCACTTCAAATCATGGGAATAGTGTCATTTCTATAACCCATCATTTAATAAGGAACTCCTGAACAAACAAACAAAAACCCAGACTCTTAAATACAGAGAACAAATTAGTGGTTGCCTCTGTTGAGTGAGTAGGGGCATGGGCAAAATAGATAAAGGAGATTAAGATTTTCCAGTTATAAAATCCATAAGCCTTAGAGATGAAAAGTACAGCATAGGGAATATAATCAATAAACTTATAATAACATTGTATGGCAACAGTTGGTGACTACACTTATTGTGGTCAGCATTGAGTAATGTATAGAATTACCAAATCAATATGTAATACCCCTAAAATTAATATAACATTGTATGCTAATTGTACTTCAATAAAAATCATCACATTGCACACCATTAAAAATCATGTACAATGTAAATATATACAATATTTATTTGTCAGTCACATCTCAATAAAGCTGAAAAAAAAGTTGCTTATTAAAAAAAGGAAGTCCTAAATTCATTTAGTGGTAACGTTTTCCCCCACCTTAGCTGTGGCTAGCTTTCTCCTGGCCATTTGTCATGGGGAAAAGAGGAAGTTGGTCAGCCTCTCCTTTGTTTCCCCTAGCTGACTTCCAATGTTTTTGTCCTGTTCAAGTAGGCTGCCTATGGCCCCTTTAAAGTTGAATCTCAGAAAATTAGAAGAGGTAAAGGTGAGGTCTGATTTATTTGATGGAAATGTAACCTTGGAAATGCTTCAGGTCTTGGTGGACTCCTTGTTTTACCTTAGGATGGCATGGTAGACATTAATGTTACTCATCAAAAATTTCTGTGCCTCTTGAGCACATGGTAGGGCAGAACTTACAGGCTTTCTGTGTTTAGGTGAGGCCGTCTGACCAAGGAGTTTTGAGCAGAAGTGGCAAGTGTCGCTGATAGGTTGAGCTGGTGTGAGCATCTCCAGAGATCTTTTCCTTCTGACACTGCAGTCAGGAGTTTTAGAGATCGTGGTTCTTCTAGCCTCTTGAGTCACTGAAACTTCAATGAAAAGAGCCAGTCTCTGCCCACTACTGACGCACAACAACCATGTTGCATGAGCAAGAAACTAATCTTTGTGGTTTTAAGCTACTAAATTACTGAGTTGTTTGTTCCCACAGCATGACATAAGCTATCAAAACAGAAAGATACATGACTTTTTCAGAGGGAGTGGGACTATTTGTCTATATTTTCTGTGCTACATGAAATGCATTTCCTTCTGGCTGGATGCATAATAGTTCTCTCCTACTTCCTAGAAATCCGGAAATCCATTTCTTCTGTTGGGATGACTCTATCCCTGTATGCATTCTTCTTGGATAGGATTTGAAATGTCTCTAAACAAGCTTTTTCTTCTAAGTTGCCGACCTCTGGTCTTCTGGAAATGTTTACACAATCTTGTGTCTCCTGGGAAAGTGTAGCTAGTACCTCTCTCTCTGTGCCAATTCGGGAGCATAGTCTTTCATTTTTAATTCTATTTATAAATGGCTTAGAAAATATGAGATGACACAAACTAGAATAATCCTCTGGAGCACACCCTACGACAATGGTCTTAAAACAGTATTCTTAGATTGGTATTGGGCTTTATTGTTTACCTTAGGCATCAGTGTATACATTTCAAGCTTTTGAAGTGGTTTCCTTAACGCTTCCTCAAGGTTTGAGGTGAGGAGATGGTATTTATACTACATCAACAACTCAAAAAAATTTTCTGTACTTAGTTTCCAACATTTTGACCACTTAAACTTCAAGGGACATTGACCACAAAATTGGCTTTTGAGTTTCCATTGCAAGTTTTACATAGATGACCTAGCACTTCCATTAAAAACACGGGGTAGGAGCACTGGAGTGGCTCAGTCCTAGTGTCCAAATCTTGATTTCAGCTCAGGTCATGATCTCCTGGTTCGTGAGTTTGAGTACCTCATCATGCTCTCTGCTGTCAGTGCAGAGCCCACTTTGGATCCTCTGTCTTCCTCTTTCTCTGCCCCACTGTGCATGCACATGTTCCCTCTCTCTCAAAAATAAACATATTTTTTTTTAAAAAGTCTTATTAAAAAACCCATGGGGGTACTTTTCAACTATTGATTGTATTTTGGCTTTGGGGTCTTACCTGAAACCCACACAGAAAATGTCTTATTTTATATCTTGCCCAAGAGCATTATTATAGGGTATATTCCAGATTATTAGAATGTGGTATGTGTTATTCAGTATTTTTAAACCATTCATAAGTTGAATTAAAAATACATTTGCCTACAACTGCAGAGTCATGGCATCCCTGAATCACAAAATGATTTATGGGAAGTTCTGGCAAGTTATTTTTTTCTTGTTAAAATCAATATGATGCTATGCATAAAAAGTGTAAATTTACTCACTGGTCATTAAAGCTATTTGGTGTTTCTGCAAGTGTTGCTAAGTGGAATTTATTGAAGAGACGTAAACAAAATGTACTTATTCTTGCCATTTTAGGAGGACCTGTACTAAAACTTCTGCTGTCAGTCACTGCCCATTTATTCCAAAAGATTGTTCTGGCTAAAACAGTAGGCGAATCAATCTTTCAGAGTGATTACTTATGTTATAAGTAATATGAAACACTTTAGGTTTGAGGAAGGAGAGACTGTGGAACTGTACAACACCATAATGTATATTATGATTAATAACATTATCCAGTGCTCACTATAAAATTTTAAACTTAATGAAACCATGAAAGGAGATGATGCATTTTGCTACCCTGAATTGAAACATTAAATCATTTTAGTTAGCAAACAAATAAGCAACACTTCTAGTGTTTAAGTACCATTATAACTTTATAAGTATTATTTTATCTATTATTATCATTATCATTCTCTTATTTTCTTATTCACAGTCTTTCTTGTAACAAATATATTATCACACTTTAAAGAACTAAGCCAAATTGATGAGGAGAAGTAGACGTTTTCATATGAAATATTTTTGGACTGTTGTTAATTTGTCGTTCAGGATGATCTAATTAACAGCTGATGAGTTTGAGTAGTAAGATTTGGAGTAGATGAAGAAAGGAACATTTTCATACTCTAGTCAAGGTCGGGTTATTGTACGGCTGATAATTCTACACTTTTAAGTTTTTGTTTTCCAGAGAATGCTAGCAATTTAAACTATACCTTTCTGAGAACCAGATGTGTCTTGGCAATGTTTGTGGAGTGTGTCATCTTCTGTATAGATGATTTACTGTTAGAACTGGACACTGCCACCACCTGGTAGCCTTATAAAATGCTATCACTTCAGTCTGCAGCATAAGCTTTTGGGGCATCTGTTTAAACAGCTTAAGTGAGGTTAAAATGCTCTTGGAGGCAGGGGTAAAAAAAGGAAGAAAGAAAGGTATCCGTATTAGCAATTGCAGCTGAGTGTGCTTTACAGCTCCTGGTAGTGGATAAAAGAGTGAATTACCCAACCTGGGATAATAATGAGCAGGTGTGAAAAAGGTCACATTGTAATAGCCAATGATGGCATCTATTGGTCCTGAAATATTTTCTAGCACTTGTGGCATCTTATTTCAAAGTCTTCTCTGCCCCAGCTCAGAAAATCTGGCATTTGTTTTCTGCCATCTAGAAAATTTTCCGCATATTAGGCATTAGACCTCAATTACCTGTCTACACTTTCATAGCCTTTGTATTGCTTCTTAATTAGTTAATTTGGGTTAATCTGTTATCTCAAATTAGACCATGGACTTCTTTAGGGCAAAGACATTATAGATCTCGTTTGCATGCTTGAGTCCTGGCACACTTAAGAGTGTGTTCAATCTTTGTTTAACACCTGGGAAAGGTTTTTATCAATATAATGGTGACATTAAGGAGACTCTTACATCACAGCAAGAGTTTTACAAAGTGCTAAGAGGAAACCATGACTTTTTATTTGTTAATTTTAGCATCTCTTTGTACCTTTGAAAAGCCTCAAGTTGCATATGTTAAATATAGTGTCTGAGGAAGATGATGATACCATGATATTGTAGACAATTCCTTATATATAAGAAATACAACAGGAAGGAAGTTGCATGTCAGTCAAATAAGTATGTTATAGGAACAAGGGAAAGACAATGGAAACTAAAGCTTTTTAAAGAAATTAGTTAGTTAGAAACCATATGTAATTGAATGCTAGACAACATTTTCCTGGTTGGGAGGAGTTAGTCACAAGATGCATGAAAGTCCCAAGGAGCCAATATAGTTTGATAATTCAATGCCATTTGTTTGCGGGGGGGAGTGGTTAGGAGCATTAAAGGAAAAAAATATTGAACCACAGTATATCCCAAATGTGCAAAGCATCAACTGTCTTCCCCAGTCTTTCTTAACTGAAATTTCCCATCTAAACTGGAACACATAGAAATGATTTATGAGATTTTATTTTCTAAAGTCTCCCAAGAATAGTAGATTCTGCATTCTTGCTAGATGCAGAGAAGAGGAGTTAACTTATTACATACAATGATGGCTTAGGGCATTAGAGCTTTACCCAGGTATAAATTATTGTTGAGGTGAGGGTATCTGCAGCATCAGGAGATGCTCAATTTATGTCTTTATGGCAGAGAGCTGCAAAGAAATGGATGTTCTCTTGAATATTTGCCTATGACTGAATCTTGGTATATTTAATACTATAAAGAATATCCAGATCGAATTTAGCTGCTTTGCTAGTAATTGAAGTTTAATATGAGCAATATATTGTTTTCCAGGTGAAACTTTATGAATAGTTCAGTGTTGCCCTTAACAAATTGTCCTAAATAGTAATTAAGCAAAGATTAAAAATAACTAGTTAATTAAACAGTTTTGCTCTTATTTTTCTAGATTGTTTTGTTTTAATAGGGATACTTTTCTGTGCTTTCTCTTAATCTTCTGAGTCATTTAAGTCTGATGTAATTGCCACAGTTATTGGTGACAGTCACCTTAATGTGGCCATAGATCTGGAGAATAAATTCACTTTTCTTTGACTAAGTCCAAATGTGAGCATTCAGTAAATAAAAGCTCTGAATAATGTATTAAAAAATCATGTATGTGCTGGAACATGTGAACATCCATAGCCCAAAAATGAGCATTGAGCTAAACCCACCACCTTGTACAAAAATGAACACAATCTGAGTTGCTGACTTAAACACAAAGCATAAAACCATGTAACTTTAAAAAAATGAGAAAATCTTCATACTTAGTCCTAGGCTAAGAGTTCTTAGATTTGGCACCGAAGGTGTAATCCATAAATAAAGAATAATTGGTACATTGGACCTCATCAGAATTAAAATCTTTTGCTCTGCAAAAGCCCATGTGAAGGGGATGGAAAAACAAGTTACAGACTAGTAGAAAATATTTACAAGCCATATATTTGACAGAGGACTAGTATCAAGAGTAAATAAAGAATTTTCAAAGTTCAACCGTAACAATATAGATAATCCAATGAGAAAATGAACAAAAGTTATGAAGAGACATTTCACCAAGTACATATAGTTGATGGAAACACACATGAAAAGATGTTCAACATCATTTACCATTAGGAATATGAAAATTTAAAACTCAATGAAATACTGAAAATTTAAAACTCAATAGATAACCATCGGACTATGTAAAATAACATGAAATACTGGCAAGAAGCAGAGTAATTGGATCACTCAAACTTTGCTGTTGGGAATATATATTTAATAGTATGGCCAATCTAGAGGACAGTTTGACATTTTCTCATAAAAATAAATCTGTCTCTAATATACCACCCAGAAATTGCATTCTTAGGCATTTATCACAGAGAAATGAAAACATATATTCACACAGAAATTAGTACACAAATGATCATAGCATGATAACTGCAAACTGAAAATAATCAGATGTTCCTCATTCAGTAGGTGAAATTTTAAACTGTGGTATTCATAGCATAGAATGCAATTTAGTAATAGAAAGGAATGATCTAGAGATATATGTAACAATTTATATCCATCTTCAGGGAATTATGCTGAATAAAACTGCCAATTTTAAAAGATTATTTACTGTATGGCTCCATTTATGTAATATTTTTAAAATGACAAAATTACAGAAATGGAAAACAAATTAGTGGTTGCCAGGTTTGGGGGTAGAGTTGGAGGTGAGTGTAGTTACAAAAAGGCAGCACAGCATTTTCTGTGGTATTGGAACTATTCTGAATGTGAAGTATAGTAGATAGGTGAAGTATGGTAGATATGAACTTACTCATGGTGTAAAATTATGTATAACTAAAAAAATACACTCAAAAATAATTGTAAGCAATACTGGGGAAATTTGAATATTAGCAGTGGATGGTTTCAGTGTCACTATCTTCTTAATAATATTGTACTATAGTTTTGCTAGATGTTACCATGGAGGAAATCTGAATAAAGGATGTACAGAAATGCTCAGGAGGGATTTGAAGTTTTCAGAGGAGACATCACATCCTATAATCTTCTGTGTTACAAAACCACTCAGGGACCTCTTGCTACCTTTTGATGAGAGCAGATTTGGTGTGGGGGAAGGTAGATGTTAGGAAAATTTGACCTTCATTCCTTGTAGAGTGTAGAGACTGTTGCATGATATCTTTCTGTGAAAAAGCCAAAGACCAAAGTCTGGCTGAAGGTATCTAAGATAGCAAAGCAAAGAAAGAAAGTTGCATTGAAAGTAGGTTGCACCTCTTCCCTTGAGGATGGGCAGGAGATCCTGGTTTTGGTGGACTACAGAGAACATTGGATATTTAAGATGAGTCAGTGCCAGGGTGGGAGGACCCCAGAATAAGTCTGCATGAAATGGACCATGGCAGTGGGGTAGGGTGGTACATAAACAGTCAGCTGTAGAACCATGGTTTGTCCCAGTGAGCATTGTAGAGATAGGTCGTCAGCAAACTTGGAGTGAGCTGTGAAGGAGAGTTGACCTCAGAGTTCCACAGAAGCTCTCCTTGAAGGAAGGAGCCAACATTTGGGGATCTTCCATGTCATTATTGAATGTGACCTTTGCAACCTTTTTCTTTTTGTTCACCTGCCTATCTCTACAATTTAGGAGAGACCAGAGACAACCCAGTGAGTGGCAAAGGAAGAAGTGGAAGATTAAGATAGAGAAAGTAGTAAAGGTGTGAGCCTTCTCTCTCAACTTCCACCCCAGCCCTATGCAGATTTCTAAGACTGACACAGGCATCAACTAGGAGAGGAAAAGCAACTTTAAACTGAATTACAAAGTGAAATTTTGTACATAAGAATTAGACCGGTTATTAATACCTCAAAGGTTCAGAAAGTTTTAGAATTGGCCTAAGATATTTCAAGGACAGGAGTTTTGAAAGACAAATAAAGACAGAACAAAGCTGTTTCCTTCTTTATACTCCACTGAATCTAGCCCGTTCAATAAAGTGGAGTAGATGCATATATATATATAGATACACATTTTGTTTAGTATAATTGTCTTGATATTGAAGAAAGACTAGAAGTTTAGATAATAAAATATTAATGTTAGTTATGTCTGAGTGATGTTATTTCAGCTATTTTGTATTTAATTATTTAATCTTTTGTACATTTTCTAAATCTTTTATAATAAGAACACTTTGCCTTTATAATTAGAAGAGTATTATTTTAAAATAATGTAGAAAGCATTTTGGACACTAATTCAGTGGCATATAACTATGCCCCTACATCTAGCCCTTTTTAAGTGTTTGAATTTTTTGCTGATTGGCCAGACTTCCCAAATTTGAGAAATCTATATCTGGGAGTAACAGCTAAGAGTAATTTTTTTCATCTGTAATTGAAGGTTTAGTTAGATGATTGTTAATGTTTTCTTTACAACCCTGTAATTCTTCCGTATTTTTCCAAGTGAATAACTTATTCATTATCATTAGACGTGGCAGTGTTGTTCTAGGTAATGAGATTATAGCAGAGAATAAGAGTTCATTTCCTCAAGCAACTCAGTACTACAGATGAGATAATAAAGAATTATAAATCTGCGTGGTCAGGGCAACAACAGGGGCATGCACAAGGTGTTGTAAATCACAAAGGAGTAGGATGTCTTCTAAGATGGGGAGGCAGAAAGGCTATAAGGAGGTGATGTTTGGGCTGAGTCTTGAAAATCAACAAGCTAGGCAGAGTAGAAGTGAAGAAGGGGCACCTGGGTGGCTCAGTTTGTTGAGTGTCTAACTTCACCTCAGGTCATGATCTCACAGTTCATGAGTTTGAGTCCCACATTGGGCTCTCTGCTGTAAGCATGAAGCCCACTTGGGATGCTCTGTCCCTCTCTCTCTCTGCCCCTAACCCCTCTCATAAATAAGCAAAAATTTATTTAAAAAAAAAGTGAAGGAGCAGAGGATGCCAGGCAGTGGAGACAAGGGAGGAGGATCCTGAAAACTAAGAGGTTATGTTGCATTCTGGTTCACATTGAGAGTGAGAGGACTGAGTGGATGATTGAGGTGGGGTTATCAGATTTGATGTGGAATGGTAAATAGGCAGTAGGGATATGAACCAGATTTTGAGAACCCAGAGGGTCTGGAGGAAAGACCAATTCAAAGGCAGTCAAAACATTCCACATGAGAGAAGATGAAGTCCTAAACAAAAGGCAGTGGTAGAGGGATAAGAGAGAGACATGTTGGTGTGTTTGGACCTGAAGAATGAGGTCAAGAAAGGCGTTACGTGATTTCAGTTTTATATATATGTAAAGACTACTCTGTGTTACCACGTAGAATGCCTTGTGAGAATGACTAAAAGGTATTCCCTCTTAACAGATGAGTGGGTGGCAAAAAATGATCATCCCTGGACAGAAAATTACAAAGAGGTACACCTTCCTCTAAGATGCTCCAGAAGCTGTCAGTCCTGCAACAGGGCAGATAGTTTGGCAAGTGTAGCAGGAAGTGAATTTCAGTCCTTATTCATCCCTGTAGCCACCATCCTATGCGATGTGAATGAACTGCAGAAGCAGAGGCCTGTGCCCTGACTGTAGCCAAATAGATGGAATTTCTTCAACCTTTTCTGGGTTTGTGTCAAAAGAGGTGTATGAGGTGCAGAAAATCAAAGCATCATCAAAGCCATTTTACCTCAGCTTAGCTGAATTGAGATAGATTAACAGGATGTAGTTTCAGAGCAAAGAAGACATTTATGAGATGTTATAGCACCAGCTAAGTTGTTCTTCCTCCCAGCAATTTGAAAAAAATGTTAATAATATTTCATTAGAAAAATATTTTTCTCTATGTATAAAACGACCAGTTGTTTTTCTCTATTATTTCTGTTGTACTTGGGGACCAACATTGCTTTTGCAGAAATGAATCTCCATTGTAATAATGGAGATTATTGAAAAAAGATAATGTGAAGAATACAAATGCAGGTTTTAGATGTTCAAAATACTTCTTTTTTCACAATACTTCTAGAAAAATAGAAAATTTATCTTATAAGCCATCTTCAAATTTCCCTTCATATTTATTAGCAGACTGATAGCATTTTTAGATACTATAGAACCAGCTCTAAAACCAGGTATAAATTAATGGGATGCAAATATAATAATGATGTCTAATTCAAGTCATAGCACTGAAACCTTATAGCAGCATTCATATAATAAATATATTTTTAAAAATATTTATTTATTTTGAGAGAGAGGGAGGACACAAGTAGGGGAGGGGCAGAGAGAGAAGGAGAGAGAATCCCAAGCAGGCTACATGCTGTCAGCGCAGAAACTGATGTGGGGCTCAGCCTCATAAATTGTGAGATCATGACCTGAGCCAAAATCAAGAGTTAGATTCTTAACTGACTAAAGCACCCAGGCACCCCCATATAATAAACACATTTGAGAACTCCTGTATAAATGCTGCTAGTGCAATATATAACATGGATGCCATCGTTGGAAAGAGGTTGGAGAATGCAGGTAACTTCATCACAGATAGTATATGGGTAATTAGGTCAAGAAAAATGATCAATTCCCTACCTAATGGACATCATAAGGTATTTTACATTAATGTTGCTTCTAGTTTAGTGTGAAAATTGAATTATCTGAAAATAGTAACATAATCCTGAATTTAAGACGAACTCAGTAGTAAGAAAGCTTGGAAAAGTCTACAGAAAACAGTTGTGATAGTGTTCATGTGAAAGATTGTTTACGCCATAACTGTGAGATAACACTATTTACTACTACTGTTTAATCTCACTCATCTTTATATCCCTGGAGTCTGAGCACAGTGTCTGACCCCTACTAAGTGCTTCAAAAGTGTTAAATAAAGTACTCATTAGTGAAACATGTATTATAATTGTATTCTCCTATCTTACTGATTTCTGGGTCCTGCCATCTTCAAGATGGTGTTAACCACATAGAGAAATTAGGCAATGAAACATCCCCAGAACGTTTTGTGTTCTTAGCAGCTCAAGCAGTTTTAAGAACCTGAAGATGACCTACCAGATGGAAAACAATGAGAGTAATAATGGTAATTAGCACTTGGATTAACAAAACTAACTTAAAAGTGAGCAGTAATGGTTATTTAAAATCAGTGTTACCAAAATAAACAAAACAATAACAATAAAACCAGTCATAATAAAAACATCTAATGGGCCACCTGGGTGGGTCAATCGATTAAGTCTCTAACCCTTGATGTTGGCTCAGGTCATGATCTCATGGTTGTGAGATCAAGCCCTGCATCGGCTCCATGCCCATCGTGAGACCTGCTTAAGATTCTCTCTGTCTCAACTTCTCTCTGCTCCTCCCCAGCTAACATACACACGCATGTGCTTTCTCTCTCTCTCAAAACAAACGAAAGCATCCCTATGTACATTATGACTAAAATTGAATAGGAAACTTTGAAAAAAGATTTCAAGTTTCCTTTTTATTAATAATGTATTTGTAAATGAAATGTATGAATAACATACATTTGAATAACCTTCTTGAATAACTTTGGAAATTCCTAAGCTACACAACATGCTTTCAAATTTTTCTCATATATACCAGAGTCATAGCAATAGTGAATTTAAACATATCTAACATATTGAATAGACTTATTTTAACAATTATGTTAATATTGTATGTCTTGTTCCTACTTATCTATTGGGGGTCTTGCTTAAATTATATCAGACATTTTTGATTCTTATTGATGGCAAATGTGTGGTATCTCCCCATGGACTAATGGATTTTAATGCAGTTGGTGTTTGCAATCTTTGAGAGTCATTGTTTTTGATGATCAAGTTGTTTCAAGTTGGTACTTGATAAATATTAGCTACCCTTTGTTTTAGAGACCATATAACGACTTCTTCTCTTTGATATTGCCCTGCTTTTTAGTCTTTTTATCCATCCAAGACCAATAAACCTCTATGATTAGCACTGGAAATAACTATTCCTATGCATATTTAGAAAAGTACACAATTATTAAAATTAGAGACAATACCATGTCATATAATTAGCACACATTTTTGAATGCTTGAGAAGCTGCTTATAATTTCATAATTATTATAATTTTTCATAATTATGAAAATATTAAGATGGAAATTTTGGACAAAGGCAAATATGATTGTTTAAAACACAACAGATTATAGTGTCCTTGTTGCTTGTCCTACACTGATCTGGGTTTTATTGTTGTGCTTGGATTGTATCAGATTAGCATAAACTGCCTAGTACAATGTTGTCATTTTTTATGTTAAATTATCTAGCAGTATTTCCTACTTATTTTAATCAAATCAGCTAAAAAGGAGTCATTTTCAGAAAAATACTGGGAATAAGTAAATAAAATTATGTTAAATTTTCTTACACTATTTTAAAAATGTATATATTAGCTTTATTTGAACCATAAGAATGTTTGGGGATCCATTTTATTGCCAAGCTATCAAGTAGGAATGGGTACAACCAAGTCAGTTTACTCACATTTTGTTATAATTAGCTTTCTTTGGTAATTTACAGTAATTACTAGCAATTAAAATATGTTTAATTATTATAATCATATATTTTATGCACTTTGTTGTAGTTAGATTGGCCATCTGTCTGATGACTTTTTAATCTGTTGCTTGTGGTAACAATCACTAGATTATGATTCAATACCAACTGCTCTTTAGCAAAGAAAAATAAGATTTTAAGATTCTATTTTAACGTATCTTTAAATTACAAAGTTCAGAGGTGCCTGGGTGGTTCATTTGGTTAAGTGTCAGACTCTTGGTTTCAGCTCGGGTCATGATCTCATGGTTTAATGAGTTCAAGCCCCTCGTCAGGCTCTGTGCTGACAGTATAGAGCCTACTTGGGATTCCTCTCTCTCTTTCTCTCTGCCCCTCCCCAACTCATGCTGTCTCTGCCTGTCTCAAAATAAATAAATAAACTTAAAAAATACGAAGTTCACAATAAAACTAAAGTTTACAGCTCTTCTCAGAAAAATTGAAATACGTATTTTCTGTTTTCAGATTATATTAGACAGAATAGTACACATACATAGATGGGATTGATTTATACATGCATACTAGACTTTTGATGTCTATAGAAAATAGACATGATGTATTTTCCAGATGGAGCACCTATATAAGATGCAAAATTATGATTTGAACCTGTTTTTTCTTACATTGGCATTGGCAAACACTAAAGAAAAGGAGCTAAGTTTCATCATGTTTTTAATTTGGAGTTTTAGAGACTTCTATGAACTGGGTTAAAATTGGATTGAAATAATTAATAACAGAGTGAATCAGTCTACTGTAGAGACTTGAATCTGCATAGTACCCTTAGAGGTTAAAGCACTATAAAAATACAAGGTCCTACATTTTGATTTTACTTATCAGTAGATGTCAAGTTAAGTTGTGTTCTTATAATAAGACGCAGTGTGGAAAGAGGATTCTCTTTGCAGGAATTTGATTTATAATTGTCTTTGCTCAGTTCTTCTACCAGAGTGAGGCATGCTTATATATTCATTTTTAAAGATGTAATTAAAAATTCACTTGAACTATCTGTAATGCTCTATGCAAGCAGATTGATTGTGAAAGAACATTTTATAGTAAGGCTGTGGTACAGCAGGAAATGTACTGTACCAGGACACAGAAGACCTTGGTTTACATGTCAACTGTGCCTCTTTGTTAGTTTTGTGAGTTTGTGCTAGGAACTTACCCTCATTGAAACTCCAGTGGAGGTATAATGATTTGTTTGCCTGTGATTGAAATTTGTATGTGTATGTAAAAACTAAACAAGAGAATGAAAAGCCTTTAACTTAACCATTTGTAAAGTGCAATTTTATTATTGTCATATTTAATAATATCCAAGTGTTATTGTTTTTCTTAGGGCCAAGTATAACTGTGTGCCTTATCGCGTGTAATTCTCAGTGCAGATATATTCAGTAGGCATTGTTAGCAGATTTGTATAATAAATGAGAAACTTGGCATTGCCCAGGAAGTGGCGGAGACTGGATGCAAACTAAATCTACTAAAACCCATGCTTTTAGCTAGTACGCTTTTGCTATGATTTCACTTTTATCATACCTTATACTAAGGTATCCTAGAAATTATTAACCTTACTAATCATTAAATATCTTAATGTCAATGAAGTTCTTTTCAGTCATTTTATAAGTATTATTCTCATGGTTAGTTATCTAGAAGAACAATCATCTGAATTTCTCTGTTGCTTTTTTTAAATTTTTAATGCTTACTTATTTATTTTAAGAGAGAGAGCAAATGAGTGCAAATGGGGGAGGGACAGAGAAAGAGAGAGAGAGAGAGAGAGACAGAGAGACAGAGAGACAGAGAAGGAGGGAATCCCAAGGAGGCTCTGTACTTTGTCAAGCGCAGAGCCTGACTTGGGCCTTGATCGCATGAACCATGAGATCATAACCTGAGCTGATATCAAAAGTTGGGTGCTCAACAGACTGAACCACCCAGATGCCCCTCTGCAGTTTTTTTTTTTTTTGAAGGAGGGGTTTCATTTCATTTTGTATATTAGTTACAAATTTTCAAGTTTGGCAAGGATAAGGTTTATTAAATTTTTGTGTATTTGTAGCTTTGGTTCTAAATATGTGATCCTAACCACCTCACTATATCATATAGATGTCTTTCTGGATCATGTGAAATATGAAAATTCTGTATTCTTTGATCTTATTATTTTTGTTGCAGGATTAAAGCATTATTTGGGGCTCCTGGGTGGCTTGGTCAGTTAAGCATCTGACTCTTGGTTGTGGCTCAGGTCATGACCCCAGGATTTGTGGGTTTGAGCCCCACACCTGCTGTGCTGACAGTGTAGAGCCTGCTCAGGATTCTCTCTCTTTCTCCCTTCCTCTGTCTCTACCCCTCCCCTGCTTGAGTGCACTCTCTCAAATTACATAAATAAATAAACTTAAAAACATAAAGCATTATTTTTTGAACTATAAAATTGGAGGAAAACCCATATTACAGCTCCACAGTAATTTATATTGAATTTTTAAAAAGAGCAAGAATTTCTTTCTCAATTTTTAAGGTTTTGGTTATGTAGAGTCTGAAAATAGTCCATCTAAGTCCATATAGGTCTACATCTACATCTACAATTGTCCTCTCGAAAAATTTTTTTTAACATTTATTAATTTTTGAGAGACAGAGAGAGTGCAAGTGGAGGAAGGACAAAGAGGGAGACACAGAATCCAAAGCAGGCTCCAGGCTCTGAGCCAGCAGCACGGAGCCCAACATGGGGCTTGAACCCACGAACCATGAGATAATGACCTGACCTGAAGTCAGACGCTTAACTGACTGAGCCACCCACATACCCCTACAGTTGTCCCTTTATCAACACAGGTGTGAACTGTGCAGGTCTACCTATATGTGGATCTTTTTCGATAAATATAGTGAGGTACTGTAAATGTATTTTTGTCTTCCTTATGATTTTCTTAATAACATTTTGTTTTCTCTGGCTTATTTTATTGTAAGAATACAATACATACACATATACAAAGTATGTGGTAAACTACTGTTTTTGTTATCAGTAAAGCTTTCAATCAGTAGAAGGCTATTAGTAATAACTTTTGGGGGAATCAAAAGTTATATGTGGATTTTCTGCTGCATAGGGGTTAGCACCTCTAACCTGTGCATTGTTTCAGTCATTAGTAGTTCAAGCTCCTCATTTTATATATGAGTAAAGTGGGATGTGAGAAGTTACTTTTTTAAATTTTTTTTAACATTTTTTGAGAGAGAGATAGTGTACGAGTGGGAGAGGGGCGGAGAGAGGGAAACACAAGAATCCAAAGCAGGCTCCAGGCTCCGAGCTGTCAGCACAGAACCTGACATGGGGCTTGAACCTACAAGCGGTGAGTTCATTACCAGAGCCGAGGTCAGACGCCCAACAGACTGAGCCACCCAGGTGCCCTGAGAAGTTACTTTTCCAAAGTCAAATGGGAACTTATAGGCAGAAGTTGATTGTATACAGAAGAGAGGGAAAAAATGAGTGAACTTCCTGGAAGGTTTGTTTTGTGTTAATGAAAATGAACGTACACCCTGTACATTCTTTTAAAAATCCTCAGATGCTTAATGGCATTTGACACTATAGCTTCCACATCTAATGGCTTTTGTTGGATTATGTTCAACAAAACCAGCTACTTTTGAGATATAGCATATGTGTATTTCTTTTTGAATTTATTTTTTGAGATATATTGCGATTCTGCAGTGTTTGGGAATGCTACAAATCATTATTTACTGTGGGGTCATGAAGCAGCAAGATAATGATGAAAGGCATTGGTTTCAGAGTGAGAAGATGGGCATTATACCAATTCATACTACCTTTCAGGGCACCATTTGTAAAATGGGAATACTTTCTGCTTTACCCACTACTATTGTGCAGATTAAAAGGAGAGGGATTATGTAAAAGCCCTTTGCAAAGTTTAACCTGATTTTTCTCCTAAATTTTTATGGAGGTTAGCTGTATGATCTTGGCAGGTCATCATTTCAGTTCTCTAAACATTAGTTTCCTCTTGCCTTTCTCAGGAAGTTATTTTGAGTATAATTGAAATAATGTGTTTAAAGTATGTAGTGTACAAACAATAGTACCTGGCATATAATTGGCATATGTGGTAGATTGAATGCAGAAATTGCCCCAGTTTTTCATTTTTTCAATGTGACTTTGCAGTTCTTCCCATCGAGAGATGGAATTTATTTCCCAGCCCTTGAGCCTTGTTTTGTTCCATAGAGTGCTATTCTGAGGCACACCATTTCTCACCAAACTCTCTAACAGCCCAGCACACTCTGTTCTTTCTCTTGAATTCCTGTTGCCACCATCAAAATCTGCATGGAGTGTCCTAGAGGGAAATGAGATACCCCATAGAGTAGCACCCAGTCATAGATCAACCATTCCCTTGCCCATTCACCAGATGAATGAATGAGCCCAGCTGAGATCAACTGAGCTGGGCTTAGATCAATGGGACTTCCCAGCTGTTCTTCGAGAGTCTGTTTAGATTTGTTAAAATAATTGCTTGTTGTTTTAAACTATTATGTTTCTGGCTGATTTGTGACATGGAGAGAACTCACTGATAACACATTCCCCCCCCCTCAAAAAGTAGGCATTATTATTGTTATTAGGATTTCTATATATGTAATGAACTTCATGACAATGATTATTTACATTTGGGAACATTTATTTTAGCTTGAATGTAAGGTAATTTTTTCAAGTTTATCAATCTCCCAAATAAAACAAAATAGAAGAAATAACTAAAGAAATTCATGTTCTATAAAAGTATTTAAAACATAATTGCATGTGGCTTAATGTAATGGATAATTAACCCAATCACTAAACTCCTCCCAGAGAGATATATGTATTCTCTTAAAAGAATGTTCTCAGACTTTAGTCATCAACCTGAATAATGATTCTTGGAAGCAGAATCACCCTCCCCTCCACTCTCTCTCCCTCCTTGCCCCCAGGAGAGCATGAATTTAATGTGCTTTAAAATACATCTACTTACAACTTCAGTAAAGACATTAACCAAAACTTTTAGCTTGACCTTGAGGACATATTAAATGAAACTCCCTAAGAGTCCATATAAAAATATTTTTTTTAATTTTCAGGACACATGTTTGTGTGTTTTCTTTATTATGAACATTAACCAATTGCAGATGCAGTTGACTTTCTTTTAGTTTGAGAAAATCCTTCAGTTGCTTCAACACAAAAGGGAAATGGTACATTGAGCCTGCTCTGTTAAAATTTGGTGTTTAAACAGTGTTTTTCACTGCAGAGCACACTTAAGCGAAGATATTTACATATGCATGTATATACTTGTCCAATTACTTTCTTTATCCTTGTTACTCACGTTGTGGTGCTTTAGATAAGAGCATGTTCTTTCACTGCAATCTTCTTATTAAATTAACTTTATTTTCAAGAAGCTCTAAGGGTGAAAAGCACTCCGGATGTTAAATATCATTTAAATATTATATGAAGTGCTTCTTAAGTGTTACATTTGTAGGTAGTAGAACAAAGAAAAACAGGTAGGCAGTGTTGAAGGAAAGGCTGAGGGCAACCTAATGGCTCTCTTAAATTTTTGGAGGGCTGCTTACGTAAGAACAAAAACAGCTATTCTCTGTTGTTATCAGGGACTTTACAAGAACAGAATGTGAGGAAATGGTCTTAAATATCAACAGAAAAAATTTAGGGGATATATCATTTATTCATTCAACATAAATGAAACAAATACTTACTGAGGCCCTGATCGAAGTGCTCAAGATAAAGGTGAACAGACTATACAAAAGTACCCGCAGTCATTGTACACATCCCTTCTTGCTCACAGAATGATTTGGAACTTCAACCCCAGGTCTACTGGTTCCTGGACTTCCTCCTTATTTACAGAGCTGCAAAATGGAGATGCAGGTATTACAGATACCATGAATGATGCTGCAGGATATTTCTGAGGCTCCAGATTGTCTGAACCTATCTTTCCTCTGTCATAAATGACCAAAGAGATGGTTAGACATTGTTCATCCTCTCTATACTGAAGATTTTGATTCACTTTTATATTCAATAAAAAATATTTTGGGGTGGTAAAATAATTTCTTACCTTATTCAATCAATATTTCTTGTTTCTGGGTTGTGGAAATTCATTTCTTAATGTTATTGTTCTTAGTTTGTTTTCATGAAAATAGAAAATTGATTGCCCTTGGCATCCTGGTTCCTATTTTATCGTTTGCAGATTTATATTCCTATTCCATTTGTTTTGTTTCTGCTAATATGGGCATATGTCACATTCTGGATTTATCATTTATCGTTTCCTGAATACAATTAGCATTTTCTTTGGCCCATATGCAGAAAATGTTTTGCTCGTGATTCCTTTTATGGACTTCTTAGTTTACCTATCCTAAGTAGGGGTCACTTTTTACTACTTGAGATGTGAATAGCTCTCATTTTATATCTATCTCACTATGCTTGGAGAGCCTGCTAATTTAGGTGAGTTCTTCTTTCCTTTTAATCTACCTCCTTGAAGGAATAATTTTAAAATATGAAATGCATCATTTTCTTCTCTAGCAAATATGAAATGCTATGTATTTGTCTTCTAATGGCATTTACCTATTACCAAGGTGATGGATTCACAGACTAGATCGCCTAAAAAAAGAAGAGAGAGGGAAGGAAGGAAAGAAGGGAGGCAAGAAGGAAGGAAAGGAAGTAAAGAAGGGAGAAAGAGAAGGAGGGAGGGAAGAAGGAAGGCAGGCAGGCAGGAAGGAGAAATATAGAGATACATTTCTTGGCTTGGTTCATAGGTAGAATACTTAAACCAAAGGAGATTAATCTGTTGACCCAATTTGGTTCACATGCTGGCTTTACCATACATTGAGGTCATTGGGCAGCATTTCTCCCTGTTAAGAGAGCTAGAAAACTACCCAGTTTATTGTCTGTCATCCTGGGGAGTGACAATATTCACATCTTTAGTATTTACCTTTTCTAGCCTGGCCTCTCTTTCAACAGTGAATTTTCCTTTTCTACTATTGGACTCTCCAGCTGAGTTCTGAGCCTGTATTTGTGATTTATTTTGTATATGCCTCCTGTTTGATATCTGCTTCTTGACCTTGACCTGCCATACTTAGGACTTGGATCCTGTGTTCTGATTCCTGCCAGACAGGTTCCTATCCGTGGAGCCTTTTCTTCTACTGGCTATTAATGCAGATCTCCAACGAAATAAGAGATGTCCAAAAAAGTTATGTTCCCTGTGATGTTTTCTAAATAGAGTCTTTAAAAAATTTTTTTTTACATTTATTTATTTTTGAGAGACAGAGGCAGAGCATGAACAGGGGAGGGGCAGAGAGAGAAAGAGATGCAAAATCTGAAGCAGGCTCCAGGCTCTGAGCTAGTGGTCAGCACAGAGCCTGACACAGGGCTCAAACCCACGAACCATGAGATCATGACCTGAGTCAAAGTTGGATGCTCAACTGACTGAGCCACCCAGGCGCCCCTAAATAGAGCCATTTAAAATGCACGGGGGTTACTTGCTATTTAAAGGCCACTGGTAATGAGGTATTTTATAAAGTGAAAGACCTTTTTACAAGGCAAATTATAACCTGTACCCCCCCCCCCAATTCACATCTCTTTTTTTTATGTGTTTTGTACTAAAATTCCTCAAGTCTGCTCTAAAAGCCTGTGGCCCTGCAGTGGAAGAAACTCAACATCTGATTGTTTTGCTTATTTCTTACTGTATCAGTTTATTTCAACTTCAGCTGGCTCTTTTATTCTTCTTTCTAGGATTGTTTTTGGGTCTCACTAAATTTGAAGTACCTTCTCAACTCCTTTTTTGGTCCTTATATTATCATGGCCTCTAAGAATGTTCAGTGTCAGATTTCTACTTTTTAAAAAATGCAACTATTTCCAAGTAATAAATTTAGCGAGAGAGATTGCTGGCAAATTTTTTTATTCAAGTTAGTCACATAAAAACTTTTGATCTAATGATGATATATAGGTGATGGAGTCAATTTAAGCATCATAATAGAAGATAATACTTTAATAATAAAAGCCACCTTCTATTGAATACTCACTCCCTACTGCAGTGAAATCATTACTCATTTTTATAGTAACTCAGTGAGGTCAGCATTTTTGTTTTCATTTTATAGATGAGGAAGCAAGGGGTCCTGCATGTTTTATAAATTGTTCAAGGTCACTAATTAGTATATTTGTATCCTGTCATTATAATGCCAAAACTCATCCTTTTAATTATTCCATGCTGTTACATATATCCTAATTTTTAGTATATATTGCAGTTACTTTGCCATTATGAATACGAAGTATTCTTTAATAGGTGTTGATTGTGTTTTTATAGAAGTAAATTCTATAAATAAATACCCAGAACCATCCTGTTATAAAAGTAATAAAATGGATAAGGAGCCAGTCAGTTTTATAGAATTCACTCTCTGAGAAACATTCCTGTACTGTGTTGTTGTTGTTTGTGTTTGTTTGTTTTTTTCCTTCTGTTTCTTACCTCCATTGCTGCTATGTTGCAGCTTTGACCAATGGCTCTTCTCTCTTTGTCAGTTTTCCCTTTAATTATTAAGATGTAAAGGGTAGATAGAAATTATAGAAAGAGCCCACATGTTTCCAGATACCCTTAGGGTATACCAAAGTCCTTTATACTTTGGGAATGATTCTTTCATGAGAGGAAGGTATGTATAAGGGAAAGATGGTATAGAAGCTTTAAAAAAGTGTGTGAGAACATCTAAGGGAAGCAGTCTGGAGAAGCAGAAAATTATTATGTGTGATTTTTGACAATGCTAGAAAATTGAGAGAATACAGGAGAAACAGGGATTTATATAATCTTTTGCTTGTCACAGTAGTCTGGATTTTAGCAATACTGGTTTTTGAGCTTAGTGTGAACTTGTGAAGCCACGAGAATGTCTTTGAGGTATAAACTTGGAAGGATGTGCATTCTTATAAAGCTGAAAATATGCATACCTCTCACACATAATGTGGGGAATTTTCATGTACTAAAGTCCCTGTAATTTAGTAGATGTCTATTTACACTCTTAATCACGATCACCTAATTCTGTAGAGCCGTAGATTCAAGTAGTGTTTATTGAAAGGGGCAGAAACACAAGTAAAAAATGTATCAGATATTCTTATTTACTCTCCATTTTCATGTTGGTACGTTTGAATGAGAGAGGTGAGTGTAATTGTGTGTGTGTGTTTCCTTTTGTGATAAATGAATGAAAGTTTAATTATGAGACTTTTTCCTCCAAATATGGCATCTTCCTGTAATTTACTGCTGCCTTCCTGATATCTACCTACCTATTGATTCTTTTGCATTTTTTATTCATTCAAGTTCATGGAATAAATGTGTTTTTCAATAAGGCTATTTAACTGAGTTGCTCCCTTTTAACTGTTATCTGATTGAATTTTAAGTTTTGATTTTGCAAATAAATCATTGTAGAGTGTTAAAAGTGAATTGAATATTATAGCAATGATAACTTGAAATTATAATGCATACTTTTGCCCGGGGACCACTTTATTCTATATTTTGAGATTTTATCTGTTGTAATTTATCATGGAAATATACTATAAAAATGTGCATCCACACATGCATATTTTTAGAGTGTATTAGAGAAGTAGTAGAGAGCACATATAAGCCCTCAGAAATAAATACAGTGAACAGGAACTGAGCATTTTGCATTGTCATTAGTATCCTAGAAAGATATCTAGGTTAATTGAGACTGTAACTATGTTTTCTTGGGAAACAAGCGTACCTGGGATCTAAACAATGGTATTTGTCCAGAAGTTCACCTTGTTGGGGCACCTCGGTGGCCCAGTTGGTTAAGGGTACAACTTCAGCTCAGATCATGATCTCATGGTTTGTGAGTCTGAGCCCTGTGGCGGGCTCTGTGCTGACAGCTTGGAGCCTGGACCCTACTTCGGATTCTATGTCTCCCTCTCTCTCTGCCCCTCCCCCTCTCTAGTTCTGTCTCTGTCTCTCTCTCAAGAATAAATAAACATTAAAAAAAAGGATGTTCACTTTGTTTTCTTAAAAGGCCATGATGGAGCAAGGAGTAAAAATGGTATGTAACATCACAGAAATGATGAAAGAAAGCCTTATCTTTGAAATAATTTTAGATTTGGACTGTGAAAGGAGCATTTTATCATGTCACTTTCCTTAGGACGTAAAAATGAGCATCTTTATTTTTTTATTTTTTTATTTAAAATTTTTTTTAATATTTATTTAATTTTGAGAGAGAGAGAACAGGGGAGGGGCAGAGAAAGAGGGGGAGACACAGAATCTGAAGTAGGCTCCAGGCTCTGAGCTGTCAGCACAGAGCCGGACACAGGGCTTGAACCACAGACTGTGAGATCATGACCTGAGCCGAAGTCAGACGCTCAACCGACTGAGCCACCCAGGCGCCCCCCAAACCAGCATCTTTTACAAGAACTGCTGGTCATAGGCGATTTTGTTCTTGCCTATGTCAACAGCCTCAACCAACTCAACCTATAGCACTCTTAGTTTAGCCACAGAAGCCTTCTGTTTGTTTCTGGAATGCCGTAGTTCTTTGTTCTTCAGGGTTTGCTGCTTCCCTTTCCTATTCCTGGAGGGCTCTACCTGTGTTTAGTTAATCCCAACACATCCTTAAGATCTCAGTTTAGGAGATACCTCTTTGAGAAAGTTTTCTCTTCACTCTCACTCGAGTAGGATTTATTCTCTATACTCTGCCTCCAGTAAGTGTCTTTTTAGCTTGTAACACATTCAAAGTTTAAAATTTGTATTAAAAAAATATGTATTAAAATATTATATTGTCGATTGTTTACTCTATTTCTTGCTAGAATGTAAGATAATGGAGATCATTTTTGTCTTGGTTCACTAGCCCCCCCTCCCCCCCACTTAGTATAATGATGGCATGTAATTAGTGCTTGGTACATACTTGTTGATTGATTGATTGAATGGGTGGATAAGTATATGAATGTATAGATAAATTCAAGGCCAGAACAGTGGAGAGGGAAAGGGTACAAAATAGAAAAAAGGATCAGAGAAAACAAGAGAAGTAACATAATATAAATATTAAAGGTAGGTGAGATGATGGGAGGTAACGGTGGAAGAAGTTGTTTAATACTTGTTTAACTATTTTTTTTAATTAAAAAATTTTTTTAGCATTTATTTATTTTTAGAGATGGAGAGAGAGCACAAGTGGGAGAGGGGCAGAGACAGAGAGGGGGAGACACAGAATCTGAAGCAGGCTCCAGGCTCTGAGCTGTCAGCACAGAGCCCGATGCGGGGCTCGAACTCATAAACCATGAGATCATGACCTGAGCCGAAGCTGGATGCTTAACCGACTAAGCCACCCAGGTGCCCCCTTTGTTTAACTATTTAAAAAAGGATGAGCATGGAGGTGTGGATATTGGTAAGAAAGGGAGAGAGGGTTAGTGTTTGCCTTTGTAATTTTAACTTTGTCAAGTACTATATCCTTGGCATTTGATTTTTGAGGACAATTTTCAACACAGTGTCACTGATACTATATTCATCACTTTTCTATGTAGGATCTTTAGGTAGTAAACACCTCTTATCGTCCACCTAAAAATTCCAAATGATTAACAGTTCCTAAAACATTGCATTTGTAAAGATAGAATCACCGTCATCATTACTAGAAGAAAAAATGAGATGTAAAATTAAAAAACCTGTAAGAGGGTTAAGTTTTTAAAAAGCTTTAGATTTTGGAGAAGAAGATCTGAGTAATGGTTTCCTCTCTATGGGCAAAATCAAGTTTTATGGATCCTGGAAGATTATATATTTTGGGAGGCTCTTTTAAAAATGTTAATACGAAATTAGTAGCAGGGCTTTGGGAGTAGTCTTAGAAAACAAGGGGCCCCAAATTTTAAATAATTGCACTAAAATGTTCCCTTTGTTCAGCTGTGCTCTTAGGAGCTTTGCAATTTTAGTAAACCACATTATCTTCTTCAAAAAATAAAAATAAAGAAAAGGGGGCACTTGGTGGCTCAGTCGATTAAGCATCTGACTTTGGCTCAGGTCATCATCTCGAGGTTCATGGGTTCGAGCCCCGCTTCAGGCTCTGTGCTGACAGCTCAGAGCCTGGAGCCTGCTTTGGATTCTGTGTCTTCCTCTCTTTCTGCCCCTCCCCCAACTGGGCTCTGTCTCTCTCTCTCTCTCTCTCTCTCAAAAATAAACATAAAAAAAATTAACTTCTTCAAACCTCAGTTGTCTATTACATAAAATGGTGCAAGCCATAATTTCCAGTGCAATGTTGGTGTGATTTTGTAAGAATATAGTTTATTTTATAGGAAAAACTGCTTTGCAACTTAGAATGTAGAATTATTATTGCTGCTATTATAATATTAATTAATAAATTAACTTCATCTTTATGACCACATTTATAATATTCCTTTTTATTAAGTGGAAGAAAAAGACAAATGAGTACCTTCTTAGTATTTCTCCCAAAGAGCTAAAACTTGCTGACCAGTATTTTAATGCTCTTTTTACTAACCCTCATTTATTCATGGTGATCATGATCATTAACCATTGACCATTTATGTGGCTGTGCTGAGTCAGGTGTGGGCCTAAGCCAGCTGACCAGCTGGGGCTAAAAATACTCAACCGTCTACTTTGTTGCTCAGTTAAAGTTTTTTTCTTGATTCTAACTCCTACTTTGTCAGTCAAATTCTAATTTTTGTCTTCAGGGAATGAAATTATTTGATAACTCCCTTTTCCTTACTGCTTCTGGTTCTTGTCATTCTGTCAGATAGAAAAAGAAAAATAGTTCTTATAATAAAAGTAAAAAGTTGTATTAAAGTTTGTAGAAATTTCAGTTATGTTTTTATATAACATCTGCCTCTTTAACTTGATAGTTGTCTCATATTTCTGCATTTCCTAATAACATTCTCTGGGGCTGAAATGCTTAGAAACAAATTATTACATTTTCACTTCTTTCTTGGGTGCTGTATTTCTTGCACAGAGTGTAATTAGTTAAGGTCTTTCCTGTGAGTATAAGTGTAAGGACAGACATACAAGATGATGCACCCCTTTTTACCTGTTTATTTAATACACCTCTTTACCTGTTTTGGATGCTGAAGGGGAACCCTGTACTCCTAGGTCTAATCATAGCACTGCTGTGTGCTTGTGTGTGTGTGTGTGTGTGTGTGTGTGTGTGTGTGTGAGAGAGAGAGAGAGAGAGAGAGAGAGAGGAGAATGAGAAGGGGTGGCAGAGGCAAAGACGAGGGGAAGGAAACACATGTCTCAGAATGTGTCTTATTATTTTACCACTTTCCCTGACTCGCTATCCTTCAGGTGTTGATAAATCAGTTCCAGCCCCAATAAGGCATCTCTGTCTCTGAGGCCACCTGGATAGTCCTAGTCGCAGTCTGAGGGGATACAGACGGGAGATAACAGAAATGCAAGGTGATTCTCAGCAAGTTACCTGTCTTCTGAGAGGCTTATTTTTCTCATGTGCAAAATGGGAATAATTATAATAACCCAAAAGGATTGTTGTCAAGATTCAGTGTGATAGTATATGTAAAATGCCTGGAAGGTTCTAGTGCTAAGTAGTATTTGTCACTCACAGAAAGTATGTGCACATCGAGGGCTTGGTGCCATGCCAGGCCCATAGGAGGTGGTTGGTGAAGATTCCCATATCAGGACTAAGGTGTGGGAGCTGCCGTTTGTTGCTTGGCACCACACCTGTGTGAAGAAGAGGGTGGAAAAAGGTATGTAGAGAGAAGGGAAGGTGGGATGCTGTGATGGAAGACTTTAAGGATTAAAAACATTTTTTTAAAGATTCTTTCCTTTTTGAAAGCTTCAAACATACTTAAAAAATTATTCCCTCAGGACTCATGATATTAAAATGTTGCTTTATAAGTAAGGCTGTGAGAGCTTTGAGGGATGCCACTTCTTAATGTTGCATTTTAATACAGATATTCAATATATTCAGGAAAGTAATCTCTAATCTCCTAGAAGTAGTGGAACCACTGTTTGTTAAAAGAGCAGAATCAGGACTCTATACAGCCATTTTCATATCAGTTAAAGCCAGTGTAAAAATAGTAATCCATTGACTTCGATAAATCATGAATACTGAGATACGTGTTGCCATTATTTTAGTGAAAGCCTAAGAGAACAAAAGGGTCTTGTCCACGCTCACAGAGCTGTAAATGACAGAGCTGGAATTGAACCCTGGCCTGGCCTATTCCTTAACTTTTAGGATTTTTAGAATGAATTTTTAAAAAGTCATCCAACAAAATTTTCTTTGGCCTTTGACCCATCTCACTGCCACTGATGAGTGTGGGGATTTCTTCCTATGCACATAGATAGACGTCATAAGCATCTCAATTATGCCCCAATATATATTTATAACCCAGTCTCTCTATGTCCTGACTCAGTCCTTTATGCGCTTCCTTCCCATAGAAGTGTTTTGATTCCATCCAGTCATGGTCAGCAAATAAACTTCAATAGACTTTTATGTTCTTGATAAATAACTGATAGGTTTGGTTGACATGAAGCATGAAGGGAATTTGTCATGTAATTGCATTTAAGATTCTATATTTTCAAAAGCTTAGTTGAAAATCTTCCACTGAAACTTCTGTTAAACAATTTTCCAGAAGTCAGTCTAAACCTAGGAAGTATTATGAAATACTATTCTTGGAGTTATGTATTTTTATAATGACATAACATGAAGGTTTGGGAACAGTCAGACTAAGTATATTTTACTGTGTTCTTCAGTTCAAGAAAATTTGATTTCACTTTTTCACAATATGGTACACATGAAGGATGCCAGCTGGTAAAACTTACTTCTTATTTATCACCCATGCCTTAGGGAGGAAAAAGGATGAGTCCCAGGGAGAAAATGAAAACACATGGTGTACAATTTTATTTGAAACAATGCGAAACTTCAAAATATAGTGTGAAAAAGATCATCTTATTTAATTTACAATGGCTGTTCAAAACAAAAAGGAAAGTGAGTGCTTTTGTACATTAATATTTTGGTTTTTAGACAAAACATAATCTCATTTTACACATTTCCCCTAAATTGTTTATTGTATCAGATATATGAAATTCATGCTTATTCTTATGTCTGACTACTAGTTTTTCATAAGCCTACATGGTAAATCTTTTATATATTTGTTTTTTGTTCTGATTCCATTATATATGCACTGAAGGAAAAAAAAGATTTTTGAAATAATGCAAAACACTATAAATAGTCTTGATCGTTGTGTTGATGTGGTAAAATAGGATAAAAAATTTATTCTCATTTTCTGAGATGTTAATTTCCTTCTTGGCCTAGATAGATACTCTGAAGAATTATGTATTTATAATGAATTTTAATAATTGTTTCACATATATGTATAGATCCTTTCTAGCATGTATGTCTGTGGTTTCCTTTGAGTTTTTAAACTTCATTTTTCTTTCATGACACTTAATATTTCTTCAAAAAGGTTCAACCTGAATAGCCGTTTAATAAGCTTAGTAAGATTAATCTCACACATGGTTTTCAAATGGCAAATATTTAAGATTGATTGGAAGAGATAAAATGCAGTTTGGAGAAATGGGTGGAAATTTTTTTTTTACTTAATCTTTAGTTTTCTCTCTTACCACATCAAGAAACCATAGTCTGACAGAGACCAAAGCACCTGAATAGAAAGAGCTTGCTCCTGCATAGCAATGGCTGACTGTTAGGACCATGGTGTAAATTGAGAAATCCTTTATCATAACGCTTTTACTTTACAATAACTCCAGTTTTTGATATGCCATGTGCATAAAATGTGTGTTGATATTTTAAAAAGTTGAAGTAAAACATACAGGGAGAGAGAAACCCTAACTTAATTACTGCTCCATTAGAGGTGATACTTTTTTATTACTGATTTTCTGAGTAGTCAACTAACTGAATCTTAGGGTAGCAGTGAAGAGACCCTATTCCAGTCTTGGCTAAGAGTTCTCCCCCTACCACACCACAGATGTTCTGTATGTTGGCTAAAAATAAGATAATTGCATAATTTTTCTCAACCTTATCTGCCTATAAAATAGTATGTAATATAATAAAATTTTTAAATATAAGGATGAGGTAACATCTTCAGACCAAATACTGTGATTTCCCCAATTCAGGTTTCAGACAAACTTAATATAATCACATTATACTGAATATAATTACTAAATCAACCCAGGAACTATGAGTTTGTTTGATAGTGTGTGTTGTATGTATGCATGTGTAAGGATTTGTGGTGGGAGACTACTCTTTTTTTTTTTTTTTACATGTTTATTTATTTGGAGAGAGAGAGAGAGAGAGAGAAGGAGAGAGAGAGAGAGAGAGAGAGCAAGCATGCTTGTGTGCAAGCCGTGGAGGGACTGAGAGAGAGGGAGAGAGAGAGAATCCCAAGCAGGCTCCGTGGTCAGCTGGATCTCATGACTGTGAGATCTTGACCTGAGCAGAAGTCAGACGCTTAACCACCTGAGCCACAGAGGTACCCCTTACTTTACTCTTAAATTACAGACTAAGATTATACATGTCTGCAAAAAGAGGGTAAAAGGTAATTGCCATATAAATTAGTCATGGATGATTCCTGTGTCCAGGTGTTCTGCTGTGTGTGTGTGTGTGTGTGTGTGTCTTTTGTTGTTTTCTTGCTTTCGATGCAGATTTGTGAAGGAAGAGTATAATTACAAGGATTAATAAAACACACTGATACCGAGTGTAGATTCTCTGTCATTAAATTTATTTAGGGTCAGCCACTCTGAAAGATTGTTTTTCTTCTGCAGCTTTGAATAGTTTTCCTACTGCTTTGATCTTACTTATATTTAATTTCAGTGATTATTAAATATTTTATAGGTAACCAAAACATCTGTGAAATCAAAAATTATTTAATGATGTATTTTTTCATGTTGTCAGTGCTTTCTTAATCTAGAGTTCTCTTTTTCATGTATTTCTCTGACTAAATAATTTTTTATCAAAGTTTATATTAATTAAATGAGTTTTAAATGAACTAGAACCAACTCTGTGTTTGGTCAGTCAAGAGCCATTTCTGTGATTAGTTAGAAAGTAGTGAAACATCACTACCTCTGTAGATTCATATTAAAATAAGTGGAATGATTGAGTTTATCGGTGACTGCTAGATTACTAACACTGGCTATCATCCTCCAATACAGCTTTTATAATAAAACAAATAACTATATCAGGAATACTGTAGTCACCATTTTGTAATTGTCAAAAGCTCTCAAGATTTAAATATATGGTTTACTCTTTGAAAGTATGTTTTAGGAGTTTAGCAGTAACCATATGCAGAGAGCTTCTCACCTGTCTTTTGGTAAAATATGCACTGCTATATTCATTTTAAAGAAATCAATATTTTTTCTCTTATTATAACCACTTTTTCTCTTTGGAGGGAAGAAAAACTTAGGCTTTTGTATTTTTTTACATAAGTTATATATTAATAAACATGATAGAATTTTCAAAGTATTCAGAATAAAACAGAAAATTTTGAAAGTCTGGAATTTTACTTCCTCAGAGTTGAAAATTATAAACTATTCATCTGTATCTTTCTAGTATGTTTCTATCAATTATGTAATATAGAAATATATAATTTAGAAAATCTAAACCCTGTGCTATGGTGCATATAGCATTGCAGCTCTACTTTTTCTATGTATTAGTATATGTGGGAGACTTTCCTCATAAGACATATTGGTTTACCTCATTTTTTTTAAGTTCATATATTTTGAGAGAGAGAAGGAGCAGGCCAGCAGTTTGGGGGGTCAGGGGGAGAGCAGGGCAGAGAGAGAGGAGAGAGAGAATCCCAAGCAGGTTCCTTGTCTATCAGAAAAGCCAACATGGGGCTCAGTATCACAAACTGCAAGATCATGATCTGAGATGAAATTGAGAGTCAGATGCTTAACCAGCTGAGCCACCCAGGTGTCCTGGGTCTACCTCATTATTTTTAATGCCTGTTTAATATTATAGTAATGAGCCATGATTTATTAAACATGTCTTCTCCTTTAAGTGGATATTTAAGTTGTTTACAGATTTTTGCTATTAAAATTAAATATGTAATATATAATTTAGTGTATAATGCAAATATATAGTTTAATATAACATAAAATATATATGATTTATTTTGAAAGTGTGAGAATATTTAGGTGTATCACTATTTTTTTAAAAGCAACTGACAGAAGTCCAAATAAAGTTAACTGACATGCCCAAACTAAGAAAACAATCTGTTGTCTAATACAAGAAAAGTTTTTGAGGTATACCAGTTTAAGGTATGGAAAGGTCCAAGTTCCAGGTTTTTAAATTTCTCTGAATCTCTGATCTACTCTCCTCTTTATGAGATTTATTCTCAGAGAAGTTCTTTCCATGTGTCAGAAAAGATGGCTACCAGTTAATTTAGGTTTATGTGGTCCTTATATGTGTCAACTTCTAACAGAAATTCTCTCCCTGGAACCATATGAAAATTTTCCAATGGGACTAGATCCACTTTTGTTATGTTACTAAGTTTTGAAATAGTCAAAGTAAGAAGGAGGTAAGAAATCCATAGTACTGCATACCCATTAGTATGACTGACAGTCTCCACCATGACAACATAGGATGGAAGAAATTCTTCAAAGAAAAAAAGACAAAAACAATAGATACAGGGAGTATTAACCCTTCAGATTTGAGTAGATGTAGCCAAATTACACTTCTGAAGTAATTTGTACTGCAGTCAAAGTATGTGAAATAATTTCTCTGCATCATGCCAGTACTGCGTCACATTGATCATTTTAGTTTGATGCGTCTAAAACAAGTCCATATTCATTTTATTTTTGTCTTTCCCTTAATATTAGTGAGTTGTGATATTGTTTTCATATATTAATTATTTACATTTCTTCTATATATTTTTGTTTATTTTATAGTAAGTGATTTGTCTTCCTTACATTAATTTACAGGAAAGATTACCTATTCTGAATAGTAATACTCTTTAATGTAGGTATCACAAAAGTTCTCTAGTCTAAATGACACTTTCAGCTTTTCTGTGTCCTTCATTACACAGTATTTTTTATGGTTTCTGTTTAGTGCCTGTTCCTCAGGAAGGTTTGCCTCATTACAAGATAATCTCAGTGTTTCTTCTAACATTTTTGTTTTTAAAAAGAGTTATATATTTATTTAAAAACAAATCAATGATAACCTATTGAAATATATTCTGCCAGTAGATAGGGTGGGTAAGCAACCATGCTTTGGCTGGTACTGGAGAGATTAAGGCTTCCTGTAGGAAGGTGTCATGGCTATTACTTCCTAACCACAGAGATCAGTAAGGAAGTGCCTGTGTCATCTGTGTCGTCTGGACACGCTTCTTTCCGTCTTTCTGCACTACCGTCCTCAACATGTTTGCTTTTGTGTTCAGACTTATCTCACCATAGTCATAAGATGCCCTGCATTGTTATCTTTACTTGCTGGTGTCCAAAGCAGAAAGGAAAGAAATGCAAATGGTGGAAAGGATTTCTTCATATATATAGTAAAGTCTTTCCCAGAGAGATTCCCAGCACACATTCCCTTTTATTTCCTTGGCCAGAAATGAGGCTCATAGCCACCTCCCTAGTCCAATCCTAGACATAGGTGGATTCAATCTCTCTAATCAGTTTAAACCAATCATTATTCATCCCCCTAGAGCCAGGTGCCTTGCCACTTGAACGGATTTGTTAGCAAGAAAAATGTGAGAGAAATGTTGATGAGTGAGAAAACAATAGGGTCTAGTATACCAAATCTATAAATTCTTTAGAAATATACAAATACTTTAAAATTAGAGAGGTTTTTCCATATATTAGCTTGTTCTGTTTATCTGGCATTCATGTAAGGACAGTTTTTTCTTTCACTTTCACAGATGAGAAAACTGAGATCCAAAAGATTACATGATATGTCTATAATTGCAAAACTGGTAAGAGACAGGAGAGAATTTAATTCAGGTCTTTAATTCCTAGTTTAAGACTTTATTCTTAGTTCACACTATCTATTATTTAAACAAACATGTCTTTAAAATATTAAGAAGAATGCAGTAGTTTTAGATACGTGTCTGAAACATCATCCACAAAATTCTAATTTCCTTTTATCCTTAGATATATTAAAATTGTCTTGGAAGGAGCTAAACACTAGAGACTTGCCTCTTGGTAGAAAGAAATAGTCCCTGCATAGGAATATACATAAGTAAATTTCTCTCACAAAGGAAACTTAGAACTATTAAATTAGGTATGAAAAGCTTTTTTCACAAATATGTTCAAGGTAAGTTGAAAACATGAATTGGGTGGTTTCATGGATGATTCCCATTTTTGTGGGAATGAGATACAAGGCAAAGACACTTTGTGCATAATATTTAACCATTCAAAAATATGTATGAAAGACTTTGTTGCTGTAAAGGACTCTACTGGCTTTAAGATACTGCCAGATTTTTATTTGTTTTGTTTTCTAAATAGTAGAATAAACCAGAACAGATGCTGCTTTTGTTTATAGTCTCTACCCAAAATACTCCTCTGTCTTTTACAGAATATCATTCAGGTTTTTTATTGTCTGTTGTAGGAATTCATCCTAACGCAATCTGACATGTCACATATAAGCTCTTAAGACTTCAGCTCTCTCTTGTTTCAAGTGATAATGCAGTACTGAGAACATTAATGTCTGAGGATCTCTTCTGCTGACAGCCAGTGTGACATCCTGGTTCAGATAAACTAAATTTAAGTGTGAAAACAGAAGTAAACATTTGCTGCATTATGAATATTCCAAGCATCTAGGGTAATAAAAGAAGGTCTTCATGGATCCTTATTATGTTAATGTTATTTGTTTTTATTTAAAACACCCTTGTTCAGTGGACATACATGATTTGCAGAGGTGCCAATATATAATTGCTTTGATGTTTTATGGTCTGTTCTTGGATGTCTAAAAAGTAAAGAGAAAAGTCCTTTCCCATTACTTGTTTATGTGATAAAAGGTAAGTGTTTTTTGCTTGCAATGTAGATTTTAGAGTTCTAGATTCCTGGATCCATCAGTCGATCTATCTATCTATCTATCATCTATCTATCTAATCTTTCTATCTTTCTATCTATCATCTATCTATCTATCATCTTTCTATCTTTTGGGATTTCTTTCTTGTTGCTTATATTTTTAATATATTCTTTCTTTTATGATGAGAAAGAGAATCCAGTCATATGAGTAGGTTTACCAAGAAATAATTCATGTGAATGGATTAAAATAAAAGTTTGAAAAATTGGAGAGAGCAGCTGATGTTATGCAAGGAGTTTACCAAACATTTTAGTTGAGTAGATCTTGGACTAGATCTTACATGTTATAGTACAAATGTCAAATAGTGATTAAAACATCTACTTATATATTAACATTTTATAAAATACCACTTATGCAATAATAACATTGTATTGCATGCCTTGAACAGTACTTTAGCTTTTTACCTGTAAAATGATTATCTTATCCAGATCAGGGTCAAAACTCAAATGCCCATGGAGAACTAGACTATATAGGGAGCAGCAAGGGTTCTAGAGCTAGAGTGCATGGTCTGTCTAAGGTGTTCTGTTTATTCCCTCCCTTCCTCTTTCCTCCTTTCTCCCTCCCAGCCTCCCCCCTCCTCCCGCTTTCTTCCATCCAACTTACGAACTTGCTTAATTCTCTTCACCCTTAAAACATGGCAATGTATAATACTTTATATACACACTGCACACACGCACACTTCTTATACCGGAGACTAATGTTGTCACTAGTGTAGAAGTTAGATAATGTGGATCATATCATCCTTTGCTTTGCCTGACCTGATTCTTAAACTTTAAGTGTCAGTAGATCACAGTCAATTAATTTTATTTTTGTAAAAACTTAAAGCTAATGGGGAGAAAAAGAGTAGATCCATTTAACAAAGGTTTTTTGTTTTTGTTTTTGTATTTGTTTTTGTTTTTCCTTGCAGTTCACATTCCTCCTCCTCCTATTTAGTACTGGTAGTTATGCATCTTGAATACTTAGCACTATTTACAGAAAATTAATTACAGCTCTCCTAGGCTCATAGACATACACTTCTGGTGATGTTCAAATTTAAGATTATGCCAGGATCAAGTTATGTTTAGTATCATTCATGTCTGAGGAAAAATGATCAATTCTGGGTTATTCAGTCTACCATAGTCCATGTTCATAAACTTTTGGATCTCTTGGAGCATAATCTGCACAAGAGCAGGGACTTTGCTGTTTTTATGGTATATTTCCAGTGCTTACCATAATTATACTCAGTGATGGAAATGGTTTCTGGGATATAGCAAGTGCTCAGGAAATATGTGTATAAGTAGTTATTGGATTAATTTTGGAAAAATATATTAGGATGCCAACTACAGATATTGAGAGCAAGTAGTATTTTCGGGAAACTGTATTAGGGAGATTGAAAAATATTTTCTTAATAGGTTTTGAGTTATGGGATGAACTTTTGGTTTCTCAGCGCTGTAATAGCAATCACCAGCAGAAGTTTTGAAAGTTAAAAGAGATTTTCATTTTTATTTAATTTCCAAGGAACATCTATGAAAACAAAATGAGACATTTACCTTGATGGTACTATTGAATTATAAAGGTAGCCTTACTAAAGCTATGATATAGTTATAAATTAGTAAATAAGTGAATTATTAACTGTAACTATACTTACTCATTCTACAATAATTATGGGATTATCTCATTTTCATTCATTCCTTATTCTTGCTTTGAACAGTGCTTTGAAGAGTGTGTATACACACTCTTACATATACACACATAGACGCACAAACATATACATGGCTGAAGCAGGTTATCCGCCTTTTTTTTTTTTTTTATACTTTATAGTTTATTGTCAGGTTGGTTTCCATATAACACCCAGTGCTCTTCCCCACAAGTGACCTCCACCAAGACCATCACCCCCCTTTACCTTTCCCCCTTCCCGTTCCCCCCTCAGTTTGTTTTCAGTATTCAAGAGTCTTCTCGTGTTTTGTCTCCCTCCCTCTCCCTAACTCTTTTTGCTCCTTCCCCTCCCATGGTCCTCTGTTGGGTTTCTCCTGTTAGACCTATGAGTGCAAACATATGGTATCTGTCCTTCTCCACCTGACTTATTTCGCTTAGCATGACACCCTCGAGGTCCATCCACTTTGCTACGAATGGCCAGATTTCATTCTTTCTCATGGCCATGTAGTATTCCATTGTATAGATGAACCACATCTTCTTCATCCATTCATCAGTTGATGGACATTTAGGCTCTTTCCATGATTTGGCTATTGTTGAAAGTGCCGCTATGAACATTGGGGTACAAGTATCCCTATGCATCAGCACTTCTGTATCCCTTGGGTAAATCCCCAGCAGTGCTATTGCTAGGTCATAGGGGAGTTCTACTGATAGTTTT